>CM042155.1:47990731-48061569 GCA_023376005.1 Doryteuthis pealeii
TGGCCTTGTGCCATTTAGAGATTTTAGTAATAACATAAGGCCACTTCTTTTTCTCATGAGATTTTTATTTGCCCCAAGTCCCAACAGCCGAGGGCCCGTTTGGCTCCTTCAACTCCTAATTCCAAACTCAATTCACACTCTGACCTCACTCTTCCTCTCACACACTTCGCCACGTCACATCGCTCGTTCAATAGAACAATGCCATGTGGCTATGATGCTTCATCTTTAAACTTTTCCATTCTCCTTTAACACATAATTCTTGCTAAAAACTTTTCCGTGTTAATTTATATATCAGGTTACACTTATTGCTCCACTCATCAGCTTCGGCTTGTGGGTGGGCCCACATTAAAACGAGGCCTTGTGCCCAGTCCATACAAGTGGGGTATGAGACAAATATTCTCTCTCTCTCTCTCTCTCTCTCTCTCTCTCTCTCTCTCTCTCTCTCTCTCTCTCTCTCTGTTTGAGTGAATGTTTAAATGTATTTTGAATATATGTGCAGTACTTTAGCGGAAAATGTGACCTCCATTTGCACTAAAGAATGAAAATGAAATAAAAATACCTTTAATAACTAAAAGGGCAAATCACACCAATAAGAAGAATACAACCTGCCATTGATTCTCACTTCTTTAACCTATTGCTCGAAGGTAAACTCTAGCCATGGAAAAATGAGATTAAAAATCAGGTTGCAATGTTCCAAAATAAACCTCCCTGTGAATTAACGCAAGGTGCCCTCAAGCGAAGTAACTTATAATATAGACACTCAAAGCAAGTTACGCATGCGTACTGCTGTTGATTTATATTTTAAATCTATTGTCTATGTTGGTATTACAGCAATATTTATGGAACATGGCATCTCAGATTGTGTAATGGTTAGCAAGGTAGACTGGTAAACCATGACTAGTGATTCCGAGTCTACATTCGTTCTTGTACTACATCTAAGCGAACCTTAGTAAATACCAGGGTACATCATGCGATGTAATGGATAGCAAGCTAGATTCGCAGACCATTGTTAGTGAGTTCGATTCTAACTGGGTGACCCATAATCTGGCCTTGTGCTACATCTAAGCTACGCTTACAAAATAACAATATGTTACTTGATAAACCCCCTTTGTAACCAAATTTAAATTCCACTCAACCATTCACAAATTAACTGAATATTTTGTCTTCGTCTCTCGATGGATACTTTGATGAGTAGGGTTGGTTCTTTAGATATTTTCTCTTTCAATATTAAAACTTTTACCAGAAAAATGATTATAAATGAATGATGCCTGAGAGGAAATCCCCTGTGGCGTAAATGGACTGGGGCACCTCACGTGGTGTAATGGTTAGTAAGCTAGATTCACAAACCATTGTTAGTGAGTTCGATTCTCATTGGATGCCACATACTTCTAACCTTGTGCCATATCAAAGCTAGCTTAGTAAATAACTATATGGACTGTGACATCGTTGTAAGCGAGTTCGAACTCCAATCATGCAAGTACGTTCACTTCGGGCTAATACCATTGGGAAAGGTATAAAATTGCGCATCCCCCAGGTATGGTTTAAATAGTACCACTTATGTTCTTCTGTAAGAATGGCTTTGGCATTAAATAACCCAATTGATATTCCATTAAAAAATGATTATTCTATGCTGAAGGTGTATAGCCTGCTACTGGACTTCAATGAAACGACAGACACGTGTATATAAAAATATGATCCGTCTTAATTTTTTCCGGTTTGTGGGTGGTGAGAGGCGCAGAGTGTTCACAATGAAAATACCCGAGGGATTTGGTGACGGGAGGCGACGAGGTTATGCTCACGGCTGACTCGCTGCGGACTGACTGCCGTTCGAAATCCACTAATTAATTTTCTGATCTATTTAACCCATAGATGTGACCCTAACAGGTAATACCTCTCTGAGTGGACCTTTGATTAATAACAATGACAGAGCACTCTATACTCACCAGATTCAGAATTGGAACTTCACCACAAGAGGCAGTTTAACGTCATACCCAGGACATTAAGACCTTCAGCCATCGCCTTGTAGCACATATATAATAAAAAAGGGTTTGAAGTTGGCATAAGAACAATACGGTCGGGACAATTACATAGGTACATGGGCTTGACGTGTAGAGAGATAGATAGAGAGAGAGAGAGAGAAAAGGGGGGTGAGAGAGAGTTGAGGTTGAGAGAGAGGGAGAGAGAAACAGCGAGAAACAACGAGAGAGAGAGAGAGAGGTAAAGAGAGAGACAGACAGACAGACAGACAGAAACAGCGAGAGAGAGAGAGAGAGAGAAGAGAGAGAGAGAGAGAGAGAGAGAGAGAGAGTTGAGAGGAAGAGGGAGAGAGAAATAGCGAAAGAGAGAGAGGGTGAGAGAGAGAGAGCAACAGCGCGAGAGAGAGAAACAGCAAGAAACAGAGAGAGAGAGAGAGAGAGGGAAACAGCGAGAAACAGAGAGAGAGAGAGTGGGAGAGAGGGGGTGAGTGAGAGTTGTAGGCCCCTCCTGGCTCAAAATTCTATCACCTGACCACAAAAGGGCCAATTCTAAGTACGCATATACAGAACGCAATGTAACAATAAATATATGTAATGATGAAAAGGTACACTATTTTCACCTTCCCACTTGTATATATATATATATATATATATATATATGGGAGAAATATGAGGAGGTTAATCCAATACGTGGAGAAAAGTAGACAAACACGGGATGTTATGGAAACTGGATGTTTATTGGCAATAAACATCCAGTTTCCATAACATCCCATGTTTGTCTACTTTTTTCCACACACACACATATATATATATGTGTGTGTGTGTGTGTGTGCGTGCGTGTGTGTGTGTATTAAGTTGTAAGTTTTTCATGTATGCTTTACTTGTTTGTTATACAAATAAAGATTAAGAAAACAAAAATACTGAGTTTTTTTAAGTATGAATAACTGTTAGTGCACTTGTTTAAACGAGACTAATGTTTAAAAAATATATAAATGACTTACCAGTTGTGTTAGAATTGGTATTGTAAGTGATATTGAACTCAGTAAATTTATAGTAATTGTTATATTTTGCCGGTTAAGGCAGATGTCATTTTTTTGTAGTTAACTGGATTTTAATTGGAAGCTGGTTTCTGTGTTAAAAGATATTTAGAAAATTATCTACTAACGAGAATTACTAAAGGGTTTAATATTTTAATTAAAAGTAAATTGGATAATTCTTAAATTGTGGCGATTCGTAGGTAAATTGAATTTTTGATTTTTTGTAGAAGGGCTAGGTATTGGTGTGTAATTGTTTGTTTTTTTTTGGGGGGGAAAACCCCTGATTGAGAGTTGGCTTCAACTACAGCATTGACGATGCGTTGTAGGACGTCTGTGGAAGAGCTAAAAAGGTTTGATCTGTAGTTCGTGTATTTCCTCTACAGGGACACATGTTTTGGATTTCAATCTTCATAGGTTAAAAGATTGCAGAGTAATCGATAGGATATGCAGACTCTATCTGCCGGGTTTACGTTCTGTTTGACAATTTTCATGAGTACTGCCACAAACAGGTTGAATGCGATGAGTGCAATGATACATCCCTGCTTTTCTCCGGTGCCTACAAGGAAAGGATCTGATTTCAGGCCTGCATTTGTTACTCGGGCCATAGAGCCATCATATATATATATATATATATATATATATATATATATATATATATATATATATATATATGAGTAAGAAAAGGTGGAATGAAAACATCACACAATGCTGTTAAAGAAGAAAACAATTTATAATATAATCATAGCTGATACTGATCAATATTTCGATTTTACAAAAATCATCATCAGAGCTCATTCACTCCCGTAGTTGTTTGGGTCGGAGAGGAAAGTTACGGGAGTGAATGAGCTCTGATGATGATTTTTGTAAAATCGAAATATTGATCAGTATCAGCTATGATTATATTATAAATTGTTTTCTTCTTTAACAGCATTGTGTGATGTTTTCATTCCACCTTTTCTTACTCATATTGTCGGATTCATTTCCTTTCTTTTAACTTATATATATATATATATATATATATATATATATATATATATATATATATATATATATAGCAATAGCATAATCTTTACAGATCACTGCCGTCACTCACAATCCTTTAACCCCACCAACAGAACCTTTCCTCTCATGAACCCTCAAATGACTCATCAATCCCGCTACAGATTCTCAAAGTTTGATGCAAATATGGCATAGGGAGGACTTCCTTTCCATTGGATCCGATGAATCAGATGATAAAATTTGATGCTTATGCACCACCATATGTCTCTTAAGACCAGAAGCCGATTTACAGACTTTGTTACAGATTGCACAAGACATTTGTTTGTTTTTGGAGTGTGCATGAATTTTCCCTGATGTGATTTCCTATGATTCGCATCATCATCATGTCGCGCATGCAGCACGGGTATCCATGACAATCTTTCGCCAACCTTCCCTATTATTCATTGCACCTGGAAGCTCCTCTGCGGAGCAGCCAGCATCTGGAGAACGTCGCTTATGAGTTCAGCCTTGCTTCTCCAGCAGTGTCCTGCATGTCTTGTCCGTCTCACTCGGATAGTTTGTGAGATGGGAGGCAGGTGACTGTACAGCTGTTTCCTTGTGGGGTGCTGTTTCCATGACTTGTTCAAGACTGTGCGCAGCATTCTTGTGCAGCTCCCATCTAGCTTATTCTCAAGACACTTTGTTAGGGTCCAGGTGGTGCAGCCATATAGCAGCACCGACACAACCACAGCCTAGAAGAACTGTCGCTTTAGCTTGTCAGAGAGATCGGATCTCTATATGACTGATAATCTATTTGTGGCCGACCATGCCTTTGCTATCCGTGTATTAACATCGCTATCTGTGGAGGAGATATTACCACCGAGGTACGTGAATTGTTCTACTGGCTTAAGAGGCTTGCTGTTGGGTGAGAAGATGTTTCCTTTATTTTTGAAACTTATGAACTCTGTTTTATCGGAGTTCACATAAAGGCCTATATTCTTTGCTGCCTATGTAGCAGTGACTCAGCCTGTGCCGGTGTATCTGGAAAGAAGTGCAAGGTAATCAGCATAGTCCGCATCTGTAATTGTGCGGGATATACGGCTTTAAAAAGCAGAATCCAATCCCATGATTGACATTTCCATCCTTCATTGTTCTCACCCATGTGACAGGTGTATCCCTTTCGAAGTTGACGCTTGAGATTTTTCATGCTCAATTTTTTCACTCTCAAAACTGGCAAAGATATCCTCCACATGAATTCACTTGTCAGTTCTCTTCAATCCCAGCTTTTCCCAGTTGTCAGGATTTATTTTTATTTTTACAAGGTTGCTTTTTAAGAAAATTCTTATACCTCTTCCAAGGTTTATGCTGTGGCCTTTTGCCATTATGCAGCTGATCGTAAAGGAGTTGCATTCTATACATATACATATATATAGCGATAACATAATCTTTACAGATCATTGCCGTCCCTCACAATGATCTGTAAAGATTGTGCTATTGCTATATATATGTATATACATACATATATATACATATATACATACATATATACATACATATATATATATATATATACTTATATATAAGCATATTTATGTAGATATATATGTATATATATACATGTATATATAAGCATATATATGTATATATATGTATATAAAAGTATATATATGTATATATATATATATGTATATATATACGTATGTATATATATGTATATATATATGTATATATGTGTATATGTATATATATGTATATATATATGAATATATATATGTATATATATATGTATACATATATATATGTATATATATATATATGTATATATATATATTTATATATATATATCTGGGTTCTTGTATGGTTTACTCTTTTGGATTCAATTTATCAACACTACTTTAGTTTCCAATGATCTAATTTGCCGCCAATTGTACATGACAGCATAAATATGATTTTGCCTCGGGTTAAACGGGTATCTTTCGTTACGTTGTTCTTTTCTCTCCCTTTATTGTTAAACATAAATCCAGAATACAATGCGGATTAACAACGTAAAATGTGATTGGGAAAGCCTCCAACTACGTCGTAACATAAACAATTTATCTTTCCAGAAAAGAACACAACAATGTCTTCACATAGGTTTTCTGGAATTAATTCAGTTTGGCATTAGAATATCGAGAATATCGGCGGTTCTCGCGCGTCCACGAGAATTAATAAAGAATTGATTATTTTACTGAACCCAAGAGAACAGTAACACACCAGTCGGTCTATCTATTTATCAATCTATCTATCTATATATATCTATATCTATATCTATATCTAGAGAGAGAGAGAGAGAGAGACATTAACAAGCTATCTATATCAGTTTGTTTATATCTGCCTATCTCAGTCTATTCATATCTAACTATCTTACCATGTTCATCTATATACATATAAAGGAATGTCGTGGTACTTGCGTATCGTCTTATAATATTGCAAAGAGATGTTATTCAGGATTGAAATCTCGCATATACCTCGATATATTTATAAGGAAAATTACAAAATAAGTTATTGATTTTTACTGATTAGGCGATAAAATTAATAATTAACAAAATCAATTCATGTGTGGAACTCATTACAAATCTTTATAAGTAAGTACAAAAAGACCCGTTTTAGTTTAACGCACTCACCCTATCATTAGACACGTCCAGAAGAATATAGGTTGCCATGTTTTGAACGACAGCTGTCCAACCTGGGTGAAGATCAACATATGATATCTGTACACAGGCCAGGAAGCCGCAAAAGTTTTTTGCTTGATTCTAGGGGGCATCCCACTAGGCAGAACTTACCCCTCGCCAAAAAGCGGCAGAACTAGGTTTATTGCACGATGAATGAGGCGCCCCATAATGGAAATGCCGATGGAATTTTATGCAACATTTAGACCCGACTTGGCCTCACCCGAATTAAACAACCTTGTCATATTTAGCTTGGTGGGTAATCAAATACCCAGTCGAAATCTTTTACAACGGAATACTGAGTTCAATCTTTGCTGGATTTCAAGGAAAAATAAGAATTCCTTGGAAAAAATATATTAATTTTTAGCCCTGGCTAAGTTGGACGCCCTTTATATCAAAATCCGGGATGAGGATTTTGCGAGACATTTGTCAGCTACGAAAAAAAAAACGGAACTTAGTAAAACTCTGGATGATTTTGCAGGTGACTCTAAAAACTAAGACTGGATAGCAATTTCAAAGACCGTAAACTAAACAATGTGTTTTTGTGTGGGTGCATGGCTACCAATGTTTAAAAAAAACAGTGTGTCAGTCCAGCCTGGTACAAGGCCAGGAAAATACTTACTACAATGGTACCCTTTTTTGCACTGGCCACTGAATGAACTTTGGTTTGTGCGTGGCTTCTCATATTTAAAAAGTCCTTGTATCAATCCGACTTGGTGGAAGTCCAGGAAAATACTTACTATAGTTATACTTTCTTTTTGCACCAGCCAATGCATTAACTTCGGTTTGTGCGTGGCTCCTCACGTTAAAGTATCGTTGTGTCAATCTGGCCTGGTGGGAGGTCAGAAAATACCTAATATGCTAATATATATATATATATATATATATATATATATATATATATATATAAAGGTATGAAAAACACACAATATGCTGTTAAAATGAAAATATTTTATATCATATTCATAGCTACTATTGAACAATATTTCGATTTATAGTGATGGTAGATGTTTTCGTTCAAATGTGTGCGTTTCCAAAGACAGGATATAAGTTAAGAGAAAGGAAATGAATCCGACGGTATGAGTATAGATAAAAGGATATGAAAACACAAATATTTTAACGAAAATATCTACCATCACTATAAATCGAAATATTGTTCAATATTAGCTATGAATATGATATAAAATATTTTCATTTTAACAGCATATTGTGTGTTTTCATACCCTTATATATATATATATATATATATATATATATATATATATATAACATTGCGCGATGGATTTTCGTAGGAAATGGACATGTAAATAACAGATATTTTACTATTTACGAATCAGAAATTCGTAATGAGGTAATACATTTAATTCAGGAAAAAAATCCGATTGAAAATTGATCGTTTATGTCTGTTCATGTCTTTTCTGTAATGAAAGTTTTGCGGGGGTGACGGATTTTTTTTCATTTTTTGTTGGCTCAGTTTGTTTGTTTTTTTGTTTTGTTTTTGTATTTTTTTGTTTTCTGTGTTTGTTTTTTTTTTTAAATAAAAAAAATCGATTATTTTAAATTACAAAAAGATTTCAAGATATTTATAATAATATTTTATTTAGTTTGGAATTCAAAGCAATTTTTAAAAATTATTTTCGTTTTTTTTTTTTTTTTTCTTCTTTTTTGTCTGTAATATTCTATGAAAATAATTATAAATATATTTAAGTATCTGATGCTTTTAAGAAATAAACTACATACCTTGCAGTCATTAATTTGAAATAAAATCAATGTCTGTTTCAAACGGCTGTTTAGATCCAAAGTTTGCGGATCATATAACAATTATTTGCTGATTAACATTGCAATATTTTTGCTGATCTATTGGTACTATAGTTAAATGTTTGCTCATCTATTCTTACAATATTTTGCTGATAAATTATTATAGTTATCTTTATTCTATTTTACTGATCTAATATTCCAATATTCTCCTGATCTAATTAAGAAGTAAAGAAGGGAGAGTGGCTTATTGTCACTATCAGCTGGATAACGAAGAGTATATCCTCTTTTCACTAGCGCTAGACCAGGGATATTTTTTGCATATGAGGTAGAGGGCCACAACTACCATCTCCTCCCCATTTTACCGCAGATCCAAAGTGTGCTACTTATGGCTAGGTTGGTGAGGACCGGTATCGA
Organism: Doryteuthis pealeii; assembly: GCA_023376005.1. Lineage (NCBI taxonomy): Eukaryota > Metazoa > Mollusca > Cephalopoda > Myopsida > Loliginidae > Doryteuthis > Doryteuthis pealeii. Next base: position 47,999,603 of record CM042155.1, read on the forward strand.
ATCCGGGTCCTATTACCAATTATTAGCTGATCTATTATTACCATTATCATTGTAAGTTTGCTCATCTGTTATTACAATTATTTGCTAATTTATTATTACAATATTTTGCTGATCTACTATTACAATTATTAGTTGATCAATTATTAACAATAAACAATAAAATCGATAACGTACATTTTCATCAAAATACGTAGTCTTATAATGGCTGAAAAATGGCATTTTGGGCAAACATTTGAAGCCCCTTATCTCCCCCAATTCTCAAGCGCCATCAACCATCTTTTACTATGTGATACTCCTCATCGAACTCTATCAGAAAATCATATTAGTTTGGCACTTTATCTTTACACGAAATTGTCCATTTTTGCCCATCTGTTATTACAATTATTTGCTGATCTATTATCATTGAAACATTCGAATTGGCGCAACTTCTTTCTTGTTGGGTTGGTCGTCCGTTGGACGGAACAGCTGGCCGAGTGTTGGCAACTTAAAAGACAAAAGCATCTCCATAGAGAACAACAAATATTTATTGAAATATAATTGGGTAACAATAATACATATAATAAAAATGTAATATCGCTATTGTTTTGGAGAGAGAAATATGTAGTCACAACTGCTAGGATCAGAGAGAGTAAAGGCACTAGTGGTAGGGCACGTGAAATTGTTCCGGTTGACACTCAATTCTCCATTCGGGAGGTCACTCAAAACTGTTTTTGTTCAGTAGTCTAGCTCACAAAAGTCAGGATAATATCCCCATCTTGATACAAAAATATCGCTATTGTTTTTAAAGAAAAAATAGTGGTGATTCGACTAGTTATTTTGTGAGAGTTGGGTTCAGGAAATTTGAAGTTTTTGGTTTTCCTGGAGAGGCGTTTCATCTTCTGTTTTTCTTTTAAGTTCGAGATGGTTCTTTCCTCTTTGATTTCTTTCTCGCATTGAACACTTTATAGAGGGATCCTTCGGAAACAACCACTTTTAAAATGCTAACTGATCACATTTCCAATCTACCTCATTGCTTACACACACAAGCGACAATATAGGGGCTTGACTAATTAAGGTTCCCTGCCTATGCCTTTTGAGATCGATAGATCTGAACTTTCAATTTTAAAACATTCTGATACAATTTGTCACCGAAAAAAACATTTCTTTGTCAGGAAATAAGTTTCAAAATAAATATTTTTGTTAGGTGATTTTGCCTATAACTTGTAGAAAGGAAATGAATTTCTAAACAATTCTTTTAAGTTGATTTTAACAACACCTGCAATCAACATGATTAAATTGAATGATGAATTATACTTATCTTTTAAGATACATTTTCCTGGTTTAAAAAAGTACTATTCTCGAATAAGTTATATATATATATATATAACATAAATATATATATACATAAATATATATACATAAATATACATATACATAAATATATATATATAATATATATATATACATAAATATACATAGATATACATATATATATATATATATATATATAATATATATATATATATATATATATATATACATACACATATATATATACAAATATATATATATATATACATACATATATATACAAATATATATATATATATACATATATATATATACATAAATATATATATATATATATATATATATATACATGAAAAATAACGAAGCGTTCAACCGTTGTTATCCGATAAATATATTCAATTTTAACTGAGGAATTACATCAACTTGGTTAACGTAGAGTAGGGTCCTGAGGAGATCATTTTTGATTGAAACCATGGTAGACCATTTATTTTCCATCTAACAATATTATAAGTATTATTACTGCTCTATATTTTTGATATATTGAGCACTTTTGGATTATTTACTGATGCCACTGCAAAGGAAATATTAAAGCGGCAATTGGATACTATACATAAATATATATAGTGAGAAATATATATATACATAAATATATATAGAGAGAGAGAGAAAAACATACCTATCCGATCAAAATCGGAATACAAGCTAATACTAACAGAAAAAATTGAAAGCCTTTTAAAGGGAATGAGATGGAAGGCACACTTCTTTCTTAAAAGTATTGACAACACCGACTCTATTGATAATTTCAACCTAAAATCCAAAAAATGCCCTCCGATATGCAAGGATATGTAAACTTTTGAACATGATCTTATAGATATGGTCAAGAACATTAAATTTGCCAAACATCTAATCCATTTCCAGAAAAAATCACAAAAGATGCAAAAAATATACGCAACTCAAACAAAATATACATATTTGCGGTTAAAACAACCAACATATACAAAACAAACCCTAACAACTACAAAAAATAACAACAAACAACATAACGCAAACATATAAAAAAGCCTCTGAAAATATAACCAATGATATAAACAAGGAATCCAAAGAAATAACCAACAAGTTAAATATAGACGAAAAATAAACTCGATGGCGGAACAACAAGAATTTCTAACAATAAAGGATCACAAACCAGACTTCCAAAAAAAAAACTACACACCCTCTAATAAACCCCACAAAACCAGGAATAGGAAAGATAAGTAAACTCACTCTAGACAATATAAATACACAACTCAAGGAGAAACTACATATCAATCAGTGGAAGAATACCAAGGCCGTCACAAACTGGTTTACAACAATAACGAACAAAAAAATGCAGCCTTCATCCAATTTGACATTACTGATTTTTACCCATCCGTCACAGAAGATACACTGAACAAGGCATTAGAATTGGCAACTAAACACGTAAAAACAGAATGACATCAAGTGATAAAACACTGCCGTAAAATCACTACTCTTCCACAATAACACCCCATGGATGAAAAAAAATTCACTGCTATTCGACGTGACCATGGGTAGTTTTGACGGCGCATAGGTGTGCGTGTTGGTTGGCATTCTAATACTCTTCCAGCTATCCCACTTAATCGACAAGAGAGATGTGGGCCTGCACAGGGATGACAGCTTAATTATGATATGATATATGATATAATTAGAATTAATGGATTTTCGGGACTTCCCACCGTTCTTCATAAGTTTTAAAAATCTTCTTCAGACCCACGTTTTAAATATTCCAAGTCCATATTCCAACAGTCGCTTAATTCAGTACTAATTTTGAGAAAAAATGCTTCATTTTTTTGCTAACTAAATAAAATCATGATAATCTTTCAGACCAATGGGTACCTTTTTATTTGAAGTAGTATTGTAAATGTAACCTCCCACACAAAAAAATCAATGACGAAAAATTTATATTTTTAATTCTTTCTTTTGTTGTAACATTCTTATGGGGTAAAAAAGAAAATAAATTGATTCAATACATTTTCTTAGATTATAACTCAACAAGAAAGATAACATTAGTTCAAACCAATTACGAGTTTAGATTAGTTTGGTTTGTGTTACGGCATATCAACCTCAGTGGGTCATTTAATGCCGATAAAGTTTTGAATAAACCAATTCTTAATGGATAATACAATTTTTTATGAATACATTTTTCTATTTAACTCATAGATGGAACCCTAACAGGTACTACCACTCCGGGTCAGAGTGGACCAGGGAGCAATGATGATGAAGGGGCGCTCCACATTCCCCAAACCTCCAAAACTGGAACCTCACCATCAGATAGAGTTTAACGTCATTCCCAGGACATGTAGACCCTCAGTCACAGCCTTCTAGCACCCATATGATAAAAAGGGTTGGGGCTTGGAATAAGAGCAATAGGGTTGGGGCAATCATATAGTTGTTAGGGCTTGACGTGACCAGCTGATTGATCGGAGGGGGCCTCTCCGACCGCCCGTCTAGCCTAAGTATGGTTCTACGTGGAGTGTTGCAGGTCATGGACTGCTCATCTACCAAGACTCCGCCCTTAAGCATCACGGGTCGCCACCCACGGCCAACAGGTGGCCCCATTTGGGGGCATCTTACGCCTCTGCCGAGGTGCAGTCGGTGTATTCTAACGCCCCCACCGACAGGGCGGTACGAGTTTAGAGTAAAACTTTTGATATTGTGAATGTAGGGATTTACCTAACCCGTTCGCCACGGATAGAATTTGAAATAAAGTCGCAAGTATAATGCGTCCACTGAGGACCGACCTCGCTATTCAGTAGAAATGCATTTATGAGACTAGCTTTCTAATAGTTACATTGTTGGGATGTCCATATTTCTTTCACAAACTGTTCGCCACGCGTAGGATGTGTCACACGATCAGAAATATGGGGGATCAAGGAGGGATCAAATTAATTATTCAGTAGAAATGGATCGGCGAGCATCTTGCTCACCATTACACTTCGATAGGATGCTCTTTTCCAAACTGTTCATCATGTCTAGGATGTAACACGAGGTCACAAATAAGGTGGCATACAGCGAAAATATAAAAAATAACCATTGCACCACAATGGAACACGATTATTATTTACCCAACATGTTCGCTATGGGTAGAATGTGACACAAGGTTGCAGGTATAGGGCATACAGCATGGATTGAATTCGTCATTTAGTAGAAATGAATCTACGAGACTAGCTTGCCAACTGTTAGACCGAAATGGGATGTTTGCTTATTTACCCGTATCGTTCTCCATAGGTAGGATTTGACAAAAGTTCACAAGTGTGTGACACCCAGTGCGGAATAAATTCGCAACTCAGCAGTAAGGGATCTTATCTTAGGAGTCGAGTTATAATTCAGAAATTGTCATTGTGAAATAAAATCTCAAATATAATATAAAATGTTTATAATGAGGAAAAGTACAAATTTAGTTTTGATTTTTACTGGTGAAAGGATACAATTTAATAATTAATATTAATCGATTTGCGGGATTCGCCACAGTTATTCATAAGTTAAAAAAAATCTTTAAGACGCACGATGTTTAAATATTCCAATTCCTCATTCAAACGGGAGTTTTTTTCTTTTAATTCAGTAATAATTGTAAGAATAAAGCTTAATTTTTGGTAACTAAATAATCATGAAAATCTTTCGGGACAATGGGTACCTTTATTTGAAGTACTATTTTAAATGTACCCCCGCCCCCCCCCCCCCCAAAAAAAAATGAATGACGAAAAAATGTATATCTTTAATACCCACCACGTTCGCTGTGGGTAGGATGTTACACCTCAATGGGATGAATTCCTTATTTACCCTAATCGTTCCCCACAGGTTGGATGTGACTAAAGTTTGCAAGTGTCGGGCATCCAGCGTGAATAGAACTCGCTATTCAATAGTAATGGATCTGTGAAACTAGCTTTCTTATCCATTGGCCACAAAGAGATCACCTGATATTTTAGTAAAATAAACAAACATTGTAATGTATGATTTCTTAGCGACTTTTTCTTAATTTAATGAGAATTTGCTAAATCATTTTCCTCTCTTACTACTCTCTTTCTCTTTTTTCTCTCGATCACTGGCATTCTTAAAATAATTTTACTCCGGTCATTGACCGGGTACTTCAGCTAGTATATATATATATATATATATATATATATATATATATATAATGGAGATTTTGTCTCTATTAACCTGTAGACGAAACAACGTCGCTGTTTACGTCACATTACCCAGAATCGTCATAACATAGAATAAATACACTCAAAATTCGAGCATCAAAACTTAGACGTTCCTCATTGTTTTTGTTTTTTAAACAAGTTTTAATAAATACATTCCCGGTATCATATATTTATAATAGTTTATTTTATTTTAATATATATGTTTAAAGTTACCAAGTTTCCATTTCAAATAGTTTTAACTCCTTTAAAAAATTAATTTCAACACCGCCAAGAGGGCTTTTTTTGCAAGAATATATATATATATATATAATAAGTCAATTTCCGTGAATCTGAATGCTCATTGTGCAGCTAAGTGTACAAGTCATCTCGAGTTTTACTAGAAACATCAATGTCTATGGAAATGCGCCACATACAGCCACTCTAAATAAATTGTTTATATGTCATCTATGTGGACAAATTTTCAATTGGAAAACTGACCTGTTGAGTCATCTGCGTGCACATGCTCGTTCAATACAGAAGTATTAATTGATCGATGGCCATTTTCCGAAAAGGAGACTCAGGGTTAGGCTCATCATATGACATGCAAATACTAAAGATATTTTCTGTACTTGAAGAAGAAGAATGCTAATTATACAACGTCGTAGTGTGAATCTGTACTTGGGAAGGCTGAAAAGAGTTATATATGCAGAAGCATTGATCGACTGGATTCAAAACTGCCAAATCTTGCCGATTGTTAATAGAATCTGCTAATTAAATACATAATACTTAATAGGTTAGACATTTAAAATGTATATGTCTGAATTTTATTTGGGGTGAATTTCTTTTAGAAGAGTGAGTTTTCTCTACCTTTCCCAACAAACCTCCAGGGAGGAAAATATTCCCAAATACTTGCAGAAATAAACGTAGACGGAGCTAAGCAATTTTCTCTAAATAGCGATTTTTTTCTTCCTACCAGGAAAATCATGATGTGCAAACCTGCCTGTGCCTAGGGCCCCAAACATTGACCTTATGGCGTCCATTGGGAATTACTCAATTATTTAAGCTTGCCAGGTAGATAATTTTATTTGCACGTCGTCGACACTTCTTACAAAAGATATGTGTTTATTCGAGCGAGAACTGGAGTTTCCTTCCAGGATTGAGACCCCTAGTTTAATTCCCTGCTCTTCATAAATCTTCCTTCCTTCGGATATCTCTACTATATCTGCAGGGGAGTCCACGTGGCGTAGTGACTAACGTATTGGACTGCTACATCGTAGTGAAGCGAGTTCGAACTCCAGTTGCAATATTACGTTCACTTTCGGATTAATACCCCTGATAAATGTATGAACCTCTTCACCCTCCCAGCTATGAGTTAAATAGTACCACTACTGTTCTTCTACAATGATAGCTTTGGCATTAAATAACCCATGAAGGTTGATATGCCATTAAACAAAAAACAAACTCCATCTGATCCGGTCGGTATTTTTTCTGCTCGCATCATTGCATTTGTTGGCATACCCTCGAACTCGGCACTACGTGCTTTTCTATAATCACTTCCCCATGCGTATAGTAATAGCAACAGATTAAAGCGAATAAATGTCTTTTTAGATTTCAAACTATAACAAGTGTCTTACAAGTGAAATCTTGTTGTATTCTGAATCCCACTTCTCTCTCTGTCTCTCTCTATGTCTCTCTGTCTAATCCTTCATTTTCTCTCTCTCTCTCTCTCTCTCTCTCTCTCTCTCTCTCTATCTATCTATCTATCTATCTATCTATCTCTCCCTCTCATCTCTCTTATTCTTTATCTCTTTATGATTCTTTTTATTCTCTCTCTCCACTCTTTCTCACTCATCCCCTCTCTCGTCTCTTTTCTCTCTCCCATTTGTTCCTGTCTCTTTTACTCTCTCTTTCCTCTTTCCTTCAACCATTTCATTTCTCTTACTTTCTATATCTAACTATTTACCGTTCTTTTTGTCAGTCTGTCTGTCTGCTGTCTCTCTCCCCTCTCTCTCTCTCTCTCTCTCTCTCTCTCTCTCTCTCTCTCTCTCTCTGTTTCTTTTAAATGATTCTTTCTTTCTCCTTCTTCCTCTCTATGTCTCTCATTTTTATCTAACTTTTTAGCTATCTCTGTTTCTTTCTCTCTCTGTCTCTGTCTCTTTGTTTTTCTGTATGACTATTTCTTTATCACTCTCTCTCTCTCTCTCTCTCTCTCTCTCTCTCTCTCTCTCTCTCTCTCTCTCTCTCTTTTTCTTCTTCTTTTTTTTCTCTTTCTCTCTCTATTTTCTCTTATTTTTCCCTCTCCCCTCCTCTCTCTTACTTCCTTAGTCCATCTTTTTATTCTTCTCTTTTTCTCTCTCCTCTCTCTCTCTCCCTTTTCACTCTTATTTCCCTCCCCTCTTTCCATCTACCCACTATCTCTCTCCTCACTCTCCACTCTTTTTCTAACAATCTTTCTCTTTTTATCTCTCTCTCTCTCCTCTCTCTCTCTCTCTCTCTCTCTCTCTCTCTCTCTCTCTCTCTGTAGTTTCCATGGAAATAAATAGGAGGCGTTACTTTCGGAGTGAAGCACTTCCTCTACCCAATAATTTTATTGTGTTTTTTTTTGTATCTTTTGTTTCCATTGAAATATACAAGAGTCATTACTTTCGAAGCAACATGCACATGATCATCACCGGTCAAAAATACAGAGCCAATGATAGTGACTATGTAAAAAAAATAGTGTTCTGTAGCTGTAAAAAGAAATGTTCTCTATCCAACTGTATTATTATTTTAGTTCTCAGAGGAGGCATTAATTTGACTCTTAAAAGCTTTCAGACACTTTTATATTTTTTTCTTTCTTTTCCATCATTATTCCTTTTATCATTCTTCGTTATTTTTCGCCCATTTCTCTTTCATTTTATTCTTTCCTTTTTATTTGACCTTATGTTTGTAATTTCCCCCCAACTTAGAGATGAGCTGTGCAAATGTCAATAACAGTAAGATTCCTATTTAGTTAAGATTTCTTGATTACGCAATACAAAAAAGAAAATTACGCCAAACAACAGGAGACAAGACGGTATTATGTCATTACTTTCAGAAAATACTGTTTGAATTGAAAATTAGCATTTCACAATCCAGCAAGTTAACAAAACTCCAGTAGCATCACAATAGGTTAGCAAGCTACATTAGTGAGAGTTTTGTTGAATAGTTCTTCTTACTTTTTAGATTCTTACTAGCAGAGCTACCCGGAGTTACTCGGGATTGAGAAAGTTAAAAGATAAAAACCATCTATATATATATATATATATATATATATATATATATATATATATATATATATAATGTATATATATATATAGTCCCCACAGACACGTGTTTCGGTATTTCATGCCTCTTCGGTGTGGCTAGACACAACTATCCTTGGGTAGGGTCGAACTCAGACTGACCGCATGGTAGTCCAAATTTATTAATATATATATATATATATATATATATATATATATATATATTGATTAATAAAATTTGGATTATTATTTTATTATATTTGGAGAGAGAGAGAGAGAGAGAGAGAGAGAGAGAGAGAGAGAACACAATAACACAATTTGATAGAGCAAGAGTGCCGGTCCAAAAGTATAGTCTCCTAATTATATCCATGGATATTACTACAAATAAAAGGAACACAATAACACCATTGGATAGCGTAAGAGTTTCACTCCGAAAGTAATGCTTCCAATTCATTTTCATGGAAACTTCACCAGAGAGAGAGAGAGAGAGAGAGAGAGAGAGAGAGAGAGGAGAGAGAGAGAGAGAGAGAGAGAACGTGTCTTATTCGTCTTACTTTGATGGTTTGTGTGATAGGGGGTAAGTTCCTGTACGACAGCTTTTTTGTGGGCGGCTGCTTCCAGGATTTGTCCAGCACAGCACGCAGTATTCTTGTGTAGTTTCCATCTAGCCGTTTTTCTCTATTATTTTGTTAAATTCCAAGTGGTGCAGCCATACAGTAGCACTGATAGAACAACAGCTTGGAAGAATTTTTGCTTTATCTTATAAGAGAGATTAGATTTCCATATAATCGATGATCTGTCCATAGCAGTCCATGCCATTCCTATACGTATATTTACTTCGCTTTCTGTAGAGATATTACTCCACTAGCAGGACCTGTGATATACCACGGTATGATAATTTAATTATTGCAACATTTGAAATATGTTTACTTAAGATCTAAATAGTTCAATATGTAAAAAGTATAATAATCTTTATTTAACTCTCTCTCACTCTTTCTTAAAAGGGAGTTGTAAAATATCTACATTGATTTGCCGATAAAATCTAGGGAAGGCGTTTAGAAATATCTACATTAATTTGCCGACAAAAATGACTAAAACACAACTAGGTAAATATCTAAGTTGGGCCGGAAATTCACCTGACGCTGGCTCGCTAAAACATAGCGTAAATTAAAGCAGGAGGACGGGACGACATAAGATCAAAATTACCAAAATATCTTCCGTAATTCACAATTTCAATATTACAAATAAAACAAACATGTAACTTTTTTTCAATTCATTTTAATTTTATGCTGATAATTTAATCGATTTGGAATGTTGCATCTTTAAGATTGGGTGAAATAAAATGGGACAAATAATAAATTTGCGACACCAGATAATCTGGATTTACATTGTTGCATTTCATCTTGAACAATTTGGACATCTCATTTTTAACCAGAGGGTGTTGCAGGATGATAAAGTGCGGAAGATTTAAGAACAACCGTATTGATATATAAAGATAGGAATGTGAAGTGATCTACTAATTTTAGAGGCTTACCATCCAGTGTGGGGATGTCTCCATCTTGATTAAAAAGAATTAAAGTTTTATCTGAGTTTATATAGCGATGCTTCTTTCCGCCATCTCAAAGTGATGCAGTAGTGATTCAGCTTGTGTAGGTGTATTTGTAAGATGCGTTATATCAACTCCACATCTTTTATAGTTTTTTTTATGGATATCGCTGACTTTTTGCCTTTTTAGTGTGAAGTCTTTTATTTTCATTAGATCTAATGATGTTCGTAGTACGTAATCTGGGCATATTATAGATAAAAAAAGAACTAATGTATTTCCTTGAAGGACTCCAGTGACAATACCAAAGAAATATGTGTCAATATTAGTAGGGGCCGGGTTAGCTCAGTCGGTAGAGCGTTCGGCTAGAAACCACAAGGTTCCTAGTTCGATACCGGTCCTCGCCAACTCAGCGTATGAGTAGCACAGGGATCTGTGCGGTAAAGTAAGGAGCTGGTGGTAGGTGTGGCGCTCCACCTCAGACGCAAAAAACAATCTCCTTGTCTAGCGCTATTGAAAAGGGGATAGACTCCCTGGCTGATTGGCTGATACCGACTTTAGGCCGCCCCGACGACTTTACTTTACTTATTAGGTGAACGAATCATTGCTTTCGTGCCTTTGTAGAGTATTATCAAATACAGATGTATTAAATTAGGTGGAGTGGTATATTGTCGGTATCAGTTGAACAACAAAGGAGTCTATCCCTTTCACTAGCGCTAAACCAGTGAGATTGTCTTGAGCCTGAGGTGGAGCACCACATCTACAATCAGTTCCTTGCTTTATCACACTGATCCAAGTCATGTTACTCATACGCCGTGTTGGTGAAGGTCGGTATCGAACTCAAACCTAATGGTTCCTAAGCGAATTCTCTACCGATTGAGAATACCCGTTTATTCAGATGGACGGGAATTCTCAAAAGCAAATATGAAAATCATGTTTTTAATAGAGTTATAAATCTAATTTTTTTAAAAAATAGATTAGCTTATCATTTCTTTTAATCGCAATATGAGTAAGGTAAAGAAAAATCATTCATAATAATTATAAGTGTAAATTCTAGGGTAAAAAAAAACGCTCGGTTTATAAGTTCCAAAATTTCACTCTAACCTGTACATTTAGCTTCCTACATGAAGGCTTCCTAATCCGACAAGAAACACCATAAAACGGACGGAGGGCAGATCGGCCGAATCGCTGTATATATAAAAATTGCGGAAAAATTATTTGTAGTTAGAATTCGTACTTATGCATAAGCCAGGGCACGTCACGTGGTGTAATGGTTAGCAAGCTAGATTCGCAGACAATTGTTAGTGAGTCAATTATTATTGGGTGTCCCATACTTCTAGTCTTGTGCAATCTAAGCTAACTTAGCAAATAACTATATATATATATTATATAATATATATATATAATGAATAAGATATAATGAAAAACAAACGATGTTTACAACTGAAATAGGCTCATCAGAAGAGAAGTGTGCACCGTTTCGGGCCAATTCCTGACGGTTTAAAAAAGCAACACCCGTCAAGAGAATTGGCCCGCGAAACGTTTGCACACTTTTCTTCTGATGAGCTATTTCAGTTGTAACCATCGTTTGTTTTTCATTATATCTTATTCATATTATTCATACTGTCGGATTAATTTCGATTTATTTTCATATATATATATATATATATATATATACCAACCCACCGCACAAACAGGTGTGATACAAGCTCAATTTCTTAAGCGGAATTAACAGGTTTAAATTCACTTTTTCCTTCTCCTATATTGGTTTCTAGCCATGGTTTATAAGCACAGTCTTTTCTACTATTTACCCATAACTGGAGGGAGAGTACGGGGATGTATACCTTTCCCAAGGGTATTCGCGCTATGTGAAATGCAAACCGCCTCGTCCAGGATTTGAACTCCAGTCGACGAGTCCATTTTTTAACGACTCTACACACATCCACCTAAATAACTATATAAGACTTTTTTTTAAATTAAAAAAAAACCCTTGAAAACTAATCGAGGCGACAGAAATGGTTTCGTTGATTGGGTATTAAAAATAAAATAACAGCTTCAAAGTTTTACAGGTGTTTCAAATCGATAAATTCCGCAAGTTTTTTTTTATCGGAAATCAACAGTAACAGCATTTTTGAAAATTATTTTCGTTAGGGGTTTTTCTTTCTTATTTTTTTCTTTTTTATTACAAACATTAACGTAATTTCCCTGCAGGTACTACTAATAACACAAGATAAGTGCACTGAAAGCACCGGTTCTCGCTAGATCAACGAAGCTAAGTAGTGATGATCCTGCTCATTACTTGACCGGCTTTGACCTGTTTCCTGTAGCTTTGTCTTCTGGGCCGGTAAAATATAAAATAAATCGCGAGATCCCAGGGGCTTGTTTCTTCGTTTAAATGAGGCAGGACCGGGTTTACTGTCTGGTGCCTGAGGTGCCCCAAAAGAGGTTGCCGAAGGAACCACGCACATTTTACACTGGCCACTGCATGAGCTTCGGTCTGTGTGTGGTTTTTCACGTTAAAAAAGTCCCAGTGTTAATACAGCGTGGTAGAAAATACATACTTAATTGGGTAACCACTTAAGCGACAGCAGGTACTATAAATTCTTTTTTTCATCAAAATGGCTTGATTCGGCATTAAATGACACAAAATGAGTTGATATGTCGTAAAAGGCCAGAATTATGGAGTACCCAATAAGAATCGATGTCTTTAATAATGGTCTGCCAGTCTCACTATTTAACCATTTCCCTGCCTGTGATAGTAGAATAAACCTAATTCACCTCTACAGATGGGTAATACCTCCCCAATGGGTTCATCCTTTGGCCGTTCTTCGTGACCCGTAATGGATGACTACAAGATCGTGGTGTTTGAGCAGTACGTTACCCGAGTGCTAAGGGGTTCTGTGACATGCCCACCTCGGCTCTTATTTTGGCTAGACGGACAATCGGATCGGCCCGACCAATCAGTTGGCTGGTCATGTCAAACCAGAGCACCTATATAATTGTCCCGACTGTATTCTTCCAGTTGCTCTTATGGCAAACATTCAACCCTTTTATCATATAGGTGCTAGAAGGCAGTGGTTAAGGGTCAATCACCTGTTTATCAGTACAGATGGAGTTATTTCTTCTAATTCAATCCTTAGTGTAACGGTTATTGCTATAGGAAGTGGAATCGGTAAAGATTTCAAATCCTGGACGAGGCTATTTGCGTTTCACCTTGCGCTAATGCTCTCGGAAAAGGCATGGGTCCATCTCTTCTTGTGCAAGCTATGGGTAAATATAATAGGACAGGCTGGGTTATTTGGAATTGGTTAGGCAACCAGTCTAAGAGAACGAAAAAGCTACTTAAAATTGACCTTGTGTCATATCCTACCGATAGTGGAGGGATTGAGTGAATACATGCTCACAACATTGCTACAATCTTCACTACTTTTGGTTTTGTTGCTAAAAAATAAATAGAAAATTATTATTATTTAATCTCGAAAACATTTTTCCTTGGTTTGTGTGTAATTTCAGTTATATTGTGTATTCCATCATCTTTGGTTGATGTCTTTAAGGACAACATTTGTAGCACTAACGTGGCTTTTGAAACAGTGCCTTAAAATTTCCAGAGACTCAAAAAATATACCAATACAACATTTAGATCAAAAGGTACGGTTCAATAGTAGTCATGACTGGGCAGAAAGATAATCCATTCTGAATTGTGCAAAATATTAAAATTTCCTCTGCTGACAAATGGTACATTCATAAACCAGAATCTGTCCTAGAAATTGAAAGTGATACAAATCTGTAGGATTTTGAGATATAACCGGATCAAACAATCAAACCAGAAACCCAAATATGGTGCTAATAAACACAAAAAAAGAACTTGTCATCTTGAAGATTTTTACCGTTCCGGCGGACAACAGAGTGAAAATGAAATAAAAGATAGACAAATACTTGGATCTTGCCAAAGTACTGAACAAGCTGTGAAACATATTACTTATCTCTCAAAAAAAGTAAATATATATATATTCAATTTTCATAAAATTTCAAATTGAAATAAATAAAAGTTCAAGCTGAGAGTCGAAAAAAGTTTAGCATCGAAAAAACACATGGCAGCACGAAAATTTAAAATAATTTTATTTTATTAATATTTATTTATTTATTCATTTAATTTTCAACTTTTGCTTTCTTAAAATCCTTCTGCGGATTTTTAGAGAAAATCTAGAATGAAGTGTGTGGGTAGGTTAGAGTAACCTCCCTATATTAAAAGTAGCTTGGAGTGACCGTCCGTAGTATTATGCAGATGTTAGTGGCAGGTCGTCGATAGGGCACTACTTAAAGACGGGTGGGCGCCGCCATTTGCAGTCTAGACCACGCACGTCGCATAAGAAAATCTAGATAAAAGAAGGGTGTGATCATATGCCTTCTATGTATTTATATTTTTTTTTTACTTTGATTTGTCTTTTTTGGGGTGCAGGGTTTAGGGAGTCTGTTGGGTGTTCATTTTCCCCTCACATTGATAGTAATCTCTTACGGAGATAAGCAGTTCCACAAAGTTCAATGTTTTGTCTCTCATATAAATTGGGGCTGTATCTTATTAATGAGTTTATCTGTCCCTTTTCTTGGTCATACCCAGCCCTTCCACCATTACTGATACAGTGATAGATATAAGATACCTCATTTTTTCAATTTCTATTTTCAGGTCTTTTTATTTACTTAATTTATTATATTCTTTGCTAATATCTTCTTGCACTGGCATATATCATTATTATCATTATGTTTTTTACATCAGCTATAGTCGGTCATTCACTGGAGACTGAGTGACAGCAAGTCTTTTCAGGTCTCCAGGACTCTTCTAAGTATTCTAGCCGGTCTTAATAATGCTGTAGTTGGGATGGTCTCGATTCTTCATCTGATTTCGAGTTCACTCACTCTTTTCTAGACCCTTGGCGACCGTTCCAAGTGTACCAGTTATAATTGGTACTACTTTACCTTCATGTTCTACAGTTTTCTCAGTTCTCTGGCAAGGTCCAAGTATTTGTTTATCTTTTCTTTTTCTTTCACTTTCCCACGGTGTATTATTATTATTATTATTATTATTATTATTATTATTATTATTATTATTTCACTCCTGCGAATTTTTTACACCAGCTTTAACTGATTGATATTTCCTCAGATCTCCAGGAATATTCTGGAGTATTCTAGCCCGATTTTAAACAATGCTGTTGTCTGGGTGGCCTCAATTCTTCCTCTGATTTCCAGTTCCTCTAGTCTCTTTTCTAAGTTTTTGGGGACCGTTCCAAGTGCACCAATTACAATTGGTATCACTTTCACCCTCATATCCACAGTTTTTTAGATTCTCTACCAGGTTCTAGTATTTGTCAGGTTTTTTTCGTTTTCCTTCATATTCACCCTGTGATCTACTGAAACTGCAAAATTATCAGTTGGCAAGTTTTGGGCTTTTTTCTTCTTTTTTAATCAATTCTAGGTTTGGTCTTCTGGTTGGGATAAGGCGATCCGTCTTTATCTCAAAGTCCCAAAGAATTGTATGTGCTTAATCCTCAAGAACAGATTCTGGTTTATGCATATATCATTTTGTTGTATGATCAAATTTTTTTTTTTTTGCATAATTCCCAGTGGATCACCTTCCCAACCCAGTCATGCCTAATTTTGGATTCCCGTTGTGCCATTTTGCTACATGGTTTACAGTCTCATCTCTGTGGCGGCTCAGTCTGCATTTACTGTTTTGTTGTGTATTATTATTATCAAAGTTGGTGAATCTTAGAGTAATGGACAGTATTTAATACTGTGAACCTTTTAACATTTAAGATGTAAAATTGGCTCGTCTTGATAAGGGCATCAAGCACTTAATTTTTTTTTTCTGTCAGCTTTTAGCGAATAGAAGATTTTCAAAGTGTATCTTGGTGTATATTTCCTTATCACCAAAACATTTGAGGACAGGGAAAAGATTAAAGGAAACATGACAATGCAGGATCACTATAATGTGTACACCCATACACATACATATATACAACCACACACATATACATACATATACATGCAAACATACACCTACGCACATACATACACACATACATGCAGCCCTTCCATATACATACACATGCATACAAATACGGATGCACACAAACTTACACATACACGCACAAACATACACATACATATTTACGCGTACACACATACATATACACACAGAAATGCATGCACATACACACTTATGCACACTCATATACATACACACATACATATACACACATATATATAGAAGAAAAATGGATATAAAATCCGACTCTATAAAGTTTTGAAAGAAGAAACAGCAAAATTAAATTAAAGATTTACTTACAGACAGCCGACTTTTAACTTTTCCCCCTCCATCTTTAACTTAGAAGCCAAGACGCTATCTTCTCTGTTTATTTCAGTTTCTATATTAGGTGGTGCTTTTTCGTAATATTTTATAACCTCTTTAAATACAATTCGTTTGTATTCATTTCTATCCACTTTATATAGTTTCAACATTATTATTTGCTCTACTTAGGTATTGAGCACTTTTTACTTTTTAGCTTTTGATAGTCCTGTGTCAATATTAGTAGGGGCCGGGTTAGCTCATTCGGTAGAGCGTTCGGCTAGAAACCACAAGGTTCCTAGTTCGATACCGGGCCTCGCCAACTCAGCGTATGAGTAGCACAGGGATCTCTGCAGTAAAGTAAGGAGCTGGCGGTAGGTGTTGCGCTCCACATCAGACGCTAAAATAATCTTCTTGGTCTAGCGCAAGTGAAAAGGGTATACTCCCTCGCTGATTGGCTGATACCGACTTTAGGCCGCCCCGACGACTTATATATATATATATATATATATATATACACCACATTTTCTATGTTTCACCAAAATCTGTTAACCAAAATTATTAAGAATTGGACAGAAATATTTATATCCTCACTTTATTGTCCTAATAATCAACATTCAAGCTGTTTGGTCATCTCAAATATTTGTAAAATTTATATACAAAATAACTTAAAGATGAACACATGTTGATTCTCAGAAAACAAAATAGCCGATACAAGACAAAATGAATGGATATCCGAATGAGGCTAGCACATATAGTGATTTTTAAGATAGAGGCGCGTGGTGCAATGGTTAAAGTCATAGGAATGGACTTGTTGACATGAGTTCAAATCCTGGACGTGGCTATTTGCATTTCACATAGTACTAATAACCTTGGAAAAGATATGCATCCAACTACTCTCCCTCCAGTTATGGGTAAATAGTAGGGCAGACTAGGCTTTTTAACCTTGGCTAGGTAACTAGTCTAGGAGAAGAAAACTCTGAACTCAAACCTTTTAAACTTCCGCTTAAGAATTTGACCTTGTGTCGCATCCTGCTCATGCGGAGGGGCTGGTAAATATATATATATATAATATATAATATATATATATTATATATATATAATTATAGTGTTCTGAGGATTCGGGCCCGAATTGGGAAGTCGTTGTCCTGGGGGTGACCTTGCCCTCTGTAATTCTGCGATGGGATATACGGCAAATACAGGTTAGGTGGCTGCGCAGCTTGAATTAATATTACCATTGACTAGATGATTTGGCATTCTCCGTTTGTGGTATGGGCTGGTGGCCCAGTGTGTTGAGTCTCCGCTGGTTCAATCTCTAGTGGCGGAGATTGTGGTATGCACTGCTGATGAGACCAAAGGAGGTCAAAACAGCTGTCCAGTGCTCTGGATGTCGCAAATGGTGTTTGCCGAGTTGTCTGGTCGTGGAATATGAGTCAATTATCAATTATATATAATTCCTCTATAAAATTATTTATATATATATATATATATATATATATATATATATATAATTTTATAGAAATTATATATATTATATTATATATATATATATATATATATATATTATATTATATATATATATATATTATATATATATATATATATACATATAGCAATTATTTCAATTACTAAATACTAGTGTCTTTGAATACTGTGTTTCTACATAGGGCGTCTCCGTCGTGGTGTAATTGCTGGCAAGCTAGTCTTGTAAAATCCATCACTGAATGGTGAGTTTGATTCTCATTGGGTGCACCATACTTGTGACATTTTCACACATCCTACTGTTAGAGAATGATTAGGTTAGCCTAGTTATTTTGTAAAGCATGGTATAATTTGATAGTAACAGTTAAATGTAAAAAACTCATACAGAAGTTCATATAAGTCTGATAGACAGTTTATCACCCCCAAGGCTGACCTATTAGCTGTTCTCTTATTGCTTGGTTTAGTCATCTGACTACCCAATCATACATGTACATACACACATGCATACATACACAGACACATAGATACACACACACATATATATATATATATATATATATATATGTGTTGTGTGTGTGTGTGTGTGTGTGTGTATGTATGGGGGGTCACACTTTTCACAGAACTGGTGATCTATAAATGATAAAATCCGGCTTTATAATTCATCCAGTGGGAAGTGGTTCCCCCTCGAAAAAAAAACCCCAGAATCTGTGTTTCTATATGTGTGTCTGTCTGTGTGTCTAAGTATGACAGTGTTGTTTGTATGTTAGTGATTGCCTAACAAGGATCTTGTATGAATGGTGAATGTGAAAAAAGAAATCTATCAAGTGGAAATCGGCGCAGATCGATGCCAAACGGGCGTCGCCTTTAAATGGAATTCCGGGACACGAAATGAAGAACACAAGAAACAGTTGCCAGCCAGAGGCCTTTCTTTGTGATGGAGCCAACGATAGAGTGGGTCAATAATTGGATGGGAAGAAAGAAAAAAAAGAAAAAAAAAAGAAAGAAAGAAAAAAAGAAAGAAAAAAGAAAGAAAGAAAGAAAGAAAGAAAGAAAGAAAGAAAGAAAGAAAGAAAATTGTTCAGAAGTAGAGGAAGAAGAAAAATGAATCAATATAAAAAGTATAAATTGGTAAAGGAAGAATGTTGAAAAGAAAGGAAAGGAACAACAAAAAGAAGGAAAAGAAAACCGAAAATAAGTAGTGAATAAGGAGGGTGAACAGGAAATGGAGGACAAGAATAACAACAATACATGAGCAAGACTATCAAGAACAAGATAAACAAGACAAGAATAAGAACACATCAATAATAATAATAATAATAATAGAACAAGAAGAAAAACAAAAAGAAGAACAACAACAACAACAATAAGACAAGATAACAACAACAACAATATAAACAAGACAAGAATAAGAACACCATCAAAATAATAATAATAATAATAAAAGAAGAAGAAGAAGAAGAAGAAGAAGAAGAGAAGAAGAAGAAACGACAACAACAAGAACAAGACAAACACAACACAAGAATGAAAACCAAGAAGAAGACAACAGCAACAACACCAATAATAATAATAATAATAATAATAATAATAATAAGAAGAAGAAGAAGAAGAAGAAGAAGAAGAAGAAGAAGAAGAATATGAAGAAGGAAAAGACAACAACAACCAAAGAACGAACAACATCAAGTAGAAGAAGAAGAAGACCAACAACAACACCAATAATAATAATAATAATAATGATAGTAATAGAAGAAGAGAAAAAAAAAACGAAGAACAAAACCAACAATGTCAAAAACAAGACAACAACAACAACAACAAGAAAGCAAGAAGAAAAAGAAAAAGGAAAACACCAAGAACAAGATCAATTGTACAGTAAGTAAAGTCGTCGGGGTGGCCTAAAGTTGCTATCAGCCAACCAGCGAGGAATTATATCCCCTTTTCACTAGGGCTAGACCAAAGAGATTGTTTTTGCGTCTGAGGTGGAGCGCCACACCTACCATCAGCTCCTTACTTTACCGCACAGATCCCTGTGCTATTCATACGTTAAGTTGGCGCGACAAACAGAAGAAACAGAGATCAAAAGAGCAGAAATAATGTTTGAGTGATATTTTCAATTTAGGCAATACCGAGTAATTTACACGGGTCAAACAAGTAAATCTACCAATTTATTAATACATATGAAGTTAAACAAAACATAGATATAAAAATATTCGTCATTAAATAACCCACAAGGGTTGATATGCCTTTGATCTTTTTTCTCACTTTTAATCCATATTTTCAAATGGCTGTGAAGAATCTTTAATATCACTCTCCAAATTATTCCTGAATGACACCGAGCCGAGTTGATTGATTGATTGATTCAAACGGATTGTCAATCTGTCTAGAATTATTTTATACTTCAAGGTTAGAAAATCACGTTCATTGTACTTCCTATCTATATTTCTTATGTAGTTTTATTATAATTGTTTGTTTTGATACACGGTCTCATCGATTACCAATAATTTTCAAAAAGGTCTATTAAAAGATAATTATGAAAATGATTACATCAAATTAATAAAACATAAAACAAATTAAAAAGCAAATAAATGCAAAAATACAAACATGAATAATAAGAATAAACAACTTAAAGACAAGAATATATAAAGAATAAAACATAATAAAACAAATATATAGAAAAATAACTTTTAATCATCTATATAAAAATATAGAGAGGAAATTTACTTTTAGCTTTTTAAATACCGGGCAACGTCGGGTAGCTCTGCTAGTATAGGATAAAATAACCGTATATATATTATTACATATTTCCTAAAAGGAATGAAACGTGGGTCGATCGGCTTCCGTTTTTCGGAGCCCTGTGTTCAGTGGCCGAAGCTACTGGAACGATCAAAGATAAATAATAAAGTGATCCCAGGGGGTTACCAACCAAGCAATACCTCCTCTTTGATTTAAAGGGGTATGGTTGTGCTTATTGCCGAATGCCTGAAGCACCTCAATAATGAAATGCCGAGGAGATCCATGCATTGTTGTACTGTGAACGCTATGCTTCGGTTCGTGCGTGGTCCTCATGTTAATTGACCTTGTGTCTGACTAGCTTGGTGGGTGCAGCAGAATAACTAACTTATTAACTTGCTGTCGTACAAATGTTGTTCATGCTTATGTTTCTTTGGATTATTCCATTTGTATCTTTCTGTGCAAAAAATCTTCCCGTGTATAAAAGCAGTCAAGCGGAAAGGAGTTTTGATTTTCCATACCAATGCCACCAGCCTTGAGCATATCATTTGATTATCTTTGAAAGAAAGCCATTGAAGTGAAGACATACAGGCGCGTGTTACACACGGAGCCTTTGGGCTCATTTAAATATCAAAATGATTTTTCCAGTTTATGAAATATATAGGAAAGATTTTTAAAACAACTTTTCATATTTGAAACTGTCGAGAAAATACGGTGACTCCCTCCCCTTGACAAGATGAGACTGGTGGGAAGATGAGGTCGTGAGAAAAAAAAATTAACACTTACCTTAATTTTTCTAAATTTTTTAGATGAGGCTTGATAATTTTTATTATTTGAATTTTTCAAGCTGCTATCCTTATCTTTATTGTTGTATACACAACGTTTTGGCCTATGTATCCGCCGGCTTCTTCGGGTGTTTTTTTGTAGAAATCTGGGGTTTTCTCCCCAAATTCGGGAACGTTCTTGTCGATCTCGGGAGCCTTCACGGAACTGCAACATGGTTAGCGGAATGAAAACGGTCTACCCCGATGGATTAGGTATAGGGTTTTGGTTCAAAGCTATTATATATGTACTAGAAGGCGGTGGCTGAGGGTCACTGAGAATTCTGGATATGATATTAAACTGCATCTAGTGGTTGTATACCTGTTTAAAACAGCCACTCTGCTTGCTGATTAGCTCCTGCAACAGCTAAACCGGATACTCCACACTTCCCAGAGTTCAAGAATTAAAACTTCACCAGTAGATACTCTCCTAACAGATCATCAGGATAATTCTGATATGATAAGTCAGAATTATCCTGATGAACCGTTAGGAGAATCCTAGGTAGATATTCTCTGACTAATTAGGCTTATTTTATTATATATACTAGCAAATATATGCAACCTCCGGGTGCAAGTATTCAAGTTTTAATGTAATAACATATTATATTAAATTAGAAAGGCTAATGAAACTAAATAAGAATACAGATTAAAAGATTTGAAACAGAGGGAGTATAATAAAAGATTTGAAACAGAGGGAGTATAATAAAAATGGAACAACTGAAACTTACTCTTCCATCACTCTCGTCTTTCATTGTTATTTTTTCTAATTTAAGTATTTAGTTAAATTTAGAGGAAGTAAAGAATAAAATGACAGTTATTTTATCTTGTTAATGGATTTCATTTAAGATTCATTAAAGAGATTTTTGCTTATATTCATTGAAATAAAAATAAACAGTTAGAAATCAATAATACTAAGCACATAATTATTAAATTCGATTTTTTAATATTAATATGCATATTAGACTTCCCGTTCACACTGTAAACCGCTATTTTGTTGTATATATAAATATAATTGCATGTTGTCAGTATGTAGGCATAGTTAACAGTATTAATAATGTAAGACAATTTTATTAATAATTGGGTTTAGATAAAAATAAAATCATGGAGAATGTGATGTCAATAACTAAGAGAATTGTGACTTGAGTAGGAATATAGTTTCGGTTACAGACAGAAAAACACACAATCTCCATTATAATCACATATAGAATCATCCCTTACTACCAAGTTTTGGATACCTCTCATATATATATATATATGTATATATATATATATATTATATATATATATTGCTTGAAGGCAATTACAATGCGTATATCGTATAAAATTCGATAATTATAGAAAATAACCATGACAAGTGAATTTCGCAAACGATCATGCGATGCTAGAACATCGTACAGTCTGTTTCAACTTTATTCACTTGTCATGGTTATTTTCTATAATTATCGAATTTTATACGATATACGCATTGTAATTGCCTTCAAGCAAAAATATAAATAATAATATATACTTTATTCAACAATGCTTCTAAAAAACAAACATCCAAAAATCTTATATATATATATATATATATATATATATATATATATATATATATATATATGCTCTGTTAAACGACACAGACAATTCAAGTCTGAGGAGTTTTTTTTATGGTCCTTTCAATTTTCCTAGCGATCTTTTTCGTGTTTGTGAGGAATTAACAATGCACTTATCTGACACCAGCTCCATTAGTCATAAAGACACATTCATGCCCCCCCTCAACCTACAGAAAAATTTTAACAGAAAACACACTCACACTCCATAAAGAAAAAAAACAAACAAAAACTGCAAATAATGGAAGCACTCTATATCAAATTAAAAAAACCTACCTTAAACAAAATAAACTTTCAAACCAGTAAACACGTCCTCCAATGCTTATAAAAAATCCCACTCTAACCATTCCCCCTCCCTTCCTCACAATTCTGTATCCCCCTCAAAAACCCATTAATCCATTGTTTTGTACTAACTACCACCACCACTCTTAAGCTACTACTCGTTCTTCTATAAAAAAGAGGCACTTGAAAACTTAACATCGTTTCCCCACCTGATGATGGCTGATAAACCAGCCGAAAGCGCTCGAAAAAACAAGATTTGGTGGACTATTACAACTTCTCCACCCAAACACGAAAAAGATCGCTAGGAAAATTGAAAGGACCATAAAAATCTCCTCAGACTTGAATTGTCTGTGGCGTTTAACAGAACATGTCTAAAAGAAAAAATGCTGCCAAAGTATACATATTTATATATATATATATATATATATATATATATATATATATATATATGGGGGGTATACGCATACATACTCATACAGATACAGTTGCACCTACATGTGTATGCATTATTGCACTTGTGTACACTCAAGAGAAGAATTGGTTTCAGTTTCGTAAACCAAAAGGAACGAATTTTCCTTTGACATTTAGTATTTCATGATATTATTATCCTGGGCAACTCCGGTTTCCGTTAACATTTATGAATTTAGAACAACTGCAAATTTCAGTTTTTTTCCCCATCTTTTCGCTATTTCTTATCTTGGTCCTAAAATGGCGACAATACGACTGAGAATAACAATTTATAGAATATTCCATTCACAGAACATAGATAAGGATAACGGTTTTAAAATACAATAATGTTCAAAAGGTTTGGATTCCTGAAGCTTAATCTTTTTACACTTTAAGTGAATATTGCGCGCAGATGAGCAACTTTGATAATAAAATTATATTGTCTAGACTGTTGTCACGAGTTCAATCATGTTAACTTACGTCTTGGATTTTTGGCGGGAAGGTTATCTCAAGAGATAAACAAAGAAAGAAGAACAAACAAAAGGGGAAGAAGGAATGGAAAAATGAATGGAAAACAATGAAAAAAGAAAAGGAAATAAAAGGATAAGAGAAGAAAAGGAAAGATAGTTGAAAAGAATGAGCAAAGAAGAAGACAAAGAAAGACAAAAAGAAGAAATAGAATGAAATTGAAAAGTATAAACAAAGAAAAAGAGAAAAGACGAAAGAAAGAGGGAAAAATAGACAATGAAAAAGAATGAGTAAAGGAGAAAGAAAACACAAAATAAAGAAGAAATAAAATGAAAGAGAAAATTATTAACAAAGAAAAAGAAAGATAGAAAGATAGAAGAAAAAAAGAATTAAAAAGAATGAGCAAAGAATATATTTATTTAGAATAAATACTGACATGAAAGCCAAAAAAGAACAACTGTCGGTTTGGGCAGTATAAAACTGCACCTCTGCAGAATTGTAAAATACCCCCATTTGAGCCATCTGTTGACTGTGTGTGGTAACCCATGATGCTTAAAGACGGATTCCTGGTGAGTGAGCAGTCCATTACTCAACTTTGTGCCTTATTTAGGCAAGACGGGCGATTTTCCCATGATCTTTTAGAATTTCTTTATTTCCTTAACCTTCACGCAACAAACTAATTAGAGAAAATGTAATTATATGATTGTATTTTAATGTCTAGACACCATGACTTTATCATATAAGTATTGAGACTAGCCTCGTCTCGATTCTTTTTAAACAGAATGCTTTTGTGAAACACAGGCTTGTGCAAGTGCAGCACCCTCTGTACTCACCAGACCAAGCCCCATGCGACGTTTTTGGTTTGTTTTGTTTTTGTTTAGTTTTTTGTTTTTGTCCCCTAAAAGACAACACTCATCATATACCTTCCTTAAAAGTAGTCTTAACTGATATATTAAGATGTTTAAATTCTAAAGTTTATCAATTCTTATAAAATCAGGAGGTCTTCTTTCTTTTTTTTATTGAGAAGGGGGTCTTTGTTTAATGGCATATCAACCTTAGTGGGTAATTTAATGTCAAGTCCATCCTTGTAAAAGAACAGCAGTGCTACTATTTACCCTCTAACTGAAGGGGTGAGTTCGTTCATACCTTTCTGAAGATTATTAGTCCAAAACTAATAACTTAACGGGAGTTTGAACTCACTTACCACGACGTCAGGGTGCTGTACGTTATCCACTACGCAACGACGACTCCCTTTGTCAAATAAAAATATGTGCTCATTTCTTTTTTTCTGAAAATGGATTGCTCTGCGGCATTTCATATAGAAAAAATACCCAAAACTTTTAAATAGAGATTAGGAAAAAATTCTTCTAAAAATTCCTTTTGTTAATTTCTATTGTCTGTTTTTTTTTGTTGTTTTTTTTTGTTTGTTTGTTTTTCATCGCCTGGTATAGCAAATAAACAGATTATGATGTCAACGCATGCACTGTGTGAACTTAAGAAAAGCCCAAGCAACTGCAAACAAGGTTACGGAGTTCACAAAATGGTGTCTTAACGAAGCTAATTATTAAGTCATACAAATTACAATACTGCACAAAAGTAGAGTTTTATCTAAAAAGAGGAAAGAAGTTTTTCCGTTCAAACCTGACAAAATTCTATACTTACTCAATATGATCAGTAGGGGAGAGTTACTTCTTTTGAAAGCTGCATTGTGGGAGACTAGGACCGGAAATAGGTCTTCCATCATTAGCCACATGGATTGGGATACGAGATATCTGGTCGCACATACATTTTGAACTCTTAAGTAACTATTTTTGAGTAGAAGCATTTCTCTACCCTGTGTTAAATAAAACCTTGTTAATTTCCAATAATCCGGGCTTACATTTTCATTCAGTGCTCCGTATTTTATTTGTAAGTAAAGTCATCCGGATGACCTAAAGGAGGTATCAGCTAGACAGCAAGGGAGTCTGTCCCCCTTTCACAAGCGCTAGACCAAGGAAATTGGGCTTTTTTGACTTGTTAGGCGGATAAAATGCAAAACTATAAATCCTGATTATCTGGTGTCACTTATCTGCCGAATTCTTATTTCTTATGAGTGTTGTCCCCTCAGCTAAGTAATGGACCATTGCGTTTTTATGATAAAGAAAGGTAAGAAAAAGGATATGCTACACAGAAAAGTATATTAAGAAAGAAGGAAATAAAGTAAATAAGAAAGAAGGGAAAATATAGAGTGAGAACGTAGAAGTGATAACGCTAATATGTCTCAATCGAACATAATGAAAAGGAAAAGACGAAGAGAAGGAAAGAAAGAAAGAAAGAAAAGAGTGAAAGAGAGAGAGATAGAGAGATAGTGTGTGTGTGTGTGTGTGTGTGTAAACATATCAAACGTTGTAATAATTAAGTCATCACACTGTAGTATATTCACAGGTCTTGTTAGTATAATTATTATTTCCCTCCTTGCATGTTGTTCCCGAATATTCTTCTGATAAGTTTTTACGTTCTCCGGCAAGATCCAAGTATTGATTTATCTTTTCATTTTCTTTCATTTTCACTATCTTGTCCACAAGCAAGTTCAGACACAAGTTGCGCTATTAAGTTCTCTTTCGGTCTAATACCTTCAGGAAAGATATGAACCTCTTAGCCCCACCCCGTTATGAGTTAAATGGTACCACTAGTGCTCTTCTACAAGGGTGGCTTTGGCATGAAATAACACACGAAGGTTGATATGCCATTAAATAAAGAAACCAACCCAAACCGTTTGTATCTCTAAGTTCTTGAGAATGTTATGCATTTCATTTCCTATGACCGGTTCTGGTTTGTAGATATACCATCTGTTTGTATGGTTAAATTTCAGTTTTTTGCACAGTACCCAAGAAGATTACTTTTGCAACCCAGGCATACCTACTCTTACAATGCGTTTGCACCCGTTCTCCTTGTATTGTGGATTGAATTATTATTCCTATTGTTGTATTTCTTACAATTTCTCTCTTTTAGAGTTTGTGATTGTTGTTTTTATTTTATTTTTGACGTTAAGTTATTTCTGTTGACTATGAAAAACACCTTCTGGGTGATGTAAAAGTTTATTTTTTGAAAGATTGCTTGAGTGGGATGAATTTAAAAATTCCATACCAGACGATTTTTATCATAAGTAAGTAAAATCATCAAATTTATTGAAAGAGTAAAAAAATAAATTTAAAATGAATCTTAGTTCTGTCCCCCACAAATAAAATGTTGCGCGCATTTATTAATAAATAGCAGCGGCTACTCAGCGTCGCCTGGGTAGTGGGGAATTTTTAAAGTTAGTCCCGCAGATCCATTATTACTGAATCACGGGTTGAATCCTTGTCGGGTGCCCCATTTAAATCCCTATGTAAAAAATAGACCTTGCATTGATCCAGCTACTCTGAAAAGAAATGTTAATGTCTACTATCTAAAATATTAAATGAAAAAAATCCATGTTGTTATCATTTAAATTTCATTTTTTAATTATGTTCACGAATATAAATCAAATTTCTATTATTTTTGTTCAAAAACCAAGCCCTGGTGATATCTAATGTGTATATATATATTTACTTTGTCGTTAATTGTTTTATTTCCGAAGTTTCCTCCGAACATACTTATACACACAACTGCCCTTTATATATGTATAGATTAATTAAATAATTATTTTGAATATTTTACACATAAATTCTACACAGATTCTTAAGTATTTATTTATTTGTTAATTTTTTAGTTATTTTCTTGTTACTGATAAAAGGGGGAGATTAAAAATGATTTTAAAAAATTGATTACAAATTTTGCAAATAACATTTTCCGTTTAAGTAATACAATTGTTTAATTAATTTCATAGTTTATATAGTTTATTTAGTTAAATAATATATAGTTTATTCATTACAATGGAAAGGAGTTAAACTTTGAATTATAAAAAGTAAGGCTTTTATTCTTTCTATTAATAGTTATGGTTTTTTACTCTTTGTATTGAAGATTTTGGTAATTGTGACGTAAGCAGAGACATAGTTTTTGTTACAGACAAATAGAGACCAAATCTCTATTAATACATACTAGCAAATATATGCACCCTCCGGGTGTAAGTATCTAAGTTTTAATATAATAATATATCATATTAAATTAGAAAGGTTAATGAAACTGAATAAGAATGCAGATAAAAAGATTTGGAACAGAGGGGTTATGATTGAAAAATAGAAAAACTTTGAAACTAACTCTTCCATCATTTTCTGTTACTCCCGTCTTTCATTGGTAAATTTTCCTAATTTAACTATTTAGTTAAAATGAGAAGTAAAGAATAATATTACAGTCATTTCTTCTTGTTAATAGATTTCTTTTAAGATTTATCCTCAAGATTTTTGTTCATATTCATTAAGATAAAACCAAACAATTATAAATCAATAATACTAAGCATATATTTATTAAAATCAAATTTCTAATATCAATATGCAAATTAGTCTTCCCATTCGCACTGTAAACCGCAATTTTGTTGTATATATAAATACAATTACCTGTTATTAGTATGTTGATATGGTCAACAGTGGCTTCGGCCTCTGGACCATTGATATAATTAACGGCGTCGATCCCAGGGGGCCATCCCCCCAGGCAACACCTGCCCCCTTGATTTAAAGGGGCAGGGCTGGGTTTATTGCCCAGTGCCTGAGGCGCCCCCCTTGAGGGGGAATGCCGACGGGATCGACGCAATTTTTCACCTGCCACTCCATGAGCTTCGTTTGTGGGTGGTCCCACGTTAATAGGGACTTTGTGCCTGACCCGTACAAGTGGGGTACGCGGTAAATACCATGTTGATATGGTCAACAGTGGCTTCGGCCTCTGGACCATTGATATAATTAACGGCGTCGATCCCAGGGGGTCATCCCCCCAGGCAACACCTGCCCCCTTGATTTAAAGGGCAGGGCTGGGTTATTGCCCAGTCCCTGAGGCGCCCCCCTTGAGGGGGAATGCCGACGGGATCGACGCAATTTTTCACCCGCCACCCATGAGTCTCGGCTTGTGGGTGGTCCCACATAAATAGGGCCTTGTGCCTGACCCGTACAAGTGGGGTACGTGGAAAATATCATGTAGATATGGTCAACAATATTAATAATGTAAAACAATTTTATTAATAATTAAGGTTTAAATAAAAATAAAATCATGGAGAATGTGATGTCAATAACAAAGGGAATTGTGACTTGAGTAGTGAGATAGTTTCGGTTACAGACAGAAAAACACACAATCTCCATTATAATAAGATTGCCATTTCTGGCAGCTGCAATCTCTTCTTTGTTCTTTCTTGTATATTTTTCGAGTCTCTGAATTGTTATTTCTTACTTTCTGATGGTGAAAGAAACATTTTATACATGTAAGAAATGACAAAATTTATTTGAAAAGAGAATTAATAAAAAAAAATAAAAAAGTTTAGTTTCAATAAAAATGTTTCATTATGCAATAGTTTTCTAACTTAGTTGATTTATTCTTCAAGTTACAACAAAGTCAGTGTAACATTCAAAGTAAAGGAGATCCTTCTGCATCGTCTAAAGCAACTATTCTGACAACTATTTGCTCCCATGCTGATACCAGATTTTGGTCTTCGTGGGGAAGAACTTCTTCACTGAAGCTTCCACCCCTCTTGATTGTTCAAGTGTCTCGAGAGCAAGAAATGAGTCAAGGGTCGGGACAGGTAATAAATCGAGAGAGAGCTAGGTATGGACTATATCAGTGGTTCTCAACCGGGGACCATGTGGACCCCCGGGGACCATATAAAATTATTGGGACCCATGCAAGCAAAATGGATTTACTATTTCTCTGAATGTTTGAGATGAGATTTGATGATTAGTATTATCTGCATTATTCGGACTATTGTCCCCATCTTCGGGAACTTCCTTGTCGTAATCGGGAGTTCGAAGTTCCGTGATGGCTCCCGATTACGACAAGAAAGTTCCCGAGTTCGAAAAGAAGGTTCCCGAGTCCGAAAAGAAGGTTCCCGTCCGAGTAGGTTCCCGAGTCCGACAAGAATTACCTGAAGAAGGCCGGAGGGTATATCGGCCGAAACGTTGAACAAATAACAATGAAGATGGGAACAATAGTCCGAATAATGCAGATAATACTAAAATGGATTTAACTCTAAAATTACAATGGAATTTTTTAAAATCGAATGGTTATGGGAGGGTCCACCAGAGTAAAATAAGGTTAAAAGGTGTCCATGGGTAAAAAAAAAGGGTTGAGAACCATTGGACTATATGCTAGGTGAATCTACCTTTCTGCAAGTTCTTTGATCATACGCTGATACAAGTTCTTGTTCTTTGTGGCGAAGAATTTCTTCACTGAAGCTTCCATCTCCTCTTGGTTATGCAAGTGTCTAATGCGCAGGAAGTGAGTCAAGGGTCGGAACAGAAAATAATCCAAGTGAGCAAGGAATATCTGCTAGGTGTGGAATCAGTTTGCTATAACAACGTCACTTGGGTAAGGTCAGATATATTGATCACTTCTAATATAAGGTATTGCAAACACGTCGTCTAATTATTTTTTCTTGCAACGCATAGCTGAGTTCTAAGCCGAATCTCCTTCCACGCTATCAAAGTGGTCAAAGTGTATACAATTTGGAACTATCAGCTTCCATCTGTTCTCGGTTGTTGAAGGGTCGCGAACGCAGGAATTGAGATATGGATCGGAACAAATAATGATTCGAAAGAGTGTTGGATATTGTACAAACGGTAATAGGAATTTCCGGTTAGATTAAACAAAGCAACGAAAAGACGACAAAAGTGACAAAGGACTTCTTTCCCGGTAAAGCGAACAAAAGAAGGATGGGTAACAATAAGTTCGGGAATAGTTATCAGATCGGAGGGTGGAGATGCGTGGGTGGTCGTCAATACAAAAGTAGTGGGTCGAGACCACAAGGGTCAGTAGTGAATAGACCTCAGAGAGACAGTGAACGGAGAATGGAGTGACCGACGCGGTCACGCACCGCCGCAGCCAAGGGCGGTGAGACGCCACCAGTCACCCCTTTACCTCAACGTCGCCAGATCTCAACAGCAGCCTTAGTAGTCATTGTCAACCCTCGGTCATTTCATTGTCAACTCTCGCCGCCCACCACGTACAGCCGAGAAGAAGAAATAAAGACAAACCTCGTCTATACTCATGTGTTGTGATTTCATTAAGCGACCACTACATATATCGTCTAGGAATAGTGACGATACCCGCTACGATATGTACGCCGATTTAGCAGCGTGAGTTTGAAGAAGCCGCTATATAACATATATAGAATTTGATGCCAGTACACAACAAGAGCTTGGTATTGAATATATACTGTGACACAATTGTTATGACGTGGAACCATGGTGGTGGTTTGCGTCATTAGTTAGGGAAAATTTTGAGTGGTAACGTGATAGCTAATGGAAAAATTTGAAGGATGATGTCAGAAAAGACGCGTGGCATTGTTCTTTATTAGAAGATGAACGACGTGGCGAAGGGGAGAAAGGAAGAGTGAGAGGTGATAGTTTGTGAGATTCAGCCT
Organism: Doryteuthis pealeii; assembly: GCA_023376005.1. Lineage (NCBI taxonomy): Eukaryota > Metazoa > Mollusca > Cephalopoda > Myopsida > Loliginidae > Doryteuthis > Doryteuthis pealeii. The sequence continues at coordinate 48,031,555 of CM042155.1, forward strand.
GGCCGGCGATGGGTTAAGACAGAGGCGTGCGGAGATCATGGGAAACATAAAACAAAAACTACTTGATCAAGTAACAAAAAGATGTATTTGTAATTCATTTCATTTAAACAAGCGACAAACCCAACTAGACAACAAGATGGCAGCCGAAGATAGTACAAGATCAACAAGAAAGAAATAAGATCTCCTCACCAAGTAAGTCTAATCTGTAATATCTCTCAAATATCTCTCTAATATCGCTTTTCTAATCCTTCTCTATCTCTGAATAACTTTATTATCAAAGAATTCTCACTCTCGTCACAACACACCCCTATAAGACGACATTTGGTACCTTGCCCATACACACACACACACACACACACACACACACACACACACACACACATATATATATATATATATATATATAATATATATATATATCGTGGATTTGGAATCGGTCTGCTTCCCTCAAGTGTTTATTCTGGAAACGATCACATATTGAAATACTGAAAACTTTTGACTCACCTTTGTATTTTAAAGTCATAAGGCTAAATATTTTATCTTTTTTGTTGGGAAAAAGATGACTTTTCAATAAAGAATAGTCAAATTAACTGGTACTCGCAATGTTTTTATTTCTTTTCTTTTTTTGTACATCTTTTGAAAATGTGTATTTTGACTCTTCCTATTTATGTAAAATGATATCTTATTCAGGTGATATTAAAAGCAAAACAAAATTTAGAAAAGACTAGCATGACTAGTCGAAGAATAGTTGAATCTGTCATCTATGTATTGAAAAAATCATGAAGAAACATCAGTTGCATCATTATATTCGGAACTATTGCTGAGGTATATATATATATATATATATATATAGGGATGTGCAGAGATTGGCAAAGACGCCGGTCTCTAAATATTAGAACTCTCCTGTTTTTTTTAACGATAGGTGAAAAAAGATATGGAGGCCCAATGTTATTTAGAGTGACATAATTCTATTTCGTATGTTTCAAATACCCAGATTTGAACTTCGGTTAAACATTGTTGAATAATGAATTTTAAAAGTATTGCATCAATTAGATTAAAAAGTAAAGATTAATTTTTAGTTTAAGAAAAAAGCGCTAAGTGTTAAAAAAAACAAACACGTAAAATCATTTTTTTTGTTTTCATTTTTTTTTTTACTTTAAAACGGAAAATGTTAAATCATGAACAAAATTTATTTGTTAAGCACAACAATTTAAAAAAAGAATCAGCAAAATTAAAATAATAATCCGAATTTAATGAAATGATCGGTATATCAAGAATTAAGATCTTATATTTGAAATAAATCTTTACTTTAAATTTTAATTTAAAGTAAAGATAAAGTAGTAGGTATTTTGTTGTTTTTTTTTTTTTTTGTAAAAACAACACGAAGAAATGTTTAAGTTTTTTTTTTTTTTTTTTTAGGAAAATTTAAACATTTCTTGAATGAAAATTTAATGACGAAACATATTTTTTAAAAAATCGCTGTTTTTATAACTTTATGCATAAAGTTATATTTTGCCGAAAAAAAACAGAAGCACAATTTTTTAATAATACTGTTAATTAATAAAAATTATGGTTTTAGCACCGGAAAAAAATTCCAGATGACCAATTACAGAATAAACGATATTAGGAAACTTTAAAAATTTCAATAGCGAATAATTTCATAAACAAAAAGAATTCATTTGCTAATAATTTCTGTTAACGCGAATGAAAATTTACATGAAACAGCCAAAATTAACAAGACTTTAAGTGTTATTTGTTTGTGGTTGTTTGTTTGTTTGTTTTTTTTGTTTATTTATTATAACTAAAAAATGTTTAATAGTTAGTGTTAAAGTGTTATTTGTTTGTGGTTGTTTTGTTTGTTTGTTTTGTTTTTTTTTTTTTTTTGTTTTTTTTAAAATATAACAACAAAAATGTTTACTAGTTAGTGTCAGTATAACAATAAAAATATTCGTGTAAAATATATTTTTAAGAACATTCAGTTTAATTTCAGTGTTCAATAATTTAATTTTTTTATTTTAATTAGATTAGGTATTAATTTCCAGTTTACTATTTTTGAAAGGAAGTAAATAAATAAATAAATAAAAGAACAATGTACTTTTGAAATAAAGTCTTCCTTTATGAATGAATTATAATAGCTTGTGAGATGCGTTGAATTCGTTCACAAACTTGTGAGAAAGTCAAAAATCACGTGGTCAGAGAGCAAGATAAATGGCTCTTTTAGGCTTCCATAATTTAAATTGACGATTTTTAAAAATCGTTTTAAATTCTTTTAAAATATGTTGCCAGGTTATGCATGGTTTTTAACTTAGATTTTTTCAAAGATAAAATTCTGGGCTATCTTTTGTTTTAAAACTGATAGTTAGTCCATAATAATCTTGCACATATATAATGGACCTTGAAATTTTTAAGGTAGTGAAAAACTCAGTTTAACTTAGATAGAATAATTTTTTTGGCATCAATTTAAAGAAAACTACATTTTTTAATACTATGAAAAAAAAAATTGCTACATTATTTATTTTTTGAGTTTTTAAGAAAATGAATTTTAAATTTTAAAATCACTTTTTTTAGGTTATTGAATTTATATTTTTATTTTTTTTATTTTTCTATATATTCTTCAGGATATGATCTTTCAAGAAATGTAAAATTAGGGACCGGGATTTTTTTTTCTTCAAATGGTCAAAGGTCAAACCCCCCCCCACATTCTGAATTTATAAAAAAAGTATTTTTTTCAAGTTTCTTCCATAAAATAAAACTAATCCTTATAAAATTAAGTCGTGGGAAAATAATTTGGTGAAAATTTCATTAAAATCGGACAATTCCCTGATTTTGGTAATTGTTTTAAATTAAAAATTAAAAAAAAAAAAAATTTACCTCCCTTTGCACTTCCTTGCACATGGCTATATATATATATATATATATAATATATATATTATATATATAATATATATATATAATATGCTTCTAAAGTGTCTTTTCTTACATTAAGAAATGTTTTTTTGTCCTGAAGACAGATTTAGCAGAATCCTCGGAAAAAGAGAGAAGAAAAGAGAGAAAGAAAAAAGTGAGAAAGACAAAAAGAAAGGAAAAAGTAAGCTGAGAAGAGAAAGAAAGGGTGGAAGGAAAGAAAGAAAGAAAGAAAGAAAGAAAGAAAGAAAGAAAGAAAAGGAAAAAAGGAAATGGTGAAAACTGAGAGAGAGAGATAGAAAGAAGGGTGAAAGAATGTAAGAAAGAAAGAAAGAAAGAAAAGAAAGAAAAGAGTAAGCTGAGAAGAGAAGGAAGGAAGGAAAGAAAGAAAGAAGGAAGAAACTTTAATGTTATTCAATACATAAATTATATTCTGTAGTTTTTATTAATTTTTATTCTTTTTTAAGGTTCTTTCCTTTCATTGTTGATCTTAATTTTGTGTCATCATGAAGTACAAGTCATTTTGTTTGTATCATAGTTTAGGTCGAGACTGTATTATATTTTCATTCTTATAGACCGGTTGCTTGAGCAAAACTAAATTATATATATATATATATATATATATATATATATATATATATATATATATATAATGGGTTCTATATTTTCAAGCAGACAATGCTCAATATCATTGATAGAGTGTTTATATTTGAGTTAAGTGTACGAAGTCAACACATGGTTACTGACAGTATCTCGCTTATGTAATCTTCAGATCAAACTGTCAGTAATTATGCCTCCGCTACCTTAATTTATATATATATATATTATATATATATATATATATATATATATATATATATATATATATTAGTCACCAATACATTTAAAAGTTCGTTCACCAATGGTTTCGGAACATCATTTTTACGTGATTATCCGTCATCAGAAACGTTCACTTTTGAAAAAAGATTGGACAGTTTTTTAACCCGTGCCTCGTGTCTACGTGATCCGTTATTCGTTCTTCTTTTTCCTTTCATCATTCACCGGCGTCCCTATTTGTCGTCATTGAGTCTCGTATTTTGTGTTTGTGTAAAAATTTTTCTGTTTATTTAATTTTTTAATTTCATTTATTTATTTATTTATTTTTAATTTATTTTGTGTGCGTTTATTTATATGTGAATTCCTAATTATACAGCTCTTACAGAAGTAATTGAGCACTTTATGATCATTTCTCCAATAATAATAACAAAGAATTAACTATATATATATATATATATATATATATATATATATATATATATATATATATATATATATATATGTATTATATATATATATATATATATATTATATATATATATATATATATATATATATATATATATAATATATAGTATATATATATATATATATGTATGTATATATATATATATATATATATATATATATATATATATATATATATATATATATGTATATATATATATATATATGTATATATATATATATATATATATATATATATATATATATTTTTGAACAATTATTAATATTTTATGAAGAAATAAGTTTTAAAAATTATTTCGTCTTGTCCATTTTTGGAGAATTAGATTCCCGATTGAAATTCTGAGTCTTTTATACAGGTAATGAGTAATTGATTAGTAATAATTAGGAGTAATAATTCAATAATAAGACTAGAATATATGCTTCCTGGTCACATAAACGGTCTGTGGGGCCTGAATCATCGCTTGTTGGTATGGGGTGCAATATCTATTTTTTCAATAAAATGCAAATAAATGTTCAAAGATTAATGTAATGTGATTTTCTAGTTCTTATTTTTGTATGATGACAAAATCAACAGGAGATGAAATATTTATTTTCCCCACTGTATATATATATAGCTCTGCTTTATGAGGCCTAATAGGCCGAAATGTACATACAGAGATTGATTTTTCTCCTTTTTTCTTAGCCTTACATTTGAATAGGCATGCCTGCCTAATTCATTAATTATTAATTAATTAATTTTCAAAATTAGGCACGACTTCAATTAAGCACATATTCTCCCAAAAATTGTCGGCTAAAAAAGCCATATCAAAACACATCGTTTGTTTGTTTACTTCTCATACTGTCGTGTATTAAAAGTCACCATAAGTGGAATAAAACTTTCGAAAAGTCAGGTTTCGAATCACACACAAAGCGGTCTTCTTGTCTATAGCTCTGCTGATGAGGCCTAATAGGCCGAAATGTACATACATATATATATGTGTGTGTGTGTGAGTTTCAATTGACTACAAGTACGTATTGAATACTTTCTAATATTAATTATCGCCGTTTCGTTTTTTCTTTCGTCCGACAGTCATAGAAAAATGATTTTCTCATTCATTTTCATCGTAAAATTCCTTACTAATTACTCGCCTATTAACATGGAGGTTGTTTATGTTGAAGAATAAACACAATAAACAAGGCTGACTCAAATATTCTTTAAATATTTTGGTTAGCATCAACGATTTGAACTCAACATTTATTAAAGTAAACGAAGCTAATTAAAGGACGACTACTGTTATTATACCAGGACGTCGAAATTGATGTGCTGAACATGTATTGAGATATCATAAAAAGTGACCTCTAAAGTGTATGTGGGGGGTCTAAAATGAGGTAACCAAACGACTACAAGGTATTATTTGTATTTGTTTGTTATTTGACCATTTTAGTTCTTTTATTTATATCAATAACAAAATAAATGAAATTATTCTAATTGATTATTATTCTTATAACTCCATTTCAACCAATTATGCCACAGTTAAATGAACAATTTTTATTAAATTCTAAAATGACTTGATTAGTTAACTTAAAAGTTAAAGTTATTAATAAATGACATGAAGAAATGCATTTAAAGAAAATTGAAATAATTTATCATAAGTTATTTTAATTTATTATCTAGATATATTTTTAAAAAAATTATATTATATCTACATCTAGATAAAAAAAAATATTATGCTTAAGTAATAGGTACCAAGTATATTTTACAAGTTTTTGTAAAATATACTTGGTACGTATTACTTAAGCATAATATATATATATATATATATATATATATATATATATATATATATATATATATTTGGCAGTAACATCTCCTCCACAGAAAACGACGTTAATGCACTCATAGGAAAGGCATGGGCCGCTATAAATAGATTATCTAACATATGGCGGTCCAATCTCGCAGACAAGTTAAAGAGACAGTTCTTCCAGGCCGTTGTCGTGTCTTTACTGCTGTATGGCTGCACCACCTAGACCCTAACTAAGCTACTAGAGAATAAACTAGATGGGAGCTGCACAAGAATGCTGCGGGTGATCATGAACAAGACGTGGAAACAGTACCCTACGAGAAAACAGCTGTACGGCCACCTACCACATATCACCCAAATCATCCGAGTAAGACGGACAAGACACGCGGGACAATGCTGGAGAAGCAAGGACGAACTCATAAGCGACATCCTCCTGTGGAAGCCAGCGCATGGACAAGCCAGTGTGGGCCGACCATCAAAAACGTACGTTAATCAGCTCTGTGCAGATGCAGGATGCTGCATAGAGGACCTCCCGAGAATGATGAGCGATAGGGACGGATGGAGAGAGATTGTCATGGATATCCGCGCTGAAACGCGACATGATGATGATGATGATATTTTACAATATTTCAATTTTTCCTTAAGGGACCTTTTTTACGGCATTCATGATCGATACCTAAACTTTGACCACCACTTTATTATTCTATGAATTATTCTGAGGCGTACATTAGCGTAATGGTTATCGTCGTAGGAAATGGAATCGGCGGCCCAAGTTCAAATCCTGGACGAGGGTGTTTGTGTTTCACTTTGTGCTAATGCCCTTGGTGGAGTCAGATATATTGATCACTTCTAATATGTCAAAAACTTCATTGAGAGCCCCTCCTTCCCCTCTCCCCACCACAAAAAGGTAACAATTCATATTAACGTCCCGAATTATACTATGTTCCACTAAATTCTAAATCTATATTTCCAGGGTCACCTGGTCACGTGATCCTCTAAGGGAATGAGAGGCCTCGTTCTAGATAACCTTAAGTTGAAACGTTTGTCAATCAAACTATATTAACTTAAACTGTATTTTCCAGTTTACTATTATTCCAAAATTACTTAAGACTTCTTACTGAAAAGGATAGGCTATGCCTCTCCATTATCTAACACATCGGTCATGTGATATTAGTGCCGCAAATTAGCACGTAACAAAATATTGCGAAACCATTCATCCTAGAAGTTATTGCGAAAATAAATTCGTTTTCTCATTCGTATGAATTTGATCAATAGATAATTGATTCCCTGGAAATTATCAATATAAATGGACGTGACATATTTTAAATTTTGATTGGCTCTACTTAATAAGAACAGAGAAAACGTTTAAAAATGGATCAATATATTATCAACTATCACTTTTCACAATGGTTTATATATATATATATATATATATATATATATATATATATATATATATATATATATATATATAGTGTTTTGGAGAAAGGAAAATAAAGAGCTTAATTACAGGGGCAAGAGCTGTATTAATTTATCATAAAATACTATACAATTTAACAGGGTTTATTACCATTGGTTTCAAAGAAAATTATCCGCTTATCTTCAGGATAAATAGCTTTGAATATGTTCTAAAAATAAGCGTTAACTACTTTGTTTTGAAACTAATGGTAACAAAACACTTTTTAATTGTATAATATTTCATGTAACAGTGATAAAAAGATTATTCGTTTAAATTATATTCTTTTTTACCCTATAAAAATTTAACAATAAAAAGAAGCTAAGAATTAAAAATGTTAAATATTTCGTATTACAATTTCTACGTTTACATTAGTATTTGCAAAAGGTACTCCTTGGTCTGAAACATTTTTATGATTCTTTTATTTCTTCCAAAAAACTAAGAACTGTTTTTACAATTAGTACTCAATTATAAAACAATAATTTTCGAAAAAGCGTAAAATTCAAATTTCGCCTTTTAGAATTAAAATGTGTGTGCTATTTAAACATTCACCGCCAGTAATGTGGTCTAAGAATTGGGAGGGGGTGAATCCCGTTCTCATAATGCATTAGGTTACCTAAAAGAGAGTAACCTAACACAGAATACTCGGTAAGAAAATAAAGTCAATTAATACAATATAATATTTAATTCAACAAAATCGCAAATATAAACGAGTCCCCATTTGTTCGAGAAACATATAGAAATATATGAATAGAAAGAGTCCTTGAATATAGTTGAAGAAATGACAAAAAAGTTTGTCACTTACTGTTCGTAGCTGTTGCTTCTCTATGAAGACATAAGGTGTAAAGAAGTACGCCTACTTACGCGGAAATGTCGGAGCTAGTGAGCCAAACAGCCATGAAAGTGTATAAGGGGGTGCGTCAAGACACATATATAAGTCTGTAGGTGGGGGACAAGTTTTTAAGCGCCATTGCTTGGCCTTATAGCAGAAGCGCTTGTTTGGTGGAATCCTTGATAAAGAGTCAATCGACAATGTGAATCCTTAGCTTACTAAAGTGTCCTCAGTTACTGACAATCGTATAAGTCATTCGTGAGTATTGGTAAAGATCCCGGTAATCCTACGTGCGTCCGTCGTCAAAGAGTGTATTCGATGTGTGACCATTAGGGCGGGGGTAAGTATCTTATCATGCCAGTAGTACTGCCAGTGATTGGTTAGAAGAGCCAATCACGTGACCTTGGCCAGTCTATAAGTATAAGCTGGGATATAGCACACACCTTATATACAAAATACAACACATGTCGCCCTCCCCAAGTCCAAATGGATGGAGACACAACTTGGTTTAGTTTATATCTGAAGATCCCAGATCAAAGAGAGAGTCACTTTCGCGGGACTGCCTTTAAATAGCTAGGTCGCAATGCCCCCTAACGGAGAATCCTAGCAGCAAGAAAAGATAATCCTTCACCTATGTCAACCGCAACCAAGCAAGGGGAGATAATCGCCACAGTGGTAATACGAACTGAGCCAAAACACAGAACGATATCTATACTACTAATGAAACGGGAACAAAGGATTTCAAGGGAGGTAATGTCTGTCTTCTTAGAGATGAGGAACGGTATATATGCATATTCTTTTTTCTTTTCTTTTTTTTCTTTATTTCTTTTTTTTATAGCATTATTCTAAATGTTTCTGTAAAACACCAAGGCTTTTACCGCCCTGTCGGCTGGGGCGTTAGAATGCACCGACTGCACCTCTGCAGAGGGGTAAGACTCCTCCAATGGGGCAACCTGTTGGTCGTTTGTGGCGACCCATGATGCTTAAGGATAGAACCCAGGTGGATGAGCAGTCCATGACTTGCAATATTCCACTTTAGGCATTTCTTGGGCTAGACGAGCGGTCGGAGAGGCCCCCTAAGATAAATCGGCTAGTCACGTCAAGCCCTAGCACCTATATGATTGCTCCAACTCTATTGCCCTTATGGCAACCCCCAATCCTTCTTATCATATGGGTGCTAGAAGGCGGTGGCTGAGGGTCTACATGTTTTGGGAATGACGTTAAACTCTACCTGATGGTGAGGTTCCAGTTCTGGAGGTTTGGGGAATGTGGAGCACCCCTTCATCACCATTGTTCCCTGATCCACTCTGACCCGGAGTGGTAATACCTGTTAGGGTCCCATCTATCGGTTAAATAGAAAAATGTATATATTTAAAACAATTGTATTATCCATTAAGAATTGATTTATTTCAAAATTTATCGACATTAAATGACCCACTGAGGTTGATATGCCGTAAAACAAACCAAACCAAACCAAGGCTTTTATTATTTTGCGGTGTATTATTGGAGTTATAGAACGTAATCGTCCAGATGATTATGTAGCCGTCTCGTTTTCTCTTAACGTTGTAAGGTTTAAGTGGGGTTCACCGTTGGCTGTGGTGTTTATTGGACTCACCAAACTGTTTGGTAGAGATGTTAAAGATTGGTTGTCTATTTTGTTGTCGGGAACTCGTCATGGATCCGATATTTTAGAGGAGTTAGTATTTTTTAGTGGAACGGTAGTCGTTCTTGTCGTCTGTGCTATTAATGTTAATTGCGTTGTTTGAGCGGAATAAATAAGGGCGGAACGAAATACACGGTGAGTTATAACATTCGGAGTGTTTAGAACCATATAACGGTTATCAGGTAATTTCATGTCAAATTGTCCAGAAAAAAGTAAATTGTCAACCACCACCTTTATTATTTCTGATTTCTTTCCAGGTGTGGACTATGTTAAAGTTAGACAATCCCCAAAATTTGAGCTTCCAATTCCAAAAATTGGCAGACTTCAGAAAAATTGAAAGGGTTGGTGAAATGGCCTGGATAATTTGACATAGAATTGCCCTATATATATTATATGCCTATAAATTTGCGTATATCACACCATTCTGCTTCTTCAGTTAATGATGCTATGTATTATTTTATGTTTGCACCTGTCGGAATAAAGGTAAATGAGTTCGTCCAATTTTAGCACGGTCTTTAATGCAGGTCAGCCTTTTGGTGATTTTGCCTTTTCGCTGCAAGAGCAATTTGTTCTGGTTGTATATTAATTTCTATGTGGATTGTTGAATTTGTAAATTGGTCTCTTTGGAACCAGATTTCGAAAGATAAGTCCCTTAAGCTTTGGCGAGAATTCAAGTTGCCGATAGTTAAAACTAATAATAGCTAGGGTTACCGTTGACATCTCTTTTCCCAGTTATATGTCAACACGTACATAGATAGGTAGGTAGGTAGGGTCCTGGTGTGAGGGGGTTCTAATTCCAGTTCTTGTACTGCCTGTTCATGACACAATTTCGACCTACGCCAAATGCCATTTATCATACGTACCAGATGGAAACAAAACTGAAACTGAGTTCTCCGACTTATGTTGCACTCACGTTCATCCCACCGCATCACATACATGACTTGTAGTACTAACGAAACTGAAACGAATGAGAGACAAGAACAAATCGGGCATCGTTTGTTAAGTTTTTAAGAGGCATTCCTTGGCCTTATAGCAGAAGCGGTTATCTGGTGGAATCCTTGATAAAGAATCCAGCCACAATGTGAATCCTTTGGGTACTAAAGTGTCCTCAGTTACTGGTAATCATATAAGTCCTTCGTGAGTATTGGTAAAGATCCCGGCAATCCTATGTGTGTCCTCCAACGGTGCAGTTTGAGTTATGACCAATATGGGGGGGGGTTAAGTATCTTATCAGGCCAGTAGTACTGCCAGTGATTGGTTAGAAGAGTCAATCACGTGACCTTGGACAGTCTATAAGTATAAGCAAGGATCTAGCACACACCTTATATCTTAAAATTAAGAAATTGACCTTGTGTCACATCCTGCTCGTGTAGAGGGGTTGGCATATATATATATATATATATAATATATATATATATATATATATATATATATATGAATTTATTTTTTAAATTCTACTTTTTGTTTTTTGAGAAGTGCAATTTCAAAAGTAAATTGATCCCCATCTGACGAGACTGAATTTTGGGGAGCTATATTAAATCAACTTAGATTTATATAGGCCTCAATTTTGGTCGAAATAAATTTATTATGGAATTATGATGTTGAGTTCTTCCTTCCTTTCTATGATATATATATATATATATATATATATATATATATATATATATATATATCTTAAAATTTCTCAAGATCGTTTAAAAGGAGGAGGATGCAAATTAGCCATTGGTGCACGCACTCTTTTTTTATGAAGAACGGTGAAGATTTCCAAAAATCGATTAATTTCCAATTATTGAATTATACCATTTAATCAAAGAAAAAAAAATTCATACTTGTCCTTATAATAACCATATTAAAGTGTATGCGCGATTTTAATGCTCAATGACAGCTCTTTACTGAGTTATAAATCGACGTACATACAAATACAGAAGTGACTCCTTATATAGATATATATGATGAGAAGTGTTATTCATCCCACTTGCATAAAAACATAATAAACGCTCTTAGTCGACTTTTACGCGGTAAATTGAGCTGACATCTGAGCAGAAGAAAGCTGACACCTTCAGATGTTGCAATCAGAATCGATCAAATAACACATTAGATCCGGGATGAAAATTATTGATTTTAAATGAACACACAGGCTTTTCAGGAATTCACTGAATGTCAAATTGAGATAGACTCATAGATTTGAAGAGACGAACATATGAATATGAAGACACACATACACACACACACACACACACACACACACACATACATATATATATATATATATATATATATATAAAGAGAGAGAGAGAGAGAGAGAGATGCACAATACTGATAGAAAGATATATCTGAAAAGACTGAAATAGGTAGATAGATAGAAAGATAGAAACAGACAGACAGAGAAACAAAGAGAGAGAGAGAAAGAAGGAGAGAAAGAGAGAGATGAACAGTGAAATATAGATAGATCCACACAGACTGAAATAGATAGATAGATAAATTTACATGAAAAGAATGATATAGATAGACATATATGACCAGTAGATATTTAAATACTTAGCTAGCTAGCTAGATAGATAGATAGATAAATAGATAGATAGATAGATAGATAGATAGATAGATAAATATAATGATGGATAGATACATATAATGAAACTGAGAGATAGATAGATAGATAGATAGATATAATGAGACTGAGATAGATAGATAGATATAATGAGACTGAGATAGATATATAGAAAGATAGATATGAACAGGCTGAGATAGATAGATAGATAGATTAGAGAGAGAGAGAGAGAGAGAGAGAGAGAGAGAGAGAGAGAGAGAGAGAGAGAGAGAGAGAGAGAGAGAGAGAGAGAGATGAACTGTGATAGATAGATATATAGATAGATAAATAGATAGATAGATGGATATATAGGTAGATATAATAAGACTGTGATATAATTATAGATAGATAGATAGATATGAACAGAATTAGGTAGATAGATTGGTAGAGAGAGAGAGAGAGAGAGAGAGAGAGAGAGAGAGAGGAAGAGAGTGAGAGATTTGAATAAATAGATAGATAGATGGATAGATGTAATTTAATTTAATCTATATTTTGGCTTCCATTTTCTGTGTCATCATACTATCTCATTATAATTTCAATTTATTTTCATTCTATCAAGCACTGACCCATCTAATATCTTGTTAGATACTTAAAATAAAAAGACAGGAATGAAGTGGGTTTCTCATTATTGTAAGAGACTGTTGAAATTATATCCTTTCATCATTTGTAATGAATTTCTATAGCAAATGCTAATCTCTTATAAGTCGGTTTAATAGTCAGTAATCCTTCATAACCATAAACAATTCCTTTCTGCCTCATTTACATTCCAATTCTATTGCAAGCGCTAATCTTTTATACTGATGATAGTTCTGTCAGTAATATTAAATGAATTCATGACCATTGACAATCCCTTTCTTTATCATTTGCAATGCAGTCCTATAGCAAATGTTTATATATTATCTATTGACAGTTACCTAAGTACTAAATAGTCGATATAGGCCGAAATGTACATACAGAGATTGATTTTTCTCGATTTGTTTAGCCATACATTTAATAGGTATTCCCGCCTAATTCATTATTAATTAATTAATTTTCAAAATTAGGTACGACTCCAATTAAGCACTTATTCTCCAAAAAATTATCGGCAAAAAGCCATTCTAAACAAACCTTGTTTACAACTTATCATATCGTCGTGTAATAAAAGTCACTAGAAGAGGAATGTTAACCTCCTCTAAACAAATCATAAAATCTAAGAAGTTCGTTTAGTGTTGGGGTTATGGGATCGGCCTGTCAGCTTAGCAGTCCGGTTTCAAATCACGCACAGGGCGGTCTTCCGATCTATAGCTCTGCTGATGAGGCCTAATAGGCCGAAATGTACATACAGAGATTTATTTTTCTCGATTTGTTTAGCCATACATTTAATAGGTATTCCCGCCTAATTCATTATTAATTAATTAATTTTCAAAATTAGGTACGACTCCAATTAAGCACTTATTCTCCAATATATATATATATATATATATATATATATATATAATTACCTAAGTATATATATATATCTTATTATAATGGAGATTGTGTGTTTGTCTGTCTGTAACCGAAACTAAATCACTACTCAAGTCACAATTCCCTTAGTTATTGACGTCACATTCACCATGAATTTATTTTTATTTAAACCTCGATTGATAAAATGGTTATACCTTATTAATACTGTTTGATTAATCTACTTACTAATAACATGCAAGTATATTTATATATTCAATAAAATAGCGGTTTACAGTGTGAACGAGAAGGCTAATTTGCATATTGATATTAAGAATTTGATTTTGATAAATATATGCTTAGTATTATTGATTTCTAATTGTTTGGTTTTCTCTTAACGAATCTGAGCAAAAATCTCGGGTATAAATCTTAAAAGAAATCCTTAAACAAGACAAAAGAACTGTAATTTTATTAAATACTTCATAATCTAACTAAATAGATTAATTAGGAAAAATGAAAGACGGGAGTGAAAGAAAATGATAGAAGAGTTAAATCTAAAGCTGTTCTATTTTTCGATTATACCCCCTCAGTTTATCATTTTCTAAATAGTTTCTAATTTGATACAATATTTTATTACATCAAAACCTAAATACTTGCACCCGGAGGGTGCATATATTTGCTAGTAATTATAATGTAGATTGTGGGTTTCTCTGTCTGTAACCGAAACTATATTACTATACAAGTCACAATTCCCTTTGTTATTTACATCACATTCTCCATGATTTTATTTTTATTTAAACCTCAATTATTAATAAAATTGTTTTACATCATTAAGACTGTTGACCATATCTACATACTAACAACATGCAATTGTATTTATATATACAACAAAATAGCGGATTATAGTGTGAATGGGAAGGCTAATTTGCATATTGATCTTAAAAATGTGATTTTAATAAATATATGCTTAGTATTATTGATTTATAATTGTTTGGTTTTATCTTATTGAATATAAGCAAAAATCTCTTCAATAAATCTTAAAAGAAATCCATTAACAAGAAGAAATAACTGTAATATTATTATTTTACTTCCTATTTTAACTAAATAGT
This sequence comes from Doryteuthis pealeii, assembly GCA_023376005.1. Classification (NCBI taxonomy): domain Eukaryota; kingdom Metazoa; phylum Mollusca; class Cephalopoda; order Myopsida; family Loliginidae; genus Doryteuthis; species Doryteuthis pealeii. Next base: position 48,046,593 of record CM042155.1, read on the forward strand.
TAAATTAGGAAAATTTACCAATGAAAGACGGGAGTAATGGAAAATGATGGAAGAGTTAGTTTCAAAGTTGTTCTATTTTTCAAAATACCCCCGCTGTTCCAAATATTTTTTATCTGCATTCTTATTCAGTTTCATTAGCCTTTCTAATTTAATATATTTTATTATATTAAAACTTAAATACTTGCACCCGGAGGGTGCATATATTTGCTAGTATATATAAAATACCTAAGTAGTAAATAGTCGATATATATATATATATATATATATATATATATATATATATATATATATATGAAATGAACAGTCATTAACGGTTTTTCTCGGTCGCGTCTGAACGTGAATTTTTTTTAAGTTCTTTTTCGAACATTTTAAAAATTCTCCGTTTTTTCCAACGAATTTCATTTCAAATAAGGATTTACTCTGATGAAGGTCGAATTTTCTTTGTGTGCAGAACATTTCTACATTTTTTCTATTATTATTATTTCATTTCATTTGGTTATTTAAAAATAATAATAGTTTGATTAATGTACACATGGATAAACTCCTGACCGAAACACGTGTAAGTAACATTGATTAAAATATCTGTATTATCCATTCTATACTTTCTTTCCTTTATTCATTTTTTCAACACACACACACACACACACACACACACACACACATATATATATATATATATATATATAATGTAGATTTTTATATGCATAACGTGAACGTAATATCGGTGATATATATATATATATCCAACTTTGGACAGCGAATATATTGATATATAAGACACATTGCAGGATGACCACTTAGTTTCCATGAAGCTCATATTAGGTGTGGTGCTCTACCTCAGACGCAAAAAAAAAAAATCTCTTGTCTAACTCTTGTGAAAAGGCTATAGACAACGTCGCCTGTCCGGCTGATGCAGACAATAGGCCACTCCACCTACTTTATCTACTTTACTTAACCTTCTATTGTAAGACAATTGTGCCATATTGGATACTGCTGAAAAAAAAAGCAAGGAACAAAACATAAGTGACGTTCAACTCCTACGTATGAAACAATTGACGGATGGCTCGAGAGAGAGAGAGAGAGAGAGAGAGAGAGGGGGGGTGAGAGAGAGTGAGAGTGAGAGTCAGGTGAATACGTACAATAGGCACTATTTAATGATGATGATGATGATGATGATGATCCTGTTTAATATATCATTATTATTATTCACTCCTTTTGAGTTTTCACACCAGTGTTAGCTGATGGTATTTCACTGAAGTCTGAGTGACAGCAAGTCTCCTATTATTATTATTATTATTATTATGAGTTTTTCACACCAGCGTTAGTTGATGGTCTTTCACTGGAGTCTGATTGACAAGTTCCCTAAAATCTCCAGGACCTTGCTGAGTATTCTAGCCGATTTCAACAATACTGTTGTCTGGATGGTCTCAATTCTCCCTTTGATTTGCAAAATAGTTCAATAAGTGACAAGTACAATACTCTTGATTTAACTAGTAGACATATACCTCTATAATAGATAACTACAGCACACACAAACACACACACACACACACATACACACACGCATATATATATATATATATATATATATATATATATATATATGGGAGATCGCGCGCGCATATATATACATATATATATATTGTCAGTGCCTTTTAAATCTCTCTCTCTCTCTCTCTCTCTCTCTCTCTCTCTCTCTCTCTCTCTCTCTCTCTCTCTCTCTCTCTCTCTCTCTCTTTCTTTTTTTTTTTTCTTAAAAGGGGGTGGGGTTGTAAAATATTTACATTGATTTACCGTTAAATATCTGGGCGGGGGCGTTTAAAATATCTATATTAATTTCGATAAAAAAGTGACAAAAACACGACTCGGAAAATATCTAAATTGGGCCGGAAATTCACCTGACACTAGCTCGCTAAAACATAGTGTAGATTAAGGCGGGGGAACGGGATAACATGAGATTAAAATTGCCGAAATATATTCCGTAATTTACAATTTCAATATTACAAATAAAATAAACTTGTAACTTCTATTTTTTTCTTCCTTTTGATTTTACGTTGTGCATTTAAGTGACGCAAGACCATTTGGAATGTTTCATTTTTTAAATTGGGTGAATAAAATGGAACAAATAAGAAATATTTAATCTAGATTTACATTTTTGCATTGCATCTTGAACAGTTTGGACGGTCTCATTTTTAACCAGTGGGTGTTGCAGGATGATATCGGGCGGAGGATTTAGGAACAAGCGTATCAATATATTATTATTTTCACACCTTTCGAATTTTTCACATCAGCGTTAGCTGATGGTATTTCACTAGAGTCTGAGTGACAGCAAATCTCCTCAGGTCTCCAGGACTCTTCTGAGTATTTTAGCTGATTGCAGTAGTCTGGATGGTCTCAATTCTTCCTCTGATTTTGAGTTCATCCAGTCTTTTGTCCACGTTTATTGGGACTGTTCCAAGTGCACCAACTACAATTGGTATCACTTTCACTCTCATATTCCACAGCTTTTTCAATTTTCTGGCAAGGTCCAGGTATTTATCCATCTTTTAATTTTCCTTCAACTTCACCCTGTGATCTGCTGGGACCGCAAAGTCCACCAGTTGACACGTTCTCTTTTTATTATTATTATTTGCTCCTTTTGAATTTTCCCATCAACATTAGCTGATGGTCTTTCACTGGAGTCTGAGTGACAGCAAGTTTCCTCAGGTCTCCAGGACTCTTCTGAGTATTCTGGAAGATTGCAGCAGTGCAATGTTATGAATGGTTTCAACCCTTCCTCTGATTTCCAAACATTCCAGACCCTTTTCCAATCCTTTTGGGACTGTTCCAAGTGCACCAACTACTTTTGGTATCACTTTCACTTTCATGTTCCATAACTTTTTCAGTTCTCTGGCAAGATCCAGATATTTATCCATTTTTTCATTTTCCTTTAGCTTCACCCTATGATCTGCTGGAACTGCAAAATCCACCAGTTGACAAGTTCTTTCTTTTTTGTTTATCAACACTATGTCTGGTCTTCTTGCTGGGATGAGGTGATCCGTTTTTATTTCAAAGTCCCAGAGAATTTTATGCGTTTCGTTCACAAGAACAGATTCTGGTTTATACATATACCATTTTGTTGCATGGTCAAAATTTAATTTTTTGCATAATTCCCAGTGGATCACCTTCCCAACCCAGTCGTGTCTAGTTTTGTATTCTCGTTGTGTTAGTTTGCTACATTCGCAGAGTATATGGTTAACAGTCTCATCTCTATTCCCGCAAAGTCTACATTTACTATTTTGCTGGGTCCTATCAATTTTCGCTTTGATGTAGTTTGTCCTTATGGCATTATTTTGGGCAGCAATTATAAGTGATTCAGTTTCTCTTTTGAGGTTTCCTTTTCTTAACTATGTCCAAGTCTTTTCATGGGCAACTTCTTCAATTCGTCGTTTGAAGCGTCCATATAATTATTTTTCTTCCCATGTTTTTCAAGTCTTTGTTGTTTTTCTGATTGTCCATCTGTCGCTTCTACTATTGTTGGCCGCCATAAGTAGTTTGTCTTTGCTTTTTCTTGTGTAATCTTCAAGTTGTTGGATTGTGGTTTCTACGTATTCCTCTATGTTGGCAAGACCTCTTCCCCCTTCCTTTCTTGACACATATAATCAATATCATCTCTAGGGGGGAGAGCCTTGTGCATGGTCATTAATGTTGTACCGGCCGTTCCTACAGTGGAGAACATGCACCGGTTCTCACTATAAATAGTGAGACACCGAGTGGAAAGGTAGGACTGTTCCCGTTAACGAGAAGCTAGTCGTACATGTACCATTGATTGTAAATACACTTGTCTTATTTTACCCTATCTCGACTTGACTTCTTTTTACTGTTGGGACTAACATCACAACAATTAACTTTCCCGTCCTTTGGTCAATCTGTCTGAGTTCTTCCTTTGTCCATTTTATGAATGGTCCTGAGTATCTTATAATGGGGACAGCCCAGGTATTGATTCCTTTGATCAGATTTCTGCTGTTAAGTTTCGTTTCTAGAAGTTTTCTAGTTCTCCTGAGATATTCTTTTTTTTAACTTTTCCTTTCATTTCTGTTTGCATGATATTGTCCGCTTCTAAAATTCCTAAGTATTTGTAGCTTTCATTTTTATCAAGTGATTTTATAGTTTCCTGATTTGGCATTTGTATTCCATCCATTAGTTTTCTTTCACCCCTTTTATTACTAGCATAGCACACTTTTCAATTCCAAATTCCATCCCTATATCCTGGCTATATATTCTAATAGTTTGTATTAGGCTCTCCAATTCTTTTTCATTTTTTGCAAAATTTTTTATGTCATCCATGTACATAAGGTGGTTTATCTTTTCTTGTGAATTAGTGAATTTGTATCCCCCGGTACATTTTTTAAGTATATGATTGAGTGGCATCATTGCTATAATAAAGAGTAGTGGTGATAACGAGTCTCCTTTGAAGATACTTCTTTGGATTTTTACGTCTGCCAGGGATTGTTTTCCAGCTTTTAATTGAACTCGCCAGTTTTCCATGGCTTTTTTAATGAAGTTTATGATGTCGTTGGAAATTTTGTACATTTTTAGACATTCTAAAATCCAGGTATGTGGGACCATGTCATAGGCTTTTCTGTAATCGATCCAGGCCATTGCAATATTTTCCCTCTATTTTTTTACTTCTTTAAGAATGTATTGGTCTATATACAGTAAATCAGGGGTTCCTCTTTTTCCCTTGCAGCATCCTTTCTGTTCTTCTGGGAGAAGTTTCTTCTTTTATAACAGCAGTCAGAATTTCTACATCATGGGTAGACAGGTTATTGGTCTATAATTGCTAGGGACGTTCCCTTTTGGTGGGTCTTTCTGAACTAGTGTAGTTATCCCTTTTATCATCCATTCGGGTACTTCCGTTTCTTGTAGGCATCTGTTCAGTTGCTGGTCCATTTCTTTGTGGATAGACGTACATTTTTTGAACCAGAATCCATGTATGCCATCAAGGCCTGGTGTTTTCCAATTTGCTACTTTCTTGAGTACTGATAAGCGTAATTATATGAACACTTGCTACATGTCCTTCCTCAATTTCATCAGTACATTCTTAATATCACTTATCCATTTCGATTTCTTATTGTGTTCTTTCCGAATGAACTGATGGAAATTGAGGAAGGACCTGTAGCAAGTGTCCATATAATTACGCTTAAATCAGTACTCAAGAAAGTAGCAAATTGGAAAACACCAGGCCATGATGGCATACATTATTTATTATTATTATTATTATTATTATTATTATTATTCTTGTCAATCGACTTAATCTATGAAAGGTTCTTAAGCCTCGTCACACGTGCTCACACGTCACGTTCAATGGCATCACCAAGGTCTTTCTTTTCACGTTGACAGTGACATGAGTATCACACATGCTTATCCGATTTTCTGGGCAAAATAAATACCAGGATGTATATATAAGAAATAAATAAATAAAATATTTCTTTAGGAAATAGATAAATAGAAGCCTAGAGGAATAGATATGAACAAGATTGACCTGTATATTCTGTGTATCTCTCTTAAAGAATCCGGTAGAAAACAATCCTATCTTAAAACGGTCACAATTGTTTTCCTATCAATGAAGCTCTGATGAAGATTATTTGATGAAATCGAAATATTGACAATATTCTTTAACCTCTCGACCATTTGACAGCTGCCGTAAAAGGGTGGTATTTAAACTATTAAATACATATATTTGTTTATATATTTTACGATCTCCGGAGAGATCCAGTCTGTAAACAGACGATCATTGCTTTATGATGGCAATGAAAATTAATTTAAGTCACCCCTAGAGAGCTCTACCGCGTTTTGGGAGCACACACACACACACACACACACACACACACACACACACACACATATATATATATATATATATATATTTATATATATATATTTTTTTTTTTTGGCGTTGCACAAGGGTGGCGTGTTGGGGTTTGATCGTCTACAACGGGGTCTGGCTGGCTGAGGGGGTATCATGTTGGAAGACCCAAAACCCCCCTATGAAGCCAGCCAATAACATAACTGACGACGCCATTCTGCGCTAAGTCTAGCGTATTTCCAAACACACACACACACACATATATATATATATATATATATATATATCGGTCTTGTGAATATCTATTCCTCTAGGCATCTATCTATCTATCTATTCCGATCAAAACGTTGTGTGACTGAGAAAAACAAAAACAGGGCCTAATTGTCTGAATACTTTTTTGATTAACAAACTCAGTGTTACATAGAGAGGCCAATGTACTTTTACTATCACATGAACCTAAAGACATTGTTGTTTTTTTGTGTGCTGTCTCTGTTTCTATTTTCTAATACATTCACAGAACATGATAAAAATAAAACAAAATAGGAAAATTGACGATTCGGCTTTTTGGCTTTTTTGCTCTTTTGTTTTTTGTTTGTTTTCTGTTTTTGGCGCCAAACATTGATTAGTAAATCTTGTTCCTTTTTTCAAAGAAAATGTTTTTGTATTCGGTGAGTAGACAATTCACCTGGCCTAATTCCTTCTGAGAATGATTGGGTTTAACGGCATGCCAACCCGTCCAGGGTAATTTTATACCAAAAGTTTGGGGGGGGTCGTTGTTTTGTTTTACGGCACATCAACCCTTTTCGGACCATTTAATGCTGAACCAAGTCATTTTGATATCAGGTTGTTTACAATACCTAGTGTTGCTTAAATGGTCACCCATCTAAGAATGGAACAGGTCTGTTACTGCTTAACTTTGATGATCTAGCAGGAACCGGTGCGTTTAAAATGATCGTAAAAAGAGTTCAAGTAATCACGTTCATTATGAATATTTGATCGGAAGGGATAATGCGAGTATTATATATTTCAAATGTTTTGACACGATGGAGTTATTTGGTTTTTTTTCCTCTTTTTCGTTGTGTGTGTGTGTGTTGTGTGTGTTTTCGTATTGTTGTCGTGATTTTTTTGTTGTTTTGTTTTTTGTTATGTTTTTTTCTGTATTCTAGGACCTACACCGGTACATTTTCTGCCCCTAATTTGTAAAAACATTAAATTTATTTTCAGAGTAGCTGGATCAATGCAAGATCTATTTTTTTACATAGGGATTTAACTCACGATTCAGTAATAATGGATCTGTGGAACTAACTTAAAAAAATCCTCTCTACCCAGGTGACGCCGGGTAGCCGCTGCTAGTATATATATATATATATATATATATATATATAAAGGAAAAGTTGACCTACCGATGAATTTGGTCACGATGGTTAGTAAGTGCAGAATTCATCGGGGTAAGTCAGCGATATAACAAATACAAAGTGCTCAATACTAAGTAGAGCAAATTTATTATAAAATGGGTACAAGAGATAACCTACTCGAGTTTCACCATAAGTATCTTCAGAATTTAATTTAAAGAACGTTCTTTCGCAACGAACATTTTAAGGCAATGACCACACATGTGAAATCGTCTGCTAATAATCAGTGTCTTGATTAATTCAGTAGATTTAACCCTGAAGATCCTTTTGGTGAAACTCGAGTAGGTTATCTCTTGTACCCATTATATATATATATATATATATATATATATATATATATAATCAGTGTACAATACATTTAAGGTGCTATTGTTACCATTGGTTTCCAGGCAGCATATTAGCCACCCTTCATGAAGACAACGCGCCCGTTTAAGAGATACTATGAATGCCCTTCATTTATACATGCACGTATCTTCTGTTTGTGTGGGCAGGGCCTTCTTAATATCCCGTGCTTTTTTTTGGGGGGGGGCAAGTTCGTGCATGAATCTTGACGTTATTGGGTTCATGTGTTTTAGCGCGTATCCCTCCTATCATACCATTTCCCTGTCTTCTTGCGTTTCTTTTGATCTGCTTATCTAGATGGAGGTCAATAATTCGTCGGCTCCTACTTTTATTCCTTACTGTCTGCACGTGTGAGTTTTTGATTTCGCTATTTCTTATTCTAGGTGGATTTGTTGTCGCTTTTGTGGTTATTATCAGTGTGTGTGTGTGTGTGTGTATGTGTGTGTGTGTGTGTTTGCGTGTTTTTGTTATTATTTTCCTGTTAGGTGATATTCTCTTAATTATGGTGGTTGTCTGTGTGTTTCTTCCTCACCTTTCCAAGACCATATGCATAGTTATACATATATATATATCTGTATTAGGAAAGAGAAACTAGAAAAGTGAAATGTAACAGAACTTTGAATTAGTATAAGTAGTTTCAAAATCAAATTAACAAAAATTCAATTTTCTAATGAAACTAAATAATCTAATTAGAAACTTGAGAGGCCCGTACTGGAATGGTTATCGTCGTAAGAAATGGAAACGGTGACACGTGTTCACATCCTGGTTGCATTTTATATTGCCATTAATACCATCGAGAAAGGTATGAATCCATATCTTCATTCTGTTGCTATCGGTAAATGGTAGGGTAAACTGAGTCTTTAACCTTGGTATGGCAACCGGTTTCGAAGACCTTTCAAAATGCACTTAAAAATTGACCTTGTGTTGCATCCTGTCTGCTTTTGGTGGTGGAGTTGAGTACATATTTAAACCCAACCGCCCACAGTAGGATGTATACAAAATCAATTTCTTAAGCGGATTTTAACAGGTTTGAGTTTTCCTTCTTCTAGACTGGTTGCCTAACCAAGTTAAAGATCCCTGTCTGTCCCTACTATTTACCCATATCTGGAGGGAGTGTAGTTGAAGGCATACCGTTCCCAAGGCTATTAGGGCTATGTGAAATGCAACCAGCCTCGTCCAGGATTTAAACTCTTGTCACCGTGTGCATTTCATACAACGATAACCATTACACCCTTCAACTTTCTAATTAGATTGTTTAGTTTGATTATTAAAAAATAATTTCCAAGATTTTTGTTAATTTAATTTTGAAACTAGTTATTCTTACTCAACGCAGCCTTATCCAGGACTTGAACCCGTGTCGGTGTGTTCATTTAGTACAACGATAACCATTACACAACGCTACTTCACGATGAACAGAATAGATATAAAAACAAATGCTAAAAGATTACCTTTTCCCATTTTCCCGCTCGTATCTTAAATGGATTCACAAAAGAATCCATTGTGCTGTTAGCAAAATCTTTAACATTTCTTGAATAGGAAGATTACAAATCGGAAAATGTTGATTTTATTTATTTATTTTTCAAATGTTGCTTTCTTCTATCTAATGCTTACACTGCAGAAATAAAAACAAGTGGATACTGTCTAATCTGTTTTAGAAATAATCTAGTTTCAGTCTGTAATTAATATGTCTCCTCACAAGTCGCCACCCATGAGCTTCGGTTTGTGGGTGGTTCTACGTTAATAGGGCCTTGTGCCTAACCCGTACAAGTGGGGTACGAGGTAAATACAATGTCTCCTCACAAGTCCAACATCGAAAACCCGGAACACCAATAGACATTTTCCTTATATAAACTAGACAAAAAAATACACCATCCGTCATTTTCAGTTTTAATATAATTAAATATATTAGATCGAACACAAAAAAAAGATTACACTAATTTTTACTTTATGTTAATTGATTTCAATAGATAAACATTTTTAAGATTGCTTTTAATACGTTTGAGAATAAAAAAATAATGTTAGAAATCAATAACACCAAGTAATTATTCATTAAACACAGTTTTGTTAAAACCGGTATGCAAATTAGTCCCACTATATACTGTGTAAACATTTATTTCTTACAAATATATAACACATAGCATTATAATAAATACGATGCTAATTAAGATTAAATTAAGATTTAATTAAGAATGATCTCAGGTGTTTTGGCATTGCCCCTTCCAGCTGGGAAAATTTGGCTCAGCACCGCACTCGGTGGCGGCAGAATCTCCGTAGAGGACTGTTCATGTCAGAAGTCACCCTGACACAACACCATGAAGCTAAGAGGTCCAGAAGAAAACAGCGCAACAAAGCATCGGAACATCAACATCTTCAGGGACAGCCTTCAAATGCAAAATCTGTGGTCGAGAATGTTTTTCAAACATCAGCCTTTCACAGTCACAGGAGGCGCTGTAAATTCAGGGGCACATAAAAACTTTATTATAGTCTTCCGAGACTGAAATGCCGATGTAATTAAGATTAAATTTAATCACGATTGAGAATATGACGTAAATGACTAAATTGTGACGTCGGTGGTGACGTTATTTCGGTTACAGACAGACACATAATCTCCAAGATAATCTTGTAATTTCTCACATGAAAAAAAGAAAAAAGAAAAGAGAATATAAAAAGAAAAAAAGGTTTAGTTACTTTGTTTAATGGCATATCGACCTTCTTCGGTTATTTAATGCCAAAGCCATCCTTGTAGAAGAATAGTAGTGGTACTATCTAACCCATAGCTGAAGAGGAGGGGGTTTAAATATTTCCCAATGATATTTGTCCGAAAATTAAGATAATAGTGTTACTTGTGTTCGAACTCAGTTCATACGATGTTGCAGCCGAGCACGTTAGCTACTATACCAGGGTGAATCCCTCCCCCACTCCTTGATGAGAAATATTGGTTTTCTTATGCTGCGTTTTAAAAAACGAAATTCAAGAGATTCGCTCTATTTCTAAAACACACACCGAGCTGTGCATATAAATGAATCTAAGAATTGGTAAACAGAAAAAGAAATCCGAAGACTGGAATCGATTCGTTTTGAAGCCAAGAAACATTGTGTAGAATTGACACAGACGACTTTTGTGTCAGTGATACTAATCACCTTAAAGGTGAGAAGAAGCACAAAAAAGACACAAACATTGTCAGAAATGTAGGACGTTTTATTTATTCTCGGTGGTTCAGTTACTGGTTCAGCGAAAATGTACCAAAACGGAGAACAGACACAATAGAAAAAAAAAAGTAAAAAGAGTATATATATATATATGTGTATGTGTGTGTGTGTGTGTGTGTGTGTGTGTGTGTGTGTGTTAAAAGAGAGGAAATGAACAAGGTGGAATGAAAACACCACACAATGCTGTTAAAGAGAAAACAATTTATAACATAATCAGAGCTGATATAATCCGCTACAATAAAGTGTGACCGACAAAAAAGATATACATGTCGTGTTGACCGACAAAAACACGGCCGGAAGGCCCACATTGGAAAATAATGTAACAGCTTTCGTTTCTCTTTTTTGTAGAATCAAGGTTTTTGTTTTGAACTCATTTGACTCTTATCTCCGATCATAAACACCACGGAGTAAACGGGCTCTGAAGAAGATTTTTGTAAAATCGAAATATTGATCAATATCAGCTATGATTATGTTATGAATTGTTTTCTCTTTAACAGCATTGTGTGGTGTTTTCATTCCATCTTGTTCATTCTCATATATATATATATATATATATATATATATATATATATATATCAGTGGTCTAAAGAAGCTCGTGAGCATACTCGCGAGTGGAAATGGTCCATAACCACGATACCCATGGTATTGAAGGCCTTTTATTCCCAAATAACTTTGCTCTGTTTACAATAATTATACATTGAGCTCTCATACGGAACCTGAACTCTACAACAAACTACTGGTAGAGTATTAGGACCCACCTAGAATCACCTTGTACCAAGAAACTTGGTACCGCACCAAAGTATATATATATATATATATATATATATATATATATATATAACTAACTTCAAAAGAGAAAATATAATAATTTGATTTAAACTCTCTCTCTCACTCTTTTCATCTTTTCATTATGTTCGATTGAAATGGATTAACGTTATCACATCCCCGGTTCTCACCTCTCTCTTTCTTTCCTTCTTTCTTCTTTTTATCTTTCTTGTTATAATTTTTGTGTAGCATGCCCATTTTCTTCCCTTTCTTTCTTTATAATAAATATGTAATGATGAATCTCTAATTAAAATAAATGACGATAAAGTCACGCTGAAAGCACCAGTTCCCGCTTGATCGCAAGAGTTAAGCAGCGATGAACCTGTTCAATAATTGATTGGGGACCACTAACGCAGCAGCAGTTATTGTAATCAAGTCCATTGTTTATCAAAATGACTTGATGACAAGAAAGGTTAATATGCCATAAAACAAACAACCAGCCCACCAAATAAAATAAGTAGCATAAAACGAAAACTCTGACTCGCTCACCAATTTGTTGAAATAAACAAGTATAAAAGAAACTCTTGGGAAATAATATTTTTTTAGAATCACCCCGACAAATCACAAGACCACAAACTCAGACAAAATTAATACCCACAAAAAATATATCAGAGGAACTTGAAACAATGGATGATAGTCCTCAACCGAACAAAAATACTGAACCAAATCAAAACAACTTGACAAACCAGACAAAATGGACGACACTCCACAATTAACCAAAAACTTTGAAACCAAAAAAAAAAACCCACTAAACTAAGATCATCATACATTTAAATGGAGGCGCGTGGTGTAATGATTACCGTCGTAGGTAATGGACACGGTGAGACGAGTTAAAATCCTCGGCGAGGCTGTTTGCATTTCACATAACGCTAATACTCTTACTAAATATATGAATTTGGTAAATAGTAGGACAGGGATAGCTGTCGGTAGAGCGTTCGGGTAGAAACCACAAGGTTCCTAGTTCGATACCGGCCCTCGCCAACTCAGCGTATGAGTAGCACAGGGAATTTGTGCGGTAAAGTAAGGAGCTGATCGTAGGTGTGGCGGAGCATCACACCTACAATCAGCTTCTTACCTCAGACACAAAAACAATCTCCTTGGTCTAGCGCTAGTGATTGGCTGATACCGACTTTAGGCCACCCTGACGACTTACTAGTACAGACTGAGCCCTTTAACCTTAATTAGGCAACCATTTTAGGAGAAGGAAAACTCTATATCAAAACCCGTTAAACTCCACCTAATAAATTGACGTTGGACCACATCAAACTCGTTTGGAAGGGTTAACTAGAAAATATAAAACCCAAACAAAAATCTTAAGAATTATGGGATAAAGAATAATTCTTTCTTTCCTTTTCATTATGTTTGATTAAAACTAGATTAACGTTATTACTTCCCCCTCTCTCTATCTTTCCCTCTTATATTTTTTCTGTGTAGTATGTCCTTTTTCTTCTCTTTCCTTTATAATAAAAACGGAATGGTCCAATAGGTGACAACACTCATAATAAATAAGAATTCAGAGGATAAGCAACACCAGATAATCAGGATTTACATTTTTGCATTTCAGATTGGATAGTCTCACTTTTTAACCAGAGAGTGTTGCAGATGATAATGGTCATACTTTTAAGGAAGACGAGTTAAATATAGATTAGCAGTGATGCTGATAGTTTTTTTGATTTAGTGCATCCTGAAATAAAAATCACCATGAATTACTTCTACTCGAGATGCAGTCGTTTATTTGCCTCCTGGAAATCTATTTCTTTAAAGAAAATAAACTTAAATATAAGAAATTATCAACAATAGAACCAGATTCAAAACACGACACTCAGGGATTTTGGAGGGTTTCCGTGCTAATTAAAATGGTATAACCCAGAGGGAAATTGATATAAAAACAAACTGAACATGTAAATGTGAACGGCGAATGTTTCTTTTTTATAAAAAGAGGAGGATCTCTTAAATTAGGTTTGATTAACGAGAAGAGAGCATCTTTAGATTGAATTCCTTCTCCTAGATTGATTGACATGGCAAGGTTAAAGAGCCTAGCTCTGCCATAGCTAAAGGGAGAATAGTTGTATTCGTACCTTTCCCAAGGGTGTTATTGCTATGAGAAATGTAAACAGTCGCGTCAAAGATTTCAATTCGTCTCGCCGTGTCCATTTATGCAGGCATAGCAGTGAGCACTACTCTAACAATACCATCAGTGTATTTTCTTTATATATCTCACTAAAAACTCACATAGAGCAAGACAAACTGAAAGATCGAATAAATCAATTACCCAAACCGGTGATTCCCTCTGGGCGATTCTAATGATACCAATTGGGGATATAAAGAAACATATATAGAAAAATATAGAAACCACATAAACATTTATTACAGACGAGATAGCGAGAGGGAGCAAAACCTCATGGTTTATTGGTTTCTTTACTTTTGAGATTTACAATTGCTTGATATTTGTACGTAGAATGTCAATGCTATTTCTATGTACATTTTGATTTCTAAATATCTTCTGATATAAATCAAATCTTCCTAATTTTTGGCTCAAAAAACAAGAACCGTTGATATTTAATGTATATATATATATTTACTTAGGTACTAATTGTTATATTTTTGTAGTTTTATCCTGACATGTTGATTGCGACGTCTTGTCAGACGAATGCTACTCCTTAGACTCCTGTCATTGTCTGAAAGATTATCTGTACATAGATGGATAATATAGAGATATAGCTTTAGACACAGCTAAGTCCTTCTCTTGGTTCAAAAATTTGAGATCCAACAACAAACAGAAGCAAGATAGCTTGCAACAATCTATCTGCAGACCAACAGGATGCGGGAATCAGGCTACGTCCCATGATGGTTTTAATCAGAGATTTCGAAAAACAACAATAACAACCCCGCTGGTTGTCAAATGCCGTTAGCAAAGTTAGTCTCGCACATCACATTATCTATTATTCATTCATTCATTATACAGCTAAGCTTATTATCATTATTCATATATCAATTCTTCTAAATTTGTATCGATCAACTATACTATTCCTTACCGGTGAATTATTCATAATACTCAAAAATCTTCATCACTTTTAACGCAAAAGGACAAGAAACCTGGTCGATATTTATATCTTGAACTATATACTATTTACTCGTCGTCATGCTAATGCGATATCTTATTTCATCCAGCGACATATATGTTGCAGTTGCTGACCGAAGCAGTTCTTCGTCGCAGACCAAAGGTCACTCCTTAGACTCCTTCATTGAGCTCGTATAATGGGTATGATCTATATACAATAATATATTGTCGGTCTAATCGCCGTACACAATCATCATGAACAGCAAGCACATAATCTCTC
>CM042155.1:48061669-48126669 GCA_023376005.1 Doryteuthis pealeii
AGAGAGGAGATCTCATTGATAAATTTACGCACTTCCTGTGGTCATGGTGACGTAAGCAGTGACATAGTTTTGTTTACAGATCGATCTAATAAAATAAGAAAGAAAGCGTGTGGTGTAAATGGTTTAAAGTCATGGGAATGGACTTGTCGCCCGAGTTCAAATCCTGGACGCTGGTATTAAATTTCATTGGCGCTAATACCCTTGGGAAAGTTAGGATCCTACTCACCTCCAGCTATGGGTAAATAGTAGGGCAGACTGGGCTTCTTTAAAAACCGTGGTTAGGTAACCGGTCTGGAGAAGGAAAACATGGGAGGGGTTGGTTAAATATATATATAATTATAATAATAAGATTTATTCCTGCTGAATGTAATTGTTTATTTGCTTTTTTAGATCCATCTATGGGGATGTTTGCAATCTCAACAGGAAGTTCGTTTAGTGATGATTTTACGGATATGTCCGTAAATATAGTTTTAAATTATATTACTCGATCTAATAGTAATATTTATTCATGCTTTGAGTATTTAGAAACTATTTGATGGTTGATTTTCTTCTTTCTGTATCAGTCCTGTGTGTGTATGTATATAGATAATCAAACATTTTACTTTTCAACATGAATCAGCTTTTCTCTTTCTATGCATTTAGAACGAATCATTTTTACAGTTTCTACGGGGAATTTTTGCATAAAATCCAGCAACTCATTATGTCAAGTCATAACCTAATTGATATAACAATGACATATCCATCTTTGGTCATGTGACTACTATCTATGGTAAATAGTCTTCAATAATAACTTATTATTCGGAATATTAAATTTTATAAAAAGGAAAATCATTTTTTTTACTTACTATAATGTTAAAACCTTTGGTAAAGATCTTTATTAAGGTTGATCGTTTCTCTAATTCCTAAGACCCGAAACGTGTTTTCTTCGAATGTGCATTTCAGCTTTAGACTTTCTTATTCCCCCAGCATTCCTTAGGGATTTTTACTTTGTTTTTCTTTAAGTGCATCTAGATATTTTGCATTACTTATGCCTTGACAACGTTTTTATACTTACTTTTTGATAAGGATTCTCTTCAGTGGATAAATTCCATCTTTTTTAACTTACCATGAAGCTTGATATGAATATACCAGTTTTCCTTAATTTTGAACATCCTTAACTCATGAACCTGATTCAAGCTAGTTATATGCCTTTCATTAGATCATTGCAACTTTCTGTGCCTTGTTGTTTAACTTCCTTCAGAATCCTTAATCTATATATGATGATCCTTTAGTTGTTGGCTCCTCTCTACATTGTGTTTCGATTCGCCGCACTAAATGGTTAATTGTTTCTTAGCAAAAAATGTGTTTTCACGTTTTTATTTAATTCTCTTCATTGTCTGTTGATTCTGTTACTCTGCAGTGAAATATAACACTCAGCAATCTATTCGTGTGTGTATATGTTACAAGGCGAATTAATTTGCAGACAGTTTTCTAACTCTGTATTCCAATTTTAGTCCCCCCCCCCCAAAATAATAAAATGGTGCTGAGGAACAACACACCATATTTGGCTCATATCATCTCCTTCTCATATTTTTTATTTCTCATATTTTCTTAGGCAATGAAATTCTTTAGTAATTCTTGGCAAGTTATGGAATCGCAATAACAGAATAAAAGTTAGACAACGTATTTGAAGTTTTGTGTGAAATTGTCTTTATTTAATTTTCTATTTAATAGGGAATCTATTTGTATTAGTAAATTTTTATTATCAATGTGTGCCGATTTTTAAAAGATTATTCGTTTTTAAGTTGATATTTTTGTATAAAACTAAGATATTTCCTATTTTACTCGCTGGAATATGATGTTTAGTGACAGGATTATTGCACATGCTCGGCTGTGGCCGTAGAATACGCCGACTGATCCATGCAGGGGGTAAAATAAACTCCCAAATGGGAGTACCTGTTGATCTTGGAAGGCAAACTTGTGTGTTTAAGGACGGAATCCTGGCGCTTGAGCAGTCTATGAAATGAAACACTCCACTTTGGGCCATTACTTGAGCTAGACGGGGCCAAAGAGGCACAAAGCTGATCAACATAAAACCTACGCACCTATATGAACTGTCCCGATCGCATTGATCTTATGGAACACCCGGACCATTTTTTTTCCTATACGTGCATGAGAAGGCAGTGACTGAGGGTCTAGTGGTTCTGGATAATGCCATATAAACTGCATATATTGGCGAAGTTCCATTTTTGAAGTTCTGGTGAGTGGGGAATCACTTAATTACTAGTACTCCAGTCCACTCCAAACCTGAGTGGTAAATATCTGTTGGGTCCCATCTTAAAGGTTAAATAGATAAAAGAAATGGGCTTTAAAAATGAGTTTTAAAAAATTGAGTTACCAAAAAGAATGAATAAAACCAAGAAAATCATGCGGTATGAAATAACCCAAAGGTTTGACACGCCGTAAAATCAACTAACCAACTTTAAACAAAAACTGTCTTGTGCATAAAATAGACCCAAAGATTGACATGCCATGAAACCCAGACAACCAAGCCATAGATTGAAAGTTTCCCTTTGGAAGGTGTTCATAAAGTTCGGTAAGTTTTTTTGATTTTATCTAATTCTCTTGGGAGATAAAAAGTTATATTTTGGTTTTATTATACATCCATATCCGACACTCATGTGGATCATAAAAAATACCAGAAATAAACGCTAAACTCAAAAAGATAATCATAAACAAGAACATGTCCTTTTACCACCCCCAAAGAACATTTAGATAAAATCAAAGAAGTTATTTTACGTAGAAAGTAGTAATGTTTAATTACTCCTGTGCTTTTACATTTTTAAAATGTTGATACAAATGAATAAATTCTTATTCAAAAATACTTTTATACTGATATTTTTTAGAACATAAACATACAAGAGTGTCAAAAAAGTATCGAAATCTTTTGTAGTTTTGACACCCTTGTATTTGGAAAAATAAAGTCCCATTCATTGTTCATTTCTTTCTTGGTAAATCAGTTTAAACTTGGTACTTTTTGACATATTGTATACTGAAAAAAAAATGGAACTTTTTTCAGAAACACGAGTGTGTCAAAAAGTACAAAAATCTCGATACCTTTTTTGACACATCTTGAATAGTCATCTAGATACTTCCTGCCCTTTGGGGTCTGTGTCCAGTGGCTTCAGTCATTGGGGACCGGCAAAGGGAATTAATAACAGCGTGATCCCAGGGGGTCATCCCCCGGCAAATTCGTCGCCTATTTGTACTCTGTTTCCTTATGAATCAACAGCAGAATAGACAAGTGCGTCATTGGTTCAATATAACTCTTTTTTTTTTTCAATGCATTCGGTGTTCATAATTATTAGATACCTAATATTTATGTGGGCAATAAGTGTATAAATCCAAAATGGGCTTGTTATAAGCTGCAGCCCACGGCCCTTGAAGGATTTGAATGAAAGACTTGACCTGTCCTGATCCTTCCTTCCCGTGGAATACCGTGGAATAGGGGGAGAAGACCCTCTACTGGTTTAGATTAGAAATAGATTTTAGTCAGTCGCGAGAAACCACGAAATGGTGAGTCGTGTTATACACGCTCCGACCCTATCTGCGCAGGTAGTCTGGAGGGGATTTCGAGAATAAATGTGATCTAAGTAAATCGAAGTCTTTGTTTTATCTAAAAACTACCAATGACACAGGGCTTCTGATAAAGAGAAATCCCCCCAATGAAAGACACGACACGAAGTCCCCAAAAGAAGACCAGACGAAGAAGAGATGGTAGAAGAGACCTAGAAGAAAACAGAAGAAGAAGAATAGAAGTAGTAAGAATAAAGTAATGAGAAGGGTATACAACATTCAGTTCAGCGTTCCACAAACTTGCGTATTCCTCATAAAACAATCTTTTTCGGTTGGTCATGCAGCCATTTATGCCTGCTTCTTTCACATCTTTATCCGTCCACTTTTAAATTTATCTATCCACTCGTAACACGCGTCTACGCGTAGTGCACTATCGCCATATTGTGCTAAAGTCTCCGATGAATTTTATTTTCTCACACTCCTTACGAACCAGAGAAATCGGATCACTGTCTTTGGTCTTTCTTGGTGCATACTGCTAGTCGAACAGCCAATGTTTACACTGTAAAGAGAGCAAGCAAAATGGTGCTGGATCTCAACTTTTTGAACCAAGAGAAGGACTTAGCTGCCGTACAAAGCATATTCTCTATATTACCCATATATGTACAGATACTCCTTCAATGACAAGGAGTCTAAGGAGTGACCTTTGTCTGACAAGACGTCGCAATCAACATATATGTCCGGATTAATAAGAAAATACAATTAATGACACAGTAAATATATATACACATAAAATATCACCAGTTTCTTGTCTTTTGCGTAAAAAGTATGAAGATTTGATTTATATATTCCGAAGATATACAGAATAAAATTTAAAGAATTGAATATACATAATAATAATAATAATAATATAATAATAATAATAATAATAATGGATGTGCGAGACTACTTGCTAAACCATTACACACGTTTTTTTGTTTTTGAAATCTCTGATATAAACATCCAGTGGACGACCATTCCCCGCATCCTGTTGGTCTGCAGATAGATTTGTTGCAAGCTATCTTGCTTCTGTTTGTTGTTGGAAAATCTCAAATTTTTGAACCAAGAGAAGGACTTAGCTGTCGTCTAAAGCTATATCTCTATATCATCCATCTATGTACAGATAATTCTTCAGACAATGACAGAAGTCTAAGGAGTAGGCATTCGTCTGACAAGACGTCGCAATCAACTGTCAGGATAAAACTACAAAAATATAACAATTAGTACCTAAGTAAATATATATATACATTAAATATCAACGGTTCTTATTTTTGAGCCAAAAATTAGGAAAGATTTGATTTATATCAGAAGTATTTAGAAATCAAAATGTACATAGAAAATAGCATTGAAATTCTACGTACAAATACAAGCAATTGTAAATCTCAAAAGTAAAGACCATAAACCATGGGTTTTTGCTTCATCTCGCTTATATCGTCTGTAATAAATGTTTATGTGGTTCTAATTTTCTATATATGTTTCTTTTATATCCCCAATTGGTATCATTAGAATGCCCAGGGGAATCAACCGGTTTGGGTAATTGATTTATTCGATCTTCAGTTTGTCTTGCTCTATGTGAGTTTTTAGTGAGATATATAAAGAAAATACACTGATGTATTGTGTAGAGTAGTGCTCACTGCTATTGCCTGCATAAAATGGACACGGCGAGACGAATTGAAATTTTGACGAGACTGTTTACATTTTCTCATAGCAATAACACCCTTGGGAAAGGTACGATACAACTATTCTCTTTAGCTATGGCAGAGCTAGGCTCTTTAACCTTGCCATGAGAATCGATCTTGGAGAAGGAATTCAATCCAAAGATGCTCACTTCTCGTTAATCAAAACTAATTTAAGAGATCCTCCTCTTTTTTATAAAAAAACATTTGCCGTTCAATATTTTACATGTTCAGTTTGTTTTTATATCAACTATCCCTGGGTTATACCATTTTAATTAGCACGGAAACCCTCCAAAATTCCTGAGAGTGTCGTGGTTTTGAATCTGGTTCTATTGTTGATAATTTCTTATATTTAAGTTTATTTTCTTTAAAGAAATATTTCCAGGAGGCAAATAAACGACTGCATCTCGAGTAGAAGTAATTCATGGTGATTTTATTTCAGGATGCACTAAATCAAAAACTATCAGCATCACTGCTATCTATATATTAACTTCGTCTTCCTTAAAAAGTATGACCATTATCATCTGCAACACTCTCTGGTTAAAAGTGAGACTATCCAATCTGAAATGCAAAAATGTAAATCTTGATTATCTGGTGTTGCTTATTCCTCTGATTCTTATTTATTATGAGTGTTGTCACCTATTGGACCATTCCGTTTTATTATAAAGGAAAGGGAAGAAAAGGACATACTACACAAGAAAAAATATAAGAGGGAAAGATAGAGAGAGGGGGAAGCAATAACGTTAATCTGTTTTAATCAACAGGAAAGAAAGATTATTCTTTCTGCCATAATTTTAATATTCTTGTTTGGGTTTTATATTTTCTAATTAACCTTTCCAAACGAGTTGGATGTGCACAACGTCAATTTATTTGGTGGAGTTTAACGGGTTTTGATTTAGAGTTTTCCTTCTCCTAAACTGGTTGCCTAATAAAAGTTTAAAGGGCTAAGTCTGTACTAGTAAGTCGTCAGGTGGCCTAAAGTCGGTATCAGTCAATCACTAGCGCTAGACCAAGGAGATTGTGTTGGGTCTGAGGTGGAGTGCCACACCTACCATCAGCTCCTTACTTTACCGCACAAATTCGTGAATTTGTCGAGGGCCGTTATCGAACTAGGAACCCTTTGTGGTTTTACCCGAACGCTCTATCGACTGAGCTAACCCTGTCCTACTATTTACCAAATTCTTATATTTAGTAAGAGTATTAGCGTTAATGTGAAATGCAGACAGCCTCGTCCAGGATTTGAACTCGTCTCGTCGTGTCCATTACCTACGATGGTAATCATTACCCACGCGCCTCCATTTAAATGATCTTAGTTTAGTGTTTTGATTTTTTTTGTTTGAAGTTTTTGGTTAATTGTGGAATGTCGTCCATTTTGTCTGGTTGTCAAGTTGTTTTGATTTTGGTTCAGTATTTTTTGTTCGGTTGAGGACTATCATCCATTGTTTCAAGTTCCTCTGATATATTTTTTGTGGTATTAATTTTGTCTGAGTTTGTGGTCTTGTGATTTGTCGGTGATTCTAAAAAAATATTTTTCCCAAGAGTTTCTTTTTATACTTGTTTATTTCAAACATTGGTGAGCGAGTCAGAGTTTCCGTTTTATGCTACTTATTTTAGTTGGTTGGCTGGTTGTTTTGTTTTATGGCATATTAACCCTTTCTTGTCATCAAGTCATTTTGATAAACAATGGACTTGATTTACAATAACTGCTGCTGCGTTAGTGGTCCCCAAATCAAGTATTGAACAGGTTCATCGCTGCTTAACTGTTTGCGATCAAGCGGGAACCGGTGCTTTCAGCGTGACTTTATCGTCATTTATTTTAATTAGAGATTCATCATTACATATTTTATTATAAAGAAAGAAAGGGAAGAAAATGGGCATGCTACACAAAATTATAACAAGAAAGATAAAAAGAAAGAAAGAAGGAAAGAAAGAGAGAGGGTGAATACGGGGATGTGATAACGCTAATCTTTTCAATTGAACATAATGAAAAGATGAAAAAGAGTGAGAGAGAGTTAAATCAGATTATTATATTCTCTTTGAAAGTTATATATATATATATAAATATATAATATATATATATATATATATTATACTTTGGTGCGGTACCAAGTTTCTTGTACAAAGGTGATTCTAGGTGGGTCCTAATACTCTACCAGTAGTTTGTTGTAGAGTTCAGATCCGTATGAGAGCTCAATGTTTAATTATTGTAAAACAGAGCAAAGTTATTTGGGAATAAAGGCCTAAATACCATGGGTATCGTGGTTATGGACCATTTCCACTCGCGAGTATGCTCACGAGCTTCTTCAGACCACTGATAAAAAAAATAAATATATATATATATATGAGAATGAACAAGATGGAATGAAAACACCACACAATGCTGTTAAAGAAAAACATTCATAACATAATCATAGCTGATATTGATCAATATTTCGATTTTACAAAATCTTCTTAAGCGTTTTACTCCGGTGTTTGTGATCGGAGATAAGAGTCAAATGAGTTTCAAAAAAAACAAAACCTTGATTCTGCAAAAAAGAGAAACGAAAGTTGTTACATTATTTTCCAATGTGGGCCTTCCGCCGTGTTTTTGTCGGTCACAACGACATGGTATCTTTTTGTCGGTCACACTTTATTGTAGGGATTATATCAAGCTCTGATTATGTTATAAATTGTTTTCTCTTTAACAGCATTGTGTGGTGTTTTCATTCCATCTTGTTAATTTCCTATCTTTTAACACACACACACACACACACACACACACACACATACACACATATATATATATATTATACTCTTTTTACTTTTTTTTTTCTATTGTGTCTGTTCTCCGTTTTGGTACATTTCTGCTGAACCAGTAACTGAACCACGAGAATAAATAAAACGTCCTACATTTCTGACAATGTTTGTGTCTTTTTTGTGCTTCTTCTCACCTTTAAGGTGATTAGTATCACTGACACAAAAGTCGTCTGTGTCAATTCTACACAATGTTTCTTGCTTCAAAACGAATCGATTCCAGTCTTCGATTTCTTTTCTGTTTACCAATTCCTTAGATTCATTTATATGCACAGTCGGTGTGTGTTTTTAGAAATAGAGCGAATCTCTTGAATTTCGTTTTTTAAAACGCAGCATAAGAAAACCAATATTTCTCAATCAAGAGTGGGGGAGGGATTCACCCTGGTATAGTAGCTAACGTGCTCGGCTGCAACATCGTATGAACTGAGTTCGAACACAAGTAACACTATTATCTTAATTTTCGGACAAAATCATTGGGAAATATTTAAACCCCCTCCTCCTTCAGCTATGGTTAGATAGTACCACTACTATTCTTCTAAAGGATGGCTTTGGCATTAAATAACCGAAGAAGGTCGATATGCCATTAAACAAAGTAACTAAACCTTTTTTTCTTTTATATTTCTCTTTTCTTTTTTCTTTTTTTCATGTGAGAAATTACAAGATTTATCTTGGAGATTATGTGTCTGTCTGTAACGAAATAACGTCCACCACCGACGTCACAATTTAGTCCATTTACGTCATATTCTCATCGTGATTAAATTTAATCTTAATTACATCGGCATTTCAGTCTCGGAAGACTATAATAAAGTTTTTATGTGCCCCTGATTTACAGCGCCTCCTGTGACTGTGAAAGGCTGATGTTTGAAAAACATTCTCGACCACAGATTTGCATTTGAAGGCTGTCCTGAAGATGTTTGATGTTCCGATGCTTTGTTGCGGCTGTTTTCTTCTGGACCTCTTAGCTTCATGGTTTGTGTCAGGGTGACTTCTGACATGAACAGTCCTCTACGGAGATTCTGCGCCACCGAGTGCGGTGCTGAGCCAAATTTTCCCAGCTGAAGGGGCAATGCCAAAGCACCTGAGATCATTCTTAATTAAATCTTATTTAATCTTAATTAGCATCGTATTTATTATGATGCTATGTGTTTATATTTTGAGAAATAAATGTTACACAGTATATGGTGGGACTAATTTGGATACCGGTTTTAACAAAACTGTGTTTAATGATAATTACTTGGTGTTATTGATTTCTAACATTATTTTTTTATTCTCAAACGTATTAAAAGCAATCTTAAAATGTTTATCTATTGAAATCAATTAACATAAAGTAAAAATTAGTGTAATCTTTTTTTTGTGTTCGATCTAAATATTTAATTATATTAAAACTGAAAATGACGGATGGTGTATTTTTTTTGTCTAGTTTATATAAGGAAAATGTCTATTGGTGTTCGGTTTTCGATGTTGGACTTGTGAGGAGACATTGTATTTACCCTCGTACCCACTTGTACGGGTTAAGGCACAAGGCCCTATTAACGTAGAACCACCCACAAACCGAAGCTCATGGGTGGCGACTTGTGAGAGACATATTAATTACAGACTGAAACTAGATTATTTCTAAAACAGATTAGACAGTATCCACTTGATTTTATTTATTTATTTTTCAAATGTTGCTTTCTCTATCTAATGCTTACACTGCAGAAATAAAAACAAGTGGATACTGTCTAATCTGTTTTAGAAATAATCTAGTTTCAGTCTGTAATTAATATGTCTCCTCACAAGTCGCCACCCATGAGCTTCGGTTTGTGGGTGGTTCTACGTTAATAGGCCTTGTGCCTAACCCGTACAAGTGGGGTACGAGGTAAATACAATGTCTTCACAAGTCCAACATCGAAAACCCGGAACACCAATAGACATTTTCCTTATATAAACTAGACAAAAAAATACACCATCCGTCATTTTCAGTTTTAATATAATTAAATATATTAGATCGAACACAAAAAAAAGATTACACTAATTTTTACTTTATGTTAATTGATTTCAATAGATAAACATTTTTAAGATTGCTTTTAATACGTTTGAGAATAAAAAAATAATGTTAGAAATCAATAACACCAAGTAATTATTCATTAAACACAGTTTTGTTAAAACCGGTATCCAAATTAGTCCCACTATTATGTGTAAACATTTATTTCTTACAAATATATAACACATAGCATCATAATAAATACGATGCTAATTAAGATTAAATTAAGATTTAATTAAGAATGATCTCAGGTGCTTTGGCATTGCCCCTTCCAGCTGGGAAATTTGGCTCAGCACCGCACTCGTGGCGGCAGAATCTCCGTAGAGGACTGTTCATGTCAGAAGTCACCCTGACACAACACATGAAGCTAAGAGGTCCAGAAGAAAACAGCGCAACAAAGCATCGGAACATCAACATCTTCAGGGACAGCCTTCAAATGCAAAATCTGTGGTCGAGAATGTTTTTCAAACATCAGCCTTTCACAGTCACAGGAGGCGCTGTAAATTCAGGGGCACATAAAAACTTTATTATAGTCTTCCGAGACTGAAATGCCGATGTAATTAAGATTAATTTAATCACGATTGAGAATATGACGTAATGACTAAATTGTGACGTCGGTGGTGACGTTATTTCGGTTACAGACAGACACATAATCTCCAAGATAATCTTGTAATTTCTCACATGAAAAAAGAAAAAAGAAAAGAGAATATAAAAAGAAAAAAAGGTTTTAGTTACTTTGTTTAATGGCATATCGACCTTCTTCGGTTATTTAATGCCAAAGCCATCCTTGTAGAAGAATAGTAGTGGTACTATCTAACCCATAGCTGAAGGAGGAGGGGGTTTAAATATTTCCCAATGATATTTGTCCGAAAATTAAGATAATAGTGTTACTTGTGTTCGAACTCAGTTCATACGATGTTGCAGCCGAGCACGTTAGCTACTATACCAGGGTGAATCCCTCCCCCACTCCTTGATGAGAAATATTGGTTTTCTTATGCTGCGTTTTAAAAAACGAAATTCAAGAGATTCGCTCTATTTCTAAAACACACACCGAGCTGTGCATATAAATGAATCTAAGGAATTGGTAAACAGAAAAAGAAATCCGAAGACTGGAATCGATTCGTTTTGAAGCCAAGAAACATTGTGTAGAATTGACACAGACGACTTTTGTGTCAGTGATACTAATCACCTTAAAGGTGAGAAGAAGCACAAAAAAGACACAAACATTGTCAGAAATGTAGGACGTTTTATTTATTCTCGGTGGTTCAGTTACTGGTTCAGCAGAAATGTACCAAAACGGAGAACAGACACAATAGAAAAAAAAAGTAAAAAGAGTATATATATATATATATGTGTGTATGTGTGTGTGTGTGTGTGTGTGTGTGTGTGTGTGTTAAAAGATAGGAAATTAACAAGATGGAATGAAAACACCACACAATGCTGTTAAAGAGAAAACAATTTATAACATAATCAGAGCTGATATAATCCGCTACAATAAAGTGTGACCGACAAAAAAGATATACATGTCGTGTTGACCGACAAAAACACGGCGGGAAGGCCCACATTGGAAAATAATGTAACAACTTTCGTTTCTCTTTTTTGCAGAATCAAGGTTTTTGTTTTGAACTCATTTGACTCTTATCTCCGATCACAAACACCACGGAGTAAACGGGCTCTAAAGAAGATTTTTGTAAAATCGAAATATTGATCAATATCAGCTATGATTATGTTATGAATTGTTTTCTCTTTAACAGCATTGTGTGGTGTTTTCATTCCATCTTGTTCATTCTCATATATATATATATATTTTATTTTTTTTATCAGTGGTCTGAAGAAGCTCGTGAGCATACTCGCGAGTGGAAATGGTCCATAACCACGATACCCATGGTATTTAAGGCCTTTTATTCCCAAATAACTTTGCTCTGTTTACAATAATTAAACATTGAGCTCTCATACGGAATCTGAACTCTACAACAAACTACTGGTAGAGTATTAGGACCCACCTAGAATCACCTTGTACCAAGAAACTTGGTACCGCACCAAAGTATATATATATATATATATATATATATATATATATATATATATATAACTTTCAAAGAGAAAATATAATAATCTTGATTTAACTCTCTCTCACTCTTTTCATCTTTTCATTATGTTCAATTGAAACAGATTAGCGTTATCACATCCCCGTATTCACCCTCTCTCTTTCTTTCCTTCTTTCTTTCTTTTTATCTTTCTTGTTATAATTTTTGTGTAGCATGCCCATTTTCTTCCCTTTCTTTCTTTATAATAAATATGTAATGATGAATCTCTAATTAAAATAAATGACGATAAAGTCACGCTGAAAGCACCGGTTCCCGCTTGATCGCAACAGTTAAGCAGCGATGAACCTGTTCAATACTTGATTGGGGGACCACTAACGCAGCAGCAGTTATTGTAATCAAGTCCATTGTTTATCAAAATGACTTGATGACAAGAAAGGGTTAATATGCCATAAAACAAAACAACCAGCCAACCAACTAAAATAAGTAGCATAAAACGAAAACTCTGACTCGCTCACCAATGTTTGAAATAAACAAGTATAAAAAGAAACTCTTGGGAAAAATATTTTTTTAGAATCACCGACAAATCACAAGACCACAAACTCAGACAAAATTAATACCCACAAAAATATATCAGAGGAACTTGAAACAATGGATGATAGTCCTCAACCGAACAAAAATACTGAACCAAAATCAAAACAACTTGACAAACCAGACAAAATGGACGACATTCCACAATTAACCAAAAACTTCAAACAAAAAAATCAAAACACTAAACTAAGATCATTTAAATGGAGGCGCGTGGGGTAATGATTACCATCGTAGGTAATGGACACGACGAGACGAGTTCAAATCCTGGACGAGGCTGTCTGCATTTCACATAACGCTAATACTCTTACTAAATATAAGAATTTGGTAAATAGTAGGACAGGGTTAGCTCAGTCGATAGAGCGTTCGGGTAGAAACCACAAGGTTCCTAGTTCGATAACGGCCCTCGACAATTCACGGAATTTGTGCGGTAAAGTAAGGAGCTGATGGTAGGTGTGGCACTCCACCTCAGACCCAAACACAATCTCCTTGGTCTAGCGCTAGTGATTGACTGATACCGACTTTAGGCCACCCTGACGACTTACTAGTACAGACTTAGCCCTTTAACTTTTATTAGGCAACCAGTTTAGGAGAAGGAAAACTCTAAATCAAAACCCGTTAAACTCCACCAAATAAATTGACGTTGTGCCACATCCAACTCGTTTGGAAAGGTTAATTAGAAAATATAAAACCCAAACAAGAATATTAAAAATTATGGGAAAGAATAATTCTTTCTTTCCTGTTTGATTAAAACAGATTAACGTTATTGCTTCCCCCTCTCTCTATCTTTCCCTCTTATATTTTTTCTGTGTAGTATGTCCTTTTTCTTCCTTTCCTTTATAATAAAAACGGAATGGTCCAATAGGTGACAACACTCATAATAAATAAGAATTCAGAGGATAAGCAACACCAGATAATCAAGATTTACATTTTTGCATTTCAGATTGGATAGTCTCACTTTTAACCAGAGAGTGTTGCAAGATGATAATGGTCATACTTTTAAGGAAGACGAGTTAATATATAGATTAGCAGTGATGCTGATAGTTTTTTGATTTAGTGCATCCTGAAATAAAATCACCATGAATTACTTCTACTCGAGATGCAGTCGTTTATTTGCCTCCTGGAAATATTTCTTTAAAGAAAATAAACTTAAATATAAGAAATTATCAACAATAGAACCAGATTCAAAACACGACACTCTCAGGAATTTTGGAGGGTTTCCGTGCTAATTAAAATGGTATAACCCAGGGGATAGTTGATATAAAAACAAACTGAACATGTAAATATGAACGGCAAATGTTTTTTTTATAAAAAGAGGAGGATCTCTTAAATTAGTTTTGATTAACGAGAAGTGAGCATCTTTGGATTGAATTCCTTCTCCAAGATCGATTCTCATGGCAAGGTTAAAGAGCCTAGCTCTGCCATAGCTAAAGGGAGAATAGTTGTATTCGTACCTTTCCCAAGGGTGTTATTGCTATGAGAAATGTAAACAGTCGCGTCAAAGATTTCAATTCGTCTCGCCGTGTCCATTTTATGCAGGCAATAGCAGTGAGCACTACTCTACACAATACCATCAGTGTATTTTCTTTATATATCTCACTAAAAACTCACATAGAGCAAGACAAACTGAAAGATCGAATAAATCAATTACCCAAACCGGTGATTCCCCTGGGCGATTCTAATGATACCAATTGGGGATATAAAGAAACATATATAGAAAATATAGAACCACATAAACATTTATTACAGACGATATAGCGAGATGAAGCAAAAACCCCATGGTTTATTGGTTTCTTTACTTTTGAGATTTACAATTGCTTGATATTTGTACGTAGAATTTCAATGCTATTTCTATGTACATTTTGATTTCTAAATATCTTCTGATATAAATCAAATCTTCCTAATTTTTGGCTCAAAAAATAAGAACCGTTGATATTTAATGTATATATATATTTACTTAGGTACTAATTGTTATATTTTTGTAGTTTTATCCTGACATGTTGATTGCGACGTCTTGTCAGACGAATGCTACTCCTTAGACTTCTGTCATTGTCTGAAGAATTATCTGTACATAGATGGATAATATAGAGATATAGCTTTAGACGACAGCTAAGTCCTTCTCTTGGTTCAAAAATTTTGAGATCCAACAACAAACAGAAGCAAGATAGCTTGCAACAAATCTATCTGCAGACCAACAGGATGCGGGGAATGGTCGTCCACTGGATGGTTTTATATCAGAGATTTCAAAAACAAAAAAACGTGGTGTAATGGTTAGCAAGTTAGTCTCGCACATCCATTATTATTATTATTATTATTATTATTATTATTATTATTATTATGTATATTCAATTCTTTAAATTTTTATTCTTATATCTTCGTGAATATATAAATCAAATCTTCATACTTTTTACGCAAAAGACAAGAACTGGTGATATTTTATGTGTATATATATTTACTGTGTCATTAATTGTATTTTCTTATTCATCCGGACATATATGTTGATTGCGACGTCTTGTCAGACAAAGGTCACTCCTTAGACTCCTGTCATTGAAGGAGTATCTGTACATATATGGTAATATAGAGATATAGCTTTGTACGGCAGCTAAGTCCTTCTCTTGGTTCAAAAAGTTGAGATCCAGCACCATTTTGCTTGCTCTCTTTACAGTGTAAACATGGCTGTTCGACTAGCAGTATGCACCAAGAAAGAACCAAAGACAGTGATCCGATTTCTCTGGTCGTAAGGAGTGTGAGAAAATAAAATTCATCGGAGACTTTTAGCACAATATGGCGATAGTGCACTACCGCGTAGACGCGTGTACGAGTGGATAGATAAATTTAAAAGTGGACGGATAAAGATGTGAAAGAAGCAGTGCATAAATGGCTGCATGACCAACCGAAAAGATTGTTTTTGGAGGGAATACGCAAGTTTGTGGAACGCTGAACTGAATGTTGTATACCCTTCTCATTACTTTACTTCTTACTTACTTCTATTCTTCTTCTTCTGTTCTTCTAGGTCTCTTCTACCATCTCTTCTTCGTCTGGTCTTCTTTTGGGGACTTCGTGTCTGGTCTTTCATTGGGGATTTCTCTTTATCAGAAGCCCTGTGTCATTGGTAGTTTTTAGATAATAACACAAGACTTCGATTTACTTAGATCACATTTTATTCTCGAAATCCCCTCCAGACTACCTGCGCAGATAGGGTCGGAGCGTGTATAACACGACTCACCATTGTCGTGGTTTCTCGCCGACTGACTAAAATCTATTTCTAATCTAAACCAGTAGAGGGTCTTCTCCCCCTATTCTCACGGTATCCACCGGAAGGAAGGATCAGGACAGGTCAAGTCTTGTCATTCAAATCCTTCAAGGCCGTGGGCTGCAGCTTATAACAGCCATTTTGATTTATACACTATTGCACATAAATATTAGGTATCTAATAATTATGTAACACCGAATGCATTGAAAAAAAAGAGATTATATTGAACAATGACGCACTTGTTTCTATCTTGCTGTTGATTCATAAGGAAACAAGAGTACAAATAAGGCGACGAATGTTGCCGGGGGGATGACCCCCTGGGATCACGCTGTTATTAATTCCCTTGCCGGCCCAATGACTGAAGCCACTGGACACAGACCCCAAAGGGCAGGTAAGTATCTAGATGACTATTCAAGATGTGTCAAAAAGGTATCGAGATTTTTTGTACTTTTTGACACACCTCGTGTTCTGAAAAAAAGTTCCATTTTTTTTTCAGAATACAAGGAGTGTCAAAAAGTACCAAGTTTTAAACTGTATTTACCAAGAAAGAAATGAACAATGAATGGGACTTTATTTTTCAGAATACAAGGTGTGTCAAAAACTACAAAAGATTTCGATACTTTTTTGACACTCCTTGTATGTTTATGTTCTAAAAATATCAGTATAAGTATTTTTGATAAGAATTTATCATTTGTATCACATTTAAAAAATGTAAAAGCACAGAGTAATAAAACATTACTACTTCTACGTAAAATAACTTTCTTTGATTTTATCTAATTTCTTTTGGGTGGTAAAAGGACATGTTCTTGTTTTATGATATCTTTTGAGTTTTAGGTTTATTTCTGGTATTTTTATGATCCAATGAAGTGTCGGATATGGATGTATAATAAAACCAAAATATAACTTTTTATCTCCCAAGAGAAATTAGATAAAATCAAAGAAAACTACCCCGAACATTTATGAACACCTTCCAAAGGAAACTTCAATCTATGGTTGGTTGGTTGGGTTTCATGGCATTTCAATCTTTGGGTTATTTTATGCCAAAGACATTTTTGTTTAAAGTTGGTTAGTTGGATTTTACGGCGTGTCAACCTTTGGGTTATTTCATACCGATGATTTTCTGGTTTTATTCATTCTTTTTGGGTACTCAATTTTTTAAACTCATTTTTAAAGCCCATTTCTTTTATCTATTTAACCTTTAGATGGGACCCTAACAGATATTACCACTCAGGTTTGGAGTGGACCTGGGAGTACTAGTAATTAAAGTGTATTCCCCACTCACCAGAACTTCAAAAATGGAACTTCGCCAATAGATGCAGTTTAATGGCATATCCAGAACACTAAGACCCTCAGTCACTGCCTTCTTGCACGTATAGGAAAAAAATGGTCGGGTGTTTTCCATAAGATCAATGCGATCGGGACAATCATATAGGTGCTAAGGTTTGATGTGATCAGCCTATTGTGCCTCTTTGGCCCCCGTCTAGCTCAAGTAATGGCCAAAGTGGAGTGTTTCATTTCATAGACTGCTCAAGCCGCCAGGATTCCGTCCTTAAACAACACAAGTTGCCTTCCAAGATCAACAGGTACTCCCATTGGGAGGTTTATTTTACCCTCTGCATGGATACAGTCGGCGTATTCTACGGCCACAGCCGAGGCATGTGCAATAATCCTGTCACTAACCATCATATCCAGCGAGTAAAATTAGGAAATATCTTATGTTTTATGACAAAATATCAACTATAAAACGAATAATCTTTTAAAAATCGGCAACACATTGATAATAAAATTACTATACAAATTAGATTCCCTATTTAAATAGAAAATTAAATAAAGACAATTTCACACAAAACTTCAAATACGTTTCTAACTTTTATTCTGTTTTTATGCGAGTTCCTAACTTGCCAAGAATTACTAAAGAATTCATTGCCTAAGAAAATATTGAGAAATAAAAGATATTGAGAAGGAGATTATATGAGCCAAATATGGTGTGTTGTTCTCAGCACCATTTTATTATTTGGGGGGGGGAGACTAAAAATTGAATACAGAGTAGAAAACTGTCTCAAATATCGCTGTGAACATATACACACACCGAATAGATATGCTGAGTGTTATATTTCACTGCAGAGTAACAGAATCAACAGACAATGAAGAGAATTAAATAAAAGACGTGAAAAACATTTTTTGCTAAGAAACAATTAACCATTTTAGTGCGGCGAATCAAAACAGTGTAGAAGAGGAGCCCAACAACTAAAGGATCTCTATATAGATTAAAGGATTCTGAAGGAAGTTAAAACAAGGCACAGAAATTTGCAATGATCTAAGTTGAAAGGCATAAACTAACTTGAATCAGTTCATGAGTTAAGATGTTCAAAATTAAGGAAACTGGTATATTCATATCAAGCTTCATGGTAAGTTAAAAAAATGGAATTTATCACTGAAGGAGAATCCTTATCAAAAGTAAGTATAAAAACGTTGTCAAGGCATAAGTAATGCAAAATTATCTAGATGCACTTAAAGAAAAACAAAGTAAAAATTCCCTAAGGAATAGAATAAGAAAGTCTAATAGCTGAAATGCACATTCGAAGAAAACACGATTCTGGGTCTTAGGAATTAGAGAAAACGATCAACCTTAATAAAAAGAGTCTTTACCAAAGGTTGAACATTCATAGTAAGTAAAAAAAATGATTTTCCTTTTTATAAAATTAATATCCGAATAATAATTTATTAGTTGAAGAACGTATATACCATAAGATAGTAGGTCACATGACCAAAGATGGATATGTCATTGTTGATATCAATAGGTCTATGACTTGACATAATGAGTAGCTGGATTTTTATGCAAAATATTCCCCGTAGAAACTGTAAAATATTCAGTCTAAATGCATAGACAAGAGAAAAGATATTATGTTGAAAAGTAAATGTTTGACTTATCTATATACATACACACACAGACTGATACAGAAAGAGAAAATCAACCAATCAAATTGAGTTTCTAAATACTCAAAGATGAATAAGATATTTACCATATTAGATCGAGTAAATATAATTTAAAACTATATTTACGGACATATCCGTAAAATCATCACTAAACGAACTTCCTGTTGAAGATTTCAACATCCCCATAGATGGATCTAAAAAAGGCAATAAACAATTACATCCAGCAGGAATAATAATCTTATTATTATAATATATATATATTTACCAACCCCTCCACATGTTTTCCTTCTCCTAGACCGGTTACCTAACCACGGTTAAAGAGCCCAGTCTGCCCTACTATTTACCCATAGCTGGAGGGTGAGTAGGATTCCTAACTTTCCCAAGGGTATTAGCGCCAAGTGAAATTAAATTACCACGTCCAGGATTTGAACTCGGGGCGACAAGTCCATTTCCCATGACTTTAACCATTACACCACACGCTTTCTTTCTTATTTTAATATAGATTCGATCTGTAAACAAAACTATGTCACTGCTTACGTCACAATACCCACAGGAAGTGCGTAAATTTATCAATGAGTATTTAATTTATAGTCAAAATCATTCATGCATAGAACAAATCTTATTTATTCACGAGATCTCTATGAAAATCTGAGTTAGATTTGCTTCGAAACAGCCCATGTTATCAATGCGTTTAATTTCCTGCAATATGTCTTATATATCACTAAAAAATAAATAATTACATGATATATTGTGTACTAATTTGGATACTGGTTTTAACAAAATAGGGTTTAATAAATACTTACTTGGTGTCATTGATCTCTAATATTATTTTTTATTCTCCAATGTATTAAAATTAATCACATGAATGATTTTATATAGAAACCAATTAAAATATGGTTAAAATAAGTTTAATAATTTTATATACGTTCTTATTCAATTTCGTTAGTCTTTCTAAATTAATACATTTCATTACACTAAAACTTAAATACTTACGAAGGGCGCATATTCCTGCTAGTACAAGTAATGAACTTTACTCTACTAAACCAATTCTAGAAGAATAGGAAAAAAATGAACACTATCTCGGCTTCGCATAGACTACACACATCTCATTCAATGTTGAAATCAACAATATAATCTCATATCTCAAAGAATTACATTTTATACAACAAATAAGATACATTTACCTAACGACGCCATTTACAAAGCATACGTCTATGTAGCAAAAATTACCAGACATCATTTTGTCTCGTATACTAACGATTACTTACCCAGTTCTTCAAAAACCTTTGTCGAATAACTTTGGTCCCTGGACCGGTAAGATATTAATTAATAGCATGAATCCCAGTGGGGCGTCCCCCAAGCAACAGCTGTCCCCTCTTCTAAGAGGGACAGATCCGAGTTTATTGCCCGGTGCTTAAGGCATCCCAAAAGGGGAACACTGAAGGGATTCATGTAAAAAAAAGGCCATGTGTTAATCGGGCCTGGTGGGAGGTCAGGAAAAACAAATATTTACCAACAAACTATTCGCTTACAAATCATGCACACAAAAAAGTTGGTATTAAATAACTTTCAAGGAAATAAATAATTACATCCAGCGAGGATGACAAAGACGCTGGGACAATAATATTATTATTAGGAGACCTATGTATATACCACAATATGATAATTTAATTATTACAACATTTTATATGTTTACTTAAGAGCTATTGCCAAATAGTTCAATATGTAAAAAGTATAATAATATTGATTTAAATCTCTCTCACTCTTTCTTAAAAGTGGGGTTGGTAAATATATACATTGATTTACCGATGAATATATGGGGGTGGCGTTAAAATATCTACCTTAATTTGCTGACAAAAAAGCGACAAGAACAAAACTCGGAAAATATCAAAGTTCGGTTTGGAAATTCCTCTGGCGCAGGCTCGCTAAAACATAGCGTAAATTAAGACAGGAGGCCGAGAGGGCATAAGATCAAAATTACCAGAATATATTCCGTAATTCACAATTTCAATCTTACAAATAAATTAAAATATGTAACTTCTTTCTTGTTTTTGTTTTTTTTTTTTTTTTTTTTCAATTCGTTTTAATTTTACGTTGGGCATTTAAGCGACTCAACACAATTTGGAATGTTTCTTTTTTTAAATTGGGTGAAATAAAATGGGATAAATAAGAAATCCACGAATAAGCAACACCAGATATTCTGGATTTACATTTTTTGTTTTGCATCTTAAACAATTTGGACGATCTCACTTTTAACCAGAGGGTTGCAGGATGATAACGGGCGGAAGATTTAGGATCACTAGTGTTAATATAGAGATAATAATGGAGTTATGTAGCTATCTGTCCGTACCCGAAACTAAGTCACCACTGACATCACAAGTTCCTTAGTTGTTTAAGTTATATTCTCAACGATTATGAAATAGTCATTATTTTATCTTAATTAGCATCTTATCTATTAACGATGTATCAAAGTCTAGTTGAGTTCGATTTGATGCAAAACTGCCGATATTATTGATATTTATTTACCATCATCCCACGTATACGGGTCAGGCACAAGGCCCTATTAATGTGGGACCACCCATAAGCCGAAGCTCATGGGATGGCAGGCGCAAAAAAATGTGTGGATCCTGTCGGCAACCCCCCCCCCAAGGGTGGGATGAAAATCTCAAGCACTGGATAATAAGCCATGCCCTGCCCCTTTAAATCAAGGGGGGCAGGTATTTCCTGGAGGAAGCCCTCCTGGGAACAGGCCGTTAATCTCATTAATAGTCCAGCGGTCTAAACCATCGGACTCCCAGGCCCGAAGACCCATATTATTAAGGTATTTGCCTCTCACCCCACTTATGAGGGCATTTTTATGTGGGCCGACCCACAAGCCGAAGCTCATGGGTGGTAGACACAAAAAATGCGTCGATTCCGTCGGTATTCGAGGGGGGCGCATCAG
The DNA here is from genome assembly GCA_023376005.1 of Doryteuthis pealeii. Taxonomy (NCBI): domain Eukaryota; kingdom Metazoa; phylum Mollusca; class Cephalopoda; order Myopsida; family Loliginidae; genus Doryteuthis; species Doryteuthis pealeii. The sequence continues at coordinate 48,083,520 of CM042155.1, forward strand.
GTGCTGGACAATAAACCCAGCCCTGCCCCTTTTAAATCGAGGGGGCAGGTGTTGCCTGGGGGGATAGCCCCCTGGGATCAACGCTGTTAATTTACATTAACAAACACAAGCTCCGAAAGGCCCATGTTATTAATGCATTTAAAATCCTGAAATTGTATTATATCTCTCTGAGAAATAAAGATTTACATAGTATAAGGTGGGAATAATTTGCATACTGATTTTTAAAAATGGGTTTAATAAATGATTATTGTGCTATTATTGATTTCTAATACTATCATGTTATTCTTAAACATATTAAAAGAAATCCTATATATAATTTTATATAGAAATCAATCAAAACATTAAAACAAGTGTAAATTTCCATTCTTTAGTTTCGTTAATCTTTCCGATTTAATATATTTTATTACATTAAAACTTAAATACTTGTGAGCAGAGGGTACATACTTATTCTAGTACAAGTAATAAACTTTTCACTAACAGACTGATTCTAGGAGAATGAGAAAAGATTTAAGAAAAAGAGAAAGGAAAGAAGAAGTAATACTATCTTAACTACGCATAGGTCACACACACACATCTTACCCATTCCTATTTGTTTAAAGAAGAAACTCTAACAATATACAAAATATTCCAAACCGAAATATATCTTGACTGAATGCGCACACCTGACTCCTGTAAGGCATACATACCACAAAGTAAATAACATAAAGTCACTATTTGAAAGCGTTGAAATCAACATTATAATCTCATATCTCAAAGCAGTAAATATGTTTCAAAAATATAAGATGCACCTACAAAACCAAACCATCTACAAAGCAGATGTCTATGAAGTAAAATTACAAACCACCTATTGTCTCGTGACCAGCGATTACTTGATAGATAAAATACATACCTTCGGAGTTCCCATGGCGTAATGGTTAACGTACTGGACTGTGACACCGTAGTAAGCAAATTAGAGATCCAATCCTGCTATTACATTCACTTTCGGCCTAATACCCCTTTAAAATGTATGAAAATACTTATCCCCCAGCTATGGGCTAAATAGTACCCCTACTGTTCTTCTACAAGGATATATTTGACATTAAATAACCCACTAGGGTTAATATCTTATTATAATGGAGATTGTGGGTTTTTCTCTCTGTAACCGAAACTATATTCCTACTCAAGTCACAATTCTCTTAGTTATTGACATCACATTCTCCATGATTTTATTTTTATCTAAACCTCAATTATTAATAAAATTGTCTTTATTATTAATACTGTTAACTATGTCTACATACTGAAACATGCAATTATATTTATATATACAACAAAATAGCGGTTTACAGTGTGAACGGAAGGCTAATTTGCATATTAATATTAAAAATGGAATTTAATAAATATGTGCTTAGTATTATTGATTTCTAACTGTTTGGTTTTATTTTAATGAATATAAGAAAAAGTCTCTTCAATAAATCTTAAATGAAATCCATTAACAAGATAAAATAACTGTCATTTATTCTTTACTTCCTCTTATAACTAAATACTTAAATTAGAAAAAAATAACAATGAAAGACGAGAGTGATGGAAGAGTAAGTTTCAGTTGTTCTATTTTTTTATCATACTCCCTCTGTTTCAAATCTTTTATTATACCTCCCTCTGTTTCAAATCTTTTTATCTGTATTCTTATTTAGTTTCATTAGCCTTTCTAATTTAATACAATATTTTATTACATTAAAACTTAAATACTTGCACCCGGAGGGTGCATATATTTGCTAGTACAATTAAACAAAGAAACCAAAGCAAAGAAATCAAGACAAATCATATCCATGGTTTATTGGTTATGGTCATAAGGAATGGACACAGCGGCACTAGTTCAAATCCTGGACGAGGCGGTAGAATTTCACATAGTGCTAATACCCGTAAGAAAGGTTTTAATCCAACTATTACCCCTCCAGCTATGGTGAAATAGTAGGGCAGACTGAGCTCTTTTATCTTGGTACGGCAACTGGTTTAAGAGACGAAAAACACTGAATTCAAACCTGTTGAATCCCGCTTATAAAAAGAATTACCCTGTGTCACATCCTGCTTGGCGGTGATGGTAAATACATACAAATTATACGTACACCTCATAAAAATTGGCATTAGATAACCCACAATGGTTGATATATCATAAAACCAAACAATCAATCAATCAATCAATTTACTGCTTTGAGATATGAGATTATAATGTTGATTTCAACGCTTTCAAATAGTGACTTTATGTTATTTTCTTTGTAGTATGTATGCCTTACAGGAGTCAGGTGTGCGCATTCAGTCAAGATATATTTCGGTTTGGAATGTGTGTGTGTGTTTGTGTGTGTGTGTGTGTGTGTGTGTGTGTGTATGTTATATATCAATATGTTGTATACCCCATATCGGGTATATAAACGAGGGTGTTCAGAGAGAGAGAGACAGAGACAGAGAGAGACAGAGACTTATTAGAGAGGATGATCTTACTTGATTACTTGATCACTCTGCTTACTTGTTGCTGACTGCTTACAATTCTGATTCTTCTAAGGTAATCCTTAACTTGTTCCTCGTAAATTCCTACCATAAAATAAATTGATCCCTCATTTTATGTCCGTGTTTTTTGCAATAAATGTCTTATTTTTGTTGCACCCGTTATTTTACAATACCAAATATATTTTATTTATTTATTTTAATATTCACTTCAATGAAAATATATTTAGTATTGTAAAATAATGGGTGCAAGAAAAATAAAACATTTATTGCAAAAACACGGACATAAAATGAGGGTTCAGTTTATTTTATGCTAGGAATTTACGAGGAACAAGTTAAGGATTACTCTTTCTAACTTTTGTCCGCTATGTTCTTGTCTAGTTGAGTTGACTTTTTCTGTTCTTCAATCTTCCTTATTCTTCTACTGGGCTTCTTTAGGCTATTCATTGTTTTTATATTCAATAACCAACAAGACTTTATGTTGCTTGATCAAGCTTTTATTACTTATCAAGCCCACGATTGATTCAATTCCACACGGATGAGATAACCCAGCAGGGAAGACAATTACATCTTTTTCCTTCCAAAGCCATGTCGAATCTGAATTTTAAACTAGAAGCTTATTCCTACGTATCGAAGGTCAGTTGGCGTCGTCTAAAATGTCAATCATCACTTCCAACGGTTATGGAAAATTATCCGTTCCGCTTTTAATTCTAACGAACTTTATTTAAAATTCTCACAATTTATGATTCTCATAAATTTTAACATATATATATATATGCATATAACAGTCCGAAAAATCTAAATAATACTGAATGAAAATTATGAGATACATAGATACAAACAAATGGCACTTCGTTACTGATAGTGTCTCATCTATGCGATTCTCAAACCAAGTTACACACACACACACACACACACACACACACACACACACACATATATATATATATATATATGTATATATAAATATATATATGCAAAGAGTGGGGGGAGCTATAGATAGAGATATACATAAGGTATACGAGGTGTAGTATTATAATCTACAAGAAAACACACACTACGTGAATATATATATGTGCGTATGTGTATTCTAACGATATTTCCACACACACACACACACACACACACACATATATATATATATATATATATATATATATATATATGAGAAAGTATAAGTAACTCAATGGAAAAACCTAAAATCAGAATGTACCACTATATATATATATATATATATATATATATATATATATATATATTGTCAACGATGGAATTATTCATACACCTATCAATTTTGAATACTTTTTTCCCATTTTGCCTAATTTATCTGTGAAATTCATTGTATTTAATCTCTTGTTCTGAAAATTGAGTTTTATATTCATTTTCGTGTGCTTATAAACATATAAAAATACAGGCATCAAGGGGGCATTATATGCTGAGAAATGCATAAAAATATTCAAAATTGATGGACGTACAAATGATTTCGTCATTGACTGTAAATATGAGCAGCAACATATCTATGAAAAATGTTTGGCTTAAATTTACAGACAAAAAATACTTTGGAAAATTTATGAAACAATATTTCTTTTCTTAAGTGGATTTCTCTGGGGAGAGAATCTAAGAATCTGCCATAATTTCTTTCGTCTAAATGTGCAGCAATTTGCAAGATGAGCCATCAACGATACAGAGAAATTTAGATTGCACAATAGAAATCAATCGTAGATCATCTTCAAAATTGCTAAACATACAGCAAATGATACTCGATTTCACAATTCTCTGGGATTTTGGCATTCTGTTAAAGAACTATGCTCACAATAACTAATAAGAAGGAGAATGGGACACATGACGTTATGGCTAACGTGCTGGACTGCAACAGCCTAGTTATAATAGGAAGGAATACATACAATAAAAACGCATGTTCGTGGTGTTTGTTCGTCATTTAAAACCAAACATGACTTATTTATTTATATATCTAGCTTGCTTGGTCTATTCATATCTATCTCATTCTGTTTATATCTCAATCTGTTCATATCTATCTATCTATCTATCCATCTATCTATCTTCACATTCTGTTGATATCTATTTATCTATCAATCTATCTATCTATCTATCTATCGGTATTATATCTTAGGACTGTTGTTCTCATCTTTATTGTTATATACCCAACGTTTCGGCCGATGTGCCATCCGGTCTCCTTCAGATATTTCTTATCGAATTCCGAAATCTTCTTGTTGAACCCGGGAGTATTTGTGTCGTAATCAGGAGGCTTTATAGAACTTCAAACCGAACCTTTTATTTAATCCATTGGGATAGATTGATCTCGTTCCGTTAAGCATGACCGGGTACGAGGCGTGGGCTATATTAAGTATTCTATGTTATTTTCGCCTGTAGTCAAGATTGAACCTTCAACCTCCAGATGATTGTCATTTAGAACTATATTAACACAACCCTTATATCCGGTATCCACAAGACGAGAATGTTCTTATACATGACAGATATACACAAACTCATGACTACAGTAAGAAAAATGAAACAGATACATAAATATACACAAATGATGTAGGACAAAGTCCTATTGAAGTGATACAGAGTTACATGTAGAAATTAGTCACTTACTGATAGTTTGCTGGAGGGCAAAGCCCCCCATTTAAGGGGCAGAGGCACCAAGTGCCTAACCCATTGGCAATGGTTGCCGGACCAAGAGAAAGAGGGAGATTTTCTCCCACGCTGCTGTTTAAATACAGCCGCCACCTATGGGCAAAAAACCCGCAGCAAGGGAAGATAACCCCATTGGACTCATGTCCATCCCAACAAGGGCGGACAATCGCTACAATATTATAAATTAACATTACAATATCATGTTTCCTAGTTTGACAAAAAACACTTGAAGATGGCCGAAGGACATATCGATCAAAACGTTGAGTATATAACAATAAAGATGAGGAAAACAGCAAAAAATCTAAATAATACAAATTATTAAACCTCATCTCAAAACTTCAGACGAATACTATCTGATTCTGTTCGTATCTACATATTTCCCGTTCTTGTCTAGGCGTAGAACATGTTTGTTCGAAATACGCCTGTTCAATTTAAGGGCGCTGGATGACATCGTCAGTTATGTTATTTACTGGTTCATTGAGGGATTTCGGTTCTTTCAACATAATACCTCCTTACCAACTCGATTTAAATAGAAAAGATCACCCCCTGTCTCAACGCTAGCAGATAAACTGACTTATAAGAAGATTTGGTAACGTATATCTTGCTTTCGTCGCTCCGGATTGACTGTTGTTTAAGCCAACCAGTATGCATAGTGGTTGTTTAAATATCTTGTGTAAAAAATAGAGATATTTTCCCGGATAATTCTAAACAACATTTTCACTGTACCTTGAAACAATATTTCTGACTGAGTTCTTGGAAGGATATAATTACAATATCCCCCATGTTTTACCGTTCCAAGCTTTCTTTATAGCAGTCAGATTTTTTTCGTTTGAACATTTCATAGATTCTGTTTCGAAAAATGTCCTGGAAACATCGAAAATGAGTTGCAAACGTGAGGTTTATTCTGCGCGTCGTAATTGAATTCAGAAATTGATTCTGTAATGAACTCTGGTGTAAAGGGAAAAATCCCAGCTTGACTTCCCCGTCTTCATTCAAGTAATAATTACAACAATCGTGACTGTTGCTGCAGTTGTTGTTGTTGATGTTGTTGTTTGATATCCTCCATTTTGAAGAAATGATGGAGAAAATGCTGCCTTTCCTTTAAATAAGTCTTGAGTTCTTAATATCTCATTGCCACTGTTGTAACATGTACTTCACGAAATGATAAAATAACTCGATAGAAGGTGAGAGTAATAATATTTTTTTCATTTCAATTCACTTCACTTAACTTCAATTCACTTCAAATTATGCCGAATTATTTGGAAATGTTTTAAATCACGCAGGCATAAATCCTGAAATTTTGTTGGAGGCGAAGGTGACATAAGGGGTCGTAAATTCCTATGTTCTACTCAAGTTAGTTCCATTCAACGACCGATCAATTCCAATAAATCCTATCATGTTTCACCTTTCATCCTACTTACACCAAAATACCTCAGACAATCTATGTCATCCTTATTAAAATCCTACTCCTATGAAGAAGAAAGGATCCAAGTAATTAACTACTAGATGACAAGTTCTTTTATCTTGGCCGGCATCAGGTGATCCGTTTGTATCTCAAAATCCCAATGGATTTTACGCCTTTCATTCACTAGGACGGATTCTCATTTGTACATATACCATTTTGTAGCATGGTCAAAATTTAACTTCTTGCATAGTTTCCAGTAGATCACTTTTTCCACCCACTTGTCCCTAGCCATTTACTGCTTTTGTGCTGGTTTGTTGTATTGATATATTATGTGATCCCTGTTTCCACTCATCCTATACTTGCTATTCATTTTAAGCTATGTCGAACTGGCTAATTACACCGTTCATGGTAATTTCCACTTTATATTAAGGGTGAAAGATTGGGTCCTAACACTCATCACAGACATAAATATGATTCTTTGAATACATTTGGGATGATGATTTCAAATCTGGTTACAGTTTTTTCTAGTACGTTTATATTGGCATTTCAGTCTCGGAAGACTATAATAAAGTCTTTGTTTCCCTGAAATTAGAGCGCTTCCTGTGACAGTGAAGTCCGATGTTTGAAAAACATTCTCGACCACAGATGTCGCATTTGAAGGCTGTCTCTGAAGATGTTAATGTTCCGGTGCTTTCTTCTAGACCTCTTTAGCTTCATGATGTTGCGTCAGAGTAGAGGATTGTTCATGTAAGAAATAATTGTTTTTAATAATCAATTTATCATTTTATGAAAATCTAAGTATGTAATACAGCACATCATTCACATCTAAGAACTAAAATATACATCATACACTAAATTAATACAATCGACTTACCTATGTGTCCATCCGTCATGCCTGCACGTGATGGGTGTGCCATACTAATACCACAGACCAACAATATGAAACTTTTTTTTTCTCGTCACAGACATTGATAATCTTTTCTTAATGTATTCGTGGTGCCGATTCCAAATCTTATTACAGCTTTTTTAGTACGTATACTTTTTTAGTTACTTATTTTTTTATGGAAATCTACGTGTGTAAAAAATCGAATTTCAGCGAATCATTTACTTGTAAAATCTTAAATATACATTTTTACACTAGATTAATACAACACAAATAATTTTAAGCAATTAATTTACATCATCATCAACATTTAATTATAATAGAGATCGTGTGTTTTTCCGTCGTTAACCGAAACTACATCACTACTCAAGTCACAATTCCCTTAGTTATTGCATGATTTTATTTTTATTCAAATCTCAATTATTAATAAAATTGTTTTACATAATTAATACTGTTAACTATATCTACATACTAATATCATGCAATTGTATTTATATAAACAACAAAATACCGGTTTACATTTTGAATGGAAAGGCTAATTGCATATTGATCTCAAAAATTTCATTTTAATAAATATGTGCTTAGTATTATTGATTTCTAATTATTTGGTTTTATCTTAATGAATAAGAGCGAAAATCCGGGGGATAAATTTTAAAGAAATCCATTAGCAAGAAATAACTGTAATTTTATTCTTTACTTCCTATTTTAACTAAATAGTTAAATTAGTAAAATGTAGCAATAAAATACGGGAGAAATGGAAGAGTAAGTTTCAGTTGTTCTATTTCTTTTATTAATACCCCCTTCTGTTTCAAATCTTTTTATCTGTCTTCTTATTTAGTTTCATTAGCCTTTCTAATTTAATATAAATTTTATTACATTAAAAGTTAAATACTTTCAACTGTAGGGTGCATATATTTGCTATTACTTGTAAAGTAAGAAGATACACAGTTCAAGAACTTAAAAGCATTGAGAGTATATTTTCCATTTAAACATTTTCGTCTCGATTTTCACGATCCAGCATCCAATAATGGTCAGCCATGATGGATTCATTTAAAAATCCTTAGTAGTGTATTTCCATATTCTAAATGTCTTGGTAAAATCGTTTTCCTTGCTCGTCACTCACTGCATCTAAGGAATCTAAATGGGAATGCAGAAAGCGCCTTTTTAAAGACATTCGATACTCTCTTTCTTTATAACCACCAAGAAATTTCTCAACTCCATCCTTATGTATATATTTAACCCCCCCCCCCGCACATGCAAGATGTGATACAAGATCAATTTCATAAGCGGAGTTTAATCTATATATATATATATATATATATATATATATATATATATATATATATATATATAGGGCAGTTGTTTGCATCTATATGTCCGGATGGAAATAAAACAATTAACGACAAAGTAAATATATATACACATTAAATATCACCAGGACTTGAATTTTAAGCAAAAATAATGAAGATTTGATTTATATTCGTGAAGATAATTTTATTTTATAATTATATTTTATCAATTCATTTTCCTTAACCACCAGGAGTAGGTTTCTACAGATAGAGGGATAGACAGAGAAAAAGATGAGAAGCAACAATAACAAGAAGGGTTAGTATATAACCTAATTCAAAATGGCAAGAGAACGACGGGCGCTTCCTGCTGGTGGCCTGCATAACGCCTAGCCACCAGCATTCATTTTGCTCAAAGATGACGTGTGGAACCATTTGCGGCCCTATCAAATATTAGTAGAATGCTCTATATACAATTCTAACAAGTCGGCAGTTATTTCCAGAGGACTATCATCACGATCATCCCAATCGTCTACCTACAGACGCCAATATGCTGCCACCATTTTTGCCGTCTGTCGGCAGACGATATAGGAGATCGTGGAAATATTTCTATTATTTAGTATGCCCAGGGATTTCATGGAAATAACAGACTATAATTTTTTTTATTTTATTTAATATTTTAAATAGTAGACATTGATGGCTGGATCAACACAAGATCTTTTTATCATGGGGATTTTACTGTAGCATACTACCAGGATCTAACTCGCGATTCAAAAAAATAATTGATCTGTGGGACTAACCTTTTTTGCATCTCCTCTACTCAGGCAACGCCGGGTAGCCGCTTCTAGTATACTTGAATTCTGAGTTTCCTCCACCTAAACTGGTTGCCTAACAAAGGTTAAAGAGCACGGTTTGTCGTAATATTTATCCATATCTGAAAGGAGAATAGTTGGATTCACACCTTTCCCAAGGGTATTAATGTTGCACTATGGTAGAATAGAAATCTTAAAATAATGTTAATTCTGAATTAACAGAGTTTTGAATTTTCATTGTTCTCTTATTGCTGTTCTCTTATTTGTCAGTTTGGTCGTGGGAGGGGGGTTGACCTGTTACATAATCTATGCGGTTACATAAGATTATTGTCAATCCCCTGTAATTCTGAGGGGATACCCCTTTTCATATCATGTTCGGTCCTTCCATGGAAAATTACAGAAGCCTGCCAGATATGTGAAGTCACGTGGGACCTTTTTGAGTTCCCAGTTTGCAGTTAGACGTCGGGCAGAGCGGTCGGCCATTTTATCCTCTGCCTAAATTGGAACTCACGCGCGCTATGTTAGTTAGCAGATGTCTGGTGGGGATTTAACAATAAAATAAGATCAAAAGTAAATCGATGTCTTGTGTTTATTATCTAAAAACTAACAATGACACAGGGCTTCTGATAAGGAGAAATCCTTAAAAGAAAACCATACAGAGGTCCCCAAGTCAACACCAGACGCAAGATCTTAGAAGATGCCAGACCAAGTCAAGACAAGATGTTATAAGATTCCAAAGACGGCCAGAAGAATGGAGTAAGTAATGAGACGGTATGCAACAGACCTTGGTAGTTCTAGTGGAGGTTTTCAAGTAGATGTATCTCCAAAATGGTTATTTCGTTAAGCAACAACGAACACAGATGTGGAAGTCCCAATGGAATAGACCAGATGAACGGAGAATCAATACAGAGAGGAGACGGCCAGGTCTAGCCTAATAGCAGATAAGTGCAATAGGATAAGATGGGGAAAAGAGGTAAGGTTAACTTGGGCTGAATAAAAGACGTCTGAGAATACCCAAATCTATGTGTTAAGCAACAACGAACACAGATTTGGAAGTCCCAATGGAATAGACCAGATGAACGGAGAAATAACCACGGATCAATACAGAGAGGAGACGGCCAGATCTAGCCTAATAGCAGATAAGTACAATACGATAAGATGGGGGAAAGAAGTAACGGGCTATGTAATATTAGCATTGTGGGAAATGCAAACGGCCTCGTCCAGAATTTGAATCCGTCGTGCTGTGTTCATTTCATACGACTTATATGAATGAGAGTTGTTTATTCACAAATACTAGCTAGACCTGTGAATATAGCACAGTATGATAATGTAATTATTACAACGTTTGTTATGTTTACTTAAGAGCTATTGCAATAATTCAATATGTAAAATGTATAATATCAATTTAACTCTCCCCCCTCTCTCTCTCTCTCTCTCTCTCTCTCTCTCTCTCTCTCTCTCTCTCTCTCTCTCTCTCTTATTTCTTTCCTTCTTTACATCTTTTCATTCTGTTTGATTGTAAAAGATTGGCGTTATTGATTCCGTACGCTCAGCCCCTCTCTTTATCTTTCCCCTACTCTCTTTCTTTATTTCTTTCTTTATTTCTTATTATATTTTTCTGTGTAGCATGTCTTTTTATTTTCTATCTTTCTTTATAATAAAAACGGAATGGTCTATTATTTAGTAGAGGTGATGACACTCATAAGAAATAAGAATTTCGCGGATAAGCAACACCAGATAATCAGGATTTACATTTTTGCATTTCTTCTTGGACTATTTGAACAGTCTCATTTTAACAAGAGAGCGTTGCAAGATGATAACGTTCGTACTTTTAAGGAACAATGAATATTAATATATAGATTACTGGCAACGCCCTTCTCTTCGCACCTCATCAACATACGTGAAATGTCTGGCTATTTAAAATAACAGGTGGGAGTTATTAAAAGCATCCTGTCAATAACTCATGTGAAACATAAAGCTGGAAGCAAGCCATCAAATCGACCATATTAGGCTATCTAGAGATTTGGGCGCGAAAGACATCGCTGGGCGGGAAACACATCAATGATGGCGGACGCAATCGATTGTTTCAAGAAAAACGGCTTTAAACTCTATTTGTGGATTTGCCGGCCATTGTCCGGCAAACGTTTTCTTTCTCTTATTTCTTTCCTTCTTTATCAATATACATCTGTCTGAATAGCAAAGAGACATGCGAAATATCACTTGATAAGCATCAGCCAACAGACGAAATACTTAATTAATGTAGTCTGGCACAGGGCCACACTAATGAGGTGCTCAGTGATGATCAATTTCACTATACTGTCAAATAGGCTAGAGAGTGACGAAGTAGCTGTCACGCTATACTAGGTAGATTTGAAATTGAATTGTGTTCAGAAACAGGGCTAACCCTGTAGAGTGCCCAGGGAGGATCGACTACCCTAACCAAGAGAATATATCAGAAAGACGCACTTATAAACAATCGCACTAGAGTAGGCATCCTTAAATATATCATTACTAAATTTAACATAATGCTCAAGGCATGCTAACAGCACAAATTCTTATTGCTCTCTCTCTCTCTCTCTCTCTCTCTCTCTCTCTCTCTCTCCCTCTCTCTCTCTCTCTCTCTCTCTCTCTCTCTCTCTCTCTCTCTCTCTTAAAAAAAGAAGCAGAGCGTGAGGGTACGGTTAACTAAATTTAATAAGTCTCTGTCTGTCTGTCTGTCTGTCTCTCTGTCTCTCTCTCTCGTGCACGCTAGATGATCCCAGTGTTCAAACAGAGCTGAAGAATGAACCCTTATAATTATGTGAGTTTTTCACACTAAAGTTGTCCAGTGGTCTTTCACTGAAATCCGCCCGCCCCTGGTCAAAATCACGAGCGTCGATCCCAGGGCGGCCATCCCCCCAGGCAACGCCTGCCCCCTCGATTTAAAGGGGCAGGGCTGGGTTTATTGCCTAGTGCCTGAGGTGCCCCCTTGAGGGGGAATGCCGGGGGGATAGACGCAATTTTTAACCCCGCCACCAATGAGTCTCGGCTTGTAGGTGGTCCCACGTTAATAGGGCCTTGTGCCTAACCTAGTAAAAGTGGGGTACGAGGATAATATCCACTGAAATCTGAGTAACAGCAAGTCTCAATGACACTTCTGAGTATTCTAGCCGATCTTAACAATGCTGTAGTTTGGATGTTCTCGGTTATTCTTGATTTCCAATTGACCCAGCCTCTTTTCCGAACCCTTGGAACGGTTTCCAAGGTTACCAATTACAATGGTATGATAGTTATCTTCATTGTTCACAGTTTTTTTTTCAGTTGTCAAACAAGGCCCAATTATTAGTCTGTCTTTTCGTTTTCTTTATTATTATTATTATTATTATTATTATTATTATTAGTTTTTCATACCAGTTTTTGCTGATGATCTTTCACTGGAGTTTGAGAGACAACAAGTCTCCCCACGTCTCCAGGACTCTCCTGAGTATTCTAGCAGATTTCAACAATGCTATTGTCTTGATGGTCTTAATTCTTCCTATTGTTTCCAGTTCCTCTAGTATTTTTTCTAAGTTTTTGAGAGCCGTTCCAAGTGCCCCAATTACTCTTGGTATAACTTTCACCCTCAAATTCCACAGTTTTTTCTCTATTCTCTAGCAACGTCTAGATATTTGTCTATCTTTTCGTTTTCTTTCATCTTCACCCTGAAGAGATCTGCTTAAACTGCAAAATCTACCAGTTGATAAATTCTCTTTATTAGTTTTATTACTATTATTTTTTAAATGATGCTTGATAATTTCGATTATTTGGATTTTTGGACTGTTGTCCTCATCTTTATTGTTATATACACAATGTTTTGGCTGATGTTTTGGATTATTATTAGTATTAGTAGTAGTAGTAGTAGAATTTTATTATTATTATTAATTTTTTTTACTCCTTTTGAGTTTTCACATCAGCATTAGTTGATGGTCTTTCACTGGAGTCTGAGTGACAGCAAGTCTCCTCAGGTCTCCAGGACTCTTCTCAGTATTCTGGCAGATTGCAGCAGTGCAGTGTTGTGAATGGTTTCAATCCTTCCTCTGATTTCCAAACTTCCCAAACCCTTTTCTAATCCTTTTGGGACTGTTACAAGGGCACCAACTACAATTGGTATAACTTTCACTTTCATGTTCCATAACTTTTTCAGTTCTCTGGCAAGGTCTAGATATTTGTCCATTTTTTCATTTTCCTTTGGCTTCACCCTGTGATCTGCTGGCACTGCAAAATCCACCAGTTGACAAGTTCTTTCTTTTTTGTTTATCAACAGCATATCTGGTCTTCTTGCTGGGATAAGGCGATCCGTTTTTATTTCAAAGTCCCAGAGAATTTTATGCGTTTCGTTCTCGAGAACAGATTCTGGTTTATGCATATACCATTTTGTTGTGTGGTTAAAATTTAATATTTTGCATAACTCCCAGTAGATCATGTTTCCCAACCCAGTCATGTCTAGTTTTGTATTCTCGTTGTGCTAGTTTGCTACATTCACAGAGTATATGGTTTACAGTCTCATCTCTATTACCGCAAAGTTTTATTATTATTATTATTATTATTATTATTATTATTATTATTATTATTATTATTATTATTGTTGTTGTTGTTGTTGTTGTTGTTGTCCAGTTGGTGTGATTACTTAATAGAAAATGACTTATAGGTCATCCCGTTCTTGGGCTATTTGCATCCCATAATTCTCGTCCTCGTCTAAAATGTATTCTCTTCCGTTCGAACGCATCCCAAATCCATCCGAAATGCAAAGAATGAAGTGATTTGGAAAATGGACTTAAATCGACACAAATCTTGTATCGTGCAGCCTCGTTTTGGTTTTGGGCAACGCATGCAAGAGAAGTTGACTGAATTAGTTGAGGAAATTGATTAACTCTGTATTCTCTCGATCTTTACCTGTTTCATTTATATACATTAGTGTGTGTGTCTGGCAATGGCCGGATGATATTGGTCAGGTTAGGACTGTAATCAGATTAATAAAAGTTCGTTAATACTAATAAGAATGGAGAAGAATAGAAGAGAGTGAAAGAGAAATGGAATGACAAAGAAAGAATGACAGAAATAAAGAAAGGAAGGAAGAAAGAAAGGAAGAAAGGAAAGAAATAAAAAGAAATTGATAGAAAGAAAATAAAAATAAAATAAGCGGTTAAGAAAGATAACTAAAGAAAATAACAAAATAAAAGAAAGAAAAAAAAGAAGGAATAAAAGTCAGATTGATTGAAGAAAATGGAAAGAAAAGAAACAAGAAAGAAAGATAAAATATAGATATGAAAGGAAGAAGTTTATGAATGAATAAATAAATAAATGAATAGTAAAAGAATAAAGAGAAAAAGGAAGCGGATGAAAGAAAGAAAAAAGAAAAGAGACGAGTAAAGAAGAAAACGAAAGGAGTTAAGTAAGGAAGAAAAATAGAAAAACAGAAGAAAAAAAGAATGAAGGAAGAAAGAAAAGAAGGAAGAAAGAAAGGAACAACAGAGACTAAATAAATGAAGAAAGAAAGAAAAAAGAAAAAAGAAAAAAGAAAAGGGAAAGAAAGGGGAGAACAACAGAGACTAAAGAAAGAAAAAACAGCAGAGAATAATGAAAGAAAGAAAGAAAGCGGAAGAATGAAAAAAAAGAAAGAAAGAAGTGAATGAAGAAAGTAAGGAAAAAGAAAAAGATCAATGAAAAGACAAAAAGAAAAGAAGAAAGTAAAAAATAGAAAAAATCAAGGAAAGAAAGAAAAGTCGAAACGACTAATAATAAAAGAAAAACCCAAAGAAGGAAAGAAAAGAAAACAAGATAAAAGGAAAGAAAAAGAAAAAGAAAGAAAGAAAGAAAAAGAAAAAGAAAAGAAATAGTAATTCATCTGGCTTCTCTAATTGCATATTTGTTCTGCCAAGTTATAAATATTTCATTCTACTTAATTCCGAAATAGAAACAACAGAAGATCAAGATTATTAACCACCCAGTGAGATGCGAATTCGCTTAACTAATAATAACAGCTGTCCTTTTAATATCTTATGAATATCAAATGTAATATACAAAAGTCATTCAATAAATAAGGTGATTTTTGCCTAAGCAGTTGGAAATTTGTTTATATGTTTTGTTTTACGGCATATCAACCTCGCTGGGTCATTTAATGCCGACAAAGTTTTTAAATAAACACGAAAGTCATTCAATACATAAAGTGATTTTTGCTTAAGAAGTTGGCAGTAAAAATCAGTTTACAGCTGCACTTTTTTCCAGGAAAATCGATAATGTCCTTTCATATTTCACCAGACCTTCTTTACTGACCGCTGCAACGGGAACTTTCTTTACCGCTGAGTCTTTTCGATTCTGACTGCTATTGACAAACCGATGAGTTTAGATCATTTGTGAACATATGTCTTGACTAAAAAGTGTTTCTCTATACACATCAAATATTCTTCGGTTTGTATTACTCAACCACCAAAACTGTCTGGAGCACCTCGTTATAATGGCCTCGAAATAATTATCTTTTTTGCTTTTGTTTTATTTTGTATTTTATTTATTTTTTATACTAAAGTAATTTTTGCTATAAACTAATCCCAAGCAATGCAGAATTTACTTGGGAAAAAATCGGAATAAAAAATTAACCTTATATATTGAATAATCCTTGTATATTTGACCTTTAAATACACACACACAAACACACACACACATACACACACACACACAGACAAATACACACAACAAATACACAGACACACGCACGCGCACACAGACACACACACATATATATATATATATATGAAGTGATCAAACAATGTGTTTGAAATGGCGAAGGCCGACAATTGTGGGAGATTGTGTGCTTAATTAAAGTCATACCTAATTTGTTAATTAACTGATTATAATTAAATGAATTCGGCGTGCATATCGGTTTAAAAATGTAAAGCGTAAACAAATCGAGAAAAGGTCGATCTCTGTATGTACATTTCAGCCCATTAGGCCTCATCAGCAGAGCTATAGACAGGGCAGTGATTTGTGCGCACTTTTTGGGTGACTTATGGCACGACAGTAAGTCACCCAAAAATTGCGATACACACATCAGTTTAAAATAAACGAGAAATTCTGGGGAAGCCAGCTAGTGTAGTGGTTAGAATGTCCGCCTGACAGGTAGGGTTCGAATCACGCACTAAGCACTGCCCTGTCTATAGCTCTGCTGATGAGGCCTAATAGGCTGAAATGTACATACAGAGATCGACTTTTTCTCGATTTGTTTATGCTTTACATTTTTAAACCGATATGCACGCCTAATTCATTTAATTAATTAACAAATTAGTTATGACTTTAATTAAGCACATAATCTCCCCCACACACACACACATATATATATATATATATATATATATATATATATATATATAATATATATATATTCATTATAGTGTACAATACATTAAGGTGCAATTGTTACCATTGGTTTCCAAGCAGCATGTTAGTCACTTTTCTTCAAGACAACGCGTCTGTTAAGAAATGCAGGGAATGTCAATTCATTTATATATGGGGGGGGGTCTTTGTGAGCTGAATTCTTGTATTTCTTCACCTTATGATGAAAATAGTGCGTATATAATCGCCTACGCACACGTGCTCTTACACCCGTAATAGACCACTTTAATTTCAATTCTCTAAAATATAAAAAGACTATATATATATATATATATATATATATATATATATATATATATTACGTTAATCATGACCTCGATTTCAGCAACAAATTCCGGGTTTCTTTTCTCATTAGAACAATCTAAGTAAGGCTTCTGAGCTGTTATTCGTTCGTAATTACCATTGGAAATATCCAACTCTCTTCAAATCTTCTGTACTGTCCTTAGATTAACACCCAAATAATCAGTTTCTTCGTATTGGAACTTACGGCGTGAATGTCCAACAGTTTCAAAATTACCGGAGGAGTGAACTGTGTGCTGCTTTCCTAATAGACAGTGTCCAACAGACTCTAGATGGCTGAACATAAGACAAAAACTATGATAAATGCGCTTGTCAGGCTAGTCAGATTACGCTCAAGACACACTGAAAGTCATTTATTTACCAAGATGACTTGATTCGGCATTAACTCTTTGTCAACTAAATTTTCCCCACGGTAGGGTAGGTCGATTTTAGAACTGTAACATCTCCCATGTGACGAAAGCTGCAAGTTAACATGAAGAATTACCACAAAATATTCTTCTTTAAAATTTTGCCTTTTTTTGAGAAAATAGATTTCAACCTTTTAAAATGTTATCACAGTTACAGCTTAATTATTAGATAAAAAACAGCATACGTGATTGGTCTGTGGTGGTGGTGGGGGCATATTTTTAATTAGAATTCTATTCATATTCTTCTTTTCAAATGACAACTTTCTCAGTTTTAAATATTGAAATTGTTAAATTTTCTAACCAATTTCTAAACAAAAGGTTGCAACAACCAGGATTTTTACTGCAATTTAACCAACGATCCGTGATGCTATTTCCTCAAATAATCGTGCAAGTAAGAGATCTAGATTTTTGTATCAGAATTTATTATTCCAACTGTCTGAAGAAATTTGAAATTTTTTGACAAGTGAAAAATCAACCTTCCCTATTTTGTAGTTCCCATTTAGCTTTTCGTCAAATTTCTAGTAGTGCAGCCACATGGTAGTACTGACACAGATACAACTTGTAATAATTCCCGTTTTATCTCATCAGAGAGATCAGATTTCTATATGATCGATAATCTATCAATAGAAGTCCATGATTTTCCTATAATTATAATGACATCATTTTCTGACGATGTGATATAGCAAATGAGGTATGTGAACTGGTCTAATAATTTCAAAGGCTTCACATTTGGTGTGATGGATACATCTTGTTTAAAACACATGAATTCCATTTTATCTGAATTGAACTAGAGGCCCCCGCTTCTTGCATCCTGTCCCATGCAATGCAGCAGAGATTCTGATTCAGCAGTGTATTTACGAGAATCGCTAAATTATCTGCGTAGTCTGCATAATTCTAAACAAGCTTCTTAAATTTACAAGCTGAAAGATTTTATCTTGCCATAACCAGTTCTTCCCATTAATAGCAAGTCATTTATATTAACTTGTTACAACGGTTTTTGTTGTAAAGTTTTACATAAATAATCACCATTTTCACTTAGATAAGATATAAATATTCATGCTTCTTAATAGAAGATTCCGTTAAGTTTCTGAGTTTATAATCAAGTTTTATCGCAGTTAATATTACCTTACCAATTAATTATTTCATGCAACGCCCGTAACTTCTACTTAGGGTCAGGCATGAAACCTGCAGTCCCTGAAACTGGATCTCTGAGGCGCTAACGAAATTCAGAAAAATCAGAATCTGTCCCGAAATATATATATATATATATATATATATATATATATATATATATATATATATATATATATAAGAGAGTTTTATAATTTGCTTGAAGAATTGTATATATATTGGTTTGGAGGTTGATTTTGAAAGATATCACAATGCAGGCGTAAAGAAAAAATAATAAGGTAATAATGGTGTTGTTTGTTAACCTGTAATTTATTCTTGATATTTCGAGATAAAATCCCTTTTTTAGAAGAACACTGAAACTGAAGTAGTCGTTTTGTTATGGCATTTTTAGTTAAATGAATTTTAAGTCCCGCTTTTTGCATACAAAAACAATTTTATACTTTACTCCTTTTCGGACATACCATTTTTGATCCAACCAGCATGATGAAGGTCACTTAACTTTGCCCCCACACACCATTATTGGGGGGGGGGCAATATATATATATATTTTTTTTTTTTCTTTATGGATTTTTGGGAGTCCGTATAGCCGTGGTCTCTGGGATCCAACTGGGCGTATTTTCTCATATATATTATTAGGCATTAAATGTTCTTTATAAAATCCTAGTAGTTCGCGTTGTATACGTTGTTCCTGTATGGCAGTTTTGTCAAATGTCTCAACGTTTCATAGGAAAGTAAATTTGGAGGTTTCATTGAGGATAACTGCCATTTTGTTGATGTAGTCATGATTATTGAGTATTACAACTCCAGCACCTTTGTCAGGTTTGGAGATGATTATATTGTTGTTTTCCGCAAGGATTCAACTACATTAAAATGTTCACGGTGTAGGAAAAAGTTGGATTTGTCGATGCTGGAGCCGCAGTAAGAGTGGGCGAGATCAACTAATTGGGCTTTAAGGGCTGTGAGTGCGTCGGTAGATGTGGCTTGATGTTTCAATTGGGTGTATAATATTTCAAATTCAGAAAAAATGGATTCCCTGTTTATTTTGGAAGGAGGAATACAAAACTCAAGACGATGTTTGAGTACAAACTCTTCAGTATCGTTGAGGGAATAATTGGAAAAGTTATTAATTTTCAAATTGAAAATATTAGAAGAGGAACCATAACGTTTGTTAATAAGTAAAGTTAACAAAGTATTATGTTTACTTTGAATAATTTTGTCCGTTTTCTCATCTAAGGAAGCCATGTATTGACATAGGCGTATAGTGTCGAAGAAAGATAAAAGGTTCAATTCGTTTCGCCAAAGTAGTTGGTAATAGTGTCTGAGGGAGGAAAGTTTGGTGGTTGTGGAAAGGCGTTCATCTAAAAGGAAGGTATTTCAATGTGTAGGTTATTGGCTTGTGTCCGGTTAATACGGCAAGCGATGGACATAGGGACTATTCGATGTGTTAAGCATTCCTAAAGAAAATTGATTTTATGTTGGAGAGTTTGGATTTTTCCTTTGATTTTGATGACGTTATTCAAGGTGTTGATTTGGCAATTGTTGTATCGACGTTTGAAATATATGAAAAGTTTGCGGTATGAACAGAATTTTAGAATAGCTTTAAAAAGTGTATGCATATGGAAAAAATTAAAAATTGAAAAATTAAGAATAAGTGAAATTAAAATAAAGTAAAAATAATAATAAAAAAATATTTAAAAAATCCGTTTTTTACAGAGCTTTGAAAAAACACGTCATATCTCTTAGCGTTTAAAACACACATATATATATATATATATATATATATATATATATATATATATATATATATATATATAGAGAGAGAGAGAGAGAGAGAGAGAGAGAGAGAGAGATAGGAAATACGATGAGGAAATGAATCCGTCATCTTATGATCTTCATTTTCCGTTTTTTTTTTCACATGCAATGATCACGTCATCAGCTTTCGTATATAAACGCACGTATAAAAAATAACGGTAAATAACATTATATTCACACATTCATCATACACTTAACATTTTTCATTTTTCTCCCTTACAAAATTTATTTTGCATTGTCCTGATGATGGTTTATCATAAACCGAAATACTTAAGTATAGACATTAAATTTTTTCTTTGCTCGTAACATCCTGTGTCTGTTATATTTTTGAAAACATTTTCTTCACATAGATAGATAGATAGATAGATAGATAGATAGATAGACATAAATCAACAACTTCAATATTCTGATAGCGTATTACCCGAAAATAGATAAGATTGTGAAATCTTAAAAGTATTTATTTATTTATTCTGTCTTTCTTTGTCGCGTGATTTCAGTCTGATTTGAATATTTTGCAATTTCTTGAAATCTGTGCAAACAATGTTTAGCTAGGGTTGACAACTATTGAAAGACAAAGCCAAAAGCAAGAATCAGTCTGTTATCAGAATGAAAAATCTATCAAGTCTCGGTCTAATCTCTATTTAATCAAAGAAAAAGTCGGATCAGTGCCGCAGCATCGGTTATAATCACCATAACCAAAAATCAAAGAACTGTCATTTGAAGATGATATTCGTGTGATCTTCAATTTAGCTGGGACATAATTTCATTTTGATGTTATACTGAATGCTCAGGCAAACGCCAAAACCCTCTTTCTCTCTCTCCTCTCTCTCTCTCTCTCTATATATATATATATATATATATATATATATATATATATATATATACTTTTTTTCACAGTTACACAACAAAAAAGATTTTATAAACATTTTCATCTCCTCTCAGCTATAAAACATCCATCATTTTCTTCACCCCAAGATATATCCTGATGAAGGTTTAAAGAAACCGAAATGTTTAAACATCGATAATTAAATTCATCCTATTTTCGGAACACTTGTTTTTCCAAATTTCTTAACATTGTCCGATTTATTTTACATATTTACTCCCATATATATATATATATATATATATATATATATATATATATATATATATATATATATATATGAAGAGATGGAAGTGAATCCGACGGTATGTAGTATATTAAGAAAAATATTGAAAAAAAAACACAGGTTTAAATAAGTTGATTGGTAAGTTAATTAGCCGACGCTACAGTGTTTCGATCTATTAATTAGATCATCTTCAGAGTATTTGTTGGTATAAGGAAGGTGATAAAAAATTTTTACCACAGAATAACTTTTAAATTTTTATCATAGAATAAATTATATCAATAAATTTATCACAGAATTAAATTTTATCACAGAATTAAATTTTTATCACAGAATAACTTGCTTTTCTCGTTATTCTGTGATAACATTTTTTATCGCCTTCCTTATACCAACAAATGCCCTAAAGATGATCTAATTAATAGATCGAAACACTGCAGCGTCGGCTAATAAACTTCGTTGGAAAAAAAGCGGAGAATTTTTTTAAATGTTCGAAAAAATAACTTTTTTTAAAAATTCACGTTCAGACGCGGTCGAGAAAGAATGACGTCATTAACCGTCTTTCTCGACCGCGTCTGAACGTGAATTTAAAAAAAGTTCTTTTGTCGAACATTTCAAAAATAACTCAATACGGGTATAAAATGTAGGGAACAGATTGTGTTCAGCAATACATATCAACATACAATGAAAGGGTTTCCTTGTTACAGCGTACACGAAGAACATGTATCTGCTACTTCTCGTTTGAGTAGCTTTGCTCTGTTAATATATACTTTTTGGGTAAGTCTATGTTCGTATCATAGGTGAGTCACCTACAACAACCTTCGTATGTTATTTAATGCTAAAGTTATCTTGTAAAAGAACAGTATTGGTACTATATAACCCATATCTGGGGGATGAGGGTGTTCATACCTTTCCCATTGGTATTAATCCGAAACTGAACTATCATAGCACAGTCCAGCATGTTAGTAACTACGCTACGGAGACTTCCCTGCTTTGGTTAACCGTTCGACTAGTCTGTCCGATGTGTGTTGCTTTTAATGTGGATTAGTCCTTTTTGTCTTGTCCGGTTGAATAAGTCTCATTAATTAAGTGTAGATTCTGCTTAACCAGGTGTCGGCCAAGTTCACTCGACTTCCACAAACGCTGACCACTTATATCGCTACTCTTCCAAATTGGGTAAAATATGCTAAAATCACAGTAAACAAAATCAATTGTGTCTTGTCCGCCGGGAAAGAATTGCAGATTTATTTTTAAAGTGTTGGGTCAATGTCTAACTAATCAATAGGCATTAACATTTTGAACCCACAGCCCACTGATCATCAGATACCGAATACAAGTCCTTCTGGGGAGAAAAAGACTCTAATTTCGTTTCACCTTAAGACCTCCATTCCAGACAAACAAAAGTATAAATATCCCATCATCTTGATAGATTAGATAATCGAATAAGGCATTTGGTTTGGTTTGGTTGGATTTTACGGTATGTCAACTCTTGTTGGGTTACTTTATGCCGAAGACGATTTGTTTTATTTATTCTTGTTGGGCTTTCAATTTTTCTTTTCCACTGTTGTTAAATATATTTTTAAAACACTTTTTTTATTTATTTAACCTATAGATGCAGTTCAGCGTCATACCCAGGACACTAAAACCCTCAGCCACCGCTTCTAGCACCTATATGATAAAACAGGTTGGGGCTGCCATAAGAGCAATAGGGTCGGGACAATCATATAGAAACTAGGGCTTGATGTGACCGACCGTCTAGCCCAATGTGTGCTCATTAGAGGTACTGTCGGCGTATTCTACTGCCCCAGCCGCCTAGGCAGAGGACATTTTTTTTTTTTGGGGGGGGCCTCTTGATAAATTTATTGCTAGATTTTAATGGCATATCAAACCGTCTTAGAAACTAAGGAATTTATTTACATTTTTGTGTAGTTTTTCTTTATGACGGGATTTTTGTTTTACACATGGTTCCTATCGAATATGAACATTTTTAACTGTTTAAACTATTGATAGTCTAAACCCATTAGGACCGGTTTATGTCAATCAGTAGAGGATTCGCGTAAGAATCCCTAGTTTGATATTCAGTAGTAATTGATCTGAGAGACAATCTTGCTAACCTTCACATCACAATAGGACAACTTTTTAACAAACTCGTTCGCCATGGGTAGGATGTGACGCAAAATTGTAATTATGAGGCATCCAGCGAGGATCGAACTCGCTATTCTGTAGTAACAGATCTGCGAGACTAGCTTAACAATTCTAACCTAATGGTATATCCAAATTGACTCCTATGTGCATATTTACTGAAACCCTGCCAAGGAGCAAGACACAACTCAAGGTCATTTTAAAGCGGAATTTAATAGGTTTGAATTCTGTTTTCCTTCTCCTAAATCGGTTGCCATACCAAGTGATGGATCTGAGCTAGCTTGTTAATTACTACACCACGATAAAAAAAAAAAGTAAAGTCGTCGGGGTGGCCTAAAGTTGGTATCAGCCAATGAGCGAAGAAGTCTATCCCCTTTTCACTAGCGCTAGACCAAGGAGATTGTTTTCGCGTCTGAGGTGGAGCGCCACACCTACCATCAGCTCCTTACTTTACCGCACAGATCCCTGTTTCGGTATCGAACTAGGAACCTTGTGGTTTCTAGCCGAACACTCTAGTACTGAGCTAACCCGGCCCTATTTTACACCACGATAGACAGCCATTATATCCAACCCGTTAACAATGGGTAGAATGTGACACAAGGTCATAATTATGGGACATCTAGCGAGGATCGAACTCGTTATTCAATGATAATGTATCTGTGAGACTAGCTTGCTAACTATTACACCATGATGGGACGCCTTTTATACCCAAACCATTAGCCATGGGTAAGATATGGCACAAGGTCACAATTATGGAGCATCCGGCAAGGATCGAACTATTATTAAGTAGTAATGGATATGTGCGACTAGATGGCAACGAGCTTACAGAAAAAGATAGATGGGAATAGGGTAGGTCGATTTTGCAACAGTAAGGTCGCCTATGTGACAAAAGTTGCAATATACATTAAAAAATTACCACACAAAACATTTTTCTTCAAAACTTAATCTTAGAGGAAATAGATTTCAATGATTTAAAATGTTAACAGTTTACTTATTAGGTAAAGAGCAGCATATCGGATTTGGTTTGGTTTTGTTTTGTTTTACGGCATATCAACCTCACTGGGTCATTTAATGCCGATAAAGTTTTGAAATAAATCAATTCTTAATGGATAATACAATTTTTTATAAATACATTTTTCTATTTAACCATAGATGGGACCCTAACAGGTACTACCACTCTGGGTCAGACTGGACCAGGGAGCAATGGTGATGAAGGGGTGCTCCACATTCCCCAAACTTCCAAAACAGGAACCTCACCATCAGATAGAGTTTAACGTCATTCCCAGGACATGTAGACCCTCAGTCACCGCCTTCTAGCACCGATATGATAAAAAGTGTTGGGACTTGCCATAAGGGCAATAGGGTTGGGAAAATCATATAGGTGCTAGGGCTTGACGTGACCAGGGGGCCACTCCGACCGCACGTCTAGCCCAAGATAGGGCCAAAATGGAGTATTGCATGTCATGGACTGCTCAGCCACCTGGGTTCTATCCTTAAGCATCACGGGTCGCCACCCACGGCCAACAGGTGGCCCCATTAGGGAGCCTTACCCCTCTTCAGAGGTGCAGTAGGCGAATTTTAATGCCTCAGCCGACAGGGCGAGCAGTATATAGGAGGTGTCGGTGGTTATGGGGGGTGGGGCATATTTTCAATTTGAATTCTAGTCATAATATTTTATTCATTTCGTTTCAAACGATTAGATTATTTGTTTTAAATATTGACATTTCTAAAAATTTTAACTAATTTCTAGGTTCCATGTTGCGAAAACGAGGATTTTTGTTTCTTTTAGCAGACGATCTTTTATGCTTTTTTCTCAAACAACAGTGTAAGTACGAGATCTAGTTTTTGGTACTCATTATAGCAACAAACAACTTTCGCTGTTTAGAGAATTTTTTTAAAGTGAAAAATTGACAACCCCTACTACACAATGATGCTTCATGTTGTATTGAACAAATCTTGGACGAAGCATATAGATAGCAAGCAATGTAATGTCGTAGTCCCACCCACCCAACCCAATACCATAAACGGTCCGGCTATTTCAGGAAGAGGTCACAAGGTCAATAGTAGAAAATCTCGTTCAGGAGCAAAAGAAAGTCTGGCGATATTTGTGAAATTCGAAACATGACAGTCGGTAAGGAAATGGCGCAGGGTTACGTCTTATGTTTGGAACCCGAGGAAACAACACCACCACCCACCCACTGGGGGATGGGGGGGGTGGGGGGGGTGACAGTATATAAAGGGGAACAAGTCGTTTTTCTATTGATTAAGAAGGCCAATACACGTCGGCAAAGTGGCCTATCGGTAGAGACGCGTGTCTTAATGGTTAGAGTCATATGAAATGGACTCGTCGACCCAAGTTCAAATCCTGGACAAGGCTGTTTGCATTTCACATAGCGCTAATACTCTTGGTAAAGGTATGAATCTAATTACACTCACCCCAGCTGCGCGTGAACAGTAGGGGGAACTGGGTTCTTCAACCTTGGTTAGACTACTTGCCTAGAGAAGGAAAACTCTGAATTCAAACCTGTTAAACTCCGCTTAAGAAATTGACATTGTATCACATCATGCTCGTGCAAGGTGGGAGTTAACATATATCGTTGGTATCAACTGAATAGTGGGGAGTCGATACCCCTTTCGCTAGTGTTAAACCAGGGAGATTATTGAGTTTATGTGGTGGAACGCTACACCTACCATCAGCTAACAGATACTTTAACACACAGATCAGTTTCCTCAAGCTGTGCTACTTATACACTGAATTAATGAAGACCGGTATCGAACCCGGAACCTTGTGATTCGTCACTCGATGATTTGCCGACTATGCTAAACCGTCTATGTCTCAAATAAAGTGTGAATGGGTTTTGATAATAAAAGAGTTTGTCTTATCTGGCAACCTTTGAAGCCGTACATGGCGCCCCATCGTGCTGTAATGGTTAGCAAGCTAATCTCGCAGATCCATTACTACTGGAAAGCGAATTTGATCCTCGTTGGATGTCCCATACCTTGCGGCATTTAGTCACATGCAACCCGTGGTGAACGGGTTGAGTAAATAAGGGCGCCTCGTGTGGTTGGCGAACTAGACTAGTCCAGCCATTACTAGTGAGTTCGAGTCACAATGGATGCTCCATGCATGCGGCCTTGTGTCACAACTAAGCAATGCTTACTTAATAGATACCTTTGAAGCTGCACAATAAAACAACAAGCAACACACAAACATATAACCAAGTGAATATATAATAAAAAAGTAAAAATAACCAAATCCAAGTAAGACGTTTTGCCGTTTTTGTACCCCCTTTCTTATACTGCTTGTTCGTGGAACAATGTATGCACAGTTTATTTGTTGGGACGCGTTTGTGTATTCATGTTAATACTTATATATATATATATATATATATATATATATATATATATATTATGGAAAAGGTGACTTACCGGTGAATATGGTCACAATGGTTAGTTGATGCAAAATTCAAAAAGGTAAGACGGCGATATAACAAATGAAAAGTGCTCAATGCGTTAGTAGAGCAAATTTATTATAATATAGGTACAAGAGATGACCTACCCGAGTTTCACCATAAAGATCTTCCGGGTTAAATCTGATTTAACCCTGAAGATCCTTATGGTGAATCTCGAGTAGGTTATATCTTGAACCTCTATTATATATATATATATATATATATATATATATATATATACTAAATTTTCTTGTATGTGCTGACGAACGTATCTTTATTTCTGTCTATTCAGTCTTGACATGTCATTAGATTTACTGATGCTGATATTGTATTTTTGATGAGTGAGGATTCGATTAATTATCCCCCATAGCACCAAGCAACCCAATGATAATATTTAAATTATTTCAACTGGCATTTGACTTTTATGTCCTCTCTAGTAAAGCGTAATTACTTTACAAACACACTTGACATTAAATAACCCACGAAGGTTGATATGCCATTAAAGAAAGAAACCAATCCAATCTGATCAGTTCTTCATTTTAATGATTTAGCAAAACTTTATTGTTTTTCTTTATTCTCATTGTTTAAGTCCAAAAGGGTTTTCAACCACGCGGTGAGAAGTTTGCATCTTGTGAGCGAATGATCCTTACGACTGCTCTTTTTGACTAATGGCCATAAACTAACTAACATAACTTCCGCTCTCATTATTAGCGGAAGATTGGGGGTCAAATAAAGGTCATTACCTATCAATAACATAATGCACTCTGATTTTGAATTTCAACGAATTTTAATTCAAAATCTAACTACACTAACGTAAATAATTCGTAGGCTACCCACGAATTATGTAACACACTGGCTGAGCTAAGCCATGGAAGAAATCTGATGACCAGAGATTTTATTTTTATAAGTAAAGTAAACCAAATCCAATCATAGAGAAAATAAAATTATCAAAACAGTTTCAATTTTCGAATAATCGAGCTGACGTATTTGGTTTGACTAAAATAGAAATCAATACTTCCTTTAATGAGATGTTAGAAATTTCGCCTACAGTTTATCAAAACACCTATCTCGATAATTGGTGAGATTTTATTGGTCTGTCGCCGATAGACGGTCGTGAGCTTTCATATAGATAGCTAATTGTAAAGAAATTCTAAAGAAAAGTCATTGCCAATACATTTCTTAGTAAAATCCTTTCCAGTGCATTTTTATAGTAATGCATTTTTATCGTAAGATAATTTCCTATACTTTTTATTGTAAAATCATTTCTAATGCATTTTTATAGTAAAATCATTCCCAATGCATTTTTAGAGTAATGCATTTTTATCGTAAGATAATTTCCTATACTTTTTATAGTAAAATAATTTTTAATGCATTTTTATAGTAAAATCATTTCCAAAGCATTTTATAGTAAATCATTTCCAATGCATTTTTATAGTAAAATCATTTCCAATGCATTTTATAGTAAAATCATTTCCAATAGTAAACATTTCCAAAGCATTTTATAGTAAAATCATTTCCAATGCATTTTATAGTAAAATCATTTCCAACATTTTATAGTAAAATCATTTCCAATGCATTTGTAAAATCATTTCAATGCATTTTTATAGTAACATTTCCAATCATTTATAGTAAAATCATTTCTAATTCATTTTTATAATTGAATATTTTCCCATGTGTTTTTACAATGAAATCATTTCCAATGCATTTTATAGTAACATCATTTGCAATGAACTTTTGGAGTCTCCACTATATCCTTTTCCAAATAATTTCCTATATATTTTATACTAAAATTCTACCCAATGCAATATATCTATATAATAATACTGATTAATATTAATGAATTTTTATATTAGTTTTAGTTTCATATGGCTAGAATATTTTATATAAAACTTCTGTATTTATTATACATGCATATTCGACCGATAGGAAATTTTCCTTCATAAGAAAAGTATGGAATGATCAACAGAAGCCATGTTATTGCAAGACGTAACTCTATCTGACTTTCTCTGCGGTCAGTCTCTGCTATCCATCAGTCTCTTGAGACCTGATCTTCGTCCAGATATAGACACAGTCCGGAGAAAGTTGGTACTGAAACACTGTAACCATATATAAAAGTTTAACACTATATATATATATATATATATATATATATATATATATATATATATATATATATATATATGAATGATAGATAGATAGATAGCGAGAGAGAGAGAGAGTATTTTATGGTAGTATTTAATGTTCATTTTTTGTTTTCTTGTATATGGGAATTTATATCTCCTGTAGGATTATATATATATATATATATATATATATATAATATATATATATATATCAGTCTTTTTTCCATATATATATGGAACCAGAACAACACTATATATATATATATATATATATATATATATATATATTGTTATGTATCAGTATATTATCAATATATTGTTCTTGCATACGTTGAAGCACAGGAAATATATAAAGAGCGAAAAAAACAGAAAAAAAAAAGACTTATAATAGATAACCGTTGTTTTGCCTTTGGTCCTCTTTATTTTTGCCAATATTTCAGCTGGCCTCCACCCTTTATCAGGATTTTTCGTGTAGAAAACTGAGTATAATTGAATATGAAAATAAAGTAAAATATATAAGAGAAAAGGAACAAGAAAGGATCTAGCGTTGTTTAGCCGTTAGTTTTGTTTCGAAATCGTGAGGTGTATCCCACCTGAAATTTATCACGGCATTTTCCCCATTTGATTATTGGAAATTCAGCTTGACTTTGGATCCCGAAAGTCATGCGCAACGTAATGAAAAATAAAATAGATAAAAATTAAAATGTAATACATCAAAGAATTAATATAAAGTCCCCCGCTATGTCTTTGCTTGAAATCTGATACTCCGCACACCAAGTCTTTTTTATAGTCAAATATATTGGGTTCAATTCACCTTTTCTGGCGTATATATATATGAATTTATGCAGATTCGTATATATTTCCATTCTCTATGTATACATACATATACTTATAATAATAAATAATAGTGAACTCTTTCTTGAAATTTCAAAAGCCTGTAAACTCTACTTGTCACAGCTATAATACAGTTCTATACTTTTCAAGTAAAGTTTGTATCTTTAAATTTTGATCTGATTAGAAAAAAAGTATAATTTTGGATTCAGCGTAAAACAAAAACGCCTTAAAATTAGCTATTATATAACCGATCTTGGAAAACAGCATAGACCAGTGTTTTATTTTCTCTTACACGCTCTCTTACTCCTCTTTTCACCCTTTCTCTCTTGTTTACAGATGTTTCTAAAATCCTTTTAATGCGATCATGGACCGGAAACTTTTGCAAGTTCTTAAAAAGAACGTCAGTGAAATCTACGTCGGTTTGTTTCTAAGATCTATTGTAGTGGAAAGGTAACTGACATTATAGAAAATTAACTCCTACCACAGAACACGGTAAATTTGTTTTGCTTTATAACATAAGAAGAAATGGCTTTGACATATTGGCGTGAAGGGTGTACTTGAGATAATTGACCACTAACGCGTATAACAGAACATGAGAAAATTTGTTTTATTTCATAGCGTAAGAATAAATAGATTTGTCAACTCATATTGACATGAACAAGGTGGACATGAGATGAAAGACAACAAACAGAAAGAGGAAACCATAGAAA
The DNA here is from genome assembly GCA_023376005.1 of Doryteuthis pealeii. Taxonomy (NCBI): domain Eukaryota; kingdom Metazoa; phylum Mollusca; class Cephalopoda; order Myopsida; family Loliginidae; genus Doryteuthis; species Doryteuthis pealeii. The sequence continues at coordinate 48,114,460 of CM042155.1, forward strand.
ATGTTTGACAACAATTTGTCAATCAGAAATTATATCTGAAATTTCGTGAAATGTAAAAACTTGAAAACTTTAAATTTTGCAACTTTTTTCTCTATCCTATTATAATAAAAGTTTGGTCGCTATTTGTCTGTAACCAAAACTACGCCACTGTTAACGTCACAAAACCTAAAATTGTCAATACATAGAATGAAGAAAAATCAATATTAATAAAATAAATAAAAGCTGTTTGGTAAATTCAACATTTGAATCCTTTCCAATGTAATAATGATAATTTAATAAATAAACAATATATTATTTAAACAAATAAACTATATGTTGTAGAGTTTTAAGGGGTCAAATAAGAACAAAACGACGGGTAACAAATGTAGGAAAATGTATTAACAAAAGAGTAGACAATTACAGTACAGAGAAGTGGGAATTACGTCCGACAAATAGAGTTATGAGCTGACTCGCATTGGCTTACTCTTCAAGCCATAATTGTCCCTGTTACTTATAGTAAAAGTCGGCGCATTCCATTAGTCTATAGGGTATATCACCTATAACAATATATATATTATGAAATTGATTAAAAAATTTATTATCACTTTAAATGTAAAAATTTGCGAAATTTGTAATCAATTTAAAAAATTATTTTTTTACTCTCGGTAAAAAGGAGTTAACTAAAATGTTTACAAATAAAAAAAATTCCAACGATTTTCTCTAAAATTATGTGTAAAATATTCAGAATAACTATTTAATTAATAAATAATTGATACACGCAACATTTTATTTAAACGGGACAAAACTAAGTTTCCATTTCAAATTATTTCATATTTTTTTTACTTCCTTAATAAATTTGATGGTTTTACTTATTTATGATACAAACCCCTGATATTGAATTTATAACTCCCCCCTCGGGCAATATCTTTAAAAAATAAATTTAGAGTGGTATTTTTGCTTTGCTAGTTTTGATAAAATCTATTTTACAATTTATTGCAATTGACCCATGGAATACTGTAAAATGGAAAAAACGGAATTAACCAAGAATGAAGACCGAATTAAGGAACATTTTAAATATAAAATTTGTCACCCTACATTTTCTACGAATGTATATCTATATTCATTTTGACAGTTGTATTGCACATTTGATTTATAGTTTGTGAAATGACGACCCCTTGTCACCACTTTTTTTTCTATCCTCACACAATTGAGGAGTAAAGGAATAGACTGAATGTATCCCCTGCAGAGGGGGAAAAAATTTCAAAAAAAGTTGCGTCCTGGATATGACACCAAACGACATCTTATGGTGTTCTTGCACCCGGAGGGGGGTATATATTTGCTAGTTTATGTAATTGCTAATATTATCCGTTTTGGTCGTATTATTTATTTTCGTATTTAGAAGAAAATTATGTTTTTATTAAAATTTATGGGGAGTCTAATTATTTATGGGCGATAATGGTAATCGAATGCAAATCATATGGTAACAGGAATCGTTTTTGCTTTGAAATGATCCTTCTGTGGTTCCATCAAGTCAACCCGCTGTCTGCTACTTGAGTGTCAGTCTCGTTTTCAGTTTACGTCAATTCTCGTTATTTACAACTCCATTCTCGTTCTCTCCGCATATATTCTCGATATCCCCACGTCAACTCACTTTCTCCTCTATACGTCTATTCCCGTTCGAAATATTTGTATTCAAAGCTCTAATGCCAGAGTCACTGATAATTTAAACATTTCAAATAACTAATAATAATAATAATAATAATAATAATAATAATAATAATACGGATCAACTTATGCCAGCAAGAAGACCAGACCTAATGTTGATTAACAAAAAAATAAAGAACTTGTCAACTGGTGGATTTTGCAGTTCCAGCAGATCACAGGTGAAGCTAAATGAAAATGAAAAAATTGACAAATATCTGGACCTTTCCAGAGAACTGAAAAAGTTATGGAATATGAAAGTGAAAGTGATACCAATTGTAATTGGTGCACTTGGAACGGTTCCAAAAGGATTGGAAAAGGGTTTGGAAAGTTTGGAAATCAGAGGGAGGATTGAAACCATTCAGAACACTGCACTGCTGCAATCTGCCAGAATACTCTTCTGAGTCCTGGAGACCTGAGGAGACTTGCTGTTACTCAGACTCTAGTGAAAGACCATCAGCTAATGCTGGTGTGAAAACTCAAAAGGAGCCAATAATAATAATAATAATAAATAATAATAATAACCCTTTTTTAGCTTAAAGTAACAATTCTTAATACAAATAATTTGCACAGTTATATAGTCTCAAGAATTCTTGCCGAATACTATTAAATTTCCAACATCTATTTGATCCATAAATCGTACACTAATAGGGACTATCGCTCTAGATCACAGTAGAGCTAGGAATAATGAAAATGAAGGGTACTCCATAATCCCCAGAGTTCTGCAACAAGATATAGTTTACTGTCCTACACAAGATACCCTCGTTTATAACAAGGATGTTGCCCCTCTGTCGGTATTCTAAGCTCAACTAAAAGGGTGAGTGATACTTTACACATTTATATGGTTTCAAGTCTTGGCTGTCCCTCTCGTAAGATACTCGGGACTAGACCTAAAATGGGCAATAGAGGAGCTACGACAGATGGACCAAAAGACAAGGAAACTTATGACAATGCACTGGACATAAGATGACATAGACTATATGTGCCAAGAAAAGAAGGAAGGAGGCGTCTCACCAACATTGAAGATAGTTTAGATACGACAATCCGAGCACTTGAAGAATATACTAAGAAAAGTAAGAAAATACTAATTGCAGCTGCCAGGAAGAGCAATTGCAACATATTAACAAGTAAAAATACATCAAAAACTAGAAAACAGAAATGGGAAGAAAAACAACTATATGGATACTTCAAGCGACAAACTGAAGAGATATCACATCAGAAGACATGGACATGGCTAAGAAGAGGAAACCTCAAGAGAAAAACTGAATCTCTTATAATTGCAGCACAAGACACTGCCATAAAACAAATGATATAAAAGCAAAAATAGATAAGACGCAACAGATAGCATGTGTAGAATGTGTGGAGACAGAGACGATACGGTTAATCATATAATAAGCGAATGCAACAAACTGGCACAAAGAGAGTACAAGACTAGGCACGACCGGGTGGGAAAGGTGATTCACTGGGAATTGTACAAGAAATTCAGTTTTCACCATGCTACTAAATGATATATGCACAAACCGAAATATGTTATAGAGAATGAGACGCATAGAATCCTTTTGAACTTTGAGATGGATCACCTAATCCCAGCTAGGAGACCATCCATATTATTAGTTAACAAGAAGAAAACGTGTCATCTCGTGGACTTTCCGTTCGGGTGGATCACAAAGTGAATGCGAAGGAAAACGAAAAGATAGACAAATACTTGGACCTGGCCAGAGAGCTGAAAAAAACTTTGGAACATGAAGGTAAATGTCGTACCAATTGTAATTGGGGCCCTTGGAATGGTTCCCAAGTATTTCGAGAGCAGCCTGGGGATTTGAAAATCCTAAGAATCGAAACCATCCATGCAACAGCTCTGGAGACCTGAGGAGACTTGTTACTTAGCCTCCAGCGAACCAACTTAGGCGGGTGAGAAAAGCATCCATCTAGCAGGTCCTGTGGATATACCACATTATGATACTTTATTGATAAATACTGGCTGCAGCGAGGAAGAACTCCCAGGTGCAATGAATTATAGGGAAGGATGGCGAGAGATTATCATAGATATCCGTGCAGCCTGCGCGACATGATGATGATGATGATGATTGATAAATACTTCAGTCTCGATACTTTTTAAATTACCTCGTATTTTGAAGATAATGATCGTTTTCATTCATTATTCCTTTCTGTTTTGGTAAATAGAGCTTCAGTCTCGACACTTTTTGGATACAGCTCGTATTTCGAATTGACATTTCATTCACTGTTCATTTCCTTCTTGGTAAATACAACTCCAGTCTCGACACATTTTTAAAACACTTCGTAATTTGAAGAAAATTAACATTTCATTCATTGTTCATTTCTTTCTTGGTAAATACAACTTCAGTCTCGATACATTTCGAATATACCTCGTATTATGAACAAAATGAACGTTTCATTCATTGATCATTCCTGTCTTGTGAATACAGTTTTAGTCTCGACACTTTTTGGGCATATCTATCTTTTATATTAGTCTTAAAATTCTGGGCGGCAAACAGAATGTTCGATACTCTCGATGTTTGAAAAAAAAAAAACATATCTTTGTTGTGTCTGCAATCATTTGTCTATTAGCGAACGGTTTGTTGATAATAAAAAATGATCTTGGCAAAGATGGAGTTGAGCTTCTTTATTAATAAATTCATAAATGATCGTTTGATATCTGATTACGAATGAAGGGCATCGTATGTCTTGATAAACATTATTATGGAATTTCCCCCGGTCATAGGATATCTCTTTCGAACAGAAAAGTCAACGTAGATAATAATAAATAGATAGCACAATCGTCGGTTCCCACAAGATAAAAGACATTATATATATATATATATATATATATATATATATATATATATATATATATATATATATTATTGTATCAAGAATACGTATACATATATATAAATATGTATGCATATATGTATATATAAAATTGGATGAATATATGTGTGTGTATATAAGTGTGTTTTTTGTTGAACTTGACGTACAATTATATGAATATATATGTGTGTGTGTATATATGTGTATATATATATGTGGGTGAATATATATATATATATATATATGTGTGTTTGTGTGCGTGTGTGTGTGTGTGTGCGTGTGTGTATGTGTGTGTACACCACTCCTATCGTTTAGATAAAAATGTATTACTCTATAGAAGAACAAATAATGTATTTCCTTTGCTACAGTTTCTTTGTTTCATGACATATCAATATTCGTGAGTTGTTTAGTGTGCATACCTTTGCCAATATTAAGTATTTACTCAAAACGTTCCCCACGGTTAGGGTGTGGCACAAGGTCACAAGTATAGAGCATCCGGCGAGAATCAAACTCTTTATTCAGTAGTAATGGATCTTGGAAATAATCATGCTAAAAATTACATTATAATGGGGCACCCTAAAAATTAGTTGCAACAACACCCAAACTGGAAACCTCACCCATCAGATAGAGACGTCATCCCAGGACATGTAGACCCTCAGTCACCGCCTTCTATCACCCATATGATAAAAAGGGTTGGGGTTGCCATAAGGGCAATAGGGTTGGGGCAATCATATAGGTGCTAGGGCTTGATGTGACCAGCCGATTGATCGGAGGAGGCCTCTCCGACCGCCCGTCTAGCCCAAGATAGGGCCAAAGTGGAGTATTGCAAGTCATGAACTGCTCATCCACCTGGGCTCTATCCTTAAGTATCACGGGTCGCGACCCACGGCCAACAGGTGGCCCCATTGGGGGAGTCTTACCCCTATGCAGAGGTGCAGTCGGTGCATTCTAACGCGCCAACCGACAGGGCGGCCTTCCCAAAGGGTATTAATTCGAAAATGAGCGTAATAGCGCAATTGGAGTTTGAACTCGCTTAATAAATGTTGCAGCCCAACATCAAAGCCAATACGCTACAAATAACACTGGACTGCGATGTTTTCAAGGTCGAATATAGCTGATTTTAAGGCATTTTTTACGCTGATTCTAAAAATCATATTCATTTTTTAGATTCAAGCTCTAACTTGAAATCTATAGAACAGCATTACAACTCTATTCATGCGTGACAAAGAGAGTCGACAGGCTTTTGAATAAGTGTTATTATTATAAAAAACTTATTGTGAAGTATTCACGCACATCTTAAAACCCAGAGCATAATCGCATTTCTGAATTCAGCATAAAATGGCGATGATATAGCACTTGATAAACCTTTGAATTTTGGTAAATTTCTCTAACGCAAGCTAGTGTAATCGAATCACTTAATTTTGAAGAAAAAATGAATTCTCCAACAAACATAAAAGAAATCATCAGATTTTATTGTTCCTTACCTGGCCATTTTGACAGACTTAATTCGGGAATTTAATTATAAATCTGTTTCCAGCTTTCTCGAATCGCACTTGTCAAATTGGTTTTACTTGATAAAGCCTTCTCGTGAACCGCTTTTGTTTGTTTGTATGTATTTTGTTGTTATTTTTTTTGTTGTTGTTTTTTGTTGTTTTCACCACGATTTTTTATCAGATTAAGATAAGGACTGTTATGCTGTCCATTTCACTGAGTTAATATGCTTTTTCGCGAAGAAAGAATTTAAGAGGAATTGTACCCCTGAAAAATTAGTTCATTAACATAATCAACTGTGTGTAAATAATTTGTTTTAGATAGGAATAAATGAAACAATTTAACTATATCCAAATTACTTGCATTATATAGGAATACTTGAAACCATATAGAATGAACAAATTGTTAGTATTAAATAGGAATACTTGAAACCATTTAACTGTGTACAGATTATTTGTATTAGGAATAATTAATTGAAGCTAAAATTGTTTTAGAAATATTAGTTGATTTTATTAATTACCGTATTTGACGGCATATAAGACGCACGGGCATATAAGACGCACCCCTATTTCAGCAGGTCAGATTCAGGAAAAAAGTTTTTAATAAAATAAGGATGCATGAAGTTTAGGGTAGGTAAAAGTACTGAGTGTAAGCTGGGTTAGTGAGCATCATAGAGAAGATTAGCCTAGGCCTACGGGAGGTTTCAAACTTTACCTACGATGTATAAGACGCAGGGCAATTTTTTTAGTCAAAATCTTGGAAAAAGGGCGTCCTATATGCCGTCAAATACGGTAGTTATTGTTTTTTCAATCCTTGCGGGGTTTTTTTAGGGGGTGCACCAGTTTGAACTGGTGTCCGCTTACTGGTGTCTGAGTGACAGTAAGTATTCAAACTGGGACTCTTCTAAGTAATATAGTTCATTTTAGCAATGCTGTGGTCTATAAAGTTTCGATTCCTACTCTGATCTCCATTTCCTTCAGTCTCCTTTGCAAGTCATATTGGACCGTTCCAAGTACACCAACTACCATTGATATTACCGTCACGGTCATATCCCACAGCCTTTTAACTCTCTGGCAAGATTAAAGTAATGTTTGTTTCTTTCATTTTTGCTTTCGGTCAATTCCCATTGAAAGCAACGGTAGGTCGCCAAAATTAAGCAGCAATGAACCTGTTTAATACTTAGATGGGTGACCATTTAAGAAACGGCAGGTACTGTAAGCAAGATATATATTAATGACTTGGTTTGGCATTAAATGACCTGAAAAGAGCTGTTATGCCGTAAAACACAAGAACCACCCATTTCTTGTATTTTTACTTTGTGGTCCGCTGGAACAGCAAAATCCACAAGATGACAAGTTCTTTTTTTCTTGTTTATTAAAACTGGCTCTAGTCTCCTGATCGGGATTGGGTGATCCGTTTGTATCTCAGAATTCCCGAGAATTCTCGCACAAGTTCCAGTAGATAATGCCCCTCTCCATCCTGCATAGACTTGGATTCTTTTTGTACCACTTCGATGCATTCGCATATTATTTCACTCACTGCGAATATTTCACAGGAGTTTGGATGACAGCAAGTCTCCTTATGTCTTCAAAACTCTTCTGAGTATTCTAGCCGATCTTAACAATGCTGTGGTCTATATGCTGTTGATTAGACCTCGTATTTCCAATTCCTCCAGTCTTTTCTTCAAATCCCTGTGGAACGTTCCAAGCGTGCCAACAATTCATATCACCGTTATTCTCAATTCAACAGCTGCTTAGCTAATTGGCAATATCCAAATCACGTTGAAAGCACCGATTATCGTTTGATCACCGAAGTTAAGCAGTAATGAACCTGTTCAATACTTAGATGGGCGACCATTTAAGCAATAGCAAGTATTGTAAGTAACCCGATATCAAATTGACTTGACTCAACACTAAATGACCCGAAAAGGGTTGATATGCCGTAAAATGAAATAAAAGTATTTTTCTATCTTTTCGCCTCCTTTCATTTTCAATCCGTAGACTCTAATGCCGTTCTCCAATTCAAACAGATAATTTGGGTGAATAGCACCCGGAGAGTACCAGGCGGGCTTGGCGGTCCAGTGTTCGGCAAAAGCGTCTGGAGCTGCCGAATTAGGTTTCACGTTACCAAAATTTTGCAAAACTTTCCATTCACCCTAGTAAGATAAAAACAGACTTTGAAGATGTCAATGAATAATTTAAAAATAGAAACTAATCGAATAATTATTCCTTTTTTTTCTTCTTTTTTTTCTTTTTTTTTTCTTTTTTCTTTGTTTTATCTTTTGAAAACCGCCATAATTAAAAGGCGCATCTGGTGTGTAATCTCTAACATTATCACCAACACTGTCGCAAATCGTCTACTCGACTGAAGATAACTGTAATTAAATTTGTATATCGGCTTGGAGAGATTTTAAAACAAGTTTATCACAATAATAATTAAGACAACTTATTCACAGTTATCTGGTACAAGGTCAATAGATATGTCCGGTTTTGGCTGACTGTGCATTACCTCCCTTTATCTCAAACTAGCCTCACTTGGGATCAATCATTTTCACAGGAATCCCCGCTACTGTAATGGAGGCGTGTGGTTTAATGGCTAAAGTCGTAAGAAATGGACTCGACGGTCAGATTTCAAATCCTAGACAAGGCTTTCTACATTTCACATAGCCTTAATACCCTTGGGAAAGGTATGCATCCACCGGCTCTCCCTCCAGCTATGGGTAAACAGCAGGACAGAGTGGGTTCTTTAACCTTGATTAGGTAACCAGCCTAGGAGAAGGAAAACTGAATTCAAATCTGTTAAAATTGATTTTGCGTCGCATACTGCTCGTGCAGAGGGGGTTGGTAAAATGTAAACTAATGCATTGCAGGCTTTGCCTAAATTCCCATCAGAATCAGAGATGAGTGTTCGAGACTAGTTAAAACCGCGATTTGAAATGCGGATTTTCTAGGCAGTTATTCCCCCACTTAGATAGCTGCCATTACACAATCATTCACTGTTTAGTTTTGTACCGGTCTAAACTAAATTTAGTAAGCATAGTCTAAGTTGGGTAAAAATCCAGAAGAATTGGTAAATCAATAAGACTAGCACTCACTAGTAACGTTTTATTAGTATTGATCACTGAAGTGTATTCAAAAAGTGCCAAGACGAGCTGTGTTCAAAAAGTATCAAGATTTAAGCTGTATTTAACGGGACAAAAATCAACAATGAATTAAACGTTGTCTTCAAAATATGAGGAATATAATAATAAAGCATCGACACTAAAGCTGTATTTACCAAATCAGAAATGAACGATTAGTGAAAAATTGTATTCAAAATATGAGGCGTGTTAAAAAAAAGCATCGAGACACAGAAATGAACAATGAATGAAACGTATTCTTCAAAATATGAGGTGTGTTTTATAAAAAAAGTATTGAGACTGAAGTTGTATTTACCAAGAGAGAAATGAACAATGAATGAAACTTTTCTTTTCTTGAAAATATTTGACAAACAGCTGCGATGTTGTAGTTTTGTAATCTTAATGTTAAGATTAATGTTTAGTTTAAAAAACAGAAAAAGTTGCACGAAATTAGAATGCAGTTACCGAATCCTAAATGTTGTTTTGTTTGTTTGTTTGTTTTTGTTATTCTGTTTTAGTTTTTAATTTCTGCTTTTATTTATTGTTATAAATATTATTTATTTATTTTCTTAATTTTTAGTTTTTCTTTTAATTTCTAGAATGATGTTAGTCGACGGATGCAACAGAATCCTCAACTTGCAAAATTGTATCAAGTTACCATTTTGGTTGGTCGGTTGGTTGGTTGTTTTTGTTTTACATCCTATTAACCCTTTTTGAGTCCTTTGTTTATCAAAATGACTTCATCCATTATGTAACACTATTAACCCTTTTTGAGTCATTTCAAGACGGATGAAGTCATTTTGATAAACAAAGGACTTGGATTGGTTACAGCACTGCTGTTACTTAATGAGTCATTCAATTTTTAACTGTTTCATCATTTCTTAACTTGGGTAATCTTACGGAAAACAGTTATTTCTATTTCATGGATGACATGCCATGGATTTCGCAATTATTTTCGATTATTCCCAAATCTATTTCCAAGTTGTAAAAATTTTTATCGTAAAAAATCACTTGCTGCAGAAAAAAAATACTTGTCAATTCTTATCATAAAATAAAATTTTTTAAAATTAAAAAAATAAATTTGTAAAATAAATTTCGTAAAATAAAATTTTTATCGTAAAATATCATTTGTTGCAAAAAATCACATAAAAAGTTGCCGAAAACAATCGCAGTATATAAAATTTGGGGATTCAAAATTTCAGGGTTGCGGGTCCGGATTCGGACCGGAATGTTTTTAATTTGATCACGAAATCGGCGTAATTTCAAGATGGTAAAATATGTTGGTCTACGAGCTCTAGGAGTAAAGTTGAAAAAAATGTGACACTGACATTCGTATCTACTATTAGAAGATTATTATTATTATTAATACAATATACTCTTCCACGGATTTAAGTATCATAGGATTAGAAAACAATAAAATGTTAAACGAAGTTGTAGTAGGGTAATTCCATGTCAAATCACCCAGAAAAAAGTAAAATTGTCACCCACACACCCAAATTTTTCTAAGTGTGGACTAATATTAACATTAGACGATCCCCAAAATTTAAGCTTCCAATTCCAAAAATTGGCGGAGTTGTGTCGATTTTTGAGTTCATGAGTTTCAAAAATAAAGGAAACATCTCCTCATTCAACAGCAAGCCTCTTAAGCCAGTAGAACAATTCACGTACCTGGGTGGTAATATCTCATCCACAGAGAGCGATGTTAATACACCGATAGCAAAGGCATGGTCGGCCACAAATAGATTATCAGTCATATGGAGGTCCGATCTCTCTGACAAGCTAAAGCGACAGTTCTTCCAGGCTGTGGTTGTGTCGGTGCTGCTATATGGCTGCACCACCTGGACCCTAACAAAGCGTCTTGAGAATAAGCTAGATGGGAGCTGCACAAGAATGCTGCGTGCAGTCTTGAACAAGTCATGGAAACAGCACCCCACAAGGAAACAGCTGTACAGTCACCTGCCCCCCATCTCACAAACTATCCGAGTGAGACGGACAAGGCATGCAGGACACGGATGGAAAAGCAAGGATGAACTCATAAGCGACGTTCTCCTGTGGAAGCCAACACATGGCCATGCAAGTGTGGGGCGCCCAGCAAGGACCTACATTGACCAGCTATGTGAAGATGTTGGCTGTTTCGCAGAGGAGCTTCCAGGTATAATGAATGATAGGGAGGGTTGGCGAAAGATTGTCATGGATACCCGTGCTGCATGCGCACCATGATGATGATGATGATGATGATGATGGTGGTGGTGGGTGGTGGAAGGTGCTGCATTTGCACAATCCTGTGTTCCACCAAAAAGGATTAAAATTGGCTTCATATTTTGTTTCGAATTGGCATTGATGAGTGCAACACATTAACCCTTTATGCTATAAGTTCTTCAACTGAACACTTTTCTTGACTTGAAGTTTTGATTTTAAAATAGAAATCTTTAAAGATTTAATCTCAATATTTTGTTTTTACCACACAGCGTATATAATGAAAATTTAACTTACATAAATATTTAACTTACATAAATATAGTATTAAATTTCAGAATTAAACATATGCACAGAAATACATATGAATAAATATGGAGGTGCATGGTGTAATGGTTAGAGTAGTAGGAAACAGACTTGTCGATCCGAGTTCGAATCCTGGACGAGGCTGTTTGCATTTCACATAGCGCTAATACTCATGGGAAAAGTATGCATCCGTCTACCCTCCCCAGCTACGGATAAATAGTAGAACAGACTCGATTTCTTTAACTATAGCTATGTAACCTGTCTAGGAGAAGGAAAACACTGAATTCAAACCTGTTGAACTCCGCTTAAGAAATTGACCTTGTGTTACATCCTGCTTGTGCGGAGGGGTTGGTAAATATATACATAAAAATATATATTTATGTTTATGTATTTGCCCAACCCCTCCACACACCCAGAATATTACACAAGGTCGGATTCTAAGTGGGGTAAAGCTGGTCTGAATTCGGTGTTTGCCTTAATAAAAGACTGAATCTAATCTACCCTACTATTTATCCATTGCCGGGTAAATAAGAGGTAGATTCATGCCTTTCCCATGTGTATTAGCGTGAAGTGAAATACAAATAGCCT
>CM042155.1:48131669-48136669 GCA_023376005.1 Doryteuthis pealeii
CAAGCGGTGTTGGTAGATCCTTGCGGAGAGAAAAAAACCCGGCAGAGAGTTTGATTGTAAAAATATACTACCAAACATCAACCAGGAAGAAAAAAATTTTTGAAAAAAAGAAAAGACCAAGATATTCGTACCAACAAAAAATAATCTATTGGTATAGTATTTGGCCAAAAGAACAATATATATGTATATATATCTATATAAGATATATATATATTCATAATAACCGTAGGAGAAGCTAATTTGTAAAAATGCTCGATACCTAAGTAGAGCCAAGTAATAAGGATAATCTACTGAGTCAGACGAACCTACTATTAGTTTCGCATAAAGCTCTTCAGGGCTAAAATCTGACTGAAGAAGAAAAGGAGCAAGACCAATAAATACTTACTAACCACATTAATCATTTAAAATTATCAAATCATACTGACCAATAAAAACAACAGAACGCTATAAGTTTATTTGTTTAATTAAAAAATATTTAATTTCTATAATTAACTGATTTTTTTTTTCTTTATTATTATTTATATATTATTTAGAATCAAGCAGATTTGAAACAATAAATAAGTTGTAAGCACTCCGTCGTCCATTCTCATCCCCTCAACCAAATGAACCCAGCACGCCAACGATTGTCCATCTCTTTGGCCCGTAGTTAAAACGATCCATCAATACGACTAAATTTTCCCTAATAATAAAGAAATTTTAAACCAAAGGATTAGAAGTTCTAAATAGTTGTATGCATAAAAAAACATGGCTTCTCCGTAGTTGTTAACTTTTATGGATTTAGTATGGGTGAGCGCTCTTTAGTTGTTTTTCATTTCCCTAAACTTTGCCACATTGTTCGTAATTTGCTTGTTTAAGCATACGTTGTGTTTGCTTCCCTTGGGTATAAAAAACCCGTTCGTATAAAGGGATGCATCCCGACCGTTTTAAACGTGTGCCTTTCTGATTGCTCGCCATATAATGGAGGTAGTGGCAGCAGTGGAAATTAACCTCCTTGTGCTCAGGGGTTTGGTAGCAAACGGGGAAAGGTATATGGCATATGTACCCAGCAACGGGAGTCATGCCCAATCCCTAATTCATTTGCTGCTTCTCCCATGATGGGTTTCGGGATGTCGAGGTTTAAAGAATAAACCCCGTCTCCCTAGATTTAGTCGTATCGATGGATCGTTTAACTACGGCAAAGAGATGGACAATCGTTGGCGTGCTGGGTTCCATTTGGTTGAGGGGATGAGAATGACGACGGGTGCTTACACTTATTTATTGTTTCAAATCTGCTTGATTCTAATATATATAAAATAATAATAAAGAAAAAAAAAATCAGTTAATATATGAAATTAAATATTTTTTTAATTAAACAATAAACTTATAGCGTTCTGTGTTTTTTATTGGTCAGTATGATTTGATAATTTAAATGATTAATGTGGTAGTAGTATTTATTGGTCTTGCTCCTTTTTCTTCTTCAGTCAGATTTTAGCCCTGAAGAGCTTTATGCGAAACTAATAGTAGGTTCGTCTGACTCAGTAGATTATCCTTATTATATATATATATATATATATATTATATATATTATATGTGTGTGTGTGTTGTGGTGGTGTGTTGTGTGTGTGTGTGTGTAGAAAGTTTTGTAGAAAAAACAAGATTTTAAAGTTTTGCTGACAGAAATCTGTTTCAACCATATGCGGTCTTTATCAAAGCAACATTATAAACGGAAAAACGAAATAAATATATCATTATCACGAGGCACAGAACACTCTCGATCAGTACCAGAATTTTCAAATAATTTTTAAAAATGCGTATTTTATGTTAAAAATAAAATAGATCTTATTTTTAAAAATTATAAGCATTTTTATCTTTAAAAAAGCTCAAAAGAGTTTGCAGTAAAGGTGTATATAAATATTAAAAAGTTCAGGAAAATGTTCCGGTTACAAAAAAAAGTTTATAAAATATAATACGTCCAACCGTACAATAGATGAAGATGGATAATTTCAGGAATCTGTAATGATGACAAATTCGTAGTGTCGGGATCCGTATTATATTTCACATAAAATACGTATTTTTAAAAATTCTTTGAAAATTCCGGTACTGATCGAGAGCGTTCTGTGCCTCGAGATTAATGATATATTTATTTCGTTTTTCCATTTACAATGTTGCTTTGATAAAAGACATATTTGCATAATGGTCGAAACAGATTTCTGTCCAAGCAAAACTTTAAAACATCTTGTTGTTTTTTCTACAAAAACTTTCTACACATTATTGTCGGATTCATATCCATTCTACCTTTCATATATATGTATATATATATATATATATATATATATATATATATATAGTATTATTGTATATATATAATATATTTTCAGATATGAAGAAAAATTTTTTCAAATATTAACAGAACCGGATGTTTAATGATAGGGGAAACAATTTTAATGTGTCAATACTTAAGCATTTCGGTAATGTTGTACCATCTTCAGGACACTGCTAAGTAATGTTTATGTGAGGGACAAATGAAAGATGTTAAGTGTATAGTGAATGTGATGTTATTAACCGTTAATTTTTTATATGCGCGTGTGTTTACAAAAGCCATGTGCAAAAATGGAAGGTGAAGATCATAAGATGACGCATGCATGAACGTGAATAGGCGGAGAACGAAATGTTAACAAAGATATGACGTATTTCATATGGAATATTAATATTAGAAAAATAAGAAGATTAAAACAATATATAAATACATATAATCCATATATACGCATATCCACATATAATCATACATAGACATATATGATGGACTCTCCCGTCGATTTCAACGTATGAGGTTCCGACAACCTCTTTCATCTAACCTTGTGTGTTAATCGCAGGTGACATTTCAGCCCTGCCAATGACTTGCAAAGAAGTCCACAGATGGAACAATTGTGTGCATTATTTGAATGTATTGCTCGGACACTAGCCAATACTCTAGTCCTTTCTCTAGCTTGAAGCAGCTTGGTGACCTCCGATGCTGCAAAATTCTTAATACCGTTGTAACACAAAGTCCTCCACATTCTACGATTGAGTGCTGTGCTCTCAAAAGTAGCGTAATGTATATATACACATACATACACATACATATGCATATATATATATATATATATATATATATATATATATATATATAGATATTATATATATATATATATATATATAACACTTATACAATATTCAGATAATATATATTTAGACGTTATTGTTCAAACATGTTTGGTACAAGACCACGGCACGTTTATTTTTCATTATCTTCCCTGCTATTTACTTTATGTCGGGATCCAATTGACAGAGAAGATGCTTCAGATTTTGCTAATACATTCCAATCTTTTCTTCTTCTTTCACTTTCTACATGTGCTCCCTTTTGGGATAGTAGAATACCCCCTCTGTAGAGGTACAGTCGGTGTATTCTACAGCCCCAACCGACTTTCAATAACTTCATATGTATGTATTAATAGAAATAATTGTATTAGTTGGTTGTTTATTTTGTTTAATGGCATATAAACCGTTGTGGGTTATTTAATCCCAAATCTTATTTTTGTTTGTATATATGATCAGTAAGCGAATAGATTGTAGGTAAATATTTTTGTTTGGTTTGGTTTTATAAAATGGTAGGAATAATTTTCATTAACTCAAATGTGTATCAATAGATTGGTAGAAATAATTTCTGTTAGAGTTTTCATTGGCCTCATGTGTATCAACAAATTGGTAAAAAGTAATTTTGATTAACTTCAAGTGCATCAATAAATTAGAAGAAATAACTTCATGTGTACTAATTAACTTGTGGTTATGTTAGAGTCTTCATTAACTTTATGCGTATTAATAAATAGACAGAAATAATTTTCACACTAAGTGACTGTAAATTCATTAAGAAACGTATTTATGTGAAAATGAATGTGTCTCTAAAAACTAAGGAAACTCAATCGTAAATTATGGGTTATCCATTACGTCCGAAATTAGTGGTCAGTTTAATGAAATTGAATTTTCATTTAGCATTATTGAGGATAACAGGACAATCATGTCAGATCATATTGCTTACGATCAAGTAATGTTGAAACTACCAGTTCTTAAGAGATCATTGAAGTTAAGCAGCAAAGAACTTCTTCAATACTCACATGGGTGACTATTCAAGAAACAGCAGGTACTGTAAACACCCTGATATTAAATGACTTGATTCGATATTAAATGACCTGAAATGGGTTGATATGCACTAAAACCAACCAACAAACCGACTTGATCATATTCGTATAATGACGAACTTAATGACCTTTACAGTACAAGAGTTTCGATTGTGTCTTTGATTGATTAGTTCAAAATCGAACTGACACCCAGACAAACTCATTTTCATCTCTGAAATTAATCGATTATAAAAAAATTATCATAATGTACATATATATATGTTTATGTCTCTGTGCGTGTTTACACTGATGAAGGATGTAGAAAAGAGGATTATGTTACGCCAATGGTATTATTAGGTTAACTCTACCTTTTTCCAAGTGAATCACAAAAGTATTATTTATATCAAACAGTTAATAGGGGGAATACCCATGGTGTAGTGGCTAACGTGTTTGACTGCCACATCGTGGTAAGCAGGTTCAAATTCCAATCGTGCTATTATGTTCACTTTCGGACTAATACACTTGGGAAAGGTATGAATGCTGTTATATCCTCGGATATAGGTTAAATAGTATCATTACTGTTCTTCTACAAGTGTGGTTTTAGCATGAAATAACCCGCGAAGGTTGATATGCAATGACGAAATTAAATTAACTGAATGAAGAAATTGAATGAACAAAACACTTATGACTTAAACAGCTTTTGAAAGTTTCACACAAAAATGATCTGCTGTAAAAACACCTTTTTGCTAATGAAAATCCAGTTTGGGCACCCAGGTCCGCTAGCATTTTCAGGAGCACACTGTGAACTGAGAACAGATTATATCTGTTTATTACCGAGTATGCTGTTAGTGTTCAAATAAATTTATC
>CM042155.1:48141669-48153862 GCA_023376005.1 Doryteuthis pealeii
AAATTAAACACAAGAATTCGATGAGGAAAAAATGCATCTTTAGTCTCGAAACTTTTTGAGCACAGCTCGAATTTTGAAAAAAAATAACGTTTCATTCGTTGTTTATTTCTGTCTTGGTAAATACAGTTTCAGTCTCAATTTTTGCAACACACTTTGTATTTTAAAGAAAATGAACATTTTATTCGTTGTTCATTTCTATCTTGGTAAATACAACAAAAAAAATAGAGTTCGTATTTTGAAGAAAATTAACGTTTCATTCTTACCAAAAATTAATACTTTTTGGTTAATACGGCTTCAACCCGTCCTGTGTAGAAACCAGGACCATGGTGGTTGTGCGGTCTGTGAACCGCATATTAAGTATCCCGTGACATAAAACATCCCAATTTGGCTCTTAAATCGGCTGGAGAGACCCGACCCGATCAATTGGCTGGTCATGTCATGCCCTAGCCTTTATATTATCATCTCCACTAAATTCTTCAAATTACTCTTATAGCAAACACCCAACGCATATATATATTTACCAACCCCTCCGCACGAGTAGGATGCGACCAAGGTCAATTTCTTAAGCGGAGTTCAGCAGGTTTTAATTCAGAGTTGTCCTTCTCCTAGACCGGTTGCCTAACCAAGGTTAAAGAGCCCAATCTGCCCTACTATTTACCCATAGCTGGAGGGAGAGTAGGATTCATACCTTTCCCAAGGGTATTAGCGTCAAGTGAAATACAATTACCACGTCCAAGATTTGAACTCGGGGCGACGAGTCCATTTCCCATGACTTTAACCATTACACCACGCGCTTCCTACACCCAACGCATATAAGTGAAAGAAGTTTATTAATACACATGAATTTATTTCTTCTAATTCATTGATACACATGAAATTAATGAAAAATCTAACATAATATATTAATACACATTGAGTTAATGAAAATTATTTATACCACATAAACAAAAACAAAAATAAAAATGGACGAAAGGCTGCATCCTCCCATTCCACAAAAAAGGTGATATCTATATCGCTAAGAAGTAAAGAGCTATAATTCTTAGTGCCATAACTGCTAAGATATATAATATCCTTTGTAATCATATCCGATCTGAAGTAGAGAAAACTCTTGGATAAAAACCGAAAACGGGTTTCATAGAAATCGATCCACAACGTCACAGATACCGACTATCCGTCGAATCTCGTCGAAGGGTTCCGGCCAAAAATCTCCAAACACCACTATTTAACTACAAGTGTAGAAGTAAAAACAAGATTTGGCATTAAATAGCCTTGAAGGGTTGATATGTCATTAAACAAAATAACCAACCAAAAGCTTTAAACACACATGGATATATACAATTTAATGACCATATTTTATAACACAACTCCCATTCTGAAGAAAATCAATGTTTTATTCATTGATCAATTCTGTCTTGGTAAATACAGCTTCAGTCTCGATGATTTTTGAACGTACTTCGTATAGTGGAAATGCATGTATTCTTTATAGGTTACACACACACACACACACACACACACACATACATATATATATATATATATATATATATATATATATATATATATATATATATATATATATATACACGGTGAACGCAAATAATTGACCTTTTTCTTTTGATCTAACGAAAAATAGATAGAAAATGCTTCCTGGAAATTCAAAGAAAATTTCTTTTTTATTGTCCCAAAATCTGTAGTTTTCTTCAAAAGAAAATGAAATATGGAAAATGCATTTTAATAATCACTCAGCGAATTCAATGTGTGAAGTGGACTTATCGCCTCTCTTCATTTCACCTTCTTAAGGAATTTCACTTTCGGCATTTTTACACAAAGAAACATATGATTCTGTTTTGATATCAACATCGAAGATAGATAGAATTAAAATTATTAGATCATCTCAATCTTTACCTATCTATCTATTTATCCCCCTCTCTCTCTCTCTCTCTCTCTCTCTCTCTCTCTCTAATATATATATATAATATATATATATATATATATATATATATATATATATATATATATATATATATATATATATATATATTCTTCTATCTATCAATGTATCTATCTACCTCATTTCAAACTATATACATCTATCTATCTATCTATCTAGCTAGCTAGCTCTCCCTCTCTCTCTCTCTCTATATATATATATATATATATATTTATATATATATATATATATATATATATATATATATATATATATATACATTTTTTTTGTTTTTTATAGTTAGATAGAAGCATTATTTATAAATGTAATAAGATATTTTTTTTTTTTTGAAGGCAAAATAATGCAGATTCATGTTGAAAAACATATTTATTCCTGTGATCTTTAAAAAACACAGATGGAACATTTTCAACTCTATAATAAACTCTCTGAAGATGGATTTTATCCGAAAATTAAGATCACAGGAATAAATATGTTTTTCAACATGAATCTGAATTATTTTGCCTTCAAAAAAGAAAAAAATATATATCGTATTACATTTATAAATAATGCTTCTATCTAACTATAAAACAAGCAAAAAAATTTCTATTTCAATATGCCCTGAGCGGGGAATTGTTTTTATAGTATTAAAAAGGAAAAAAAAAAATTCCTTTATAAAAAAAAAATTAAAGAAAATAAATTTAAAAGAAAAAAAAATAAAATATCTTAAATGATTTCAAACGTTCCCGCAATTTAACAACTCACGGGTTTCAACGGAACTACACGATCTCTACCGAATTTAAAAATCTTAACGGAAGCTTACGATCTCTTCCAAATTTCAATCTCCATCAAGCTCAACGTCATTAGAACCAAGTTGACTTTAAAAAACACAGATGGAATATTTTCAACTCTATAATAACTCTCTGAAGATGGATTTTATACGAAAATTAAGAGCACAGGAATAAATATGTTTTTCAACATGAATCTGCAGTATTTTGTCTTCAAAAAAAGAATATATATATATATATATATATATATATATATGCCATATCAGACTTTTTATATCAATCTATCTCATTTTCAGATTGTTATATATATATTGAATGGCCTATTAGAACTAGAGAGTAATTTTGCCAGTATAAAAAAATGAAATGGTCAGACCACATTATAGTCAACTTTGATAAGTAAGTTATTTTCATTTCATATAAATATTGATTAACTCTATAATGTGTGTAAACTGGACTTATACTAAGCTAGTATATAGATCTCCTAAGATCATCCACCTGCGTTCCCCAAAGTCTCCCAGTCATCTTGCCTCGGCTTGTCACTGATGCTTGACTTTTACGGTGCGTGTCGCACAAAACACGTGCATTATTTCTACAAGTCTAAGTGTGATCAGGCCTGACGGAATAAGCATGCAGATGTAAATCTACATACGGCGTGATTCCGTACTTAACGTCACCGCCTTGCCGATTGAACAGCAACGTCAAACTGGTCAAAGTGTCTAGGAAAGGTGACAAAAAAATATCTATCAAGCTGGCCATCCACTTTAGCTGGGGGAAAACTAGAAAATACTGCTTTGGAATGTATCTTGCGTAATCGTTATCTCAATATCGATAAATCAGCTTCAGCTATAAGGACCAGACTGGAGTCGACTGTAAGAAGTCTAAGGTTGACCCGAGCATTCTGAAGTGACACATTGGAAGTCGAAGTACCTGTGTGTGTATGTCGATGCTGGAAGAACTACTTCCATATTCTGGTCGATAAACATGGCGTACTAATTCACATATTCCACTGACTATGAGATGCAGTGCTGAATTTCAAATTAGCTTTATAATTGGCGTAAGTGTTAACTAAATATAAACGTGCTAAACAGCAACTCGGTTATTCAGAACGAAAGCGGTTTGTTTTACATAAGTAAATGAAAGCGTAAGATAAAAGTCGACCATGCTTTGCGAGTCTTAACATCCCCTAACCGAACAGCCCTTCCCAACACAGTAGTGCTGCTAATACCGATGAAAGAGGAAGTCAGAAGTGGTAGGCCTTTAACATTGCAGTCCGATAATGTGAGGAACGCAACCGATCTGACTGCTGCTGATAAGAGGAAAGAAGAATTTTGTGACACGACGTTTCTGCGCGAGATTTTGAGATACATCACTCGAGTGTCGTGACTATATTCTGACTTTATTCTGATTATCTTAAATGCTTCTCTGCAATCCTACATTCTTAATATCAGGGAATATAATGCATGTAAATTTTGATACCTTGACTAATAATCACTTGTAGACGTACTACGTTACAGTTTGTGACTTTGGTATATTATATTTGTGGTGTCTATGTGTCTGTATGTCAACCCAGGTTATATGGACATATACAACAAATCAGACCCAATGTGTTGGATTCCCGTTAATCCGGCATCGGTGCAAGTTTTTAGCCGGAATTCATAACCATCAACCCAGGTTACATGGACATATACAAACAAATAGACCCAATGTGTTGGATTCCCGTTAATCCGGCATCGGTGCAAGTTTTTAGCCGGAATTCATAACCATCAACCCAGGTTACATGGACATATACAAACAAATAAGACCCAATGTGTTGGATTCCCGTTAATCCGGCATCGGTGCAAGTTTTTAGCCGGAATTCATAACCATCAACCCAGGTTACATGGACATATACAAACAAATAAGACCCAATGTGTTGGATTCCCGTTAATCCGGCATCGGTGCAAGTTTTTAGCCGGAATTCATTCCATCAACCCAGGTTACATGGACATATACAAACAAATCAGACCCAATGTGTTGGATTCCCGTTAATCCGGCATCGGTGCAAGTTTTTAGCCGGAATTCATTCCATCAACCCAGGTTACATGGACATATACAAACAAATAAGACCCAATGTGTTGGATTCCCGTTAATCCGGCATCGGTGCAAGTTTTTAGCCGGAATTCATTCCATCAACCCAGGTTACATGGACATATACAAACAAATAAGACCCAATGTGTTGGATTCCCGTTAATCCGGCATCGGTGCAAGTTTTTAGCCGGAATTCATTCCATCAACCCAGGTTACATGGACATATACAAACAAATAGACCCAATGTGTTGGATTCCCGTTAATCCGGCATCGGTGCAAGTTTTTAGCCGGAATTCATTCCATCAACCCAGGTTACATGGACATATACAAACAAATAAGACCCAATGTGTTGGATTCCCGTTAATCCGGCATCGGTGCAAGTTTTTAGCCGGAATTCATTCCATCAACCCAGGTTACATGGACATATACAAACAAATAAGACCCAATGTGTTGGATTCCCGTTAATCCGGCATCGGTGCAAGTTTTTAGCCGAATTCATTCCATCAACCCAGGTTACATGGACATATACAAACAAATAAGACCCAATGTGTTGGATTCCCGTTAATCCGGCATCGGTGCAAGTTTTTAGCCGGAATTCATTCCATCAACCCAGGTTACATGGACATATACAAACAAATAAGACCCAATGTGTTGGATTCCCGTTAATCCGGCATCGGTGCAAGTTTTTAGCCGGAATTCATTCCATCAACCCAGGTTACATGGACATATACAAACAAATAGACCCAATGTGTTGGATTCCCGTTAATCCGGCATCGGTGCAAGTTTTTAGCCGGAATTCATTCCATCAACCCAGGTTACATGGACATATACAAACAAATAAGACCCAATGTGTTGGATTCCCGTTAATCCGGCATCGGTGCAAGTTTTTAGCCGGAATTCATTCCATCAACCCAGGTTACATGGACATATACAACAAATAAGACCCAATGTGTTGGATTCCCGTTAATCCGGCATCGGTGCAAGTTTTTAGCCGGAATTCATTCCATCAACCCAGGTTACATGGACATATACAAACAAATAAGACCCAATGTGTTGGATTCCCGTTAATCCGGCATCGGTGCAAGTTTTTAGCCGGAATTCATTCCACCCAGGTTACATGGACATATACAAACAAATAAGACCCAATGTGTTGGATTCCCGTTAATCCGGCATCGGTGCAAGTTTTTAGCCGGAATTCATTCCATCAACCCAGGTTACATGGACATATACAAACAAATAGACCCAATGTGTTGGATTCCCGTTAATCCGGCATCGGTGCAAGTTTTTAGCCGGAATTCATTCCATCAACCCAGGTTACATGGACATATACAAACAAATAAGACCCAATGTGTTGGATTCCCGTTAATCCGGCATCGGTGCAAGTTTTTAGCCGGAATTCATTCCATCAACCCAGGTTACATGGACATATACAAACAAATAAGACCCAATGTGTTGGATTCCCGTTAATCCGGCATCGGTGCAAGTTTTTAGCCGGAATTCATTCCATCAACCCAGGTTACATGGACATATACAAACAAATAAGACCCAATGTTGGATTCCCGTTAATCCGGCATCGGTGCAAGTTTTTAGCCGGAATTCATTCCATCAACCCAGGTTACATGGACATATACAAACAAATAAGACCCAATGTGTTGGATTCCCGTTAATCCGGCATCGGTGCAAGTTTTTAGCCGGAATTCATTCCATCAACCCAGGTTACATGGACATATACAAACAAATAGACCCAATGTGTTGGATTCCCGTTAATCCGGCATCGGTGCAAGTTTTTAGCCGGAATTCATTCCATCAACCCAGGTTACATGGACATATACAAACAAATAGACCCAATGTGTTGGATTCCCGTTAATCCGGCATCGGTGCAAGTTTTTAGCCGGAATTCATAACCATCAACCCAGGTTACATGGACATATACAAACAAATAAGACCCAATGTGTTGGATTCCCGTTAATCCGGCATCGGTGCAAGTTTTTAGCCGGAATTCATTCCATCAACCCAGGTTACATGGACATATACAAACAAATAAGACCCAATGTGTTGGATTCCCGTTAATCCGGCATCGGTGCAAGTTTTTAGCCGGAATTCATTCCATCAACCCAGGTTACATGGACATATACAAACAAATAAGACCCAATGTGTTGGATTCCCGTTAATCCGGCATCGGTGCAAGTTTTTAGCCGGAATTCATTCCATCAACCCAGGTTACATGGACATATACAAACAAATAAGACCCAATGTGTTGGATTCCCGTTAATCCGGCATCGGTGCAAGTTTTTAGCCGGAATTCATAACCATCAACCCAGGTTACATGGACATATACAAACAAATAGACCCAATGTGTTGGATTCCCGTTAATCCGGCATCGGTGCAAGTTTTTAGCCGGAATTCATTCCATCAACCCAGGTTACATGGACATATACAAACAAATAAGACCCAATGTGTTGGATTCCCGTTAATCCGGCATCGGTGCAAGTTTTTAGCCGGAATTCATTCCATCAACCCAGGTTACATGGACATATACAAACAAATAGACCCAATGTGTTGGATTCCCGTTAATCCGGCATCGGTGCAAGTTTTTAGCCGGAATTCATTCCATCAACCCAGGTTACATGGACATATACAAACAAATAAGACCCAATGTGTTGGATTCCCGTTAATCCGGCATCGGTGCAAGTTTTTAGCCGGAATTCATTCCATCAACCCAGGTTACATGGACATATACAAACAAATAAGACCCAATGTGTTGGATTCCCGTTAATCCGGCATCGGTGCAAGTTTTTAGCCGGAATTCATTCCATCAACCCAGGTTACATGGACATATACAAACAAATAAGACCCAATGTGTTGGATTCCCGTTAATCCGGCATCGGTGCAAGTTTTTAGCCGGAATTCATTCCATCAACCCAGGTTACATGGACATATACAAACAAATAAGACCCAATGTGTTGGATTCCCGTTAATCCGGCATCGGTGCAAGTTTTTAGCCGGAATTCATTCCATCAACCCAGGTTACATGGACATATACAAACAAATAGACCCAATGTGTTGGATTCCCGTTAATCCGGCATCGGTGCAAGTTTTTAGCCGGAATTCATTCCATCAACCCAGGTTACATGGACATATACAAACAAATAAGACCCAATGTGTTGGATTCCCGTTAATCCGGCATCGGTGCAAGTTTTTAGCCGGAATTCATTCCATCAACCCAGGTTACATGGACATATACAAACAAATAAGACCCAATGTGTTGGATTCCCGTTAATCCGGCATCGGTGCAAGTTTTTAGCCGGAATTCATTCCATCAACCCAGGTTACATGGACATATACAAACAAATAAGACCCAATGTGTTGGATTCCCGTTAATCCGGCATCGGTGCAAGTTTTTAGCCGGAATTCATTCCATCAACCCAGGTTACATGGACATATACAAACAAATAGACCCAATGTGTTGGATTCCCGTTAATCCGGCATCGGTGCAAGTTTTTAGCCGGAATTCATTCCATCAACCCAGGTTACATGGACATATACAAACAAATAGACCCAATGTGTTGGATTCCCGTTAATCCGGCATCGGTGCAAGTTTTTAGCCGGAATTCATAATCAACCCAGGTTACATGGACATATACAAACAAATAGACCCAATGTGTTGGATTCCCGTTAATCCGGCATCGGTGCAAGTTTTTAGCCGGAATTCATTCAACCCAGGTTACATGGACATATACAAACAAATAGACCCAATGTGTTGGATTCCCGTTAATCCGGCATCGGTGCAAGTTTTTAGCCGGAATTCATTCCAATCAACCCAGGTTACATGGACATATACAAACAAATAGACCCAATGTGTTGGATTCCCGTTAATCCGGCATCGGTGCAAGTTTTTAGCCGGAATTCATTCCATCAACCCAGGTTACATGGACATATACAAACAAATAGACCCAATGTGTTGGATTCCCGTTAATCCGGCATCGGTGCAAGTTTTTAGCCGGAATTCATTCCATCAACCCAGGTTACATGGACATATACAAACAAATAGACCCAATGTGTTGGATTCCCGTTAATCCGGCATCGGTGCAAGTTTTTAGCCGGAATTCATTCCATCAACCCAGGTTACATGGACATACAAACAAATGTGTTGGATTCCCGTTAATCCGGCATCGGTGCAAGTTTTTAGCCGGAATTCATTCCATCAACCCAGGTTACATGGACATATACAAACAAATAAGACCCAATGTGTTGGATTCCCGTTAATCCGGCATCGGTGCAAGTTTTTAGCCGGAATTCATCCATCAACCCAGGTTACATGGACATATACAAACAAATAAGACCCAATGTGTTGGATTCCCGTTAATCCGGCATCGGTGCAAGTTTTTAGCCGGAATTCATTCCATCAACCCAGGTTACATGGACATATACAAACAAATAAGACCCAATGTGTTGGATTCCCGTTAATCCGGCATCGGTGCAAGTTTTTAGCCGGAATTCATTCCATCAACCCAGGTTACATGGACATATACAAACAAATAAGACCCAATGTGTTGGATTCCCGTTAATCCGGCATCGGTGCAAGTTTTTAGCCGGAATTCATTCCAATCAACCCAGGTTACATGGACATATACAAACAAATAAGACCCAATGTGTTGGATTCCCGTTAATCCGGCATCGGTGCAAGTTTTTAGCCGGAATTCATTCCATCAACCCAGGTTACATGGACATATACAAACAAATAGACCCAATGTGTTGGATTCCCGTTAATCCGGCATCGGTGCAAGTTTTTAGCCGGAATTCATTCCATCAACCCAGGTTACATGGACATATACAAACAAATAGACCCAATGTGTTGGATTCCCGTTAATCCGGCATCGGTGCAAGTTTTTAGCCGGAATTCATTCCATCAACCCAGGTTACATGGACATATACAAACAAATAAGACCCAATGTGTTGGATTCCCGTTAATCCGGCATCGGTGCAAGTTTTTAGCCGAATTCATTCCATCAACCCAGGTTACATGGACATATACAAACAAATAGACCCAATGTGTTGGATTCCCGTTAATCCGGCATCGGTGCAAGTTTTTAGCCGGAATTCATTCCATCAACCCAGGTTACATGGACATATACAAACAAATAGACCCAATGTGTTGGATTCCCGTTAATCCGGCATCGGTGCAAGTTTTTAGCCGGAATTCATTCCATCAACCCAGGTTACATGGACATATACAAACAAATAGACCCAATGTGTTGGATTCCCGTTAATCCGGCATCGGTGCAAGTTTTTAGCCGGAATTCATTCCAATCAACCCAGGTTACATGGACATATACAAACAAATAAGACCCAATGTGTTGGATTCCCGTTAATCCGGCATCGGTGCAAGTTTTTAGCCGGAATTCATTCCAATCAACCCAGGTTACATGGACATATACAAACAAATAAGACCCAATGTGTTGGATTCCCGTTAATCCGGCATCGGTGCAAGTTTTTAGCCGGAATTCATTCCATCAACCCAGGTTACATGGACATATACAAACAAATAGACCCAATGTGTTGGATTCCCGTTAATCCGGCATCGGTGCAAGTTTTTAGCCGGAATTCATTCCATCAACCCAGGTTACATGGACATATACAAACAAATAAGACCCAATGTGTTGGATTCCCGTTAATCCGGCATCGGTGCAAGTTTTTAGCCGGAATTCATTCCATCAACCCAGGTTACATGGACATATACAAACAAATAGACCCAATGTGTTGGATTCCCGTTAATCCGGCATCGGTGCAAGTTTTTAGCCGGAATTCATTCCAATCAACCCAGGTTACATGGACATATACAAAAAAAAGACCCAATGTGTTGGATTCCCGTTAATCCGGCATCGGTGCAAGTTTTTAGCCGGAATTCATTCCATCAACCCAGGTTACATGGACATATACAAACAAATAGACCCAATGTGTTGGATTCCCGTTAATCCGGCATCGGTGCAAGTTTTTAGCCGGAATTCATTCCAATCAACCCAGGTTACATGGACATATACAAACAAATAGACCCAATGTGTTGGATTCCCGTTAATCCGGCATCGGTGCAAGTTTTTAGCCGGAATTCATTCCATCAACCCAGGTTACATGGACATATACAAACAAATAGACCCAATGTGTTGGATTCCCGTTAATCCGGCATCGGTGCAAGTTTTTAGCCGGAATTCATTCCATCAACCCAGGTTACATGGACATATACAAACAAATAAGACCCAATGTGTTGGATTCCCGTTAATCCGGCATCGGTGCAAGTTTTTAGCCGGAATTCATTCCAATCAACCCAGGTTACATGGACATATACAAACAAAATAAGACCCAATTTGACTCAAAACAGCCCACATTATTAATGCATTTAAATCTTGCAATGTGTTCATATATCACTGAAAAAATAAAGGTTTACATAGTATATGGTGTGGATAATTGCATACTGGTTTAAACTCTTAACATCCTGTTGAGATTTTTTCTAAGTCCAGAGCCCAATTCCTATAACCATTTATCGAAAATGGGTAAAAATTGGCTGTTTCATTAAAAGTTACCTGCTTGTTTCCTTAAATTAAAGATTTCTAAATATTAATTTACATTTAAACAAAGGCTATCATTTGGGGTAGATTAGGAAAATGAATGACTTCTGGACGGGTGGAATGAGGTGGTATAGACATTAAGAGTTAATAAAATACTGGGTGTTATTGATTTCTAGTATATATTATAAGTAATCCTATAGTTTTATATAGAAATCATTTAAGAAAAAGTTATTTTTGATAAGCGTTTTAATTTGGTTTTGTTAGTCTTTCTAATTTAATATGATATTTTATTATATTAAAACTTAAATATTTGTGCTCGGAGGGCACATTTATGCTAGTGTTAATAATGGTAATTCAACATTTATGGTATTAGGTAACAAAAAGCGGTTATTTCCTATAACTCCAACATAAACAAAGGGGAAGCACTCTTGACTGATGAATTATTTATTTATTTATTTATTTATTGATCTACTAGGAAAAAAGAAGACGGGGTTAGGGTTTAGGGTTAGTTTAATGGGAAAATAAATAATTTATCAGTCAAGAGTGGTTCCCCTTTGTTTATGTTGAAGTTATAGGAAATAACCCAAAAAGCCATCCATTTTTTGTCTTTCATTTGATAAAGTTGAAAAAATTCAGTCTTATTTGTTATAGAACTATTGTTAATTATTTGAGGGTCATTCAATAAATAAGGGAAATTTAAAAAAATTTTTTTTTTTAAACAAAATAAATGTAAACTTTGTATTTTTTGGAATTAGTTTATAGTAAAAATTGTTTTTATCTGACAAATATTTATTTGAGACTATTCAAAATGATGAAAATCAGAGTGCCTCAGGCTTGATCTCTCTCTT
>CM042155.1:48153962-48176462 GCA_023376005.1 Doryteuthis pealeii
GCGAAGATTTCTTAAGGGACCTGGGAAGTTTAAAGCTTAAGCCTTGTGCCTAAAGGGAAATGAAACCGCCTACAGTCCCGAGGCTGCTTATCAAAAAGCTATCGCAGAAAGATAAGTGCGGAAGTAAGGATAATAACACCTCCTCTCAATGGAACCTCGAGCCATGGAGGTCCTTTACGCTGAGAAACGAAGGACAAACATGGACCAACACCAGTGACAGAAACTAGGGCACCAGATTCTGGGTATAGAGGGAAATCCACACAGAACAGAGATTCGCTCAGCAGTGGGACGCAAACAGAGACAGATAATAGAATGCTGGAGATGTTAGAAAAAAAGGTCATACCGTGCGGCAGTGCTGGTGGCCGCTTCGAATCAGGGAAACGGAATTACATCCGCCCGCTGCGACCCGGCGGGCGGAAACGCTCAAAATTACCGACGTATGTGATTGGTAATATGGGTTCACCGAATTCAATTACTATTAAATTGGGTCCACGACCTTCAGGGCCTTAATAACACCGGGCAGAGGTATCCGTTATTAATAGCAGGGCGTACCGAGCGCTAAACCCTAGACCTAAATTGACGAACAAAAAAATAAATCTACAAACAGCTAATGGCTCCTCCCTGACAATGGAAGGATTGGCTTATCTACAAGTTAAGATGGGAAGCGCATAATACCCCACGATTTTTCGTAGTGAAAAATTTAAATAGGAACATCATACTAGGGCGTGATTGGTGAAGCAGAATAGGGCTCGTATATACTTCGACTTGGGGCCCTCCGAATTGATAATGAGTACGTAGCACTGGAAGAAGATAAACATATTTCATCGATAGTTCGATTAGACAAACCGGTCGTGGCTGAAACCCAAACATACACACTGTGTGGGGAAAACACAAATTAACAGTGTGAACCGAGACACCTACCAAACAGAACAGTAACTTCAGGATATTTGGAGCAACCTATATGAGTATCAGTGGCCAGCGCAGTAGTCACGTTGGATAAGTCACAAAAAGTCGATAATGATAATGAATAATACAAACCAGACGATATCGCTGAAACGGCTGCCCAGTAGCTAAGCTCCATGAGACTGCTAAGATAAACGAAATTTCCAGGGTTGACAGGACGACATACCGACTTAAGGATGAAGAGCTAGATAAAGTCGAGTACCTTCAGAATTTAGAGAGAAAGTAATGACATTGCTAAGGAAAAAACTGGATTTATTCACTAGTGAAGATAAAGATTTAGGGAGAACCGACACGGTGAAAATGAAAATTGACACCGGGGAGCATTAAACCCATAAAGAAACAGCCCTATCGCACTCCTCTTCGACAGAGAAAGTTAGTAGACAAAGCTATCAATGAATGCTCGAAGCCGGGATTGTAGAACGCTCCAGAGTCCATGGGGTCCCCGATAGTTTTGGTTGAGAAGAGAGACGCAGTAAGCGATTCTGCGTGGATTTCAGAAGCCCTGAACAAATTAAAAAAATAACGCCACCCGCTCCCCAGTCATCGATGAATACCTGGCAAGCCTGGGGACAGCAAAATATTTTTCTAAGCTGGACTTGAAATTCTGGTTATTGGAGGTAGAGCCGCACGAAGAGGATAAGAAAAGACAGCATTTACGTGTCACCGAGTCTCTTTCAATTCAATGTTATGCCTTCGGGCTTGCTAATGCACCCGATAATTCCAGGAAATTATGTCAGTAGTTTTTAGAAGGACAAGAGAAACGCTAGCATATTTAGACGACATCCTGAATTTCTGACACTGTGGAGAACCACGTGAGGCAATTACAAGAAGTTCTGGGGAGCCTGAGGAGACAGAATTTGGAAATTAAAACCTCCTAAAATGCGAGTTTTTTAAAAAATAGAGAACCCAATTATTTGGGATTCAGGATAGTAGTAAGGAATTCAGTCCGGAATTGAAAATTGAAGGCAATTCAGGCAGTGACTAACCCAGTACTGTAAGGGAAGTGAGGGGTTCATCGGATGTGTTCGTATTATATGAAGATTTATCCCGGACTTCTCCAGTATAGGCGGAACCACTAATTAATCTGACGAGGAAGTATGCCCGTTTCCAGTGGCATGATACATGCAGATAGCGTTGGACCGCCTAAAATATGTCTTTCGATATGGTTATTTGGCATACCCAGACACCAATAAGGATTACAGATTATACACGGATGCATCTAAACTTTGCCATAGGCGCTTGCCTAACACAGGTGTCTATGATGACTCAGAGGATAAGAAATGAGAAGCCTATATATTTCCTGTCGCATAAGTTGAGTGATACTCAACAAGGTGGTCAACCAATGAGAAGGAAGGCATACGCCATACACTATTCGTTACAAAAGCTTCACCACTACTTACATAGCGCCACGTTCACGATATACACAACCACAACCACTTCAGTTATTTACTGAATCTCACCCATGCAGAATAGGAAAATACAGTCATGGGCTTTTGAGTATAGCAGGGTACAACTGTAAGATCGAATATCTGCAAGGCAAGAGCAACGTGTGCGCGACCTGCTATCTCGTTCCCAAGGGCGCCAAAAAGAAAGGTCTGAAAGGACGGTGGAGGTCGATGATAGAGCCTATGAAGTTAGTCTATTAACTCCAACCACTTTTAATCCGCGAGACTTTGCATCATACAAAAGGACCACTCAACCTACAGAATTTGAAGACCAATACTACCTGATGTCGAATATAATTAGAGAACAGGATGCGGATAAAGATATTTTGGAACTCAAGAATAGAATTAAGAAAGGCAAAGCCACGAAACTGGACAGAAGAAGTACCTAATAATGGACGATGTGGTATACTATTGTCTCAGCCAGACGACGAGCCAGGGTGAGATTATACATCCCGTCACACCTAAGAACACGGGTGCTCATACAGTACCATGATGATAACGGCCATGTGGGCGTCGAAAAGACCTTTCAGGCAGTAAAACAGAAATACTTTTGGCCATGTCTCTTTAGAGAAATCGTCGAGCATGTGAATAGGTGCGTCCCATGCAAACAAGAAATTTAAGCACCTTCCGACCACGTATTCAGGAATCAGATATGCCCCGTTCCCTTTCGCAAAGATTGCAGTGGATATTTGCGGACCGTACCCCAAAACACTGTCAGGAAATCAATACATCGTGTCATTCATAGATATTTACAGTGGATGGCCCGAGTGTTTTCCGGTCCCAAATAGAAGGCAGAAACCGTCTGTCACTTACTAATAGAAGAGATATTCCCCAGATTTGCGCCCCGCTCCAGTTAGTGTCTGAT
Organism: Doryteuthis pealeii; assembly: GCA_023376005.1. Lineage (NCBI taxonomy): Eukaryota > Metazoa > Mollusca > Cephalopoda > Myopsida > Loliginidae > Doryteuthis > Doryteuthis pealeii. The sequence goes on from CM042155.1 coordinate 48,157,236, forward strand.
AACGGAACAGAGAATGTAAATAGAATGATGAAAAAACCCTAGAGGAGCTCAATGTACATCATGTGACCACTTCTTTCTACATCCCCAGAGCAATGGTAAGGTGGAAAGACTTCATAGAACTATGAACGACATTTTGGCCAAGAAAATAGGGATAACGAGCGTTCTTGGGATCTGTACATCAATCGGATGCTTGCAGCCCTGCGATTCAACGTGAGTGAGTCTACGAAATTCTCCCCGTTTTATCTGGTTTATGGTAGAGATGTCATCCTCCCACTTGATAATAATATTGAGGCCTCGTCAGTTGTACTATGGAGACGAGCATCATGAAATAGCCCTCAAAGAACAGCACCGTGCTTTTACATTAGTAAGGAATAACCTGAAGAAGGCAAAGCAACGTCAAGCCGATAGACTGCATAGCAAAACTAAGGACGTAAATTTTGAGGTGGGAGATCTTGTCTATTACAGGAATCACCATAGACGTGGCAAATTGGACAAAAGGTGGCAGCCTAACTACATAGTGATAGAAAAAACTGGCTCCGTTTCATATCGAATAAAAAACCAACTGACAAGCACGGTAGTAAAAGCACATGCAGAGCATCTACGTGCCGCAAACGTTGATAGATGGGATATACCTGATGTTGGGCGGCCAGTACGGAAAGCCACACTGGCTGCACCTGTCGATTCTGATTCTTCGGAGCATAGCTCGGACAGCGAAGAGAATAATTACTTGAATTTTTAAGAGCCGACGTCAGAGGGAAAACTCCTTGGACGAAAGTGATATTCCAATCATGGAACGGCAAATGGCTTCGAGAACAATTCCAACATATAGCGATGGGGATGAGGAAAATATGGATTACACGGAATAGGAGATGGAATAATGACGAAAAAAAAAAAAAAAAGATAAATAAATAAAAAAAACTGAAAAGGATTAAAATGAATAGATACAAAAAGAGAGGAATAATAGAGAAAAGAATTATTGACCAGCTGAAGAAGGCGACGATAACGCCGTTGCTTGAAAAAAAAGCTATAAATCAGTATAGGTCTGCAATTGATAAGAAATGAAAAAATAAATGAGTAATTTTTTTTTTTTAAATTCAAATTGGAGAGAGTATTTCCAAAAGAAAAAAAAAAGAAAGAAAGAAAAAATGAACAAATAAGTAGGTAAGGTCAGAGCACAATTGTGGAGCAAGGAGGAGAATATCACCTGCTTTAATGATTTTGTAAATGTTCTTTTTACTTTATATATGTATGTGTTTTTTATTATTGTAAAATTGAATGCTCGTGTGGCTCTATCGGAGAGAGGAAGGTCTATATCGGATAGAAAGGAAAAAAAAAAAAAATCTAATGAATAATTACGCATATTCTTGAAAAAAAAAAAGAGATACTTTTGAAAATTTTTACGGGGTAAAAATTTTAGAATGATGGTAAGGAGGAATTGTAGCAATATGACCCTTGTGAGCTAGAACTGCTAATGGAAGGAGGAGGAATAAAATAACAAAGGCTTAAAAAATAGTGATGACCCAAAAGAGGAGAGCGATGGTTTTGACCGTAGCGTGACCCCGAACGAAGAATTGAGGGGCAAGCGGAAGTCGGGTGTTGACCGGAAGTCGGTGTTTGACCGGAAGTCACGTGGTGACGTGGGGGAAGGAAGAAAAGGCTCGTCCTCTTTTTGCCGGCGTCCGTCGTGGGGGACAGACCTCATTAGAGCCCAGTAATCTAGTAGTGCTCTCTCTCTCTCGTTCTCTCTGCCTCCCTTCCTCCTGGTAGAAGCCACTAGACGAGCACGTTAATAAAGGCTGGGAGTTGTGACGACATGTTTCTCGTGTTATGATTTTTTATCGGAGTTTTTAGTACCAAGAAGAAAGAGACTACGGTGCTTGTATCGTTTTAGTACCGTGGGTATTGCAACGTAACACGGGTCAGGCACAAAGTCCCTATTAACGTGTGACCACCCACAAGCCGAAGCTCATGGAGTGGCAGGTGAAAAAATTGCGTTGATCCCGTCGGCATTCCCCCTCAAGGGGGGTGCCTCAGGCACTGGGCAATAAACCCAGCCCTGCCCCTTTAAATCGAGGGGGCAGGTGTTGCCTGGGGGGATGTCCCCCTGGGATCGACGCTATTATTATAACAGAACCGGTCCAGCGGCCGAAGCTCACCGGACCCCCGGTCGAAACCGGGCGCGGGCTGCATGGACATGTACAAACAAATAAGACCCAATGTGGTGGATTCCGGTTAATCCGGCATCGATGCAAGTTTTTAGCCGGAATTCATTCCACTCAATCCAGGTCACATAGGTCTTTTGTCAATTGATTCGGAAATGGTCGTTGACAACCATAAAGAAAATGCAGTGGTATTACTGAAAGAAGGTGTGGTCAAGTAGGCGTAAGTATTTGGCCAAAACAATGGAGACAGGACTAAGTAAAATTCAGGGGAATACGATTTAACCCGACAGATTTTGAGTGTTTGTCACTTGAGGCTCGCGGAGTGCTGAGTGAGTTGAAGTTAAGAGCCCATTTGGGCTGATGGGTTCTTTGTCTCTCTTCCTGTCCCCACGACCTGGTGGGTTGAAATTTATCCGAGGAAGAATAAAAACTTATACCAGTAAAGTTCTGTCTATGTTACTGTTGTGGGGTTTTCAGGGTAAAATATAAGACAAACGACTGGTAAAAATGGATACAAATGTATTGAACAAAAGGAGTAGAAATTACAGCAAAGAAAGTGGAGATTGCGTCCAACCATACAGTTACGAGCTGATTCGTATTGCTTCTTGTCAAGCCACAATTGTTCCTGCTACTTATAGTAGTCGTCGGCGCATTCCATTTATGTCCATAGGTTATATCACCTATAACAGTTACCAGTGCAAGCAGCCGAGTGAGAATGAATCAGCACAAAACTCCCCTGAATGTCAAGATGATTCGATCCAGAAAAAAACAGTAACGTTGAGTGAATGCCGAGACGATGAAGATGATGGTCTATGTAGTGTCCAGATTTACTTATATATCAAGAAGAAAATACAACAATCCCGGAAGTAGTATCAGACTCTCTAACAGAACTCGAAAATGACATCTTAGATTTCAAAACTATTTCAAAAGTAAGTTTTGGAAATTTTGGACCCTAACGAATCGTTAGAGAATAAGCTAGATGGAAGCTGCACAAGAATGCTGTGTGCAGTCTTGAATAAATCGTGGAAACAACACCCCACGAGAAAGCAACTGTACGGCCACCTGCTCCATATCACCCAAACCATCCGTGTAAGAAGAATAAGACACGCGGGACACTGCTTGAGAAGCAAAGACGAACTCATAAGCGACATTCTCCAGTGGAAACCAGCACATGGGCACGCCAGTGTGGGCCGACCAGCAAAGACGTACATTAACCATCTCTGTGCGGATACTGGATGTTGCGTAGAAGATCTCCCAAGAAAAATGAGTGATAGGAACGGCTGGAGAGAGATTGTCATGGATATCTGTGCTGATACCGCGACATGATCATGATGATGATGATGATGATGATGACTAAAAAGAATTGTAACATTTTACAATAATCACACCGAGCAATAGATACTGCTATCCAATGGTGAGCAAAATGAGATTTAAAAGGTGTATACTTAAATTTAGCCGGTCATGGCTGAGTATATACAACTAGATTTTTATATATAATTATCACTTTCCAAATAAATAATTTGCAAAAATTTCGTCCGAGGCATTTGATGAACCGCTGAAGACAATCTTTTCGCAATAAAACATTTATCTTGAAACCGCTATAGAGATAAGTGTTTTCCTTTTCAAAACCTGTCGCTAGATAATTTCATTGCTGAAAAAATTATGAGAGACATATCTACATAATTCATACGCGATAGAATCCCAAATCTAAAAATGGCGGCCAATAAAAGAAAGAAAGAAAAAACGCCTTCATATACAACTAGACAAAATTAACAAAACCAAAGAATCCTTTAAAATGTAAGAAGACGCAGGAAAAATGGAAGGAAATTAATATGTCAACGGGTCTTGGCCGGGCAAACTCGCTGAGCGACATTGTTTGCCACGTCTCAACAATAATAAAAATGGTTCGATAAATCTTTCAATGCTCTTTCTCGTCATTCTTCACCAAACCTCAGGCGAAATCGTTTCAACAGAATATTTTCAATTTAAACTGAATGCATAACATCATAATCAACCTACCCACAGAAATTCAGACAAAAAAAGGACGCTCCGTCGGTAGGGCTTAGAATAGACTGAGTGCGAGAGGTAATGCCCTCCTTCTAAAAAGAGGGTGTCCTATGTATGACACTTAACTGAATCTGATAGTGAAGTTTTAGTTCTGAGGCATCGGGGGGGGGGGGCTCATTGCTATTACTCCCAGGCCCACTTTGACGTGGAATAGGAATAACTGATCCCTTCTGATCCCATCTGTGGGTCAAATAAATTATTCGTATTCGATTAGGACCGTTAGAAAAAAAAAACACTTTTAAAACGAACGCAATTCCCTAACTTCTAGGCATGAAATAACCTTTGATGGGTTGACATGCTATTAGCATATATATATATATATATATATATATTATATATATATAATATTATATATTATATATATATATCATTTAGTTATAATTAATTAATTAACAAAATTAGGTATGACTTTATTTAAGCACATATTCTCCCACAAATTGTCGGCATTCGCCATTTTCAAACACACTGTTTGACTACTTCATATATATATTATATAATTATATATATTATATATATATATATGACACATTGTTTGTTTATTACTTTCATATATATAATATATATATATATATATATGAAAGTAAGTAAACAAACAATGTGTTTATTTTTAATATGGCCTTTTAGCCGACAATTTTTGGAGGATATGTGCTTAATTGAAGTCATACCTAATTTTGAAAATTAATTAGTTAATAGCTAATTAATTTTCAAAATTAGGTATGACTTCTATTAAGCACATATCCTCAAAAAAATATATAGGGTGTCTATAAAGTCTGTGTGCACATTAAATCATTTTTAATTGCTCACGGAATACGTGGACCCCCTTCTCTCTCTCTCTCTCTCTCTCTCTCTCTCTCTCTCTCTCTCTCTCTCTCTCTCCACACACACACACACACACACACACACACACACACATATATATATATATATATATATATAGAGAGAGAGAGAGAGAGAGAGATTAGATTAGATTAGGTTAGAATATATTAGATTACCCATCGACTGGGCTTATATCTCCTGCAGAATTTTAAGCACCTAAAAAATGGATGTCCAGAGTATCACACTAATCTGCATCTGGTGGTAAGACTCCATTTCTTGATATCTGGAGACTGTCCAGTACTATTGCCTTTATTCCCAGATCTGACCAGGAATGGTAGTATATATTTACCCAACCCCTCTACACGAGCAGAGTGTGACACAAATTCAATTTTTAACCAAATTAAGTTTAACGGGATTTATATCTTCCTTCTCACAGACATGTTACCCTACAAAGGTTAAAGTGCCCACTCTGACCTTTTTTAAGTCGTTTATATATTTTTCGTACCTCTCAAAGACCTAGATTATCATTAAATTTGCTTAAAGATAATAAAAAAAGAAGAGTGTGTGGTTTTCGTCGGCATTGTTATTGAGAGGTGCTTCGGGTACAGGGGAACATTCTAAGTCTAAACCACACGGCTAATTTGATATAAATTCTATTTAACGTGCAAAAATCCATGATTTTCGTCAACCTTGCCTTGAAGGGCGCCTCAGGCACCGAAAATTATAAATCGGGTATGTTTTTCCGAGCCTCGCATTAACATGCAAAAAATGCATGATTCCCTTCGACATTGACATTGACCTTGACCTTGATGGGGTGCTTCAGGCAGCGCGCAAAATTCAAATTCGGGTAGATCAGTCTTAGAATGCCGACACGATTCTCTGAAATAAACTATTTCCTGTTCGTTTTCCTTTAATCATAAAATCTGACGATACGTTTTGTGAACTCTAATCCAAATGTTCAGCAAAGAGACGGAAATCTATCTCGATTGGAATGCTGGACAAAGCAACAACAAAAAATTGTGTTTCTCTTTTGACCATCTTAAAGAAGACTTTTCAAATTGCAAAGAAATGTCCAACCGGGTCAGCATATATACGTATCGATTGGCTATTTCTCCAATTGAAAGCGTTTTGGCTTCAGGACAAACGTTAACGTTTCGATTGATTGTTAAGCATGATAGTAACATTTTCTTGTTCGGGTTAGAGAGTCTCAATTGCATGATTTCGCGCAACGAGACAGCAGGGTCGGTAGTGTCAAATCAGCCTTTCTCGCATGACAACCATTCCATTAAGTTGCCCAAAGAAACGAAAGGTGGTGTAAGGGTTAACGAGCTCGACTAACAGACCATGTATTGTGAGTTCGATTCTCACTGAGTGCCCTATATATTGTGCTTTGTGGCGTGTTCAACGTATGTTTATTGTTGTAGAAAATAGAATTGGTGCCTCGAGTTCAAATCCTTGCATTTCATATATGTATGAATCCTTCACCACCCAACTCGGCTCTGGGTAAATAGTAGGGCAGGCTAGGCTTTTTATGCTTCGTATGGCAACTTTTCTAGAATAAAAACTCTGAATTCAAACCATTTCCCATTTTCATCAACATCATCATCATCATCAAGTCTTGACAGAACAGATTCCTTTGACTCTCCATCGCACGGCATCCAGTGTCCATACAGAGCTGATAAAAGTTTTTGCTGGTTTATATGATAGGATGTAAGTGGAAGTACAGCTGCTTTTTGTGGAGTACTGCTTCTAGGATTTATTAATACATTAAATCTGAAAACATTAACATTGCAACTAACTATAAATTTATCTAAAATGACGGTTACGTTATTGGCTCATAAAACGTGTATTTACCTAACCTACCCCCACGGGAAGTTTGGTACACAAGTTCAATTGTCTTTAAGAGTAGTGAAACTGGTTTGAATTCAGTTTTCCTTTCTTCTAGATTGGTTGCCTAACAAAGGCTATAAAACAATATATCCTACTATTTATCCGTGGAGGGAGAACGAATGGATGCATGCCTTTCCCTAGGGCAGTGCGAAATGAAACACACACAGCCTCGTCCAGGATTTGAACTCAAGTCAGCCATTCCATTTACCACGATGGTAATCATCGCGCGAATCACTATTAAAACATGTAGCTATTAAGTATAACATTTTTTTGGTTAAAATGATGGTGAAGAACCGTTTTTCTACTGTATATAATTGGTGAGCATAATTGTTAAACTGGCTTTAGCATAAAATGACTCAGCAAGGTTTGACATGCCGTAAAATCAACCAACTAACTTTTGTGTCATGCTTAGTAACCCCAATGATCAAACCGTTTTATTGATCCTTTTCAGAAATTCCTCATCACTTCTTCTTCTTCTTCTTCTTCTTCTTCTTCTTCTTCTTCTTCGAAAATGTTTTCATCATTTCTTCTTCCTCCTAATTTCTTCTTGTTCATTTCATTCTTATTGATATTATCATAATTATCATTTGTACATATTTTCTTTCATTTTCTTCCTTATAATTTTTTTCTTTCTCAAGTACCTATCATGATAAACCCAGTTGGGGATAATTGTTAAACTGACTTCGGCATAACATAACTCAACCAATTTTGATATCCAGTAAAATCAACCACTCAACATTAATTATCCTTGTGCCATTCTTGGTAACTCCATTGTTCACACCACCCATTGATCCTTGTCAGAAAAATTTAGATGTCAGCCGAAAGAAATCGATAAATTGACGACACAAAATTAATCTTGCACTTGCGAATGACCCTTTGGCATAAGCACAAATAAATTCGTTTTCCTGCTTGATGGGGTGGGATGGGAACGTTTTCATTTGAACCCGGATCAAATAATTCTGGTTTGAACAAAAAAATTAACATTTAAGGTAAATCGCCATTGGCCGTGAACGTGTTACAAAGCGATAGTTTTTAATAAGAACGTCCCTAAACAATTAAAGATGTTCCAATCGGTGATTCTTAATAAATGGGAATGTTTTCTAGTGAATTCACAAAGTGGTCCAAACTTCCGCAGACTAAAGAACTATAAATAACAGGGTTTATGATTGGCTACCATTTTTGGAATTCAGTCTTTTCTTTGTTTTGTTTCTGTATGAATAGTTTTCTTTGTGAAGACAGTGGCAACTGTAAACACTTATTCATTTTCATCTTTTTCTTCTTCTTCTTTATCAATATCTTATATTTTCTTCTTCTTCTTCTTCTTCTTCTTCTTCTTCTTCTTCTTCTTCTTCTTCTTCTTCTTCTTCTTCTTCTTCTTCTTCTTCTTCTTCTTATTCATCATATCTTATATTTCTTCTTCTTCTTCTTCTTCTTCTTCTTCTTCTTCTTTCTTCTTCTTCTTCTTCTTCTTCTTCTTCTTCTTCTTCTTCTTCATCAATATCTTATATTTTTTCTTCTTCTTCTTCTTCTTCTTCTTCTTTTCTTCTTCTTTCTTCTCTCTTCTTCTTCTTCTTCTTTATCAATATCTTATATTTCTTCTTCTTCTTTTCTTCTTCTTCTTCTTCTTCATCAATATCTTATTTTCTTCTCTTCTTCTTCTTCTTCTTCTTCTTCTTCTTCATCATCATCAATATCTTATATTTTCTTCTTCTTCTTCTTCTTCTTCTTCTTCTCTCTTCTTCTTTCTTCTTCCTTCTATCTTTTCTTCTTCTTCTTCTTCTTCTTCTTCTTCATCAATATCTTATATTTTCTTCTTCTTCTTCTTCTTATCAATATCTTATATTTCTTCTTCTTCTCTTCTTCTTCTTCTTCTTCTTCTCTATCAATATCTTATATTTCTTCTTCTTCTTTCTTCTTCTTCTTCTTATTCTTATTTTCTTCTTCTTTTCTTCTTCTTCTTTCTTCAATATCTTATATTTTCTTCTTCTTCTTCTTCTTCTTCTTCTTCTTCAATATCTTATATTTTCTTCTTCTCTCTTTTCTTCTTCTTCTTCTTCTTCTTATCAATATCTTATATTTTTTCTTCTTCTTCTTCTTCTCTTTCTCTTCTTCTTCTTCTTCTTTCTTCATCAATATCTTATATTTTCTTCTTCTTCTTCTTCTTCTTCTTCTTCTTCTTTCTATTTTATTTTCTTCTCTTCTTCTTCTTCTTCTTCTTCTTCTTCTTCTTTCTTTCTTCTTCTTTATCAATATCTTATATTTTCTTCTTCTTTCTTCTTCTTCTTCTTTTCTTCTTCTTCTTCCTCTTGGTCATTACTTTTCTTTTTCTTTGCAATTTTATTTCTTCTCCGTCTTCTTTGTCCCTATTTTTTTTCTTCTTCTATATCTTTACTTCTTTTTCATTTGCCTTTTTCCTCACAATTTCTACTTTTTTTTCTCCCTTCTTTTCTTCAACCGACATTTTTTTCTTTTTTTGTTCTATCTCACATTTTCCTCTATTCTTCTTTACTTCTACCTCATTCTCTTCTTCTTCTTCTTCTTCTTCTTCTTCTTCTTCTTCTCTTCTTCTTCTTCTTCTTCTTTCTTCTTCTTCTTCTTCTTCTTCTTCTTCTTCTTCTTCTTCACCATCTTCTTCTTCTTCTTCTTCTTCTTCTTCTTCTTCTTCTTCTTCTTCTTCTTCTTCTTCACCCCATTACAATCTTCTCTTCTTCTTCTTTCTTCTTCTTCTTCTTCTTCTTCTTCTTCTTATTACAATCTTCTTCTTTCTTCTTCTTCTTACTTCTTCTTCTTTCTTCTCTCTTCTTCATCTTCTTCTTCTTCTTCTTCTTTCTTCTTCTTCTCTTCTTCTTCTTCTTTTCTTCTTCTTCTTCTTCTTCATCTTCTTCTTCTTCTTTTCTTCACCCCATTACAATCTTCTTCTTCTTCTTCTTCTCTCCTTCTTCTTCTTCTTCTTCTTCTTCTTCTTCTTCACCCCATTACAATCTTCTTCTTCTTTTTCTTCACCCCATTACAATCTTCTTCTTCTTCTTCTTCTTCTTCTTCTTCTTTGCATTTCTTTTTTCTTCCCCGTTCTTATTCTTCTTTTATCCTTATTCTCCTTCATATTCTTCGTCACTAACTCTTTATATAAAACATGTAGCAACTAAATCTAAAGTATCTATTCGTTTAAAATGATTGTGAAGGTACATTTTGTACTGTATATAATTAGTAACCATATTTATTAAACTGACTTTGGTATAAAATAATCAAACAAGGTTTGAAATGCCGTAAAATCATTTTGCAACCAAGTTATTATTACTTTATTCCTTGCAAGTTTCTCACACTAGGTTTCAACTGATGGTTTTACACTGAAGACTGGGTGACAGCAAGTCTCCACTGGTCTCTAGAACTTCTTCAAAGAATTCGAGATGATTTTAACAGTACTGTGAACAGGATGGTTTCAATTCTTTGCTAGGATATCCATTACACCCAGTCTCTTTTCTATGCCTTTACGAAACCGTTCCAAGAGAGCACCAACTATATTTGGTATTACCATCACCCTCAGATCCCACAGTTTTTTTTTCAAAAGATCTAAGTATTTGTCTATAAGTTTGTTTTATTTTATTTTCGCTATGGATCATTGAAACTGAAAAATCCACTAGATAAAAAGTTATTTTGTTCTTTTTAAATTAACACTAGGTCTTCTGACCGAGATTTGGTGATCCGTTTGTATCTCAAATGTATCTTTATGCGTCTCATTTTCTAGAACATATTTTGGGTTCTGCGTTCACCAGTTGTCAACGTGGTCCAATTTTAATCTCTTTATCAAATTCCCAGTTGATCATCTTCATTCGTTTATCATGTGATTAATTGTTTTATCTCTGTTACCACATAACCAACAATTTATATTTCTTCTGTGATTATCAATTATTCCATTATTTTGTTCTGTGATTAAAAGATTCATATTCTCTGATGACGTTTTTCCCCTTCTTAGCTGTTATATACCCTCATTAGGTATATACATGAGAGAGTGACTTCAGAGAGTTCTCGATGATAGACAGAGAGATATTAGAGAGAGACAGATACAGAGTTTAGAGACTTACTTGGTAAGGAGATCTTATTTGCTTCTTGCTATCTTGTATGGTTGTTTCCTCTGCTATTTCTCTGGTCGTCTTCTTTTTCTTGATCAAGATTTTATATAGCCCATGTTCTGCGCGATGAGATATCGACCCCAGGAGAAACAGACACATCCTCTCTGCTCAAAATTCAGGTTTTATTTCATTCTCTAAACTAACTAATCACGAGATTCGCGCCTCTAGGGGTCAAGTTTACCAACAGTCCTGGTAATTTTCCACTGGCCCCCTTGAATTCAACTACAGGGTCTGTCAACAATTTATGCTACCACATAAATTATAACATTAGCCATGCCCAAGTCATATCATGTGAAATCTTCCCAATTTGTCTCTTGAAGTATCCATACAGTTGATTTCCCTCATATTTTGTTTTCCAGGTTTATGATTTAACAGACAAGGGTGGGTGGTGATTTTGATGTTCAGAGGTTCCCAACCTATGGCCACATGGCCGAAATGCGTTATGGCAAATTTCAGGTGGGTCACAGAAATTTTATAATTTGTAATGAGCCACCGGGATAATAAATTGGCCACACCTTCATGAACAATTCAATAAGCTGTAAACCATATATTAGCCCGGTGACCAGGTAAAAATTATAACATTTCTGTGGCCCACATGAATTTTACCATGCCTCATTTTGGACATAGGGTCATAGGTTGGGAAACACTGCTCTAGAGGATTTGTCAAGAGTGACGGTTGATAGGGAGGGATAGCGAGCGCGAGAGAGAGAAGAGAGAGAGTAAAAAGAAAACGTGCTTTCGTCGGGATGATGATGATGATGATGATGATGATGATGAAAAACCTTCCTTTAGTAAAACTAGACGAACCACAAAACCATTGGGTTCGCAGTGTGACAGCAATCCATGATGATATTGGTTCAGCTATTTCGGAAGGAGTGACATATTCTCATTCATAGTTATCTTTGTTATATCGATAATTGAAAAAAAATTGAATGAGTTACAGCACCTGCTATCCTGGAATGGTCACCCATTTTACTTTTGAAAAAACTTATCATTGCTTAACTTCGAACGTGTCTATAAGAGTTATTATTTTCTAAGCTTTGTTTAGTTTGGAATACAGTCATCAGTTTGTTTAGAGCTGTGTTTCCTAACCTATGTCCACATTGTCAAAATGGGCTATGGCAAATTATTTTAGGAGGGACACAGACATTTCTATTTCTCTATATATATAAGCATTTTCTACAGCTTCATTGGGGCCACAGCTTCATTGACCATGCAATGACCTGTGACCCAGGAGCCAGTAAAAATTATAAACTTTTATGACTAGCGGCACGGATATCAATGACTCTCTCACCAACTTTCCCTATCGGTCATAATCCCTCGGGAGTCTTCTATTCAGCATACAGAACCTGCACAAAGCTTATAAATGAAGTGTGTCTATTTATAGGTGTCCACAGAAAAACGTCACTTATGAGTTCGTCCTTGCTTCTCTATCTGGTCACCGATTCCAGTTCTTACGACGATAACCGTTACACAGCGCCTTCTATGATGTTTTGTATAACGCTAGTGCTTATTCGTAGGTATCAGTAAAAATAAAGTTTGACCTATTGTCACTATCAACCGAGAATCGAGGGAGCCTATCCCCTTTTCGCTTGCACTAAACCATGTAGGTTATTTTGCTGAGGTGGGCGAGACACCTACTAAATGATTTACCGCATAGATCAGATTACCCATAGCTGTGCTACTCATGGGCTGAGTTGGTAAGGACTGGTATCGAACCCGGAACTTTGCGATTGTTTGGCTCTACCGACTGCGCTAATTGGTTTCAGTAGTGTAATGTGTCTCGGCACAGAAAATGGCATCGGTGAGCCGAGTTAAAATTTCAGTCGACCTTATTTGCATTCATTTTGTATGAACAATTTTAGTAAAATTATGAATCCATCACTTCTACCAAGATTTTTTTCTGTCTTTCATTGCAATCATCAAAGACAGGTAGATATTCTTTAGAATATTACATGTTCTAAAGAGATTTAAGGTGGGTGAGTCCCCGTGGCTAACATGCTGGACTGTGATATCGTAGTAAGCGAGTTTGAAGTACTGTCACATTCTTAATAACACTTTCGAATAAATATCCTTGGAAAAGGTATGAACCTCTCTTTCCTTAGCTATGAGTTAAACAATACCACTAGTATTTTCTACAAAGATGGCTCTGGAATTAAATAACCCACGTAGGTTGATACACCATTAAAACAAAGAAACCAAACCAAACTTTTGGAGTAATACATTGGGAATGTAAGATATTTACTCAACCTGTTAGCCACGGGTTGGATTTGACATAAGGTCGTAAGTTGGGGCATCCAGTGATGATATAACTCTCAAATCAGTAGTAATGTGTCTATGAAACTAGCTTGCTAACCATTAAACCTCGATGGCACACCCTTACCTTTGGGAAAAGGTATGAACTTTACCTTTATAAGAATGTCTTTCGCATTAAATAACCTACAACGGTTGATATGACATTAAACAAAGAAACAAACATGAAATCATATAACTGTTTTATTTTTCCTGTCTACGTGCCTCGAGATAACAAGCAGGAAATGCAGACCTTCCCATACAGGACTTGAACTCGGATTGCGACGCCTTCAAACATCAAGCCACAAGTATTTTGGTTGGACCGTCGACAGCCGGAGATTAATTCTGTGTTTATTTAAATAAAATACATTTTGAATCCTTATATGTGGCCTTGTGGGTGTCTGAAACTGTTGAAGAGATGAAGTGATAAAGAGGCTGTCACTGGTTTTCAGTATGAGGAAGGAAAGAAAAATACGTGGTTAGAAAAAAATCCCACTCATGTTTATTTCAAATGCTACAAGTTCTTCAAAACAATATTTTTTGGTTGTTATGGTTGGTATTTAATGGAATATTAACCCTTGTGGATTATTTAATACCAAATCTTTTTTATAACTTCATATGTATTGATAAATTAGTGGAAATAATTTTCATTACCTTCATGTATATTAATAAACTGGTTGAAATAATTTTCATTTGAATTAATAAACTGGTATAAATGAATTTTATTAACTTAATATGTATTAATAAATACTGGTGCTTGACCCTCATCCATCGCGTTCTAGCACCTATATGAACAACAGGTAGCCCCATAGGGGGTTACTCCTCTATAGAGGTGCAGTCGATGTATTCTACAGACGACAAACCGATAAGAAAGATGTTAAAACACACGGAGTGGTGTTCGTTGTCGAAGAGCGGAAAATACTTCCTTCGTCTATAATCCGCCTTTGTTATTTGAACAGTATAGACATTGTCTTTGACCCTGCGCGTGAAGGATAAAGCCATATGGCTATATCACTCACACTTTTCAAGTAAGCATTTTTTTCATTGTGTACCACTTTCATATTATGTTTGTTCATTAAAAATATTTATATAGTTTTACATATTTTATAGTTGTTGTACGTTTATGAATTGTTTCCTTTTAATATTTCTTGTGAGTATGTTATGTAAATAAAAGTTTAAATATTATTGTATGTGCAAATGAGTTAATTTCCTTCCGTTTTGTTCAGTGTTAATATATCACGGATATACTAATGATAATATTGGTCCTCCTTATTCGAGTAAATTATCTTCCCTACCAACAAACACATTGTTTTTAACAGCCAATGTATTAATGAAATTCAAAATTATTTTAAATGATTATATCCAATAAAGCTATTTCACATATCTATATATTATTACACTTGTTCCTTAATCTTCCGACTGTTATGATATTGCAGCACCCTTTGTTTAAAAATCAGACCGTCCAAACCGTCGAGGATGAAATGCAAATTGTAAATCCTGAGTATCTGGTGTTGCTTATCCACATGACTTTTATTTCTTATGTGTGTCGTTACCTCAGCTAAATAATGGACTATTCCATTTTTATCATAAAGAAAGAAAGAGAAGAAAGGACATGCTACAAAGAAAAAAATTAATGAGAAAGAAAGAAAGTGAGCGTAAGAAAAAGATAGAGAGAGTGGGAAGAAAGAAAAAAAGAGAATAAGAGAGAGTTGAATTAAAATTATTATACTTTTTACATATTGAACTAGTTGTAATATCTCTTAAGTAAACATATCAAACGTTGTAATAATTAAATTATCATACTTTAGTATATCTATAAGTCCTGATATAGTTAATAATAATAATAATAATAATAATAATAATAATAATAATAATAATAATAATAATCTTCCCCCTTAAATGGACAAGGAAGGAAGTGTGACAAATGGATCAAATGATAATGCACCGAGCATTATATCCGAGAAATAATTTTCATTAATAATTTAAAAGAAATTACTTCGTGTATTAATAAACTGGTCGATGACCTTCATCCACCGCCTGGTAGCATCTTTAAATAAAAAGAGATGGGTGTTTGCCAGAAGGAAAATTTAAAGAATACGGTCGATACCAAATCATATAGGTGCTAGTGCTTAACATAACCAGCCGATTGATCAGATCGGGCCACTTCCACCGATCGTCTATCTCGAAGTAGAATGTTACAGGTCACGTGACCACTAAGTATTCGGGTCGGGGACCGCTCAACTGCCAGGATCTCTTCTTCAAGTATTACGGGTCACCACCCATGGCCAACAACTGGCTCTATTTGGGGGAAGTGCAGTGGATATATTCTACAGCCCCAAACGACAGGGTGGTATGTACTCGGGTAGGAATATCTCATCTACTGAAAGCAATGTCAACCAATGTATAGGTAAAGCGTGGACTGCTCCTGACAGATTATTGACAATATGGAAATTTGATGAAGAAAACGGGATTTCTTCCAAGCTGTAACCGTGCAGTACTACTGTATGGTTGCACCACTTGGACTCTAACGAAACGCTTTGAGAAAAGCTAGATGGGAACTATTCAAGTATGCTGCTTTGAACAAATTCTGGGAGCAGAACCCTACAAATCAGCAATTGTACGGCCATTTACCACCCATCTCACAAACCATTTTAGTAAGACAAGAAGACATGGTGGTCATTGCTTCAGAAGTAAGGACGAATTCATAAGCGACATTTTCCTATGGGCTCCTATGCATGGACACACTAGTGTTGGTCGACCAGCAAGAACTTACATTCATCAGTTCTGTTCGAACACTAGGTGTCGTCTAATGGACCTCCACAGCACATGCTTGGAATTCTTTAGATGAGGCTTGATAATTAGTACTATTTTGATTATTCGGACAATTGTCCTCATCTTCATTGTTATCTGTACAACATTTCGGCCGATGTGCCTTCCGGTCTTCTTCAGGTATTTCTTGTCGGACTCGGGAACTTTCACGGACTCGAGAGTAGATGTTTACGAAGAGTCGATCCCTCCTGAATGTTGTCCTCGTGTCATTACATATCTTTTGAATCTTTTCAGCTAAACCATTGACATAGGACAGAGTCCGAAAAGAAAGTTCCCGAGTCCAAAAAAGTTCCCGAGTCCGACAAGAAATACTTGAAGAAGACCGGAGGGCACATTGACCGAAACGTTGTACCGATAACAATGAAGATGAGGACAATAGTCTGCATAATCTAAATAATACTAATGACCTCATCATTGTTCGCAAAATGGCGACCATTCAGGTGGTATACGATTTTAAGAAACAGGAATAAATCAGATGGAGCTATGTCTGATGAGTAAGGGGGATAGGGTAGCAATCGGCAAACAGAATTGACTGCTTCAGTTACTGCAACCAGAGCAATGTGAACGGGTGCGATATCCTGGAGCAAGAGAACACTTTCAATCAGCTTCCCGTTGAGTTTCGACTTGATTGCTCTCTTCAGTTGTCTTAATTCAGGTGTAAAGTAATGTCTATTAATAGTTTTTTTTTTTCATTTCCCAGGTAGTCTAACATGATCATGCCTTTCAACTGAATAAATAAAATAACAGAAGTCATCACCTTGGCAACAGACGCTGTCTGCTTAAACTTTCTGGGTGAGGTCTCAGCATTCGTAAAGTGATCAGATAAAAAATGAAAAGAGGGTGCAGTGGCCTTTATTAAACACTAGCAGGGCCCATGGATATAACACAGTGGGATAATTTAATTATTACAAGGTTTGATATATTTAACTAAGAGCTATTGTAAAATAGTTCAATATGTAAAAATTATAATAATCTTGATTTAACTCTCCTTAATATTTCCTTAATTTGTCCCCCTCTCTCTCTCTCTCTCTCTCTCTCTCTCTCTCTCTCTCTCTCTCTCTCTCTCTCTCTCTCTGTTTTTTCCTTCTTTTCATTTTTTCATTATGTTCGTTTGAAACAGATTAGCATTAATCGCTTCACACGCTTACCCCCTCTCTCTATATTTCCCCTACTTTCTTTCTTTATAGTAAAAACGGAATGGTCCATTATTTAGCTGAGGTGCCGACAGTCCTAAGAAATAAGAATTCGGCACATAAGCAAAACCAGATAATCAGGATTCACATTTTTGCATTTCATCTTGGACGATTTGGATTTAATCATATTCTAGTAAAGTATTGACGAGGACATGCTTAACGTGTAAATATTTAGATTTCCTTTCTTACATGCTATCAAGTACTCAAGACTTTCTCTACAAATTATGCATATCAATGTTGCATAGGGCGTCGTCACTGTACTAAATTGCAATAGTTTTATCTTCGTTGTAAGGGATGACAATAACACCAAAGTTATCCTCCAGAAGTTTATTGAAATAAATTCAAGTTTCTTAACTTCGAGAGAGAGGGTCAGTTTAATTAATATATTCAGTCTTTAGACTTTCGGTCCTTCGATTAAATTTCTGGGCGATAAGCTTTTTCAGTTGGTAAATATTAAGGCTCTTTTCCGACACCAACTACACGAGGTCCCGCTCGGCTGACTACTGACCCCGATCACCTCACTCTCTCTCCGGGTGACTGCCTCCGGGGCTAACTGACGACTGACTTGTCTGAAGCCCTCGGTTCTTTTATATTCATAGCTACTCCCACGTATTTTTATCTCTTGATCTGATAACGGGCAGGTGTTAAACTTCTTTGTTTAATAAAACCGGAAATTCATATTTCCGCTTGTACAATATATAACACTCAAGACTTTCTCTACAAACAAATTATTTTCCTATTAAGATATTTCTCTCATACAACTATCTATAAACGTTTCCTTATTCTCTTCTGTTTAGTTTTGCTCAGGCAATAAAACATCTTTGATGAACGAGTTTACTTACCTCCGGCGAAACGCATCTGCTTAGCTTGTCAGGTTTTGCCTGAACTAAGCTAAAGAAGCATAGTCGCCATTGACGAGCAGATTTATAAGGTGTGGTCTCGTTCTGTCTCGTTCGTGGCGTGAGTATAGTGTCGCCCATGCAGATTATGCCGACAGTATAAAAGGAGCTCATTTCTTTGCCAGAGCGGCAGCAATCTAAGCATGAAGAAAGACTGTGAACGTGAAGTTACTGCTACTAGAAGACCCAACATCCTTGCTGTCACTTCATCGTGAATTGTTCCCACATTTATTCCGTGCAAAGAAACGATACTCAACTATCTTTCCTCTACATGCATGTTCACCAAAAATACTTTTCAAAAAGATTATAGGTAAACAATTTTAGCTGGTTTAAATCTTTATTCAACTCTCTCTCTCTCTCTCTCTCTCTCTCTCTCTCTCTCTCTCTCTCTCTCTCTCTCTCTCTCTCTCTCTTATTTCCTTCTCTCGTTCTTTTCATTTTTTCATTGTATTCGATTGGGACAGATTAGTATTATGTTTATTCGCGCTCACACCTCTACTCTCTTTTTGTTGTATAGCTGCTTAACTGGACATCAATAAACAACAGATACGTATATACAAAAATAGGACCCGTCTTTATTTTCTTCGGTGTGTGTTTGGTTAGGGGCGTAGAGCTTCACTATGAAAATGCCGGGTAGCTGGCGAAGGCGGCGACGAGTGTTCACTGGGAAAATACCCGAGGCTTGATGGGAGACGCGAGGTGATGCTATCGGCTGTTCGCTGGGGTCTCTGCCTGTCGGCTTGAATCCTCTGGCCTTAAAGCGACAAATACGCCTACGCATCTTTATCTTTTGATCTGGTCTTTACATCCGCTAATATGCCTACGCATTTTTATCTTTTGATCTGATAACGGATATTTGTTATATATTTCTTTATCTTCTCCCTGCTTCTTCCGTTTTTTCCTTTTTTTAATATATATTTTTATATTTCTCTTTATCTTTTTGCCGGAA
>CM042155.1:48183962-48217536 GCA_023376005.1 Doryteuthis pealeii
GATCAAAACCCTAAATAATTTAAGAATCTTTTAATTATTAAAAATTAGATTATTAAAAAAACTAGCAGAACCGGTGGATATACCACGGTATAATAATTTAATTATTACAACGCTTGGTATGTTTACTTAAGAGCTATTGCAAATAGTTCAATATATAAAAAGTTTACTAATCTTGATTTAACTATCTATCTCTCATTCTCACTCTTATTTTTTCTTTCTTTCCTTCTTTTCATCTTTTCATTATGTTTGATTGAAATAGATTGGCGTTATCGCTTCCACATCCTCACAACCTCTCTTTATTTTTTCCGTACTTTCTTTCTTTCTTGTATTTTTTTCAGTGTAGTATGTCCCTTTTCTTCCCTTTCTTTATAATAAAAACGGAATTGTCCATTATTTAGCTGAGGTAACGATACTCATAAGAAATAAGAATTCGGTGGATAAGCAGCATCAGATAATCAAAATATATATGTTTGCCTTTCATCTTGAATAATTTGGATGGTCTCATTTTTAACCAAAGGGTGTTGCAAGAGGATAACAGTCGTACAATTAAAGAAAACGAGTATTGATATATAATAGACTTTAAAACCAATTAAAATCCTAAATTGATAAATATATTTTTGATTCTATTTTCGACCCAACCAAATTATTTTAAATAATCGATAACATAAGTTTTCAGTAAATTTACAAATGTATGAATTTATTGATTACTTGATACTTTCGTCCAATATATTTTGAGTGAATGTTGGTAATTTCTAACATTTAGCAATTTAATACATCCAAATCGATTTAGATTCAACATTACTTAACTAATTTGTCGAGGAAAATATTATCCTTCCATTTGTTGACATTATAGGCTAAAAATATTTGTAATAAAAATAAGAAAAATCCTTGGCAGTTGATTTTTATTGGCTTCCATACAAAAAAGAAATCAGTTTCTTCAAAATACGAGGCGTCTTCAAAAAGTATCATGATTCAAGCTGTATTTACCAAGTCAGAATTGAACAATGAATTAATAGTTCATTTTCTTCAAAATACGAGGTGTGTTCAAAAAGTATCGAGACTGAAGCAGAAATGAACAATGAATGAACTATTAATTTCCTTCAAATAGGATGTGTGTTCAAAAAGTATAGAGACTGAAGCTGTATTTACCAAGACACAAATGAACAATGAATGAAACGTTCATTTTTTTTCAAAATATGATGTGAGTTCGAAATGTATCGAGACTGAAGCTGTATTTACCCAGACAGAATTAAACAATGAATGAAACGTTCATTTTCTTCAAATAGCAGGTGTGTTCAAAATGTATCGAGACTGAAGGTGTATTTACCAAGATAGAAATGATCAATGGTGAGACATGGGTCGCTATGGATATGCAAACCTTCTGATTATTCTTCCTAAGAGTGTGAGGTACCCAAAAGACCAACTTGCTGTCTTTTCCTATATTTTCTAAATGGCGGCAGGTAGTAGATTGGGATGTGATGAGGTCAAGTGCTAATTCTTGAGTATTAAAAACCGTACTAAAATCGGGTGAACTTTTTCACCTCTATTTCGACGGCTGTATAAATAACACGCGACCGAGTTCAAATTCTGGACAAGGCTGTTTGAATTTCACATAGACTTCGGAAAGATATAAATCCAACTAATCTCCTTCTAACTATGGGTAAATAGTAGGGCAGACTGGGGTCTTTAACTTTGGCTCGGTACCCAGCCCAGGAGAAGGAAAACTATGGATTCAAATATGTTAAACTCCGCTTAAGAAATTGACCTTGTGTCACATCCTGCTCGTGTGGAGGCATTGGTAAATATTTATACATAACACGTGAGATTGACACAATAACATCGATTGACGAACTATAATTGTGCGAGATGCGTAGATTTACAGACAACTAAATATGACTGTTTACTTATCGCATTAAACAATCTGAATGTTATAAAGTATCCGACTATTTTGATTCACTCGAACAGCAAATCGAAAAAATATTTCTTTTCTTTTCTTTTCTTTTCTTTATTTCCTTCTTCTTGCTATTGATTGTTATTTCACTTTATTTTTCTTTCTTACTTTCTTTCTCTCTTTCCTTTTTCTTTCTTACTTTCATTCATTCTTGCATGCTCTTGTTCGTTCTTTCTTTCTTTCTTCTTTTTCTTTCTTTCCTTCTTCTTGCTATTGATTATTTCATTTTCTTTCTTTCTTTCTTTTTTTCTTTCTTTCTTTCATTCTTCTTGTTCTCGATTGTTATTTTACTTTATTTATTTCCCCCTTTCATTCTCTCTTTCTTTCTTGCTTTCTCCTTTTATTTACCAAATGCTCAGACTAAAATGACAACGCTTCCACTCCGAAATACCTTCTCCTCCCAAACTGCCCATCGAAATATCTGATCGACAACAAGATTCCGGCAGTAAAATACTCAAAGAGCCATTAACATCAACACCAAACAATTCAGAAGGTCTAATAAGCACCACCACTAACAGTTTGAGATCTCTGCTGCTTCCGAATGGTTTTATCGAAACATTATATGTTTTATCTTATCCTGAACCGCTTCTGATATCCCTGCTAGTTGTAATATTTATTTGACGCTAGTCGGTAATGTACAAATGGCAAAATAATTGGATAGATTGATTCTATCGGTAACGCCTTTGTCAGTTTTCTTAATGAACATTGACAACAAAACCAACAAAATGTTCAGTTTTGCCTTGAGATTTAAACAGCCTAAGATACATGGGACGGTGAACAGGACGATAGGGCCTCTTACGTGTCACTAATGTACTGGGGGGGGAATACATTTGGCCTTGTGCCAAACTAATTTAAGCTTAGCCAATGTCATTAAATCATTAATTATTTTTATTAAAGTTATTTACTAAACTTCAGTTGTTTAAGTAAAATATAATAAACTTGAAGTAATGATAACCTGTCAACTGAAATTCATAGTTATTTTAACAGACAAAGACATGATATGGATATTCATTTTGCTGGAAGTAAATAGATAGATAGATAGATAGATAGATAGATAGATAGATAGATAGACTTTTAGGGGGCATATAGGGTAAATCGAATTCTGTGCAGTAGCAATGATTCTGCGAGACTAGCTTGCTAATCGTTATGTTAAATAATCTATGCGGTTGCATAAGATTATTGTCAATTCTAAAGGGATGGCCCTTTTCATATCACGGGCGGGACTTTCCATGGAATAGTACAGAAAGCCCGTGACATATGTGAAGTCACGTGAGACCTGGTTGGCTCCTCAGTTTTTCAGTTGGACGTCAGACAGTGAATATGTCCTGCCTTAACTGTAACTCACTCTGCATACGCGCGCTATGTTAGTCAAATATTTAGTTACATGAAATGTATAGTTAAGGAAATAAAAGCTTAAGAAAAATAACACGGTCTTGTGATTAATGGGTGTCTTGGTAACAGGACTGATGGAAGAAGAAATGAGCCAAGTGCGACCGATCACCAAGACGCTAGAAGAGATGTTAGAAGAGACCTAGAAGAAGACGTAAGATGTCAAAGACGACAGAAGAAGAATAGAAGAAAGTAAGAAGTAATGAGAAGGGCATACAACAGTTAGACAACAATGAGATGCGTTCTGTATTTACCCGACACAGGTAGGATATAACACAAGTTCGCATGTATGGTGCATCCAGCGAGAATCGAACTTGTTATTCAGTTGTACTGAATCATTGAAACGAGCTTGCTAACACTTACACCACAATTTGACATAGTTCTTATTTAACCAAAAAAATTGAATGCAGGAATAATTTACATTTCTAATCATTAACTTTTCTTTGATGCATTTTATTATTCAAAAAATAAAATGAAATAATCGGTTTTCTAAAATTGTAACCCAACAGGCAAGAAGAATTAGCCTTTGAGGAAAATAAAATTGTTTCAAACCTCTTACGAGCTAGGGTAACATTTTTTTTTAAATAAGATCTTATATGTAGATATTTACCTGACCCGTTCGCCACGGATAGAATGTGATACAATGTTTCAAGTATATATATATTTACCAACCCTTCCGCGCGAGCAGGATGCAACACAAGGTCAATTTCTTAAGTGGAGTTCAACAGGTTTGAATTCTGATTGTTTGGATATTACGGCATGTCAAACCCACTGGGTTATTTTATACCGAAAACATTTTACAGGGTCAAGCAAAATGATCTGACACATTTGTAGATTTAATAAAATGCAAATGAAGTAAAGAAACAAAAAAGTGTTTTTATTTTTCGAAAAGTACATATAATGCCATTTTTTTTTTTCATATAATGTCATTTCGTTTTATTTCTTTATAATGCCATTGTTTTTCGTTTCTTTTTCAGTTGCTGCTGTGAATTGGACTGGTGAGCATCGCGCTTTCATTGTGGAAACGTTTATCAAAACAAATGAATCTGTAACTGCAACACAAAGAGCGTTCCGTTTTCATTTCAATCTTGGTAGACATGATCCCGTACCAGCTCGAAACACGATCTTGTTATGGTTTACCAACTTCAGAGCTACTGGATCTGCATTGAAACGAAAATCAACCGGCCGACCTCGCACCGCCAGAACTCCAGAAAATGTGCCAGCGGTAAGAGCTTCAGTTCAACAGTCTCCACTCCGTTCCACATTTAAACGCGCTCAGGCTCTTAGACTTTCCGAAAGAAGTTTGCGAAGAATTCTTCACAATGATCTTCAAATGCATCCATACAAAATAATGTTGATAAACGTTTCCACAATGAAAGCGCGATGCTCACCAGTCCAATTCATGGCAGCAACTGAAAAAGAAACGAAAAACAATGGCATTATAAAGAAACAAAACAAAATGACATATGAAACTTTTCGAAAATAAAAACACTTTTTTGTTTCTTTACTTTATTTGCCTTTTAATTAACCTACAAATGTGTCAGATCATTTTGCCTGACCCTGTAAAATGTTTTCGGTATAAAATAACCCAGTGGGTTTGACATGCCGTAATATCCAAACAACCAGCCAGATCTTTTTTAGAGCGGGGTCCTGTCCCTTTGCATGGGATACAGCTATTATTTAGATAGACTCACCGACAGATAGGGTGAACGTCTAAGGAATAGAAACGAGTTCTTGTTTTCAAGTTTCTGTTACATCGTCTGCAACAAATCGTCCATGACCTTGTGGCAGACTACGTTGAACGACGCTACTGTAAGTTTCGTTTACAGTCAGCAATTTTGAATAAGGAGGAATGATATATGTAATATATGAACAGTATTAGATATGAATTGACTGAAATGGGTTAATAAATATGAACAGACTGAGATATAAACTTAAGTAGATAGATATAAGCAAAAGGATATATAGATGTAAATATACTGAAATAGATATGCATAGACTTATGGTATAAATAGACTGAAATAGATAGAGAAATATATGTCTACGAGGTTAATCCTAAAGGTAAGATCTCCAAAATATTTAGAAATCACAGAAACGTTTATTACTTATTGTTAATGATGTTTACACTATTTTAAAGTTTCAACATAATCACTTTGAAGACCTTAATTTTGGGATTACCCTCACGGTTGATTGATTTGTGGAAAATCTTAAGACATCATCTGGAAATGCATTTACATCATTATCATCATTATCAGATATCCATACACTTTCCTATTGGTCAATCGTGAGCCCCATCAAACAACTGCCAAATAAAGACTGTGCATGGCAGTGAGGCAAGAGCTGGGACAGGCGCATGCACAATATACACTAGAGTTTTGCCCAGCACTTTGAAGACCTTACCATTGAGATTACCCTGTTATATTACGTTGTGAATGTCTTTCTTCAATATTTCAGTGAGTCACCTTTTGTTGACGACTTCCAAGGATCTTAATTTATCTAATAAATCATATAAAATACAAGTTGATAAAAAAACAAAAAAACAGATCCCACACCGAAAATTTTGTAATAAAACTGTTAATTTTCTTTTTTTTCTTTCGGAATATACATTCAACTTGGTGCTTAAAATATTGAAAAATAATTTTCCCCAATATGTCATGGTCAACCAATTTTGCATGGAGGTCTGTTTCACCCAAACAAAATCATACACTGTAGTGCAAACCAATTTTCGGAGAAAGTTTCGATGTTGCCGTGCTCCATAAAAAAGCAGGTTTTTTGACTGGGTCCAGAAATGCAGAGAGTTTGGAACTGTGCAAAATCTTAATTCTAAAGGTCTAAGAGACACTTATTCTAGTCGTTTGGTTTGGATTTTTTTGTTTTTGTGTTACGGCATATCAACGTCAGAGGGTCATTTAATGCCCATAAAGTTTTGAAATAAATAAATTCTTAATGGATAATACAATTTTGTTTATCAACTCATGTTTTTCTATTTAACCCATAGATGGGACCCTAACAGGTACTACTACTCCTGGTCAGAGTGGACAAGGGAGCAATTGTGATGAAGGGGTGCTCCACATTCCCCAAACCTCCAGAACTGGAACCACACCATCAGAGAGTTTAACGTCATTCCCCAGGACATATATTCTAGTTGTAGGGTGAGTGCTAGGACCTAAAGAAATATTGATTCTATCCGGTGTCCATTTGGAGCATATCTTAGACAGAGAATTCCTTTAAAGTCACAGCAACAAAGATAACTTAAACTTTTAGGAATGAAATTGTGAGGAACTTTGAGGAAAGACTGAAGTTTAAGTCCGACAAATTTCTTGAAATTTTATTGAGTTGGTAATATTAAATAAAAAATTTTTTGGTTCTGTTTTTTGGGGGGCTTAGTTTAGCAAAATACCAGATATGTTGAAGCACCCAGTGAGAAACAACTTCATTAACAAATATCTGCATGCCTGTTTTCATACCTTTGCAGCAGGTACGGAATCTTACAACTATATGTAACATAGTTACATTTAGTGCCAGGCCTCAAGTATCGGATACTGTGAGGATCGAACCTACTAGCACGGGATTTGAAAGACGGACATGCTAATCATTATACAACGACGACGCACCCCCTCCCCCCCAAAATAGTTTATGCAACTAATATTTAGAAACCACATGATTCAATCGTATTTTTCGTATTCGCATTTTCATTGGATAGTCATCGAGCTAATTAACATAATATATTGTCTCAGTCCCGGAATAAATATCCCACCTCAAGATCTATCGACCAAGGAAACATTGTACAATTAACGGTCGTTATACGAACACCTAAACAACACAAGATGAATTGGGGCAGAAAAGCACTTGTTGCCATTAATGTGTTCTACTTGATATTACCAATACCATTTTTTGTTACCGGTTCTTTGGTTCTCCATGAATATTACTATGGCCGTTCAAGTTTATTAAGCACCTATGCAAACATTGGTGTATCAGTGAGTATGGCGCTTGGAGGAATTGTACTTATTCTGGCCATTTTGACTCTAATTGGAATCTACAAGGAACATACCTACATATTACATTATTGCATCGGTGCACTGACGGTGATCCTTGGTCTCGAAGTAGGCGCTTGTATCAGTTGTTACTATTCACAGAATGATGCCTTGAAACTGATACTACACTGGCTTCATTCGGCTCAATCTACTTACGTGACTAATTCTAATTCATCCGACACTTGGAACTCCATTCAACGCCACGTACAATGTTGCGGAGTTGATAGTTACAAAGAATGGTATAATTATTTGAAAGAACCTCATGTCCCTGATTCGTGTTGTATCAACTCCACCGTCGGTTGTGGACGCGTAGCTGTCGCCATCAACAATATCTACACTATCAGTTGCGAAACCGCAATTTATAACTGGTCCAGTCACCTCCAAATTCCTCTGATTGTTCTCTACACCGTCTTAATTCTATCACAACTTGCCTCTATAATTATAAGTTTCCTATCTGTTCTCAAGAATACTGTTGATTGAAAGACTTAACATGCTCAAATTTCTCCGTGTTCTCTTGTTAAAAACATCTATACCAATGAACTGTGCTATTAAATCTATTCTATTGACTTTACAAATACGCGGGAAAATTCTGAGAGCATTTGACTACTTGAGGCGCCAAAAGAACGCGTTAGTTTTCAGTTCGCCCTAAATACAAACGATCCAGCGATAGTAACTCGCGTTACCAAACACCTGTATCTATATTGGCCGGACAAATATCCATGCAGCAAAAAACTCTCCGTACAGACGCAAAACTCAACCAGTATCACAAGTGTCTGAAACGTGCATTTTTTTTTTGTTTTTTTGTTTTTTTTGTTTTATTCTATTGTCGAATATTACTTGTTGAGCGAACTGAATATACGTAGCACCCTCGATCAGCAATTTTTTTAATTGCAAGTTAGTGAACCTTTTTGTTTACTGCATATGTCTATACATAAGAATATTATCAACTGAAAGACTTTGTGCTTATATTCCTTCATATATTTTCTTAAACATCTATACGATACCAATTATTAATGTACTCGAGATTCGCTTTGTATTAATTATTTACTTTAGTAATGACGGTAAACTCTTCCTGTCGTTGCAATTGGATACTTCAGGCACCATACTTATAAATTATCTCGATACTCCAAAGTTCTCTTACTTGTAAGATTAATTTATCTAAGCGTCACATCTCTTTAAGAGTTATGCCAATTGATAAACTAACAAATTCAAGTATAATAACTGCTCAAAATGTATTACCTTGCTTGTTAGAAACCTTTATGGGGTTTAGCTCAATCGGCAGTACATAAGGTTCCAGATTCGATTGTGGCCCCTCGGCGCATGAATTGCACAACTTAGATTTGATCTGTGTTAATGGAGTTAATAGGCGTGGCGCTTCACCTCAGACTCAAAAACTATCTACCTGGTCTAGGGCTAGTGAAATGATTTTGCTCTCCGGATGATAGGCCACTCCGACATTATATCCACTAATACTACAACTTCCCCCTCGCCATTGGATCAATACGGATTAAGTTCTGAAACTAATAACTCTCAATTTTTTATCCCGTTAGCCTTCGATAAAAACGACCCAAAGATATCACCCATGGTGATTCAAATTAACACCCCCCCCCATACACACATCTAACAGGGGTCTATGCTTTGATATCACTTGTAAAATTCTCATTTTAACTTTACGTCTCATTTTTAAAACGTCTTTTCTAAAAGTAATAAATTAATCATTCATTCATTACATTTTACAAACAAGATAAATTTATTTACTGATCGAATCCACGCGTTTTCTAAAAACTATAAAAGTATAAATATTAAATTGCTTTATAGATTAATAAAAGCGTGTATTTACGTCTACAGCGATTTTTTTTTTTTTTTTTGCAAGATTTGGTAGCTGAGTGGTCCCTAATCCTGCTCATTAGATCAACGCAACGGCATCACTTCTCTTCAGCTAGACGATCTGTCGGAGAAATAACATCCAATTACTCAATTCAACACTGGACGTTACATCTAGCAAGTAACGTGTATCTTAAGATCAAATATTTGCATCTGTTTAATTCTAACAGAATTATATGAAAAATTAAAGATTTTAACGTAAACATTTCTATAAGATACTCCTCGATTGGAATATTTCGAGTATCCCGACTGGAAAATGTTCAGATTTACATATGAAACTCAAACTCCCTTTTAACTCTTTCAAAATCAAATAGAACCGAAACATTTTATTAGTGAGTATTAATTTTGAAGCCGGAATAAGATTACCGTTTTTCCCTAGGTAAGGCTTCACGTGGTGTAATGGTTAGCAAGCTAGTATTCACAGACCATTGTTAATGGGTTCGATTCTCACTGGGCGCCCCATACTCCTGGCCTTGTGCCATATCTAAGTTAAGCTTAGTAAATAACTATATAGAACTGATCCAACACTAGCGTTAAGTGAAATTCCTTTGTCTTTGATTTATTTGGAATAAAATATCGAAATTTTGTTTGAGTATATTGCTATTTTATGGGGAGGATTTCGACTTATGTTAAATAGATAACCACATTGTGTTTAAAATATTACTTCACATATGCGATTTCTTCAAATTTCACACACTAAACATTATTCATTTCCAACTAGAATCCATTTTGTAAATAGATTATATTTTTGGAAACGGAATATCTCGTTTCTAAGATAAAAGCAATAAGTCAACATTTTCTTATTCTTCCCTGATTGTCCTACGTATTAATGGTATAGACATTCTGAACATTTTTTGTTACAATCCCAAATAGTTGTGTGCTATCACTGAAACTAAATTTACTTTCCCGAGACTCTCCGTTCGCCGATAATTTCCCGTTTTCTATGAGTCTCTAGTAATTTTATCTATTTTTTTATTCTAGCAATTGTGGTGCGTTTTAGTTACTATTTTTAAACGAGAAAAATACTTTTTCATAAGTTTATGTATTGTGTTAAAAATTCCAAGTTGAAACGGATACTTTGAAAAAGTTAACTTTTTCTAATGAATGGAAATGATTTCATTTGAAAGTAAAATTTCACTTTACAAAACTAATGCTGTGAGAAATGTAAATGAAATATATTTTGGCATAATTACAAATAAACTTTTTTTTTCTTTCTTTCTTTCTTTCTTTAATTCTATGTAAATATCTGTGTGTGTGTGTGTTAATGCTTATACCGAGAATACTCGCGATAATAACCGGATAAATTTCAAACCATCTAACTTCAAAAATATTGATAATTTTATAAGAAATATTCTAAAATTCATTTAATCAAATCCTGTTTCGTTTTAGCCGGTTAATTACAAAAAAAGTAAAAGGGAATAATTTTTTTTTTTTTTAATTTACTTGGTCACCTCCTTCTCCTGGTGGAAGGGTTGGGTAAATACACCCATAAGAACTTGGCGAGGAACCGGTATTAGTGCGGATTGAAGTCACTAGCAGTAAATTCACGATACTATATTGTTTTTAACTCCTTCGAGATCGACTTGCTGTACATAAACTAAAAAGAAAATATAATCTCTATATTGATACGCTACTACTTGCCTACGTGTGTCATTATATAAGATAAATAATGGACTCTGTAACTGTGAGAGGGGGAGAAAAAACAAATATAAAAGGATATATTAGATAGGAAGAGATAGCAGTTTCAATGAAATAGAAACAAATATTTCACCAAAGATTATACTTTTTACATATAAAAATATTTTAAATAGCTCTGTCGGCTGGGGCACCGACTGCACCTCTGCAGAGGGGTAAGACTCCCCCAATGGGGCCACCTGTTGGCCGTGGGTGGCGACACATGATGCTTAAGGATAGAACCCAGGTGGATGAGCAGTTCATAACTTGCAATACTCCACTTTGGCCCTATCTTAGGCTAGACGGTCGGTCGGAGAGGCCCCCTCCAATCAATCGGCTGGTTACGTCAAGCCCTAGCACCTATATGATTTTCCCAACCCTATTGCCCTTATGACAAGCCCCAGCTCTTTTTATGATATGGGTGCGAGAAGGCGGTGACTGAGGGTCTACATGTTCTGGGAATGACGTTAAACTCTATCTGATGGTGAGGTTCCAGTTTTGGTGGTTTGAGGAATGAGCAGCACCCTTCATCACCATTGCGCCCTGGTCCACTCTGACCCGGAGTGGTAGTACCTGTTAGGGTTCCATCTATGGGTTAAATAGAAAAACATGAGTTTATAAACAAAATTGTATTATGCATTAATAATGAATTTATTTCACAATTTTGTCGGCATTGAGGTTGATATGCCGTAAAACAAACCAAACCAAACACACAAAACGTTGCAATAGTCAAATTATTCATAGTGTGGTATATCGATGGTTCCTATTCATTATCATCATGTCGCGCAAGCAGCACGGATATCCATGACAATCTCTCACCATCCTTCCCTATCACCCATTGCCCCTAGAAAGTCCACTGTGCAGCAACCAGCATCTTCACATAGTTGATCAATGTAGGTCCTTGCATTAGCATGTCCATGTATTGGATTCCACAGGAGAACGTTGCTTATGAGCTCGTCCTTGCTTCTCCAACAGTGTCCTGCGTGCCTAGTCCGTCTCACTCGGATCGTTTGTGAGATAGGGGGCAGGTGGCCATACAGCTGCTTATATGCAATTACTAGCAGACTTACCCGACCCATGACCAGAGTAAAAATGATTTTAGGAACAAGAGTGAATGAGAGAAAAAATAATTTAGTAAATTCTTATCAATTTTTTTTTTTAGAAAACGCTAACAATTCAGATATTAGAATGTTTGTTTATTTAAGGATTTTTTTTACAGTCAAAATATCAAAGGGATCTCATCTTGATGTAATGGTTAGCAAGTTGGTCTTGCAGATCCTTTACTACTAAATACGAGTTCGATCCTTGCCGTATACCCCATACTTGTGACGAAAGTTTTGGGTAAATAAGAATGGCGTCCCGTTGTTGTTATTTGAGTGGGTTTGAAAGGAGAGTTCTATCAGGGTATTATGCGTAGCGAGATAGTCTCGCCGATCCATTATTACTGAATAGCGAGTTCGATCCTCATTGGATCCCCTATACATGCGACATTGTATTACATTCTACCCGTAGCGAACGGCGTGGGTAAATATTTATATCTAAAATATTATTTTATAAACGTTACCCTAACTCGTAAGTGGTTTGAAACAATTTTATTTTTCTCAAATGTTAGTTCTTCCTTGCCTGTTGGGTTACAATTTTAAAAAAAACAAACTTATTAGTTTATTTTTTTATCCCATAAAATCCCTTAGAGTCAACCACCACATTTATTAATATACATGAAGTTAATGACAATTATTTTTAAACATTACATATATCAGATTGCTTACCTACCTGAGGTTAAAGAGCCCGGTCTGTTCTATTATTTACCTATAGGTGGAGGGAGAATATATGGATTCATACCTTTCCCAAGAGTTTTAGCACAATGTGTAATGTAGACAGTCACGTCTAGGATTTGAACTCGGGTCGACTAGTCCATTTCCTACAACTCTAACCATTACACCACACACATCTACATCTATATTTGGCATTAAATAACTAACAAGTGTTGATATGCCATTAAATCAACAACCTATTTATAATGTATGAGTGTTTATCGGTTAAGTTTAAGATTTGATCTTCTAGACTACTTATATATTTAAATTTCTTTTTAGTAGTGAGGGCTTGTGTAGGAGCAGCCACACATTTTGGATAAGCGCATAACAAACGAATGGTGCCCCTGTGGGTCACAGACTTTCCAAACCCACACCCCTCGCGTCACAAACTCATATTTCATCTTCTTCTCCTTGACTGGTTACCCTATCAAAGCTAGATAGATGATCCACCCTACTATTTACCCACGGTTAGAGGGAGAACAAATGGTTTAATGGCTTTTTCCAATATCACTTGGAGGAAGGAAGATTTAATAGGCTCTTGTACGATTTAAACTTGTTGAGTCTATTTTTCATGACTAACCAATACATCACGTGTAAAAAAAATAATATCGGTGGAGTGACCTATTGTCAGTATCTACCTAGTGTCTCTGCCCAGCCGGGAGTCAAGTGAGCTTCGGCCGCTGAATCAGGTTAAGTTATCAGGTTAAATTAATAGCGTCGATCCCAGCCCCCCCCCCAGGCAATACCTGCCCCCCTTAGGGGCGGCGCTGGGTTTATTGCCCAGCGCCTGAGGCGCCCCCTTGT
Organism: Doryteuthis pealeii; assembly: GCA_023376005.1. Lineage (NCBI taxonomy): Eukaryota > Metazoa > Mollusca > Cephalopoda > Myopsida > Loliginidae > Doryteuthis > Doryteuthis pealeii. Next base: position 48,197,513 of record CM042155.1, read on the forward strand.
GGTGGAATGCCGACGGGATCGACGCAATTTTTTCCACCAACCACCCACAAGCCGAAGCTTGTGGGTGGGTCCACATAAAAATGTCCTTGTGTCAAGCCCTCATAAGTGGGATGAGCGGCAAATATACCTATTGTCAGTATCTACCGGACAGAAAAGGAGCCTATCCCCTTTTATCTAAGGCTAGAACAGAGAGATTGTTCGTATCACGGAGGTAGAGCACCACACCTATCACCAGCTCCCCATTTTACTGCAAATATCCTAGCTGCGCATGCGTTCAGTTGGCGAGGGTCGGTGTGAAACTCGGAACCTTGTGGTTTCTAGGTGTATGCTCTAACGACTGAGATTGATAGAATTCAGAATTGTTTATCATTTTACATAATGGATAGACTATTTCTCTGAGGTTTTCAGGTGGGGCTTAATAATTATTATTTATTTAAATTATTCGGAATAGTGTCCTCATCTTCAATAATAATTAATACAGCTTAACGCTTGTACCCCAGCTATGGTTAGCGGAATGAGAAGAAAATACCCTTGGGGACTGAATAAAGGGTTAAGTTCAAAGATCCGTGATGGACCGATTACGACAAGAAGATTTCCGAATTCGAAAAGAAGGTTGCCGAGTTTGAAAAGAAGGATGCTGAGTCCGAGAAAGTTCCAGAGTCCGACAAAAAATATCTGAAGAAGGTCGGAGGACACATCGGCCGAAACGTTGTACAGATAACAATGAAAATGAGGACAATAGTCCTAATAATCTAAATAATAATAATAATAGATAGACATAGCCTACCATTTTTATCAGGTAGTGTAGAGTAGTTTAAAATTGAAGGTAATACAGTGAAAAGTCACAGAAAGTTTGATTGGTAGGTCTTGACCCCAGGTTCGGCTCTAACGGGGGCTTACATTGGCATAGAGAGTCACGGGATTAGACGAGGCTGTGAAATTAAAATTTAGAGGTGAGTCCAAACGGTTCTTCTGTGTAGACGTGCCTTTCCATCTCTGCCTCTTCCCACACGCGTGCGATAAAGAATGTATCGGAAAAATGTGGGTAATAAACGTGCACACAGAAATATGTCTCAGTGTTGTTGCCTTGATAGAAGAAACACAAAACAAAACACACAGAGGGATACCTGACCCGAACAGAAACCTCAATACGAAAAACACAGACACAAAAACACGATAAAATTAGATATTAGAAGGAGCAGTATGCAAAAATTATATACAATATAATGTTGTCTCCCTGCTAAAAGATAAACTTTACACGAAAATGACCATCCAGGATTTTACATTTCCTAAAAGAAGTGGGATTGTAATAAAAAATATGAGTAATTGAACAATAGGTATAATTTATAATTTTCTCTACCAAACTACCGTTATGAATACAAAACTCAGTTGGCATTTAAATGACCCATAGAGGTTGATATGCCGTAAAACAAACTAAACCAAACGATCCCTGATAAAATAACAACACAATGAAACCCACAGAGAGACATCCGACCTGAAAGGTCACCCCGATGCGAATAAAAAAAGCATCCAATGGGAGAATAAGTAGAAATCCGATAATAGTAGATAGCAGAACAATTATAAAAAATACCAATGTTTTTTTTAATGATATCAACAAAAAATAACTTGATGTAAATTTGATGAGATGCTGTTAAACAAATAAACTATACCAAATCTTAGTTTAGCAAAATACCAGATGTGTGGAGGCACCCAGTGAGAATCAAACTCATTAAAGATCTACTTTTATTACTATTGCAGCACAGAAGGAATCCTATATCTGAGTATATATTAGATACAGTGCCAGGCCTCAAGTATGTAACACGCTGAGGATCGAACCTACTAAAACAAGATTTGAAAGAGGAACATGCTACCCATTACACATCGTCGAAGAACCCACTAAAAATAGTTTATGCAATAAATATATAGAAACCACAAATTTCAACCGTATTTATCGTGCTCGCATTTTTATTGAATAATCATCTTGCTAATTAATATAAAATAGTGTCGTTGTTCGACGCAATAGAAAAGTATCTTTCAATTGACGGTCGTTATACGAACACCTAAACAACGCAAGATGAACTGGGGCAGAAAAGCACTTGTTGCCATTAATGTGTTCTACTTGATATTACCAATACCATTTTTTGTTACCGGTTCTTTGGTTCTCCATGAATATCACTATGGCCGTTCAAGTTTATTAAGCACCTATGCAAACATTGGTGTAGCAGTGAGTATGGCGCTTGGAGGAATTGTACTTATTCTGGCAGCCTTCACTCTGATTGGAATCTACAAGGAACATACCTACATATTGCACAGGTGCATCGGGGCACTAACGTTGATCATTGGCATTGAAATAGGCGCTTGTATGAGTTGTTACTTCACGCAGAATGATTCATTGAAACTGATACTACACTGGCTTCATTCAGCTCAATCTACTTACGTGACTAATTCTAATTCATCCGACACTTGGAACTCCATTCAACGCCACGTACAATGTTGCGGAGTTGATAGTTACAAAGAATGGTATAATTATTTGAAAGAACCTCATGTCCCTGATTCGTGTTGTATCAACTCAACCGTCGGTTGTGGACGAGTGGCTGTCGCTAGCAACAATATCTACACCACCAGTTGCGAAACAGCAATTTATAACTGGTCCAGTCACCTCCAAATTCCTCTGATTGTTCTCTACACCCTCTTGATTCTATCACAACTGGCCTCTATCATTATAAGTTTCTTATCTGTTCTTAAGAATACTGTTGATTGAAAGACTTAACGTGCTCAAATTTCTGTCTTTGTTAAGAACATCTACACTATACCAATGAACTGTGCTATTAAATTTGAACTACTTATCCATTGGCTTTATTAATACGCGAGTCAATTCATCATAGATCAATTGACCACTTGAGGCCCAAATAAGTTTTCCGTTCCGAAAGTATCACTGTTCAGTTGACCTTAAACACGAACGATCCATCACTATCATTAAGAACTCTTGTTACCTTACACCTTTACCCGCCAAATATTCATAAAGCAAAACTTCTCCCGCTGACCTCAACCTGTCAGACAAATGTCTGAAACCTTTAATCTTGCCCGATTCTTTTGTCAATTATTCAAACTACCTATGAAATTAAGAGTTCACTGAATAGGTATTCAGCTAACACTTCTCTTCTCTTGTGCGGTTCACACCAACAGACTACTAATTCTTCGTCGAATTAAATTAGCAGACGTTTATTCGTTGCATACATCTGTACTTAAGAATAATAATTGAAATAACGTGCTCAGATTCCTCCATAAATTTTCTTGTTAGAAATATCTATACGATGCTATTTACGTGTGATTGATTATTCATCAATTATTCACTCTGGATTATTTACTTAATTAATGACTACCAATTACTCTTGTTCTGACTACCTCAGTCCCCCTATTCATAATTCTTATTATCCAATAATTTCTTGCTTATAAGAGATTAACGTGTCTAATCTTCACATCTCTTTAAAAGTTGTGCTAATTGAAAAACTAACAAATTCAACTGTTAAATTCTAAAGTTTCAAAAGCTTGCTTATTAGAAATCTCTAGGTTTATCTCAGTCTGTAGAGCATCCACAGAGACCCCAACATTCCTGGTCTGATAGCGGCTCCTCGCCAACTTAGGGCAGGAGTTGCACGGCTTGGATTAGTTATGTGCGGTTGAGCTTGCGGTAGGTGTGGTGATCCACCTCGAGTGCAAAACAATATCCCTGGTCTAGGGTTAGAGAAGACTACCTTGCTCTCCGCATGATACCAAAAATCGGCTACTAATCACTAATACTACCAATTCCTGTTGCAATTGAATACTTTTATATACTAATCCGGACTAAGTTCAAAAACTTTTTTTTGCTAATTCGTTAGCCTTATCAGGAAACGCTATAAACTACTGACAATGGAGATTCCATTTAACGCGCCTCGGCAGGAATTTCTACTTTGATGTCTGACTATCAAGTGTAGCATTCTCATCCTTACTTTTCTCATCATTTTCAAAATGTCATTTCTAAAAGTAATAAAATGACTCCAGATGAATTGTTTCACTAACGAGATAAATTTATCTATTGGCCGAATCCACGCGTTTTCAAAACTATACAAGTAAATTTATCAAAATGACTAACTGGAAAATATTAGAAACTCGTATTTTACATTTACGCCGATATTTCTAAAAAGATTTGCTAACTGAATGGTCCCTAATCCTGCTCGTTAGCAGCAATTCACTTCGGCTAGACGACCTGTCGGAAAAAATAACTCCGGTTACTCAATTCAACCTTCCATTCCCTCTAGCGTGTAACGTATTTTAATTTAATATTAAATATTTGGGTCTGTGTTTTTGTGTTTTCTAACAGAACTCTTAAAAATTTAAGATTTTTGCGTCAACATTTTTATAAGATAATCCTCGATTGGAATATTTCGAGTATCTCAACTGGAAAATGTTCAGATTTACACGTACAATTCCGTCACATTAACTCAAAGGGTTTTACTTTTCGAAACCAAATAGGACTAGAACATTTTGTTAGTGATTTTCTTTTTGTGTGTGTGGGGGGAGGTAACGATTTTTTTTAATTCAACAGAATTGACCCAAAAGGTTAGTAATTGAAATGATCTTTAACCATTTGAAATCAATTATCGAAATTTTTTTTTCGTGATTTTTTTTTCTCCAAGATAAAAGGAAAAAAGTCTCTACAAAATCTGTAAGAAAAAAAAACGCTCGACTTAGTGGTACCTCCTTAACGGAGGGGTCGGGTAATTCATCTATAGGCACTTTTCGAGGAACCTAGTGTGAGTGCGGATCGAACTCGCTAACAAATTTACGAAACTAGATTGTATTTTAACTCCTCCGAATTCGAGTAAAAATTAAACGTTTTTAATTTGCGAATATTGGGAGGGGCGCGGAAGATTATTAGTACCTTTTATCTGTTTTTTATTTATTTATTTTATTTATTTGTTAACTGTTAAAAAATAAAATAAGATGGGCTAGATGACGTTTTCAAGATTGTTTTTTTTTAATACATCTTTAAATATGCGATTTTACTTTCATAATCACAATTTAAAGATCTTTTAAATTATTTGTACTTTCTTAACATATATTAATATAATCTGTTGCGAGAGGGGATACTTATCTCGTGGAGCAAAGCGGGCGCGAACCTATCTCTATGGCAGAATGAGGGAAACATACGGTCGAATAGTGTTCACTAGCATACTGACAAAGGAAGAGGCCGGGGGGGAGGTGTCTTCTTATAGGATAGTACCAGATGCTTTGTGGGTAAGTGAGTGGACATAAGACACCCGCTTACCCTGCCAGAGGGGAAGTCATTCAGGGAACAGGCGGAAAGAATGAGGGAAGAGAAAAGAGGATAAAGGCGGAAAATACAGTATAGCACAAATTGTTTGTTTTGGGTTTGTTTTTTGTTTTTGCTAAAAAGCGATACCTAAGAGAAAGACAAGGAAACCATAATAATCTACATACTACTATGTTAGTACTTGCCTACGTGTTTCACTCCCTGTCATCACCTAAGATAAATAATGGACAATATCATTGTAATTGTACGGAAAATAAAGAACCACCTTCACGTTAATAGGAAAAAGAAAGCAAATATAGAGAGATAAGAAGTGATAGCACTTATCGTCTCTTTCAATGAAATAGAAAAAGAAAACAGAACCTTTGAAAAAAAAAAAAATAGGGAGAAAAGATAAATTTCACGTAAGACATTTTATATTTTTAAATAGCAAACAGATCTAACATTGCAATAGTAAAGTTGTCATAGTGGGGTATATCTATGGCTCCCGCTAGTTACATATATAATTACTAGCAGAAGTACCCGTTCTGTGACCGGAGAAGAAGGATTTTAGGAAAATCAGAGAAGAGAGAGAGAAAAGGGTAAAAGGAGAAAATAATTCAGCAATTTTTTATCTATTTTATTTTTAATAGCTAAGAATTCGTATATTACAATGTTTTTTTTTTTATTATTTTTTTATGGTCTAAAAAAATAGTAATGACATACCGTACTGGTGTAATGGCTACTTTTTTTCATTTTCGCAAGTATAGGGCACCCAGTGAGGATCGAACTCGCTATTCAGTAATAATGTATCTGCGAAACTAACTTGCTAGCCATTACACCACGATTGGACATCTTATTTAACCTGCCCGTTGATTCGGGTAAGATCAAAATCGCTATTAATTAATAATGAATTTGCGGGACTAGTTTGCTAACCATTGCAACACGATAGGACGCCCTTGTTCTTTACCCAATCTGTTCGTCACGCGTAGGATGTGACACTGCGTCACGCGTAGAGGGAATCCAGCGATGATCAAATATCTTAATCTCGACGATCCATTACTACTGAACATCTTGCTAATCATAATAGGCACATTGGATGCTTTTTCAAATCCGTTTGTCACGTGTAGGATGTGACACAAGTCCGCAAATATGGGGCATAGAGGGAAAATTTCAAAAAATATATAACCATTACACCACGACGGGATGCCATCCTTATTTATCCAACACTTTCGCCACAGGTAGGATATGACACAAAGCGAGGATCGAACTCGTATTCAGTAGTAATGGATTTGCCAGATTAGCTTGTTAACTATTACACCGAGATGGTATGTCTTTAATATTTTGGGTTATTTCCTATAAATCCAACATAAACAAAAGGTGAACCACTGATAAATTATTTATTTTCCCATTAAACTAACCCTTAACCCTAACTTCTTTTTTCCTAGTAGATCAATAAATGAATAAATCATTTATCAGTCAAGAGTGGTTCCCCTTTATGTTGAACTTATAGGTAATAACCATATTTTGAATGTAAAAAAAAATACTAAAATAAACAAACTTTTAATCTACGAATTATTAGCGATTATTTTTTTAATTTGATAAAAATTTGCTAAATTATTTTCCTGTTCGCTGACTGGTGTTCCTAAATAAGAACCCCCGCCTGGGTGTGTACCTGGTGGTTTTGGCCACTGGACAGAGAATCCGAATTAACGGCGTGATCGCAGGGGATCATCACCCAAGCAACAGTGGCAGGGCTAGGTTTATTGTCCAGTGCCTGAGGCACCCACCCTTGAGGGGGAATACCGAGTGGATCCACACATCTTTTGTGCCTGTCATACAATGAGCATCGGTTCGTTAGTGTGCCCGCATTAAATGGACCTTTGTGTCTGACGGCATCTAGTGGGATATTGAAAATACCCGATGATGTTCCTAAAATCATTGTCTCCCGGTCATAGAACGGGTACTTCTGCTAGTAATTATATATAACTAGCGGGAACCATGGATATACCACACTAGGACAATTACAACGTTTGATATGTTTACTTAAGAACTACTTTAAGGATTTTTCACAATATGTAAAAAGTATAATCTTTCGTGAAAGTCATTTTATCTTTCTTTTAACGTAATTTTCTTTTTTTTTCTTATTTCATTCAAAACTGGTGGTATATGTTATCTTTATTTCTATATTTGCTCCTCCCCCCTCTGACGTGAAACATTCTTTTCTCACAATTACAATGATATGGTTCTTTATTTGAGGTGATGACAGGGAGTGAAACACGTAGGCAGGAATTATCGTATTAATGTATAGATTGTAGTAATTCATATAAAGAAAGTTAAAATAATTTAGAAAATCTTTAAATCGTGATTATGACAAGATCGGAGTTTTAAAGATGTATTTAAAAAAAAAGTTTAAAATTCCATCTGGTTTAGTCTTATTTTTTAACGTAGAACTAAAAGGATTTTCTAACAAGTTTTTTTTTTTGAATTAGTTTACTCCATTTGTAATTGCTTTTCCAACTTTCAAGGAAACAAGTTTCTCCACTTAAAAAAATTTTTTTTAAATATAAATATAAATATAAATATATAATCTATTTACAAAATGGTTTCTAATTGAAATGCATTAGGTTTAGTGTATGAAATTTGGAAAAAAATCGCATATTTGAAAATTAAGTTTTGTAGTTAATTATTTTCTAATAAAACAAAATGAAGCGGTAATAACCCTCGTCGCTAAATAATACACACACAAAACAATGTTTCGATAGAGAAAGTTAGTGGAATTTCAGTTACTAATTAGAGTTAGTTCTATATAAGCGATACTAAGAAAAAAATAATCTTATCCACTCACCAAAATTAATATTCACTAACACGTTTCAGTTTTATTTCATTTTTGAAAGAGTTAAAAACAATGGAGTTCGAGTTGTATGTGTAAATCTGAACATTTTCCAGTTGGGATACTCGAAATATTCCAATTTAAGTATTTTAGATAAATGTTTACGATAATTCTTTAAGAATTATTAGAACAAACGCAATTATTTAATCTTAAGATTACCTTACATGCTAGTGACGTGTTGAAATGAAAAATTGGACGTTATTTCTCTAACAAAATAAAGTAAATCTGCTTCAGTTTACTTGATCTAATAAGCAGGATTAGGGACCAATCAGCTGCCAAATTTGTTTTAGAAAAATCACCGGAAACGTAAATATGTGCTTCGAATATCTTTCAGTTCGATATTCAATTCATAGAAATTTCATGTTTACTTGTATAATGTTGGAAAAGGCGTGGGTTTGGCCAGTAAATAAATTCATCTTGTTAAAATGCAATTCATGATAATTTTGTTTATTAATTTTAGAAGTGACGTTTTAAAGTCACACGTAGAGTAAAAATAACTTTCAATTAAAAAAAAAAAGTTGAAAATATCTGATCGAGGATGCTACGTTAGTTAGCTAAATAGGGAATATTTAACAAAATAATTAAGCAAAAGATTAAATGTTTCAGACATTTGTGATACTGGGTGAGGTTTTTTGCCCGGTCAATATAGGTAGAGATGTCTGGTAACGGAATTTACAATAGCTAGGTGTTGGATAGTTTTTATTTAGGGTGAACTGAACACCAAGGAGTTTGAGAACGTAGTCAGGATTGGTGCCTGAAATGGTCAATTGCTCTACGAAGAATTGGTTCACGTATTAGTAAAGCCTTTAGATAAGCAATACACATTTAATATCACAGTTCATTGGTATAGTATAGAGGTTTTTAATTAAAAAAAAAAAAAAAAAAAAAAAAAAAAAAACATGAAGAAATTTGAGCACGTTAAGTCTTTCAATCAACAGTAGTCTTAAGAACAGAGAGTAAGCTTATAATGATAGAGGCAAGTTGTGATAGAATCAAGAGTGTGTAGAGAACAATTAAAGGAATTTGGAGGTGACTGGACCAGTTATAAATTGCTGTTTCGCAACCGATAGTGTAGATATTTTTGCTGGTGACAGCCATTTGACCGCAACCGACGGTTGAGTTGATACAACATGAATCGGGACATGGAATTTATTCAAATAATTATACCATTCTTTGTAACTATCAACTCCGCAACATTGGACGTGGTGTTGAATGGAGTTCCATGTGTCGGATGAATTAGAATTAGTCACGTAAGTAGATTGAGCCGAACGAAGCCAGTGTAGTATCAGTTCCAAGGAATTATTCTGAGTGAAGTAACAACTCATACAAGCGCCTATTTCGAGACCAAGGATCACAGCCAGTGCCCCGATGCACCAATGTAATATGTAGGTATGTTCCTTGTAGATTCCAATTAGAGTCAAGATGGCCAGAATAAGTACAATTCCTCCAAGCGCCATACTCACTGCTACACCAATGTTTGCATAGGTGCTTAATAAACTTGAACGGCCATAGTGATATTCATGGAGAACCAAAGAACCGGTAACAAAAAATGGTATTGGTAATATCAAGTAGAATACATTAATGGCAACAAGTGCTTTTCTGCCCCAATTCATCTTGTGTTGTTTAGTTGTTCGTATAACGACTGTCAATTGGAAAAAAATATTTCTCTGTTTGCTTAATCTAGAAGTGAGATATTTATCCCTGCACAACGGCAATATTTTATGTTAATTAGCTCGATAATTATCCAATGAAAATGCGAACACGAAAAATACGATTGAATTGTGTGGTTTCTAAATATCAGTTGCATAAACTATTTTTTCGTCATTGTGTTCGGGTTAGCATGCTTGTCTTTCAAATCCCGTGTTAGTCGGTTCGATCCTCACTGTATCCAATACTTGAGATCTGGCACTAAATCTAACATACACTTAGTTGTATGATTCCTTACGTGCTACAATGGTAACACAAGTAGGATAGTAGATCTTTGTTAATGAGTTTGATTCTCACTGTTATCATAAATTTAAATTTATCTAGAAGTTTTTAATATGTTTATTTGCAATAAATTAGTTTTCTTTTAAAATAAAGTATAATCATTTACTATTTCTTAAGTTTTTGATAAAATTCTTTTACTTGTTTCTTAGTGAAAAATAAAAGAAGGTTTCCTTTTATGTTGAATTGCTGTATGGGCTCAGAAAAAGAATGATAACAAAAGTGGTCCATGAGTTAAGAAAGTTTTAGGATCCACTGGATTCGATAATGAATAAATATATTCTGTTGTTATTGTTAAATCTATTATGTATCGATATTTAAATGATAAGTAAAACAAATTGTATCATTAATCACAGGAGAATAAAATAATTAAAATGATTATTCTTGAATCCTTAATGCTTAATTCTGTTATATAACCTACCTATGAACATTAATGGGTATGTCCCTATCCGCATATATCCTACCTATGAACATTAATGGGTATGCCCCAATCCCCATGAATACTGTATTGTATTGACTGAGTAGTCTTATACCTTTAGCAGTGGTTTACATCCTTCACGCCGTTGGCGAGTATTGTATTTTGTTAATTTTATAAAGATTCCATTCCATTTCATTTTATTCTATTCTATTTCATTTTCATTTGGCATTTCCATTTGGCTATTTCTCATTTAGTAAACTTTATTTGTTTACATTTTGGATATCATCCCAACAATTGTTACTAAACGAGAAATAACCAAACGGGGACTGGAAATGAAATCGACTGTTTATAATATTAACACAATACAATACTCATTAGCGGGAAGAAGGTAATCCACTGCTAGTGTTATAAGACTACTACTTAGTCAGCATAATACCCCGTATATATATATATATATATATATATATATATATATATATATATATATATATATATATATATATATATGTGTGTGTGTGTGTGTGTGTGTGTGTGTGTGTGTCTATATAGTATCTAATTGCCGTTTTAATTTTTTGTTGTATTGCATCAGTAAATAATCCAAAACTACTCAATATATTAAAAATATAGAGCAATAATAATAATAATAATAATCATAATAATAATAATAATAATAATAATTAAATCCAAATGATTTCATCAGCGTCCTGATGAAATCATTCGGATCGAAATCATGGTAGACCTTTAACTCTTTTTTCTAATAATATTATATATATATATATATATATATATATATATTAATTTTCATAGTTAGGGTATATAACACTTAATTATCTAAATTATTGTCATTATCTCATCTCAAAACTGTTAATACAACTGGTGAGAATCATTCAAGTGTCCCAAATTCAAGGAAGATCCACTCATGAATATTCACTTCAACAAAGATGGGTAACTATTTTTTGGTCTGACTTACTATTTTACTGATAACTCAATATCTTATTAATAGCAAAAATATCTCGCCAGCTAAGAAGAAAATGGTAAGAAAAAAAGTAAAAATCCTACGCACCACCCCCTAGCGTGTGCCATGAATTTGCAGTCATTTAAAGAATGAGACTTTTGCTACATTAGTCTATTGCTGCTTTGAACACGACCACAGTCTAAAGTTAGACTGGCAAAAAGAGATGTGGGAATTAAGAGGGGTAGCTGAAAGGTTCCAGTCCGACCAAGACGAAAATACCCTTCAATTATCAATTGTACATGTCATTTTACATATACATTAAACTGTTTAACATACTGATCTTTTAACCATTCCCAAAATTATTTAATATATAATTGCGATCACTTTTTGCTTTTATCCAGAAATTTTATAGATAGATAGATAGATAGATAGATATTGAACAGAATGGGTTAGATAGATAGATAGATAGATAGATAGATAGATATTGTACAAATAGGGATAGGTAGATAGATAGATAGATAGATATTGTACAAATAGGGATAGATAGATAGATCGATAGATAGATAGATGTAGATAGATAGAGTAAGATAGATGTATAGATAGATAGATAGATATTGGACAAACAGGGATATATATATATAATATATATATATATATATATATATATATATATATATATATATATATATATATATATATATATAGATGTTGGACATAGATAGATAGATAGATAGATAGATAGATAGATAGATAGATGTTGGACAAACAGGGCTAGCTAAAGAGATAGATATTAAACAGGCTGGAATAAATACATAGATAGGTTTCATTGAGCGCTCAACACTTATACTGTTACTCTTCAAACCTCATCTGAAAAAAATGATCACTGACTGTGATAATCAAAAGTCTCTGACATTTTAACATAAAACCAGATAACCCAATCGCAATCAGATTACCATATTATGCCTTAATCATGTCTATAGGCAAATTGCTGACGTCCGGGAACTGTAAATCAAGAAAAGGAAACAAAAAAGTTATTTTTTTAAAGTAAAATAACAATAGATATAATTAAATTTGGTTTTCATATTTAATTTTCTTAAAAAATTACAATTTTCAAAACAATCTTTGATTTTCGAGGCTTTTCAGAATGTTCTTTGAATTGTCAGAATTACTTTTATCTCAAAATCTGATTCTTCTCAGAAAATCAGTCAATAGTCTTTTTCTCACCTGCCATTCTTCGTAGAAACAATAGATTATTTTTGTTAATCCTTTAAAATCTTTGAAATCCAGATGATTCCAAGCCAACAATTCGTAGCCAACAATTCGTAACCAACAATTCATTGCCATATAAAATTCATCACCAGCTTTTCATCTTGAACTATTTATCCCCAATTTTGCTTAACAATATGTATATCAGCTACAGATTAATATTAAAAAGACATTAAGTTAGTCTCAAATTCCTATCCAAGAATAAATTCCACTCTCTGCTGTTGCTATAGAAACGGTAGTAATCGCTGGCAAAGGAGTAGCGGAGAAGGAGTCTATAAACCAGTAGGTAACAAGTGAGATAAAGAGTAAAAGAAGGTAATGCGTTTCAAAAATGTACATTTTTATGAATGGGCTCATATAAAAAAATATTGTTAATTAACAATTCGAAATATGTCTGTTGATTATAGGCAGGATTCTGCCATTCGCTCGTTACTTACTGCTTTATTCACATCCAGTGTTGACAGCCATTACTAGCGTTTCTATGGCAACTGTAACTGTTGTAGATGAGTTTTATCAGGCGGATCACCGATCGAAATTGAAAGAAAGCGAAAAGATAGATAAATACTGGGACCTTCCCAGAGAACTGAGAAAACTGTGGAACAGGGGGGTAAAGGTTATAACCAATTGTAATTGGTGCCCTTGTAATGGTCCCCAAGGGTCTGGAAAAGAGTCTGGGTGAACTGGAAATAATAATAATAGAGGAATAATCGAGACCATCCAAACTACAGCATTGTTAAGATCTGCTAGAATATTCAGAAGAGTCATGGAGACATGAGGAGACATACTGTCACTCAGCTTCCAGTGAACCACCGGATAAGGTGGGTCTGAAAAACTCTAATGGAGCGAAATAATAATAATAATATAATAATAATAATAATAATAATAATAATAAAGTTTGGATATCAGAGGAAGGATTGAAACCATTCAGAACACTGCACTGCTGCAATCTGCCAGAATACTCAGAAGAGTCCTGGAGACCTGAGGAGACTTGTTGTCACTCAGACTCCAGTGAAAGCCCATCAGCTAACACTGATGTGAAAACTCAAAAGGAGTAAATAATAATAATAATAATAATAATAATAATAATAATAATATAATTTGTTTGTACACTATTATATGGTTTCAAGTATTTCTATCTAATACTAATTATTCATACACAATTATATGATTTCCACTAATTATTCCTATCTAATGAGAATCGTTTGATTAATAATAGATAATACAAATAATTTGCGCAATTATATGGTTTCAAGTATTCCTGCCCAATAAAGTAAATTTTCAGATATTTTTTTTACCTACGGATGGGACCAGTCACTACCAGAGTAAACATGGGAGTAATAGCAATGAAGCTGTTACTCCACACTCCCCAGAGCTCCAGAAATGGAGCCACACAACTATAGCTTCTAGTAATTATTCTTAATTCAAATAATTTGCACATGTATATGCTATCCAGTTTTTCTATCTAATTCAAATGATTTAAATGCAGTTATATGCTTTCAAGTAAATATTTATATTTAATTATAATCTTTTATTTGCACGTAGTTATATGCTTTCAAGTATCGACACTCTTGAACTTTTCCGATCACAGGAGCGGTTTTCAGTAAATTCTTTTGCCTTAAATGTATTTATTTTCTCGCCACAGGAATTCATAAACATATGAATCTAGCATATATGCTTGAATGAATTAACCCTAACCCTAACAAGTGTACGGTGAAATGTTCTGAAAATTTCAAACTTACATTCTTAAAAAATTCTTAATGATATAGTTGCCTCACAATAAAGCATTGTTCAAATATATCAATCGCTTGATAGTTTTACTATTTAGGGTATAAGGGTTGAGAAAGTTAAAAGTACCAAGTTAATAATAATGTCTATTAAAGACTTAGAGCTTTAAGTTAAAAATATTAATATAGATGGTTTGTAAACAGTTATATGTCATCAAGTATTTCTATTTAATACTATTTTTGAAAAGGAGTATATTCGACTAATTGGAAGCGCGTGGTGTAATGGTTAAAGTCATGGGAAATGGACTCGTCACCCCGAGTTCAAATCCTGAGCGTGGTAATTGCATTTTCACTTAGCACTAATACCCTTGGGAAAGGTATGAATTCTACTCTCCCTTATGGGTAAATAGTAGGACAGACTGGGCTCATTAACCTTGGTTAGGCAACCGGTCTAGGCGAAGGAAAACTCTGAATTCAAACCTGTTGAACTCCGCTTAAGAAATTGACATTGTGTCGCATCCTGCTCGTGCAGAGGGGTTGGTAAATATATATATATATATTCGGCTAATAGACGAGACCGTAACTGGTACTACCAATCTAGATTAGAATGATTCTGAGAGTGATGGCAATGACGAGGCACTTTCTACTTCACTGAGCTCCAGAACTCGAGCCTCACCACTGGATGCAATTTAGTGTCAGTTTCTTCTGGTGGTTGGGGGTAGGCTTACAGGGGAATCAGTTGGCGTATTTTAAGCCTGATAGATAGAGCTGAAGGTGATTTGATAAGCATGAATTGTCTGTGGCTCTAAATTGTGGACCATTCATGTTAAGAAATTCTGGCACTGAACTGCCACTCTTGACCCGTTCCTCTTTCTTTTTTCTGTCAGTCTTAATCCTGTCCTTCCATTAATCAGAGGACACGACCAGAAAACTATCGTCAAAAGTATTATTTCATTCGACGTCTCATCTTGTAACACAGAAAAATTCCATTAGTACATAACTCTGTCCCTCTTGCTCTCTGTGCTGATTTACACCCACAAAACAAACGTTCCTCTTTCTTTTTTCTGTCAGTTTTAATTCTGGTTTACCACTGATCAAAAGCCGCAAGGATAAGCCATTAATTATCTTAATCGTTCTAATCACCATTTTTATCTTAACATGGTGTGGCTTTATCACTCACCGTATACAGGTAAGCTCTCTCGGCTAGCTCGCTCAAATAAAGAGAGTTCATTTTTCTTTTCAATATTTTTTAATTTTGACTTCCGATTTATTAAAGGCCACTACGCGAAGATAGCATGATTATACTATCCGACATCTTTCTTTTGTTTGATGATTTATCTCAACGATCGACTTGTCTTATTTTTACTGATGGAAAAAATCTCTCTCTCTCTCTCTCTCTCTCTCTCTCTCTCTCTCTCTCTCTCTCTCTCTCTCTCTCTCTCTCTCTCATATATTATATATATATATATATATAAATATAAGAGAGAGAGAGTCATATAGAAGTAGACAAGATGAGTGCGATTATATTATATATATATATATATATATATATATATATATATATATGGAAAATTATTTAAGAAAACAAACACAGGATATCATGAACGATGGAAACTCTTTATGTCGATACTTAAGTATTTCGTGGGTTTTTTTTAAATAAAACCTTCTTCGGGACATTGAAAATTTGTAAAAGATGAAAGATGTTCAATGTTTATCTTTTACTCATACACATTTTCAATGTCCTGAAAAAGGTTTTTTTTTTAAACTGAAATACTTAAGCATCGACATAAAGAGTTTCCCTTGGTTCATGACATCCTGTGTTTGTTTTCATTTAAAAATTTCTCCCACATACAGTCGGATTAATTTCCCCATCTTACTTATATATATATATATATATATATATATATATATATATATATATATATATATATATATCGTCCTTGTCTACCTCTGTATGATTTTTCTTTCATCTTACTTCTTTCCCTTCTCTCTCTCTCTCTCTCTCTCTCTCTCTCTCTCTCCTCTCTCTCTCTCTCTCTCTCTCTCTCTCTCTCTTTTTTAAAAAATAAGCTATGGTAGCTCGAAGAAAATAATGATGCAGGATTTTATATTTAAAAAGACATGATTTCGATCTGTCTAAGAAGAGGTCACCTTTACAGCCTAACTCGTCAAGTTCAAGTCATACGCTATATAACTTAACACTCAATAACTAAGCTTAACTCTGGAGTGTCTTTTAAATTCCCAGTGTTTTAGAGGTAGCCTTCATATGTTATAATTGCAAAAAATATTTGGCAACGCAATTATTTTTTAACAACAAAATAAGTTTGGTATTTGGTAAAACGACCCGGTCTCAAATACGAAGTCTGCACAATAGCCGTGAGAAATTTCACTTGAAATGGTTTGATTGTTTTTCGTACCGGTAATTTCTCAAGAGATATCATATTCCAGGTTTCAACGAATAAACCCACGATATATTCCCTTCCCTCACAGATATTGGTTGCTTCGAAAACAATACTATTTGTATAGTCTCTCATTAAGAGTAACAGGCACTGGTTATTAATGCTGGCAACTTTCGACGTGACACCGAAAGACTTGCTGAAGGTTATTCTGAGGTATGTTGACCTCCAGGAGGCCATGCTTTGAGTCCCGGTTTCGATGCATCGACACAAGTCGTAGTCCAAGTTTCCCCGGTAACAAATTTGTGGACTATCGTTGGAGAGCATGTTGCGACGATACGACAACAGTTTGACATCCGGTTCTTTGCTGTTGTCGTTCATCGACAAAAGGACAGTCAGGGTATCCAAATTCCTCACGTCCTTGCCTAACACGTGAATGTCCATTTGTGTGAGCACTTTCCCTTTCTCCCACCATCTCCGGATGTTACCGAAAGTGATACCTTTCAAGCGACGGCAATGGCCGAACGGTGAGAGCATGAAAAGATCTGAATCACTCTGCTCAGCCTCGATGTCATTCTGGATTCGCTCGTTTTAGTCGACCCAGCACGAATTCAGCAATCCCACTTGAATACTGTCGTTGTCAAAGGAACAGCCTCGTTTTCAGTTAGACAGATATGCGCTGCGTCACGCTTAAAGACGCACACGACCGGCTCATCGGTAGCGGCTGAAAAAGGCCAAATTCGTTTTGGTTATCATTTAAATCCCTAGAAAACGTTCTTTCTTTGAGACCTGGTTGTGATTAATAAGCAGAATACTGTGAATCGTACTGTGAACGTCTTTTAAAGTTACCAGACGGTGTCTGTTTTTAGATATATTTTCTATTTTCTCTTTTCCAAGCGACTTTTGAAGCCGCTTTGACAGCACAATATTCAAAGGCGGATTTGAGAGTTGGGTTATTTTAAAATTTTTCCAGCCAGGGGACTAAGACCGTGGCCAATATCCCGGTCAAAATACAACCGAGTTCTTTTTCGGCTTAAGAAATTTACAACTGACGCTAAACGTTTGTCGACGCGGTCTAAGTGGCTGTCACTGATGTCTGAAGTCCGAATGATTGAAAGCAGGACATAACCGTGACGTCCCTCCATTTTGTTTATAATTCGAATGATAGTCAAAAAGTCCGGATAGATTGTTGTCCGCATCTTCTTTGGATGTCTGCTTCCGGCAGAATTTGTCTCGAAGACTCCGCGGAAGATCGTTAAAATCGTTCTGGCTTTCCTGGTCGCTTTTATAGTCCGCGTATCTGAAGAAATTGGTGAAGAGCTTTTCTGATTTTGGCAGACATTGATTCCTCGCAGGTGTGATCGAACAGGTAGGTCCTGTAGCCGTTCATAGCGGCCGTGTGCGCGAGTGAGTTGTTGCAGGTAAGCTCCCTAGAGCCGACCCCAGCACTCGAACTCACCACATAGAAGCTGGTTCAAGCCTCTGTGTATCTGATCTTTGTACTCTGGTGTTTTGTAAAGTTATAAACGTCGGCATATAAACCAGCCTGGATTTTTTTCAGCTGAGAATTAGTCCGGTGAAACTTAGCCTGGAATTCCTGCCTGGAAAAGAAGCGGAAATATATCAAGTGTATATTCGGAACGGTGGCGTTCGATCCCAAAAGCTCCGACCCGTTCTTCGATCCGGGCTTACAGTTCGACTGAAAGGCTTGCATAGCTAAGGAGGTAGATAACTTTTCCTGTCCCGTGTGATGGTCGCATGTCACACAACGCAGTATCCCCTGTAACGAAGCATCGTGGGGTCTGCGGTAATGGTAGTCGTCAAGGTATCTGCACACTTTCCGGTGTACGAACGTGGGATCCTCAAAGATTTTATACTGAAAGGAGATGGTTTGTTTTTCGTAGTAGCGGAAGTTACAATTGAAACAAGACACATTCTGGCAATAGTTTTTTGTTTCGTTTAGGTAACATTTCAGATTCACTAAGCAAATGTTTGGATCGGTGGCGTTGTAGAGTTGGCAGAGGCGAATCAGGGAGGAATTGGATTCCAGTTGGTCTGGAAGTCTTTGAACCAGGCTTCTCCGAAGAATACGAAGCCCGGCGTATTCCTCCTGCAATTCTCCAAGTTTTATTTTGTATCTTGCCGGTCGAAGAGCGGTCGGTTTTATGCCAATCCAAAGAACAAAAGACCACCAGATTATGAACGCAACAATCAATATCACGGTGTACTGCAATGGTTTTGTGGCCATTCTAACCCGGAAATAGCCCAGATCCACTTCCGGAAATATTCTTAATGGATACCGGGTTTTAAACGAGGTAGACAAAGTTTTAAACTCATTTTCAGGCGGTCTATTTTTATTAATATAAATGACTTTTATGAGGAATCAACTTGGTTTGGAGAATATACCATTTTATTGTTTTCATAATTTTCTTGTTGGAAAAGCGATGTTGGTCAATTAAAATCATCTTTCTTTCTTTCTTTCTTTTTGTTTCTTGCTCAACGATGCAGCAAAATCTGCAAAATTAATTTTGACGATTGAAGATGAAGAATTCCAAGGAAATACTTGTCGCGTGGGCGTAATAATCTGAAATTACAAAAAGGGAAAATTAATTAAACAGAAACAGATAATCATTAATTAATTCATCAATTAATAATAATGATAATAATAATTAATAATAATAATTTGTACAAAATTTCCAACAACATCATAAACTTCATTAAAAAAACCATGGAAAACTGGCGAGTTCAATTAAAAGCTGGAAAACAATCCCTGGCAGACGTAAAAATCCAAAGAGGTATCTTCCAAGGAGACTCGTTATCACCACTACTCTTTATTATAGCAATGATGCCGCTCAATCATATACTTAAAAAATGTACAGGGGGATACAAATTCACTAATTCACAAGAAAAGATAAACCACCTTATGTACATGGATGACATAAAAAAATTTGCAAAAAATGAAAAAGAAATGGAGAGCCTAATACAAACTATTAGAATATATAGCCAGGATATAGGGATGGAATTTGGAATTGAAAAATGTGCTATGCTAGTAATAAAACAGGGTGAAAGAAAACTAATAGATGGAATACAACT
>CM042155.1:48217736-48227736 GCA_023376005.1 Doryteuthis pealeii
TATCATTATAAGCTTACTATCTGTTCTTAAGACTACTGTTGATTGAAAGACTTAACGTGCTCAAATTTCTTCATGTTTTTTTTTTTTTTTTTTTTTTTTTTTTTTTAAATTAAAACCTCTATACTATACCAATGAACTGTGATATTAAATGTGTATTGCTTATCTAAAGGCTTTACTAATACGTGAACCAATTCTTCGTAGAGCAATTGACCATTTCAGGCACCAATCCTGACTACGTTCTCGAACTCCTTGGTGTTCAGTTAACCCTAAATAAAAAACTATCCAACACCTAGCGATTGTAAATTCCGTTACCAGACATCTGTACCTATATTGACCGGGCAAAAAACCTCACCCAGTATCACAAATGTCTGAAACATTAATCTTTTGCTTAATTATTTTGTTAAATATTCCCTATTTAGCTAACTAACGTAGCATCCTCGATCAGATATTTTCAACTTGTTTTTTTTTTTTTTTTTTTTTTTTTTTTTTTTTTTTGAAAGTTATTTTTACTCTACGTGTGAATTTAAAACGTCACTTCTAAAATTAATAAACAAAATTATCATGAATTGCATTTTAACAAGATGAATTTATTTACTGGCCAAACCACGCCTTTTCCAACATTATACAAGTAAACCTGAAACTTCTATGAATTGAATATCGAACTGAAAGATATTCGAAGCACATATTTACGTTTCCGGTGATTTTTTTTTTTTTTTTTTTTTTTTTCTAAAACAAATTTGGCAGCTGATTGTCCCTAATCCTGCTTATTAGATCAAGTAAACTGAAGCAGATTTACTTTATTTGTTAGAGAAATAAACGTCCAATTTTTCATTTCAACACGTCACTAGCATGTAAGGTAATCTTAAGATTAAATAATTGCGTTTTTTCTAATAATTCTTAAAGAATTATCGTAAACATTTATCTAAAATACTTAAATTGGAATATTTCGAGTATCCCAACTGGAAAATGTTCAGATTTACACATACAACTCGAACTCCATTGTCTTTAACTCTTCAAAAATGAAATAAAACTGAAACGTGTTAGTGAATATTAATTTTGGTGAGTGGATAAGATTATTTTTTTCTTAGTATCGCTTATATAGAACTAACTCTAATTAGTAACTGAAATTCCACTAACTTTCTCTATCGAAACATTGTTTTGTGTGTGTGTATTATTTAGCGACGAGGGTTATTACCGCTTCATTTGTTTTTTATTAGAAAATAATTAACTACAAAACTTAATTTCAAATATGCGATTTTCCAAATTTCATACACTAAACCTAATGCATTTCAATTAGAAACCATTTTGTAAATAGATTATACATTTATATTTATATTTTTATTTGTTTATTTTTTAAGTGGAGAAACTTGTTTCCTTGAAAGTTGAAAAGCAATTACAAATGGAGTCAACTAATTCAAAAAAACTTGTTAGAAAATCCTTTTAGTTCTACGTTAAAAAAATAAGACTAAACCAGATGGAATTTTAAACTTTTTTTTAAATACATCTTTAAAACTCCGATCTTGTCATAATCACGATTTAAAGATTTTCTAAATTATTTTAACTTTCTTATATGAATTACTACAATCTATACATTAATACGATAATTCCTGCCTACGTGTTTCACTCCCTGTCATCACCTCAAATAAAGAACCATATCATTGTAATTGTGAGAAAAGAATGTTTCACGTCAGAGGGGGAGGAGCAAATATAGAAATAAAGATAACATATACACCAGTTTTGAATGAAATAAGAAAAAAAAAAGAAAATTACGTTAAAAGAAAGATAAAATGACTTTCACGAAAGATTATACTTTTTACATATTGTGAAAAATCCTTAAAGTAGTTCTTAAGTAAAATATCAAACGTTGTAATTTTCTTTTTTTTTCTTATTTCATTCAAAACTGGTGGTATATGTTATCTTTATTTCTATATTTGCTCCTCCCCCCTCTGACGTGAAACATTCTTTTCTCACAATTACAATGATATGTTCTTTATTTGAGGTGATGACAGGGAGTGAAACACGTAGGCAGGAATTATCGTATTAATGTATAGATTGTAGTAATTCATATAAAGAAAGTTAAAATAATTTAGAAAATCTTTAAATCGTGATTATGACAAGATCGGAGTTTTAAAGATGTATTTAAAAAAAAGTTTAAAATTCCATCTGGTTTAGTCTTATTTTTTTAACGTAGAACTAAAAGGATTTTCTAACAAGTTTTTTTGAATTAGTTGACTCCATTTGTAATTGCTTTTCCAACTTTCAAGGAAACAAGTTTCTCCACTTAAAAAATAAACAAATAAATAATATAAATATAAATGTATAATCTATTTACAAAATGGTTTCTAATTGAAATGCATTAGGTTTAGTGTATGAAATTTGGAAAAATCGCATATTTGAAAATTAAGTTTTGTAGTTAATTATTTTCTAATAAAAAACAAAATGAAGCGGTAATAACCCTCGTCGCTAAATAATACACACACACAAAACAATGTTTCGATAGAGAAAGTTAGTGGAATTTCAGTTACTAATTAGAGTTAGTTCTATATAAGCGATACTAAGAAAAAAATAATCTTATCCACTCACCAAAATTAATATTCACTAACACGTTTCAGTTCATTTTTGAAAGAGTTAAAAGACAATGGAGTTCGAGTTGTATGTGTAAATCTGAACATTTTCCAGTTGGGATACTCGAAATATTCCAATTTAAGTATTTTAGATAAATGTTTACGATAATTCTTTAAGAATTATTAGAACAAACGCAATTATTTAATCTTAAGATTACCTTACATGCTAGTGACGTGTTGAAATGAAAAATTGACGTTATTTCTAACAAAATAAAGTAAATCTGCTTCAGTTTACTTGATCTAATAAGCAGGATTAGGGACCAATCAGCTGCCAAATTGTTTTAGAAAAAAAAAAAAAAAAAAAAAAAAAAAATCACCGGAAACGTAAATATGTGCTTCGAATATCTTTCAGTTCGATATTCAATTCATAGAAGTTTCAGGTTTACTTGTATAATGTTGGAAAAGGCGTGGGTTTGGCCAGTAAATAAATTCATCTTGTTAAAATGCAATTCATGATAATTTGTTTATTAATTTAGAAGTGACGTTTTAAATTCACACGTAGAGTAAAAATAACTTTCAAAAAAAAAAAAAAAAAAAAAAAAAAAAAAAAAAAAAAAACAAAGTTGAAAATATCTGATCGAGGATGCTACGTTAGTTAGCTAAATAGGGAATATTTAACAAAATAATTAAGCAAAAGATTAATGTTTCAGACATTTGTGATACTGGGTGAGGTTTTTTGCCCGGTCAATATAGGTACAGATGTCTGGTAACGGAATTTACAATCGCTAGGTGTTGGATAGTTTTTTTTAGGGTTAACTGAACACCAAGGAGTTCGAGAACGTAGTCAGGATTGGTGCCTGAAATGGTCAATTGCTCTACGAAGAATTGGTTCACGTATTAGTAAAGCCTTTAGATAAGCAATACACATTTAATATCACAGTTCATTGGTATAGTATAGAGGTTTTTAATTTAAAAAAAAAAAAAAAAAAAAAAAAAAAAAAAAAAACATGAAGAAATTTGAGCACGTTAAGTCTTTCAATCAACAGTAGTCTTAAGAACAGATAGTAAGCTTATAATGATAGAGGCAATTGTGATAGAATCAAGAGTGTGTAGAGAACAATTAAAGGAATTTGGAGGTGACTGGACCAGTTATAAATTGCTGTTTCGCAACCGATAGTGTAGATATTTTTGCTGGTGACAGCCATTTGACCGCAACCGACGGTTGAGTTGATACAACATGAATCGGGAATGGAATTTATTCAAATAATTATACCATTCTTTGTAACTATCAACTCCGCAACATTGGACGTGGTGTTGAATGGAGTTCCATGTGTCGGATGAATTAGAATTAGTCACGTAAGTAGATTGAGCCGAACGAAGCCAGTGTAGTATCAGTTCCAAGGAATTATTCTGAGTGAAGTAACAACTCATACAACGCGCCTATTTCCAAGACCAAGGATCACAGCCAGTGCCCGATGCACCAATGTAAATGTGGTATGTTCCTTGTAGATTCCAATAGAGTCAAGATGGCCAGAATAAGTAACACTTTCCTCAAGCGCCATACTCACTGGCTACACCAATGTTGCATAGGTGCTTAATAAACTGAACGGCCAATAGTGATATTCATGAGAACTCAAAGAACCGGTAACAAAAATGGTATTGGTAATATCAAGTAGAAACACATTAATGGCAAACAAGTGCTTTTCTGCCCCAATTCATTTCTTGTATGTTTAGTTGTTCTTGTAACGACTGTCAATTTGGGAAAAATGTTCTCTCTTACTTGTTTAATCTAGAAGTGAGATATTTATCCCTGCCACAACGGCAATATTTATGTTAATTAACTTCGATGATAATCCAATGAAAATGCGAGCACGAAAAAATACGATTATTATGTGGTTTCTATATATTAGTTGCATAAAACTATTTTTCGTCATTGTGTTAGGGTTAGCATGCTTGTCTTGAAATTCCCGTGTTAGTGGTTCGATCCTCACTGGATCCAATACTTGAGATCTGCTACTTAAATCTAAACATACACTTAGTTGTTATGATTCCTTACGTGCTACAATGGTAACACAAGTAGGATAGTAGATCTTTGTTAATGAGTTTGATTCTCACTGTTATCGTAAAATTTAAATTTATCTAGAAGTTTTTAATATGTTTATTGGCATAAATAGTTTTCTTTTTAAAAATAAAGTATAATCAGTCTTTACTATTTCTTTAAGTTTTGATAAAAATTTTACTTTTTTCTTAGTGAAAAATAAAAGGTTTCCTTTTAGTTGATAATTGCTGTATGGGCTCAGAAAAAGAATTGATAACAAAAGTGGTCCATGAGTTAAAAAAAGTTTTTAGGATCCACTGGGATTCGATAATGAATAAATAATTCTGTTTGTTATAGTTAAATTCTATATTATGTCTCGATATTAAATGATAAGTAAAACAAATTGTATCATAATCACAGGAAAATAAAATAATTAAAATATGATTATTCTTGAATCCAATGCTTTAATTTATGTTATATACCCTACTTATGAACATTAATGGGGTATGTCCCTATTCCGCATATATCCTACTATGAACATTAATGAAAATGCCCCCAAATCCCAGCATGAATACGAAAGTATTGTATTGACTGAGTAGTCTATATACCTTTAGCAGTGGTTTACATCCTTCACGCCGTGGCGAGTTTTGTATTTGTAATTTTTATAAAGATTCCATTCATTCTATTCTATTTCATTTCCATTTGGCATTTCCGTTTGGCTATTTCTCATTTAGTTTATTTTGTTAATTTAGATTTTGGATATCATCCTAACAATTGTTACTAAACGAGAAATAACCAAACGGGGGCTGGAAATGAAATAAAATGTTTTATAATATTAACACAATACAATATTCATCAGCGGCCTGAAGAAGGTAATCCATTGCTAGTGGTATAAGACTACTCAGTCAGCATAATACCCCCGTATATATATAAGTGCTCAATAATAATAATAATAATAATAATAATAATAATAATAATAATTAAATCCAAATGGTTTCATCAGGGTCCTGATTAAATCATTTGGATTTAAACTATGGTAGACCCTCTTTTCTTCTACTAATATTATATATATATTAATTTTCATAGTATAACAATTAATTATCTAAATTATTGTCATTATCTCATCTCAAAACTCTTAATACAACTGGTGAGAACCATTCAAGTGTCCGGGCTTCAAGGAAGACCCACTCATGAATATTCACTGCAACAAAGATGAGTAAATATTTTTTGGTGTGACTTATTATTTTACTGATAAGTCAATATCTTATTAATAGCAGAGATATCCCGCCAGTTAAGAAGAAAATGGTAAGAAAAAAAAGTAAAAATCCTATGCACCAACTCACCACCCCCTAGAATGTGCACATGAATTTAAAGAATGAGACTTTTGATACCTTAGTCTATTGCTGCTTTGAACACGACCACAGTCTAAAGTTAGACTGGCAAAAAGAGATGTGGAATTAAGAGGGGTTAGCTGAAAGGTTTCCCAGTCCGACCAAGACGAAGAATACCCTTCAATTATCAATTTGTACAGTCATTTTACATAATACATTAAACTGCTTAACAATACTGATCTTTTAACCCATTCCAAAATTAATTTAATATTATAATTGCGATTCACTTTTGCTTTGTATCCAGAAAATTTTTAAGAAGATAGATAAGTATAGAACTGAATCCAGAATGGGTTAGATAGATTAGATTAGATAGATAGATAGCATAGATAATATTGACAAAATAGGATAAGATAGAATAGATAGATAGACTAGAACGATAGATAGATAGATAGGATAAGCTATTGTACAAATAGGGATATATGATAGATAAATTGTTGGACCATAGATATCTACTATATAAAGATATATACTATTAGAGAGAGAACCGAGAGAGAGAGAGATAAGACCTAGATTAAGATAGATACGATAAACATAGAACTTAGATATTTGGTAAACCAAACTAGTAGAATAGATAAAGAATAATTAGAATGTAGATATTGAAACAAACAGAAGTAGATAAGATACGATACGTATAGATAAGATGCGATTAGATCATTTAGGACAAACAGACAATTAGATACGATACGAATAGATAGAGCTAGAAGGCTAGAACTAGAATAGATAGAATAGCCATAGATAAGATAGATATTGGACCAACAGAGATAGATTAGACAATAAGACCTAAGATAAGATAGGGGGGGGAGAATAAGGAATAGATACGATTATTGGACAAACACGAGGAGTATGGATTAGATAGATTAATTATAGGACAAACAGATAAAGATCAGATAGAATAGATAGATAGATAGATAACAAACAGAACGTAGATAGAAAGATAGATAGATAATTAGATAGATATTGGAACAACAGGGCGTTAGCTTAAAGAGACTGATATTAAACAGCCATGGAATACAATAACAAGATAGTTTTCATTTAAGTGCTCAACACTTATACTGTTACTCTTCAAACCTCATCTGAAAAAAATGATCACTGACTGTGATAATCAAAAGTCTCTGAGATTTTGACATTAAAACCAGATTAAACCCAATCGCAATCAGATTACTACTCATATTATGCCTTAATCATGTCTATAAAGAAAATTGCTGACGTCACAACGGGAACTGTAAATTAAGAAAAAAAGAAACAAAAAAGTTATTTTTAAAGTAAAATAACAATCTAAGATATAATTTAAAATTTGGTTTTCGATATTTTAATTTTACTTAAAAAATTACAATTTTTCAAAACAATCTTTGATTTCGAGGCTTTTCAGAATGTTCTTTGAATTGTCAGAATTACTTTTACTCAAAATCTGATTCTTCTCAGAAAATCAGTCAATAGTCTTTTTCTCACCTGCCATTCTTCGTAGAAAACAATAGATTATTTTGTTATCCTTTAAAATCTTTGAAATCCAGATGATTCCAAGCCAACAATCGTAGCAACAATTCGTAGCCAACAATTCATTGTTCATATAAAATTCATCACCAGCTTTTCATCTTGAACTATTATCCCCAAATTTGCTTTAACAATTAGTATATCAGCTACAGATTAATATTAAAAAGACATTAAGTTTAGTCTCAAAATTCCTATCCAAGAATAAATTCCACTCTCTGCCTGTTGCTATAGAAACGGTAGTAATCCGCTGGCAAAGGAGTAGCGGAGAAGGAGTCTATAAACCAGTAGGGTAACAAGTGAGATAAAGAGTAAAAGAAGAATGCGTTTCAAAAATGTACATTTATGAATGGCTCATATAAAAAAAACTATTGTTAATTAACAATTTTGAAATATGTCTGTTGATTATAGGCAGGATTCTGCCATTCGCTCGTTACTTACTGCTTTATTTCACATCCAGTTGTTGACAGCCATTACTAGCGTTTCTTATGGCAACTGTAACTGTTGTAGATTGATTTATCAGGCCGGATCACCGATGGAAATTGAAAGAAAGCGAAAAGATAGATAAATACTGGGACCTTCCCAGAGAACTGAGAAAACTGTGGAACAGGGGGTAAAGGTATAACCAATTGTAATTGGTGCCCTTTAATGGTCCCCAAGGTTTCTGAAAAAGTCTGGGTGAACTGGAAATAATAATAATAGAGGAATAATCGAGACCCATCCCAAACTACAGCATTGTTAAGATCTGCTAGAATTATTCAGAAAAGAGTCATGGAGACTAAGGAGACCTGTCACTCAGCTTCCAGTGAACCACGGATTAAGGTGGGTCTGAAAAAAACTCTAATGGAGCGAAATAATAATAATAATAATAATAATTAAATAATAATAATATAATAATAATAATAATAATAATAATAATTTAATAAAGTTTGGATATCAGAGGAAGGATTGAAATCATTCAGAAACACTGCACTGCTGCAATCTGCCAGAATACTCAGAAGAGTCCTGGGAGCCCTGAGAGACTTGTTGTCACTCAGACTCCAGTGAAAGCCCATCAGCTAACACTGATGTGAAAACTCAAAAGGAGTAAATAATAATATAATAATAATAATAATAATAATAATAATAATAATAATAATAATAATAATAATATAATTTGTTTGTACACTATTATATGGTTTCAAGTATTTCTATCTAATACTAATTATTCATACACAATTATATGATTTCCACATATATTATCCCTATCTAATGAGAATCGTTTGTATTAATAATAGATATATACAAATAATTTGCGCAATTATATGGTTTCAAGTATTCCTGCCCAATAAAGTAAAATTTTCAGATATTTTTTACCTACGGATGGGCCAGTCCCACTACCAGAGTAAACATGGGAGTAATAGCAATGAAGCTGTTACTCCACACTCCCCAGAGCTCCAGAAATGGAGCCACACACCTATAGCTTCTAGTAATTATTCTTAATTCAAATAATTTGCACATGTATATGCTATCCAGTTCTATCTAATTCAAATGATTTAAATGCAGTTTATTGATTTTTTCAAAGTAAATATTTATATTTAATTATAATCTTTTTTATTGCACGTAGTTATATGCTTTCAAGTATCGACACTCTTGAACTTTTCCGATCACAGGAGCGGTTTTCAGTAAATTTTTTGCCTTAAATGTATTATTTTCTCGCCACAGGAATTCATAAACATATGAATCTAGCATATATGCTTGAATGAATTAACCCTAACCCTAACAAGTGTACGGTGAAATGTTCTGAAAATTTCAAACTTACATTCTTAAAAAATTCTTAATGATATAGTTGCCTCACAATAAAGCTTTGTTCAAATATATCAATCGCTTGATAGTTTTACTATTTAGGGTATAAGGTTGAGAAAGTTAAAAGTACCCAAGTTAATAATGATGTCTATTAAAGACTTAGAGCTTTAAGTTAAAAATATTAATATAGATGGTTTGTAAACAGTTATATGTCATCAAGTATTTCTATTTAATACTATTTTTGAAAAGGAGTATATTCGACTAATTGGAAGCGCGTGTTGTAATGGTTAAAGTCATGGGAAATTAGACTCGTCACCCCGAGTTCAAATCCTGAGCGTGGTAATTGCATTTTCACTTAGCACTAATACCCTTGGGAAAGGTATGAATTCTACTCTCCCTTATGGGTAAATAGTAGGACAGACTGGGCTCATTAACCTTGGTTAGGCAACCGGTCTAGGCGAAGGAAAACTCTGAATTCAAACCTGTTAAACTCCGCTTAAGAAATTGACATTGTGTCGCATCCTGCTCGTGCGGAGGGGTTGGTAAATATATATATATATTCGACTAATAGACGAGACCGTAACTGGTACTACCAATCTAGATTAGAATGATTCTGAGAGTGATGGCAATGACGAGGCACTTTCTACTTCACTGAGCTCCAGAACTCGAGCCTCACCACTGGATGAAATTTAGTGTCAGTTTCTTCTGGTGGTTGGGGGTAGGCTTACAGGGGA
>CM042155.1:48230236-48232736 GCA_023376005.1 Doryteuthis pealeii
TGAATCGTACTGTGAACGTCTTTTAAAGTTACCAGACGGTGTCTGTTTTTAGATATATTTTCTATTTTCTCTTTTCCAAGCGACTTTTGAAGCCGCTTTGACAGCACAATATTCAAAGGCGGATTTGAGAGTTGGGTTATTTTAAAATTTTTCCAGCCAGGGGGACTAAGACCGTGGCCAATATCCCCGGTCAAAATAACAACCGAGTTCTTTTTTCGACTTAAGAAATTTACTACTGACGCTAAACGTTTGTCGACGCGGTCTAAGTGGCTGTCACTGATGTCTGAAGTCCGAATGATTGAAAGCAGGACATAACCGTGACGCCCCTCCATTTTGTTTATAATTCGATGATAGTCAAAAAGTCCGGATAGATTGTTGTCTGCATCTTCTTTGGATGTCTGCTTCCGGCAGAATTTGTCTCGAAGACTCCGCGGAAGATCGTTAAAATCGTTCTGGCTTTCCTGGTCGCTTTTATAGTCCGCGTATCTGAAGAAATTGGTGAAGAGCTTTCTGATTTTGGCAGACATTGATTCCTCGCAGGTGTGATCGAACAGGTAGGTCCTGTAGCCGTTCATAGCGGCCGTGTGCGCGAGTGAGTTGTTGCAGGTAAGCTCCCTAGAGCCGACCCCAGAACTCGACAACTCACCACATAGAAGCTGGTTCAAGCCCTCTGTGTATCTGATCTTTGTACTCTGGTGTTTTGTAAAGTTATAAACGTCGGCATATAAACCAGCCTGGATTTTTTTCAGCTGGGAATTAGTCCGGTGAAACTTAGCCTGGAATTCCTGCCTGGAAAAGAAGCGGAAATATATCAAGTGTATATTCGGAACGGTGGCGTTCGATCCCAAAAGCTCCGACCCGTTCTTCGATCCGGGCTTACAGTTCGACTGAAAGGCTTGCATAGCTAAGGAGGTAGATAACTTTTCCTGTCCCGTGTGATGGTCGCATGTCACACAACGCAGTATCCCCTGTAACGAAGCATCGTGGGGTCTGCGGTAGTGATAGTCGTCGAGGTATCTGCACACTTTCCGGTGTACGAACGTGGGATCCTCAAAGATTTTATACTGAAAGGAGATGGTTTGTTTTTCGTAGTAGCGGAAGTTACAATTGAAACAAGACACATTCTGGCAATAGTTTTTTGTTTCGTTTAGGTAACACTTTAGATTCACTAAGCAAATGTTTGGATCGGTAGCGTTGTAGAGTTGGCAGAGACGAATCAGGGAGGAATTGGATTCCAGTTGGTCTGGAAGTCTTTGAACCAGGCTTCTCCGAAGAATACGAAGCCCGGCGTATTCCTCCTGCAATTCTCCAAGTTTTATTTTGTATCTTGCCGGTCGAAGAGCGGTCGGTTTGATGCCAATCCAAAGAACAAAAGACCACCAGATTATAAACGCAACAATCAATATCACGGTGTACTGCAATGGTTTTGTGGCCATTCTAACCCGGAAATAGCCCAGATCTACTTCCGGAAATATTCTTAATGGATACCGGGTTTTAAACGAGGTAGACAAAGTTTTAAACTCATTTTCAGGCGGTCTATTTTTATTAATATAAATGACTTTTATGAGGAATGAACTTGGTTTGGAGAATATACCATTTTATTGTTTTCATAATTTTCTTGTTGGAAAGCGATGTTGGTCAATTAAAAGCATCTTTCTTTCTTTCTCTTTGTTTCTTGCTCAAGGATGCAGCACAATCTGCAAAATTAATTTTGACGATTGAAGATGAAGAATTCCAAGGAAATACTTGTCGCGTGGGCGTAATAATCTGAAATTACAAAAAGGGAAAATTAATTAAACAGAAACAGATAATCATTAATTAATTCAATCAATTAATAATAATAATAATAATAATAATAATAATAATAATAATAATAATAATAATGTACAAAATTTCCAACAACATCATAAACTTCATTGAAAAAAACCATAGAAAACTGGCGAGTTCAATTAAAAGCTGGAAAACAATCCCTGGCAGACGTAAAAAATCCAAAGAGGTATCTTCCAAGGAGACTCGTTATCAACACTACTCTTTATTATAGCAATGATGCCGCTTAATCATATACTTAAAAAATGTACAGGGGGATACAAATTCACTAACTCACAAGAAAAGATAAACCACCTTATGTACATGGATGGCATAAAAAATTTTGCAAAAATTGAAAAAGAATTGGAGAGCCTAATACAAACTATTAGAATATATAGCCAGGATATAGGGATGGAATTTGGAATTGAAAAGTGTACTATGCTAGTAATAAAACGGGGTGAAAGAAAACTAATGGATGGAATACAAATGCCAAATCAGGAAACTATAAAATCACTTGATGAAAATGGAAGCTACAAATACTTGGGAATTTTAGAAGCGGACAATATCATGCAAACAGAAATGTAAGGAAAAGTTAAAAAAGAATATCTCAGGAGAACTAGAAAACTTCTAGAAACAAAACTTAATAGCAGAAATCTGATCAAAGGAATTAATACCTGGGCTGTCCCCATTATAA
>CM042155.1:48237736-48250236 GCA_023376005.1 Doryteuthis pealeii
TAACGAAAAGGCAGAGAGAGATGGAAGTTCGAATCTCAATCTTAGCCTATTCTTATTTCCAATGTGGCCTATCATGGTCAAATCACACCGAAAGCAACCATTCTCGCTAGATAACCAAAGTTAAGCAGCAATGAACTGGTTCAATACATAATTGGGTGACTAATTAAGCAACCGCAGGTACTGCAAATCAACCCTAATCCTTTGTTTAACAGAGTGACTTGATTCAGCATTAAATGACTCGAAAGAAGGTTGATATGCTGTAAGACAGAAGTAGTAAAACTGTTCTAGCCAATGTTGACTGTTCTTTCCGGATGAATGTAGGTTGCCGCAAATTGATAGATGAGAT
Organism: Doryteuthis pealeii; assembly: GCA_023376005.1. Taxonomy (NCBI): domain Eukaryota; kingdom Metazoa; phylum Mollusca; class Cephalopoda; order Myopsida; family Loliginidae; genus Doryteuthis; species Doryteuthis pealeii. Next base: position 48,238,083 of record CM042155.1, read on the forward strand.
GTGCCTAAGTGGTGATATTTTTGCATTATATCTAGGCATAAAGTGGTTTATTTCGCCCGGGGAAAATTTGTAAACTTTTTCTATTAATGGTTCAGTCATCCACAATGAATGGGTAAATATAAAAGCTAAAAGGTAAAGCGCGATATGTAAAAGATCTTAGATTACAGGTAAAAGGTGCCAACAACCAGGTTGGCTGGTTGGTAGGAATTTACGGCATGTCAACCCTCGTTGGTTTATCTTATACCGAAGATATTTTGTTTTATTCACTCTTGGTGGGTGTTAAGAATTCTTTTGTTAAATGCAATTTCAATCACATTTTTAAAACGCATTTTTCTATTTAACCCAAGCTTCAAAATTGGAACTCACCTTTAGATGCAGTTTAACGTCATGCCCCGGACTCTAATACCTTCGGCTATTGCCTTCTAGCACCAATATGATAAAAAGGGTAGGGTGTTACCATTAGAGCAATGGGTATAGACAATCATTCAGGTACTAAGGGTTGACGTGACCAGCCGGTTGATCAAAAGGTCACCTCCAACCGTCCGTCCAGCCTAAGTAAGGGCCAAAGTGTTGTGTGACAAGTCGTGGACTGCTCAGCCACTAGGATTCCGTCCTAAAGCATCACTGGTCACTATCCACGACCAACAGGTGGTTTCATTGATGGGTCTTACATCTCTGCAGAGGTGCAGTCATTGTATATTAAACCCCCAGCCGCCAGTGCTTCCATCTGGTATAAATAGAGGTGCAGTTATTGTATATTAAACCCCCAGCCGCCAGTGCTTCCATCTGGTATAAATAGAGGTACCGTGCTACTTGGATTGAAGGGCTTACAATCATAGATTGACCAGTGCACACTAGTGTTCAAGAAACTCCTTATTTTTCTCGGAAAGAACATGTGTTATGGATAAGTAACAATTTGTTTATTTATCTCATTTTCTGTTATTAAATGTACTAGCAAAAACAAACACCCTCTGGGCGGTGTAAACATTAATTTTTTTAAAGTTATTGCCTGGTGGGGGGTAAAAATTCAATGCCAGAGAGTTTGTACCATAAATAAGTAAAATCATCAAATTTATTCAATGAATAAAAAACAAAACAATTTAAAATGGAAACTTAGTTCTGATAACTTTAAATATATATCAAAATAAAACAAATATATAAATATATAATACCGGACATATATTTATGAAAACTTGTTTTAAAAAAACAATGAGGATCGTCTAAGTTTGCATGCTCAAATTTTTAGTGTATTTATTCTATATAATGACGATTTTTGGTAAAGTGACATAAACAGTGACGTAGCTTAGGTTACAGAAAAATAGAGACCGAATTTCCATTATTAATAGATGTAATTTGTTTGTAAATAAATACATATTATATTGTTAATTTGTTCTTTTCTTCTATTAAGTACATGTGTCGTTATAAAACAAGTAAAAGGTAAATGATAATAGGTAAGAGTTATAATAGATAATATGCATTACACAATGTGATGCAAATCTGTGATAATGTAATAATTGATATGTATTTGGAAAAAGGTAATACACAAGATGTAAGATCTAAGTGCTTTAAGGTAAAACAGGAATAATGGCTTACAGGGGGAAAAATCGAAAATGAAAACCAAACAAACAAGTTTTGGTAAGTCGAAACTATAGTATATATCCTTTCTGACTGAGTCTTGATTTCTAAGTGTTCCAAGGTAAAAGATGAATAATAGGTTACAAGTAAAATCTGGACAATACAAACCAAACGAACAAGTTTTGTTTTTAAAACAAACATACATTATCTTTTCTTTCTGGCTGAGCCTCGATTTTCAAATCAAACTAAAATACCAATCTTTGAAAGTTTTGATCTATCTTATTAAAATGGAGAATTGGTGTCTGTCTATCTGTAAGCAAAACTACGTCACTGTGTACGTCACAATACCCTCTGGAATTACATAAGTGTATCAATGAGTATTTAATTCATAGTCAAAATCATTAATACATAGAATAGAAAAAATCTTATTTATTAACGATGTCTCAATGAAAATCTGAGGTAGATTTATGTCAAAAGAGCCCTTGTTATTAGTACGTTTAAAACCCTGCAATGAATCTCATATATCACTAAGAAATAAAGGTTTACATAATATATGGTTTGGTCAATTTGCATACTGGTTTTAACAAAAGCGGGTTTAATAAATAATTACTTGCTTTTATTGATCTCTATTAATAATGTTTTATTCTCCAACAAAAAATCAATCATATGAGTGATTTTATATAGAAACCAATTAAAATATAATTAAAATAAGTGTAATCATCTTTATATGTGTTCTTATTTAATTTCGTTATTCTTTCTAATTTAATATATTTTATTACATTTAGATTTACACTATTACGTCCGGAGGGCGCATATTCTTTCTAGTCATAATAAAGATTGGATGAATTAGAATGTTTGAGTACTTAGAAAATAAGGGAAGCCGTAAAAGGAATAATACGGCGATTTGAGGATCATAGTTAAAGTGGGGTGGGGGATCTCGCTGGAACTCTTATTCAGGTTTTCTTAATTAGCGAGCACTTTGTAAAACGACCAGGAATGTAACCGTAATAAGGCTTTCGTAAAGGGGCCAAACCACCTGCACAACCGACGCTATGCTCGCTGAATTCGCAAGTAGTAATAATTTTACGTCACTTGGACAGAATCTTGCCCCTACTTACTCCCCCCCACGTGATATTTGATTGATCGGTCATGTGCTGTCGTTTTAAATTAGATCGTACTTCGGGGAAGTACAAGAGCTTCCGGAATTGACCGGTTAGAAGCCGTGGGATGCCGGACTTATATTAGGAAAAATCAATTTATTATTAAACACAATGGTCAAGTGTATCTGTCCTTCTTACAAACGCGTTTTCCTCGGCTTTTGATGAAATTGCCTTTCGGATAGAATTCATCACTGGGAATTGTTAATATTCACAATTTCGTTTACACTTAGAATTTCTGAATGTTGCTTTTTATCTTTCTTTTTTTTTTTTTTTTCACGAAGGTAATCCCAAAAGTAAGGTCTTCAAAATATTTAGAAATCACAGAAACGTTTATTGTTTATTGTCAATGATATCGACATCATTTAAAGTTTGAACAAGTATCTATTAGTTTGATAATCACCATTTCGGTTGATACTCGCTGCATGTCATTAAGGAAGCGTTGAACCTTGTCGTCATTGCAAACTTCCTACATTACTTGCAGACGTTTTTGACATCCATGCACGACTCACCATACACGTCCGTTAATTGGCGATGAATTTCTATCGGTTTAATGCCTTTTGCATACAAAAATCGAATAACTGTGCAAACTTCACACTTGCCATTGTTATATATTCGTTTTCATCTCGAGAGATCGAATGAGGGAATAGGCTGACCATGATGGGTTCTTTCCTAGGAGGTCCAGAAGAAAGCAGCGGCAACAACACACCGGCACATCAACATCTTCAGGGACAGCCTTCAAATGAGACATCTATGGTCGAGAATGTTTTTCTATCATTGGAGTTCACAGTCACAGGGTGCCCTGTAACTTCAGGGGCGCAAAAGCTATATTATATTTATTATAGTCTTCCGAGACTGAAATGCCAATAATAATAATAACAATAATAACTTTGTCGGTCGCCATCTTCCTTTGGCCTTTCTTCTGTGTGTTGATTTCTTCATTTCGAACTGGACAGTCTGTACATTTCTTGTTGATAAATTAAGCAGACAAAATTTTGTTGTTTTTCTTTTAGTATTTTTTTTTAAACAGCCCAAAAGGATGTCTAAACCGCGCGGGTGAGAAGCCGGCATCTTGACCGAAGGACCTCTACGTCTGCTCATACTGTATCTCTGTCGGCATCTGCTTAACTAAAACTGATTTCTGTCTCACGCCTTTTATTGGCGCGTTTCAGGTGGTCAAATGGATGTTACTACCTGCTAATCATAACTATAACGGCTGACAGTAATTTTCCACTTAACCACCGTTACTTGAATCTTCCGAACTTCAATTCAAATTCTAACTACACTATTTACATAATTCATAGGCTACCCGAAATTATGTAACAACAGTAGCATTAATAGGGGTCTCCATCAGAAACGACTACAAGGCCAAGACTGAGCGTGACACTGATGGGTGCGCAGGGGTAAACAAGGTGTATATACAACAGGCATGTTGGGATAGTCTGCCCCTGTTGGAATGGATGTGTATCTAAAAGGGTTAGCTTCCCTTACTGCGAGAGTTTCGCCAATAGGTAGCTGGGTATTTAAACAGCAGCTCGGTAATTTCTCATTCTCTTGCTCTTGGTCTAGTATCCTCAAAAGATGGGCTAGACGCGTGCCGTCTCTATCCATGAAGTGGTGGCTTACCCCCCACCAACTATCAGTAAGTGACTCATATTCCTTACGAACTCTTTCTTGCTTCTTTAGGACGCTCGTCCTAACTGTTTTACATCTCGTATTGTATTGTATGTATGTCATTCATCCTTGTGCTCAAACAATAATGTATTTATTGTTACTAGTACAAAATAAAAAACACCCTCCGGGCGATGTAAAAATAGATTTTTGAAACATTTTGCCTGAGTGGTGGGAGTTAAAAATTCAATGTCAGCGAGTTTGTACCCTAGCTAAGTAAAAATCATCAAATTCATTAAAGGATTAAAAAATAAAACAATTTGAAATGTAAACTTTAAATATGTATTAAAATAAAACAAACTATATATAGATATATAATACCAGTCATGTATTTATTAAAACTTGTTTTAAAAAAACAATGAGGACTGTCTAATGTTGCATGTTCAAATTTTGAGTGTATTTATTCTATGTTATGACGATTTTGGGTAATGTGACGTAAGCATTGACGTAGTTTTTGTTACAGACAAAAACTGGAAACAAATCTCCATTATTAATAGATGTTTTACTTCTTTGCTCGGATTTATTTATATATATTTTCACCTCCATTGAAAGTTTACTCTGAGCCTTCCAACGTATTATAAGAATCATCCATTTTATTCTTATATTTCTATTAACACACAAACTCCACGTGACCAGTTGCCGTGCCTTGAACTGACGGTTCTCTTGAACAGCTGATGAAATTTCGAGGCGAAACTAAAGCGGGACAAATAAAGGTGGCGCTTTTCAGTCTTGATATCTTCCTTTTCTTTTCTTTCTCTGGTTTTATTTATTCAAAGTTTCATTATACAGGTACAATTGACATTGATTACGTTGTGGGCCGTGTTTCTCGGGTCGTAAGAAATGATTTCACACGTCGCTCAGGTCCAACTGCTAAATCCATTCATCTCTGATTTTTTTTCATTGTGCGGTTGATCCATCAACGTGGATGCAGGGAAAGCATAACGGTTACTGGAGGGGGGGAATGGAATCTACAAGCTGAATAGGACTTTTCGCAAAGGTTATTTGTGTTCATATCGCATTGTGGAAGGTATGAATACAACCCAGCCATACAGCTGACGATACATTCTAATCTTGGTGGGATAACCAAAATATGAGAAGGACCCATTTGAAATCGAATAGATAGATAGATAGATAGATAGGTATGAACAGATGGGGTTAGATAGACTATTCTAGACAATCTATTTATCTCCTTTCTTCTGTTTATTCTGTCTGTCCATCTCTCTCTCTCTTACACACACACACATACACACACATAAAAAGAGTTTCTTTCTTACAAACACTCTATACACTGACTAACACACAGGCAGATGAGTATACATTACTTCGAATCAAAGAAGAAGATATAATATAAACCTTCACTAAACAGTTAATAACCATAGACACACACACATGCATACACTCTCACACGCTCCTTTAACTGTCTCCCGCCTTTTTTCTCTCACTCTCTAATCTCTACCCCCCCTCTCTCTCTCTCTCTCTCTATATATATATATATATATATATATATATATATATATATATATATATATATATCTAAAACTACGAACTCGCGTGAGGGGACTAAACGCTGATATCGGAATACTCCGTTATTACAAATATTTTACAGACGCGGCCGCTGTCAATAACAGCAAAGACAAAGGATCCGTTCAAAAGGAGCGTCATTCACCTGAGGAAGGGAATCTAACGACCCCGAAAATTTATGATAATAAATAAATAAAAAAATAAGTGAATCCAGTACTCCATAACATCGAGTTCCTTCATTTATTTTTAAATGCTTCATAATAACGCCTAACTTCAACATAAAAAAGACATACATACATACATACATACATATATAATATATATATATATATATATGTATGTATGTGTGTGTGTGTGTGTGTGTGTGTGTGTGTGTGTGTGTGGTGTTCTGGAGGAATTTGACATATTTATATTTGGTTATTTTTCTCCGTAGTTTGGAGGTATTGACGCACACTACGCATCATTTAAAAGCTTGGACCCTTCATTCATATATGTGATGACATATAAAATGGAAGACTGAAACCCACCAGAATCATGAAAGAGAATAACTTGTATTATGATGATCTGCGCCGGCCATCAAAATAAAGAGATTATGATTGCCGCCCAATGCTCGCTGAACACTGTAAAAATAATCAGGCATAAACTGGAGAATTGGAATGGATACTACGATGCTGTGGCTAGAAGAAAGCAATATAAAAGACGATCTGATTAAGTTCTTACCGCAGAATTCCTCGGAAATCTGCAGAAAGGGTATCAGTTTGAATTCAGATGCCAACGTGGAGTTGTTAAATACTGTAGCCAAGCTACATAGATAATAAGGGTAGTTAATGGTAGGCCATATGTATGGCAGCAGGATTCGGCCCCCTGCCTCACCTCTGGGAAAAGTAAAAAATGGTCGTCGGCGAATTTTTACGACTACACCAGTCCCAATGTTTGTCCTCCGAACTCCCCAGATCTTAACCCCATGGATTATTATGTATGTGGCGCTGTTGAGAAAGACACCAATCGCCGTGCCAGAACTAAAAAGGCACAGTTAATCAACAGAATTAAGGTAGTATTTGAGACCCTTCCCGGGTTAACAGTAAAATCAGATTCCTCCAGGTTCTGGAACAGGATTGAGGCTGTGATCGACGCTAATGTTGGTTATTTTGGGTGAAACTTGTTGACAGTAGTGTAATATCCGGGCCTGTTAAATTTCTTTACAATCCATTAAATTTTGTAGTAACCAAGAATTTTTTCTTTTTTCTTATGAAACTGTCATTTCTCCCGAATACCATATATTAATATATATATATATATATATACACACATCAATTCATCGATCCATATTTGAAGATACGCCTTCCGTAGGTCAAGCAATGCCACGTTGGCTCCCTGCCGTCGCCATTCCCTCATTTTTTTTCGGCACACACATCCGCGTTTGCAGTGAAGGCGTCCACATGTCTGTTTACTTCTCTACAATCCATTACTGGCCGTACCTTAGCCTTGGTGGGTTGTGTGACAGCCATCAATGGGATCAATCCTCTAGGGGGGCCCAGTCGTTCCTGGGGATATGGTATCAGCCAGCCATTCGCGATCCATGTCCCCAATTCCGACTCATATGCAACTCTACTCTTATCGGAAACTGTATACTCTGCGATGGTGTTGCGTAGTTGATCTGGCGTGTGATGCCACAAAATTAATATCAAAATATTCCTTAGTTTTAGGATTTATTTATGTTTGAAAAAAATCCATTTTAATTAGTTTTACTTAGTCGTAATTTGCAATTAAGTAAAAAATGACCGGTTTCTTACCTCACATCTCTATGTATATCTTCATTACTTCCTTATTGCATATGTTAGTTTCTCTGTGATCATAAGGAGAGAGATTGGAGAGTGATTGTGTATTTGTATGTTAAGTTTCAGCAGTCGTGAGACCGTAATGATTCTGAGAATCCATCTCCATTTAAATTAGATCAAACGTTCCCTTTCTTAGAAAATCTTACATTTTTTTTAATTTTCTCGGTCATATTTATTTTTTTGAATTTTAATTCACTTTGCAAACTCACTTTTCCCTGATCCCAATTATCTACCCAGAGTTTAATGAGTGACCCAATGGGTCACATTTTGTCTAGTACACACACACACACATATATATATATATATATATATATATACATATATATATATATGTGTGTGTGTGTGTGTGTTCATTATCTATCTATTTATCAATCTATATATCAATATATCCTTTAAATATGGAATGTATCCATGAAAACGTATTAAAGATGTTAATGTTTACGCTTTAAGCGTGAAAAACTTTTAATTTTTGTTAAAAAAGTTCCCTTCTAAGTGATAAGCTGATGAAAGATAAGTTTGCATAGATATTTTGCAATCAAAGAAAAATACAGCTTATATACACATCTATGGTTTACGGTGCTCCGTCATGATGCAATAATTAACAAGCAAGTCTCACAGATCCATTACTACTGATGTTATATAGCGCCTTCTTCGCTATTCTGAATCGTATACGTTGCTGGTATACAGCGGGTATCGTCTCTAACCCTTAGTCGATGTAGGGGTCGCTTATCGAAGACACAAGACATGCTGTATGTAGTAGGAGATTGAACTTTTATTTCTTTAATTCCCTCGTGGTGCGTGTGGGTGGCGAGCTTGACAAGGTAAAGGGGTGGCTGAACCTCATTGCCCGCTGGCAGCGATGGCCTGTGTCGACGGTCACTCCTTATGCTCTGTTCGCCGTCTCCTGTCTGACTCTCCAACTGACGACTCGACCCTCTGGCTTTTGTATTGACGACCACCTACGCATCTTTATCTCCCGATCTGATGACTATTTCCGAACTTATTGTTACCCATCCTTCTTTTGTTCGCTTTACCGGGAAAAAGTCCTTTGTCATTTTTGTCGTCTTTTCTTCGCTTTGTTTAATTTAACCGGAAATTCATATTTCCGTTTGTACAATATCCAACACTGATTAATGTGTTCAATCCTCACTGGAAGTCCCACACTTGCGATCTTGTGTCTCATGCTTCTCGTGTTAGACGGGTTGGGTAAATACCTACACATATCCTCGTCACTATTTCAACATTTGAACCAGGCTGTTTGCATTACACATAGCGCTAATACCATTGGGAAAGGTATGAATCCAACTACTCTTCCTCCAGATATGGTGAATAGCAGGACAGACGGGGCACTTTAACCTTGGCAAGGCAACCAGTCTAGAAGAAGGAAAACCCTGAATTCAAACCTGTTAAACCCTGCTAAATAAATTGACCTTGTGTCACATCCTGCTTGTGCGGAGATGTTGGTAAATATATATATGGATTTTATAGCAGCATCACTAAGTACACCTGGGCAAATACAGGATACGGCATAAATACTTTCTTTAAAGTGTCACCAGTGGGATGCAAGTGAACAGGCAACTGGTAATGATGGCTCTATCCTGCTAATGTCTTAGTATTAATCTTCAGATATGATCAGTTACAATCATGGCTTAGACCGGTGCATATCGTGCATTTGATGTTGGAATATTTTTATGGCTGGTGAACCTGTACTTGGTACGCGGACACCTTTTCGTGCTCATTTAGTGATATATATATATATATATATATATATATATATATATATATATATATATCTATATCACTGAGTCTACAAAAACCTTTGACAAAGGGTGAAGGGACCCGAAATATTAGGAGAAATAAAGAAGATTAAGAACACAATATTCATCATGTTATTTGTGTCTTGTTTCACCTTCTAAGACACGCCCAAAGTTTTTACCAAAATCCATCATATATATATATATATATATATATATATATATATGTAGAGAGAGAGAGAGAGAGAGAGAGATACATTATGTAAAAAGTAAAGTAATTTCGTCGGGGTGGCCTAAAGTCGGCATCAGCCAATCAGCGAGGGAGTCTATCCCATTTTCACTAGCGCTAGACCAAAGAGATTGTTTTTGTGTCTGGGGTGAGGGCCACACCTACCATCATCTCCTTACTTTACAGCACAGATCCCTGTGCTACTCATACGCTGAGTTTGCGAGGGCCGGTATCGAACTTGGAACCTTGTGGTTTCTAGCCGAACACTCTACGGACTGAGCTTGCTATATCTATATATATGTGTTTTATATTGGTCATAGACTATATATATATATATATATATATATATATATATATATATATATATATATATATATATATATATATATATATATATATATATATATATATATATATATATATATATATATATATATATATATAAAATTTTTACTTGACGGCACTTACAACGCATGTATCGCATAAAATTCATACTTTTTCTCATAGAAAATGAAATTGACAAGTGTAATCCCGGCAAAGGATCGCTCGGTGTGTAGAATGTCGTACAGACTGTTTCGACTTTATTAAGTCTCATCAGCGACATATACTAACGATTTCCCTCCGACAGAAATCGAAACCGGGACCTCAGCGAGCATAGTGGAACACTATATCGCCTCGACCACAGTACACAGCTAACAATCCTAGCGAAATTAAGCTTGTCAAATGATACTACACGCCTCTACCATAATAGGTAAGGGGGCGTTTTTGAGAGAATAATAACAACAAACAGACGTATGCCCTTCGGCGAGGTGAATAAGATTTTTGGATGTTTGTTTATTTAGAAACGTTGCTGAATAAAGTATATATTAAATTTTTACTTGAAGGCACTTACAACGCATGTATCGCATAAAATTCGATATATATATATATATATATATATATATATATATATATATATATATATAAGTTATGATAGTGTTTTCCAGCATGAATTGTTTGTCTTACTCAGATAGTTTTGTGGGATAAGGAGGTTTTACAGCTGATTTCTTGTGGGATTATTTTTTTCTCTCCAAAACTACCCGACATCGTGCTGAGTTTTAGTTTTTACATAACAAACTTTGTCAAATATCATTTATAACCAAGTATATTAACTTTGACAATTCAAAATAATATTGTGTACGCTGGTTAAAAACATTTAAACACAAAAGTAAGTAAATAAATAAACAAAATACAAGGTACTCCACCTACAATTTTCTGTTGTTGTTGTAACAACAGAAAATGCTGTTTTTATTTAGGCCAGAACAACTAAACAAACACAACATAAAAAATTTAAAAAATAAAAAAACTTATCAAATCTCCAGAGAAAGAATTTTAGACATTTTTCCTTTTAATCTTCGTTTATAGTTCCGCATAAACCTCAACTTAAAAAAAACCCACATATATATCATAAATATTTCTGTCATATCGGAATAACTTTAATCTATAAAAGAAAGAAAAGATCTAATTGAGACTAAATATGAATTTATCACTTCCAAGACTTATTCAAGACAGCACGCAACATCCTCACGTAGCTCTCATCTATTTTTCTAAGCTCTTCGTTATGATCCAAGTGGTGCAGCCATACATTAGCACTGAGACGGTTCCAGCTTGGAAGTTTGTTTTTCTAATAACAATAAATTAAACATAATAGAGTCTATGAATTAATAAATCACAATATTGATACCTACGCAGCTCTAAATAGAGCACTCTGGCCAAAATGTCCGACACACTAGATCACCCTTCCTATCTTGCCAAACACAATAGTATATGAAAGGATAGATTTCGTTGATAAAGCGAATAACAGTACACAATTGCAAGCATCTTAATACGATAATGATTTTCTTTTTCAAATAACACTTCATCTACGTTAGATAAATTGCTGGAGTCAAGGGGATGGTTACAAGACAAACATTTTACAAAACAGAAAATTAATGTCAGACAGACAGACGTTTTAGGAAATATTCAATTTGTCAATAAAAACGAAATACGGTTGCCGCCATTAAACCTTTTTTGACAGTTCACAAATTACTATTCATGTCTACAATAAACTGATAGATAGATAGATAGATAGATAGATAGATAATTAACAGACTGAGATAGATGGAGGGATAGATAGATAGATAGATACAAACATACTAAGATAGATAGATAGATAATTAACAGACCGAGACAGATATAGGGATAGATAGATAAATAGATAGATAGATAGATAGATAGATACAAACATACTAAGATAGATAGATAGATAGATAGATATATAGATAGATAGGTAGATAGATTTGAACAGAGTGAGATAGATAGATAGATAGATAGATAGATACTAAGATAGATAGATATATAGATTTGAAGACTGAGATAGATGGATAGATA
>CM042155.1:48252736-48295236 GCA_023376005.1 Doryteuthis pealeii
GCGCTTACGCATGCATGAAACCAAATGGTTGTGACTGTTCCTTTGTCATCAAATAGATATGTAAAATCTTTATTTTATTATATTATATATATATATATATATATATATATATATATATATATATATATATATATATATATAAAACCGAGTCTCTGATATTCCATTCCTAATGCTTCACACTAAACTTCAAACAATATATATACTTTAATATATATATATATATATATATATATATATATATATATATATATATATAAACACATATATCAACTAGAAGCATAGGTCGATCCCTTAACAACATATATATATATATATATATATATATATTATAGCGAGAGAGACAGACATACAGACAGAGAGGAGGTGGCTAATCAAGATTGAGTATTTTCAGTTGACGGATATCAGTTATCAATTTGAAAATGTAGATAGATAGATAGATAGATAGATAGATAGATAATCTACTTACATTGTAACCGAGACATTCTGTTGAGTTTGTAGATGAAATGATCGAACGAGTCCTTATTTCCCGCCTCTTGTTTTGGCGCTAAAACATTTTTGTCGCTATGATTCACACGATGAAATATCTAAGTAGCTGCAAAAACTCATTTTCATTCCTTCTACAAACTAGACATCTTTTATTACAAGGGGAAGTGGGAATATAATACGGCAGAGTAAGAGTGTTGTTCAGAAAGTAATGCCTCCTGTTTATTTCCATGTGAATTTCAACAGACACAAAGATCACAATAACACCTTTGGATAGGACCAGTGTGGCTATGAAACTATTGCTTCCTATCTATTTCCATTGAGACGACTGCAAGTAAAAGGAACACAATAACACCTTTGGATAAAGTAAGAGTGTTGTTCAAAAAGTAATACCTCCTGTTTATTTCCATGAGAACTACGAGAGAGAGAGAGAGAGAGAGAGAGAGATAGAGAGAGCTAGAGAGTGTGTGTGAGAGAAAGAAAGAGTGAGATAGCACAATAACATTGTTGGCTTGAACAAGTTTTCAGCTACAGAACAGTATTGGTTAATACGCTAGTCTAGAAGGCCATTCCAACTATGTAGTGAATTTGATTCTTACTTGGTGCCCATGCTTGTGACCTTGTGTCAAACACATATAAGCTTGGTGATCATTTTAGGTAGATGAGCCCGTGTTGTGTTGAATAGCCTTCTTACTTTTTATATTCTTACTAGCAGAGCTACCCGGCGTTACCCGGGATTGAGAAAGTTAAAAAAATAAATCTCATCTATATTTATAGATCGATAAAATTTGGATTATTTGGATTATTCGAGAATAGAGAGAGAGAAGAAGAGAGAGGTAGAGGAGAGGAGAGAGAGAGAACACAATAACACAATTGGATAGAGCAACTGTCCGTTCCAAAAGTAAAGTCTTCCATTTATTTCTATGGAAAATACAGCAGATAGAGAAGGCACAATAACACCATTGGATAGGGCCAGTGTTCCTCTGAAAGTATTTCTTCCGATATCTATTTCCATCGAGATTCCTGCAGGAACACAAAAAAGGAACACAATAACACCATTGAATAGAGCAAGAGTGTCCCTCCGAAAGTAATACTTCCTATATTATCATCATCATCATGTCGCGCTGTTAGCCGGAATATCCATGACAATTTCTCTCCATCCGTCCCTATCACTCATCATTCTCGGGAAGTCCTCTATGCAGCATCCTGTATCCGTATAGAGCTGGTCAATATACGTCTTTGCTGGTCGGCCCACACTGGCGTGCCCATGTGCTACCTTCCACTGGAGGACGTCGCTTATGAGTTCGTCCTTGCTTCTCCAGCAGTGTCCCGCATGTCTTGTCCGTTTTACTCGGTTTGGGTGATATGTGGCAGGTGGCTGTACAGCTGTTTTCTCGTGGGTATTGTTTCCACGTCTTGTTCAGGATCACACGCAGCATTCTTGTGCAACTCCCATCTAGTTTATTCTCTAGTCGCTTCGTTAGGGTCCAGGTGGTGCAGCCGTACAGCAGTACTGACACGACAACGGCCTGTTCCATATAAACTACTATAAATATAAGGAATACAATCCATCCCTGCGAAGACTCGCCTTGCAGAGCACCAAAATGACATAATACATATAGTTATCTTTTTTTTTTAAGAAGGATGGCTTTGTTTGTTACCTAGTTTGCTCAGACTGTAAACGATTTTGTGCCAACATAGCATTTTTTTTTCAGATGAGACAGTTTCTGAGTCTAATCAAGATATTCAGTAACTATGTAGACTATGCCAGTTGTAAATTGAAGTTGAAAATGTGAATGCTCACTAATTAGGACAAGTATTTCATGTTTTGCTCAATGCGTTGGCCTAATTGCATCATTTGTGTTGATGCGCATTGTTGTTAGGAAATAGAAAACAAAACTTCATACATAACCATTGGCCAATTATAAACACAGGAAATGGATTGGTGTAGCCCATTACTAATGAAAAATAAGATATGTGGGCGAAGAGGTGTGTCTGCAAGAAAACTGCGTGGGTGTCACTGTCAAGGAGGTGTGGACATGTGGGAGTTTTAAGATTAAATAACCCTCCGCAGGAGCAGGATTTAACACAAAGTCAATATATTAAGCGGAGTTTAACAGGTTTGAATTCAGTGTTTTCCTTCACCTAGACTAATTGCCTAACCGAGATTAAAGAGCCCAGTCTGCCCTACTATTTACACATAGCTGGAGGCAGAATAGTTGTATGCATACCTTTCCCAATGGCATTAACTATGCAAACAGCCTCGCCCAGGATTTGATGCCAAATCATCCTTGCGGAAGAATAGTAGTATTTAACCCATATCTGGTACATAAAAGGTTTCATACTTTTCCTAAGAGAACGTAATAGAGCGGCTGGAGTTCGAACTCGTTCACAACGGTGTCGCAGTCCAGCACGTTAGCCACTACGTTAGCCTACAAAAATATCTATTTAACACCCAATTTCCATAAATAAAAAATCAAACACATATGTAGCGTTGTGCCTTTCTACCTGTTACGCTTTTTGTTACAGGTGAGAGCACTTTACAGTGGAGATCTTTTCAGTTCCTTAATGTTAGGTAGAATTCATGTGTTCGTTAGTGTTAGGTAGAATCCTTGTGTCCCATAGTGTGAGGCAGAATCCTTGGTTGTTCTTAGTGGAGAATCCTTGTGTTAAGCAGACTCCTTGGTTGTTCCTCGGGGTTAAGCAGAGCCTTGGTTGTTGATCTGTGTCGAATACGAGCAATTAAACGGCTTTCAAGATCGGCAATTAAATAGTTAACTAACCACGTATTCGAGCATGTTGATTGGCTGATTGAATCCATGCCGCTACGCAGAGTCTATAAGTTTAAATGTTGGGCCTCAGCATACCTTATATAGCCAAATATTCCAACAATACAAGTATTTGGCTGGTTGTTTGGCAGATGTAGCTTCTATAGATCATCGGTATAGCCTGGACACAGAATCACATGAAATGGTCGAAATCGTCTAGAAAACCCACGTTGTGAAGAAATGATCTTGGAAAACAGATAATAGATAATATATTTTTATTGTCAGTAACAGCTCCGAGTTTACACAGATTTGGGTGAAGGCGATGAATTTCCACAAATGCTCATTAATCATGATTAAGTTCCGTTTGACAGCAAAGTTCACTCAACTTCTTCTACGTTGACATCTTTCGTATCGTTAAACTTATTTGTAAAAAAACAAAAAACAATTCATTACCGTAAATAAACAATGTAGTATATATCAAATAGACCACGCCTACGATTTAAAGACGTCTACAAGAAGGACATGAAAATCAATATGTGAGAGGTTGGTACAGAAAACCGAACGGTCTGGCGCCTCCTCGTCAGACAAGGGATGAAAAGGAGTGAAAAAGAGAGGAAAGAAGTCGCCACAGAAAAGAGAGCCAGAAGGAAGGAGAGACAACAGCAACTCCAGTAAGCATCAGTTCGTTTGCAGTCACTGCAAGAGATTGCCATTCAAAAATTGGCCTGTTTAGCTAAAAACAGAACCCAAATTATCTATTCATTTTCCCATTAAACTAACCCTAAACCCCAACCCTAACCCTAACCCTAAACCCTAACCCTAGACCTCATAGTTAAAATTAACAGTTTTATTACAAAATTTGTGGGTTCTGTTTTTTCTGGGTCACCTAATTTTGACAGCTTTGTGCAAGTTCAGCCAAAAGTTGTTCATTACACAAATATACATATTTACCAACCCCTCCGCACGAGTAGGATGTGACACATGGCCAATTTCTTAAGCGGGGCTTAACAGATTTGAATACAGAGTTTTCCTTCTCCTAGACTGGTTTCCTAAGCAAGATTAATGTGCCAAATCTGTCCTACTACTAGTTGGATTCATACCTTTCCCAAGGGTATTAGCACTATGTGCGATGCAAACAGCCTCGTCTCATCGTGTCCATTTCCTACGACGGTACCAACCCCTCCACACGAGTAGGATGTGACACATGGCCAATTTCTTAAGCGGGGTTTAACATACTTAAATTCAGAGTTTTCCTTCTCCTAGACTGGTTGCCTAAGCAAGATTAATGTGCCAAGTCTGTCCTACTACTTACCCATAGCTGAAGGGAGAATATTAGGACTCATACATTACCCAAGGGTATTAGCACTATGTAAGATGCAAACAGCCTCGTCTCACCGTGTCCATTTCCTACGACGCTAACCATTACACCACGCGCCTCAATTCGATATCATATAACCGTGTGCAAAAAAAAAGACTCTTAAGAATTAACGACACGTAAATGTAAATATGAATGTACAATGAACGTGGTTCCCTAACCTCTAGGCATAAAATAACCCCAAATGGGTTGACATGCAGTTAAATATCAATTAATCAATCATTAGTATTACTAGCAAATATATGCACCCTCCGGGTGCAAGTATTTAAGTTTTAATGTAATAAAATATTGTATTAAATTAGAAAGGCTAATGAAACTAAATAAGAATACAGATAAAAAGATTTGAAACAGAGGGAGTATAATAACAGATTTGAAACAGAGGGAGTATAATAAAAAATGGAACAACTGAAACTTACTCTTCCATCACTCGCGTCTTTCATTGTTATTTTTTCTAATTTAAGTATTTAGTTAAAAGAGGAAGTAAAGAATAAAATGACAGTTATTTTTTCTTGTTAATGGATTTCATTTAAGATTCATTGAAGAGATTTTTGCTTATATTCATTAAAATAAAACCAAACAGTTAGAAATCAATAATACTAAGCACATATTTATTAAATTCGATTTTTTAATATTAATATGCAAATTAGCCTTCCCGTTCACACTGTAAACCGCTATTTTGTTGTATATATAAATATAATTGCATGTTGTCAGTATGGAGACATAGTTAACAGTATTAATAATGTAAGACAAATTTATTAATAATTGAGGTTTAGATAAAAATAAAATCATGGAGAATGTGATGTCAATAACTAAGAGAATTGTGACTTGAGTAGGAATATAGTTTCGGTTACAGACAGAAAAATACACAATCTCCATTATAATAAGATTTACGCAATTCCCTAACCTCTTAGAATAAAATAACTGCAGATGGTTTGATATGGTGTTAAAATCGATCAATCAACCAGTGCAAATGGGGGGCACTCAGTAAGGAACGAACTCCAGACAAAAGCAATGCAACTAGCTAGCCACTTTTAAGCAGATGCAAAAGCAATCCATATCTTTTTAACATCAAAAAAGAAAACCGGCATCAGTTGATATCAATGCATTATTCATGAAGACGAAATATTCATGTCGTCATGACGACTGATCGTATAACACTTCGCCATCTTGTCTCCGATGAAAGATGAAACTTTTGATAATTTCGGCAATGTGAATCAAACGAATAATTTTTTTTAATCGTCCGATGAAAGATACATTTTCTAACGACCTCACACGTCAATTAAACCGAGTAACATTCAACGATGATAAGCGACAATTCTGTTATTCGTTTGTTTAACGGAACATCAACTCACTTTTATTTGTCTACATATAAGTATAAGACCACGAGAGAGGTTTGGTTTATGTTTTAACGGCATATCAACTCCTTATGGGTTATCTAATGCCAAAATTTTATTCATTTCTAAATGATTATAATAATAACAATGTATATTTCCAACTTTCCGTTACAATCAGTCTTTGAAAATCTCACTTTTATTTATAATATATTAATAATTTTGAAGGCAATTACAATGCGTATGAAAAATAAAAACAAAAAGATGTTATTGTTTTTATTTTTCATACGCATTGTAATTGCCTTCAAATTATTAATATATTATAACATACTTAACAATGCTCCAAGTAAATTACCAATTACTTTTATCACTTTTATTTGTATATATATATAAGTAAAAAATGTTTTCTTTACCAATCCCAGGGAAAATTCCTGTGGTGAAGTGAGTAACGTGCTGGACTACGACATCGTAGTAAGCGAGTTCGAATTCAATCACGCAATTACGTACACTTTCAGAGTAATACTTTGGGAAAGGTATAAGCCCTCTATGTGTTAAATAATAGCACTACTGTTCTTCTACAAGGGTGGATTTAGCACAGAATAATCCACTGAGTTTGATATGCAATTAAACAAAGAAACCAAACCATCAAAAATTAAGAAGTTTATATAATTCAATTATTCTATCCAAATCAAAGTTTATCTCGCAAGTCATTGACAATGAATCTGAATCTACATAAATATGGCCGAATTTTAGACTTTCGTTTATTCAAGTAAATGTATACCATAAAACAAATACATGAAAAATGTAAATATGAATATAAATGAGCGCAATTCGTAACACCTAGATATAAAATAACCCAAGACGGTTGGACGTGCGTTGAAATAAATCATTCAACCAATCAATCACAGGGTCGGTGAAGTCCTTGTGGCGTAGTGGCTAACGCGCTAGACTGCAACATCGTAGTAAGCTAGTTCGAACTCCAGTCGTGCTATTACGTTCACATTCGAACTAATACCTTTGGGAAGGTATGAACCCTTCATCCCCTAACTATATGTTAAATAGTACTACTACAGTTCTTCTACAAGGATGGGTTTGGCATTAAATGACCCATGAAGATTGATAAGTCATTAAACAACACAAACCAAACCAAACTCACAGATTGTTTTAAAGGTGAAAAAGTAACCTACACTAATTTAACAACACCTTCTCAGAAATTCAGAGATATCTGTTGATCAGAATAGGAATAAAGTATGATAATTTGCCTCGTAGGTTTGAAGAAGAAGAAGATTGGAATTAATATATCATTTTATTTGAATATAAAAAGTATGTTATTGATATCACATCTTAAAAGTAAACAGAGAATTAAAGAGATCGATTTGTCACGCGTACTAAGAATGTAAACAAATACCATAGGTTGTTATGAAGACCATATAGCGGATCAAATTCCTTTCAAAGTTTATAATGGTGAGTTTGAATTATGTTTAGGTATGTAAATCAAAACAAAACAAATATGTGCAAGTTTTTTTTTGGGGGGGGGGGGCAGGGGGGGTCAAGAGAAAATAATATTTAAAGTTAAAACAGAGTTCTCAAATTACTCGGGATTTTATATCAAATAGAAAATGTACATTTCTAAGAAACAAAATTAACCAATGAAATTTAATTATTTCCTGGGATAGAGATCTTTTTTTTAAATACCGAGATATCATATAGGATGACATAGAGAGACGGAGAAAAATTCGCGCTAGAATAAACAGTAAGGTTTCTCTTCTAATCAAGCACTTCACTTAGGTAAATTGTTCATTGTTTTCTTCCCCCACACATTAAGGTCTCATTCCTAGTGTAATTTATAACTATGCATGATAGTTATGTACAAATAAACAAATTGTTTTATTTTTTAACGGAGAGTTTTCCTTGTTTATTTTGTTTTATTTTATTTTTATTTTAATTTTTATTTTACTTTACTTTATTCTTATTTTTATTTATTTATTTTTGGAGTCACCAACACTTGGCAACTCTTTCCAAACCGGCCGCCGATACAATGAAGAAGTCACAGATTAGATTAATTCATCCTCATCAAATACTGAGATTAAAGTGTTTTCCCACATTTGGCACCGTGATTCCGAGATGTGTCCAAGAGAGATATCAATAGTTCCATAGGACCACAACATAACTTATATCAGTGTTCAAACGAGGCATAAATGCAATGCCTTTTATACAGTGTGACCCACAAAACGGACACCACACACTAATTGTATGATGTATGCTTATTAATTTACTAATTCCCCTTATTTTGTTGAACATGACAGAAATAAAACCTGTGATCACAACTAGATTTCAATGAGATCTCCAGCCAAGAATACACTGCGTCAAATATTACTACAAAACAGGTTCTTTCAAGAAGGTGCAGGACACTTTGGTGCATCAGTTCGAATGTGAAAAGCCCCTTCCAAGATATGAATTCAAGACTGGGTGAAACATTTTGAGAGTTATGGGTAAAAAAATACTAATTTTATTTATTTATTTATTTATTTTTTTGTTCATAGGTTTTATTTGGTCGATTATTGAAGAATTCTCTGACATACAGGGTGACAAACAAAAACGGACCAAACACACATTTTGTGATGTACGCTTCATTAATTTACTAATTCTCCTTATTTTGTAGAACATGACAGAAATAAAACCTGTGATCACAACTAGAACCCAACGAAATATACTGCATCAAATATTACTACAAGACAGGCTTATTCAAGAAGGTGCAGGACACTTTTGTGCATCAATTTGAGTTTGAAAAAGCCCTTTCCAAGAGGAGAATTCAGGACTTTGGGACAGTGGAGAACCTAAATGCAGTCAGTGACAACCATCCAACCCTCGATATTTTGGAATCGTGGTTGTGTCGGACATCCGCGGTATTTTCATCCCCCGGGTCACCATCAAATGTATCGATAATACAGTTGAATGGTTTTAAGTATTCCTACGTATATATTTACCCAACACCTCCACTACTATTAATTTTAAGCGGAATATTGCTGGTTTGAATTCAGAGTTTTCCTTCTCTTGGACTGGTTGCCTAACCAAGGTAAAATAACAATATATGCCATACTACTAAAGGAAGCGCGTGGTGTAATGGTTAAAGTCATGGGAAATGGACTCGTCGCCCCGAGTTCAAATCCTGGACGTGGTAATTGCATTTCACTTAGCGCTAATACCCTTGGGAAAGGTATGAATCCTACTCTCCCTCCAGCTATGGGTAAATAGTAGGGCAGACTGGGCTCTTTAACCTTGGTTAGGCAACCGGTCTAGGAGAAGGAAAACTCTGAATTCAAACCTGTTAAACTCCGCTTAAGAAATTGACCTTGTGTCACATCCTGCTCGTGCGGAGGGGTTGGTAAATATCTATATGCCATACTACTTTCCTCGAACTGGAGAGATCAGATTGAATCCTTATTTTTCCAAGTGCATTAGCACGAAGTGAAACGCAAACAGCCCCGTCCAGGATTTGAACTCAAGTATTTCTATGTAACATTAATACTTCTTTTAATAAGAGTAATTTGTTTGCACACAGTTATATGATTTTAAGTAATTAATAATAATCTTTATGTTTCATGTTTCATAATATTAATGATTCTATTTGATAATAGTCATTTGTTTGCACACAGTTATATTGTTTTAAGTAATTAATAATATTAGTCCTTGATAAATATTATAGCTTAAAGTAACTATTTTAATAAAAAAATAATTTACAGTTATATGGCATCAAGTACTAGGTGCTTCGCGTAGTGCAATTATTAGCAAGCTAGACTAGCAAAACTTTACTAGTGAGTTCGAGTCTCATAGAGTGCTCCATTTATTTGGTCTTGTGCCACATCTAATCCCAACCCAGTTGAATAACAACATGGCATCAATTATTCTTATCAAATAATAATAATTCTCCAACAGGTCTATTTAATCCGTAGGCACTGGTATGTACTATCACTATGGGTCAGAGTGGACCTGGGAGTAATAGCAATGAATAGGGTCTTATCCCTCTGCACAGGATATAGTCAACTTGGAACTGTCTTCAACGGTTTTGAAAAAGACAAGGGAATTTGAAATCAGGGAACACCAGACCTAGAGAAGAAGAAGAGAACTCTTCAGTTCCTGGATTTTGCCATCTGAGCGGATCACAGAGTAAAAATAAAAGAGAACGAAAAGATAGATTTGAACCTGGCCAGACAACAGAAAAAAAAAACAAATAAAAAACAACAAAAAATGAAAAAAAAATAGAACATACAGGTAAATGTCGTACCAATTGTAATTAGTGTCCTTGAAACGGTCTCCAAAAGATAAAGATGGTTTGGGTTGGTTTGTAGGATTTTATGGCATGTCAATCCTTGTTAGGTTATTTTATGCCAAAGACGTTTGATTCTATCCTGCTTGATGGGTATTCAAACAAATTTTTAAACTCATTTTTTTTATTCATTTTTTATTTAACTCATAGATAAGCCCCTAGAAAGTACTAACACCCCAGGCCAGGGTGGATCTAGAAGTAATGATGAAGAAGGGGTACTCCACACTCCCTAGAGCTCCAGAATTAGAACTTCACCATTAGATCCTATTTAATGTCATACCCAGAATACTAAGATCCCCAGACACCGCCTTCTAGCACATATATGGTAAAATGGATTGGAGCTTGCCATAAGGGCAATAGGGTTGGGACAATTATATAAGTGCTAGGAATTGATGTGACCAGCCATTTGATCGGTTAGAGCCTCTCCGACATCCGTCTAACCTACATAGGGACCAAAGTAGAATGTTACATGTCATGGACTGCTCATCCACCAGGATTCCGTCCTTAAGCACTGGCCAATAGGTAGTCCCATTGGGGGATTTTACCCTACTGCAGAGGTGCAGTCGGTGTATTCTAGAGTCCCAGACAACAGAGGATAAAAATGGTAAAAGCCAGAAAACCACATATCAGAAAATAAGAATATTTAAAGTAGGTTTTGAACATACAACAAGATATTATATAAATAAACCAGAATCTGTTCTTGAGAATGAAACGCATAAAATTCTCTGGGATCATCTTATCCTAGCCAGAAGATCAGACCTAGTAGTGATTTACAAAAAAAAAGAAAACTATTCAACTAGTAGATTTTGCAGTCCCAGCAAATCACATGCTAAAAATAACGAAAAGATAAACAAATACCTAGACCTTGCTAGAGAATTGAAAAAACTGTGGAATATGATAATAAAAGTGATAAAAATTGCAGTTGGTGCACTTGGAACGGTCCCCAAAAGTTTATAAAACAGATTGGCGGAACTGGAAATCAGAGGAAGAATTGTGACCATCCAGCGTTGTTGAGATCTGCTAGAATACTGACAGGAACCCTAGAGACCTAGGGAGACTTGTTGTCACTCAGAATCCAGTGAAAAACCATCAGCTTACGCTGGCGTGAAAAACTCACAGGAAGTGAAATAATAGTAGTAATAATACACTCTTTTTTTCCCCTTTTCTATTGCGTCATTCCAATAGCCAATGATGTTGAGAGTTGCGTATACCTTTCACGATAGTATCTTTTTGTATCCGGTAATATGTGAATAATACAATTTAGCCGGGTTTAAGATTGAGATCAGAAAAGGTTATCCTGTAACCAGTCACGATTTCATTCGCTTGGATTCTTGTTAGAGACCAATTTTCTTTTCTTGTGACTCTCTTGTTCAAAAATCGTCATCCTTTTTCTTTGTTGAGTCGGAAGAGAAAAGAAATACCAAAAGGGAATGAACTTCTTTTTCTTAAGGTCACGTGGAAACCTTATGCTAATATCTGAATCTTTCCTAGGCTTTTAAAAGACGTAGAAGCCTGTCAGTAGGGCTTAGAATACGCTTCCAAAATAACAAGTGTTCTGAATATGACATTAAACTGAATCTGATGGCAAGGACACCTTTCAGGAGCAATACTACTTAATTGTTATTACTCCCAGGTCAACTCTGACTCAGAGTGGTTGTATCTGTTACAGTCCCAACTACGGGTCATATAGACCTCTCTAAAATTTACAAGTATTGGATAGGAATACTCGATACCACATATATATATATATATAAATATATATATATATATATATATATATATATATATACCAACCCCTTCACACGAGCAGGATGCGACACAAAGTCAATATCTTAAGAGTTTTCCTTCTCCTATACTGGTTACCTAACCAAGGTTAAGATCCCAGTCTGCCATGCTAGTTAACCATAGCTGGAGAGAGAGTAGTTGGATGCATACCTTTCTCAAGTGTATTAGCGCTATGTGAAATGCCACCAGCTTCGTCCTGGATTTGAACTCGAATCGACGAGTCCATTTCCTACGACTCAAACCATTACACCACACACCTCCATACTTAATACCATTTAACCGTAAGTTATTTGTGCTAAGAATAGTTACTTGAAGCTATAATTGTTTACTAAGGATAAAATAGGGCTTAGAACACGTTGACTATATCCTGTGCAGAGGGATAAGACCCTAATCATTGCTATTACTCCCAGGTCCGCTCTGACCCATAGTGATAGTACATACCAGTGCCTACAGATTAAATAGACTTGTTGGAGAATTATTATTATTTGATAAGAATAGTAGTTGTGACAATGTCTCCCTGGAAGATGTCTCTTTGGAATTTACCACTAAGGTGTTGTTGCTCATCCAGTAAAGACGTCTGTTCTTTACTTAATTTGCTCAGCTTCGACGCCGGTGTGGCGGGCACCCGGCATTATATGGAGCAACTTCACTATGACCAGTTTTGTTTTACACAATTCATCAAGCATATTTACGCCGACTTCTTTCATGGGGTGAATTCCAAGAAAGAATCTTGAGAAAGACGTTGCTTGATTAATTGTCCATTTCTGACGTTTAAAACTAACGTATTACCCATAAACAATTTTTTTAATACATCCCATAATCAATGTAATATTTGAGATTCAAAATTAAACGAGCAAGAGGCTCAACCGGTTTTGATTAAAACCGTTTCTTTCTAAAAGGAAAATCGAACTTTAAAAAGCTTGGGTGGTGTTGGTCGTATATTTCAAATGAAATGATAATTCTACTCTGCAGCTTTTCATATCTTTTGTAATGAAGTTTACAACTTTCTCTGATATACTGAACATTTTAAAACACTCTGTTATGCACGAATAATTATTTAAAACAATATAACTTGTTTAGTTTTTAAAAGAAACATTGCCTTAGGTGACCCAACAATGATCGATGTGCCATTGAATAATCCATTTACCCATAATAATCCATATCCAGCTGTTACTTACACATATCCATTCATTTTGATCTAGTGGGTGGCTACCATCTTGAATCTTCCACTTGAGATCTTCGAGATGATAATAATTTCTCTTCAACAGGTGCTTACAAATATCTATTCATCTTCATCTGTGCCCAGGCGTATAGCACAAGACACTTAGACACTCACTCAAGAACTACCTTACTCGCTACAGTCTGAGGTCATTCCCACGTGATCACTAGTCGGGGGAGGTTACAATCTTAAAACACACCCACACCAAAATCAGCTGAAGCAAATTATGATGATATACTAGAGCGATGAGTGGGAATAACTCGAACAAGAAAAATAGATATGAAATTTCGCCCGACAGGTAGAAATATAAAAGAACAAAATCATACAAAATCTATTTGTTTGTCTGTTTCTCTCTCTCTTATATATATGTAAGTATATTTTGGCGGCATTTTTTTTCTTTTAAATAGATTTTGTTCCTTGTCTGACGAGGTTTTTTTTTTTCAATCCTTTCTAATTGTCTGGCTATGTTTTTAACATCTGCGTGGAATTAGAATATTAATCCACCAAAGGTTTAAAACTAATACTTTCTGTGCCATTATCAGGTGTGAAACTGGTGAGATGTTTCCATTGTTGTTTTTTTAAACAAACAGTAGCAGTAGGAATAAGTAGGAGGATAATTGGCGGGAAGTTATAGGCATTTGAGAACACGTTGACTGGGTTTGAAGTTGATCTTGTTTAAGGTGTTGTTTTTTGTTGTTCTGTTTTTTTTTTTTTTTTTTTTTGTTTAATGTATAGGGTTTCGAGTATTTGAAGTTTTTGTTCGTTTGTTTTTTCTTGGTGCAGTATAAGTATGTTTTCAGTCAGAATTTTCTGGTAATTAGAGGGGGACATTAATGTGATTCTAAGTGATACATGATGGAGCTTGTGTCCGTTAGATGTAGTGTTAACCGGCGTGACATTGTCGTCGTTGTGTGACCAATGTACGTGTTTTCAACTATATAAAACAAATTCATAATAAGTAAATGATTGTTTGTTGAATTTTCTCACTGATTGAAAGTATATATATATATATATAATTGAAATAATCACGACAAGCAAACTCGGCGAATACCGCGTGCGACGTGCAGAACACTGTACAGCTGCTTCGACCTAATTGGGTTTCACCAGCAGTGTATACCTATGACCCCTCCCCCTCCGACAGAGATCGAACCGGAATGCAGAGTCAGAGACTCTACCCTTTGGGCTGCCGGCCACGCCACACGAAACTCGTCAAATCAACTTTTCAATGATAATAGTCACTACTATAACCTGTTTTGTCGTGTAGCTGCATCCACAATATAACAGACGATACGATTACCCCTTGGAGTCACGACTTCCCAGTATGACGGCACGCATCCACGTACTCATACCCATGCTGAGCACAGAAATATATATTATATATATATATATATATATATATATATATACTATATAAAGGAATCTCATAGTATGGGCGTGTCAAATAATAACTCCCAAAGCATATGCCATTCAGATTTGAAATCTTGCATATATTTTGATATGGTTATAATTAAGAAACACACAAAATTTCATTATTGATTTTTGCTGATTAAGTGATATAATTAATTAAAAAAGAATAAAATATTTCTGGAACTCTTCATAATTCTTCATGAGTAACTACAGAAAGACTTGTTATAGTTTAACCACTCACCCTATAATTGAACGTATCCAGGTGAATATAGTTCGCCGTAGGCTGCCTTCTGTTTCAGATCTTCTCAGCCTGGTCGTCGATCAAAATTTAGTACCTGGGCCGGAGCTGAGAAGCCGCAAATGTCTCTCGCTTGATTCCAGTCGGCCATCTCCCCGGGCAGCACCTACCCTTCGCCTAAAAAGGACAGGAATAGGTTTATTGATCGGTGTCATATACCCCCTCCCAGAAGGGGAATGCCAATGTCCCATTTCGCTTGATGTGTAGTTAAATAATCAGTCAATGATCCTTTATAATTGAATACCGAGTTGGATAATTGCTGGATGGCCCATATTTGTGACACATCGCATCCGCAGCGAACAATTTGGGTAAATACCAAGTCTGCCTTCTGTAGCCATAATCCAATTTTGTCAAGTACAATATTATAAGACCTGTTATATAACACATATTCCATAGGCAAAATTTCAATATAATTCTTTTTCGAAAATTACTCTTTTGCAATTTAGATCTAATTAGAAAACGATTTTTGTAAGACATTCTCTTGCTAAGAACAAAAAACGGAATCTACCGAAACTCTGGACAACTTAATAGACTCTATCCGTCCATTCGTCTGCCATGAAATTCTGTATACGAAGCCGATAGCTAGGAAATCTTGATGTCTTAGTCCAAAAAAAAAGAATAATTTGACAGATACAATCTTCTAGCTAACAAAATTTTGAAGAAATTAAGTATTTAGCCAACACGTTTGCCACAAGCATATGACACAGGTTGAGTGTTTGGAGCATCTATCGATAGTCAAACTCCCTATTCAGTAGTAATAGGTCGGCAAGGTTTTGTTTGCTAACCTGTTACACCGCGAAAATTATAACTAATAACTAAAAGGAGATATCATCCAACATTAAAATCTCGCGTACTCTTTAATGATAAAGGAACAATACAACATTTAGTGTTTGACTTTTACTGATATAATTCAAAAATCAATCAATTTGTGGAACGCCTCGGGTACAAAAAGGGATTCTTGCTATAATCTGACCCCCCCCCCTCTTTATTGGAGCCATACTCTGCCATTAATCCCACAGACAACTATTCACCCCCATACGTCTTACCTGTGAAGAACGGGTTGGGGAAAATACTTACTTTGCCTTTAGGTTTCGTTAAATTTTAGTTTATTGAATTATTCTATTAAGTATGATATTATTCCAGCTATAATGATTAAATATCACACGGATTCCATTCGATTCGAAAATTATTGTTGGAATTAAGTACTAATTGTAAAACAATTTTGTGAAGAAATAAAATCAATCAAATTCCTATTTTTAAAGTTAATAAAAACAATTTAATTCGAAAAATTTTAATTTTCTCAAATTCTAAGCTTCTTTTTATTGTAAGGACATTTCTTAGCTTTTTTAAAATTACTACATTT
This sequence comes from Doryteuthis pealeii, assembly GCA_023376005.1. Taxonomy (NCBI): domain Eukaryota; kingdom Metazoa; phylum Mollusca; class Cephalopoda; order Myopsida; family Loliginidae; genus Doryteuthis; species Doryteuthis pealeii. Next base: position 48,269,093 of record CM042155.1, read on the forward strand.
TTTCATTGTAACTGAATGGAAAAATGAATTCATATATATATATATATATATATATATGTGTGTGTGTGTGTGTGTGTGTGTGTGTGTGTGGAGAGAGAGAGGGGGGAGATATGAATAATGGACCTATTTTATTTTTAGAACCAAATATCTTTAGTTCTGGAGATACTTTCAGCTGATAAAATTATCGAACCAAGTGAGAAGTATTTACTCAACCCGTTCACCATGGGTAGGATGGGATACTTGGTTGAAGGATTGGATCATCCAGTGCGGGTCGACGTCGCTACTTAGCAGAAATGGATCTTATCTTATGAGTCGACTTATACTTCAGAAAATGTCATTAAGAAATAAAATCTCAAATGTTTATAATGTGGAAAATTACAAATTTCGTTTTTGTTTTTTACAAATGAAATCATATAAATTAATTGATTTGTAGGAATTGCCTCAATAAAAAGACGTACGATGTTTAGATATTCCAATTCCACATTCTAAAAGAATTAGTTTTTTTTTAATTCAGAACTAATTGTTAGAAAAGAAACTTAATTTAGGGGGAACTAAAAAAATTCATATGAATCTTTCAGACCAATGGGAACCTTTTATTTGAAGTACCATCTTAAGTGTAATCCTCCCTCCCCTCAAAAATATTGAATGACGAAAAGATTTCTATTTTTAATTCTTACTTTTTTATTATTACATTTTTATGGGGTTAAAAAGAAAATAAAATTAAACTAATACATTTTCTAACAGGAAAAATAAAATTGGTTCAAACTACTTACGAGTTTAGGGTAAAATTTAGAAAAAGAATATTTTAAATGTAGGTATTTATCTAACCCATTCACCTCGGGTAGGATGTGACACAAAGTCGCAAGTATAAAGACTGAATTCGCTATTTAGTAGTAATGCATTTACAAGACTATCTAACAATTACACTATGATAGGACACCCTTATTCTTTACACAAACTGTTCGCCACACGTAGGATGTGACACACAATCACAAATATGGAGAATCCAGCAAGGATCAAATTCATTATTCATATACTGTTACACCGCAATGGAATGTGTTACTTATTTACCTGAATCGATCACCACAGGTAGGATGTGACAAAAGGTTCGCAAGTGTGGGACATCCAACGGGAATCGAAATGGCTACTCAGCGGTAATGGATCTTCTCTTATGCGTCGACTTATATTTTAGAAATGTGCGCGTGGTGTAATGGTTAAAGTCATGGGAAACGGACTCGTTGCCCTGAGTTCAAATCCTTGATGTGCTAATTGAATTTCACTTAGCGCTAATACCCTTGGGAAATGTATGGATCCTACTCTCCCTTCAACTATGGGTAAATAATAGGACAGACTGGGCTCTTTAACCTTGGTTAGGCGACCGGTCTAGAAGATGGAAAACACAAACCTGTTAATCATCGCTTAAGAAATTGACCTTGTGTCACATTCTGCTCGTGTGGAGGGGTTGGTATATATATATATATATATTTTCCCAAAATCCCATTAAGAAATTAAATCACAAATATAATTTAACATGTTTATAATGAGGAAAAGTACAAATTTAATTTTTTAGTATTTACTGATGAAATGAGATATTCAATAATTAAAACTATTCGATTTGCAGGACTTTCCACAGTTCTTTATGCGTAAAGCAAGTGTCTTAAGACCCACAGTCTTTAAATATTCCAATTCCACATTCCAACATAAATAGTTTTAATTTAGTATTAATTGTAGGAAAAAAGCTTCATTTTTTGCTAACTAAGAAATCATGAAAACTTTCAGACCAATGGGTACCTTTTATATTAATAACTATTTTAAACGTAACCCTCCTCCCTCAAAGCAAAAGAACATTTCCTTTTTTATTGTTAAATTTTTAAAGGGTTAAAAAGAAAAGAAATTAAACTAATACATTTTCTAAAATTGTAACTCAATATGAAAAAAATATAATTGGTTTAAAGCACTGACGAGTTTTGGTTAAAATTCTTTAAAATATTTTAAATATAGGTATTTTACTTAACACATTTGTCACGTGTAGGATGAGAGAAAGTCGCAAGTATAAGATATCCATCGAAGATCGATCTCACTAGTCAATAGTAATGCATTTATGAGACTAGCTTGCTAAATATTATGGCACGCTCTTGACACAAACTGTTCCCCACGCGTAGGATGCTACACACGATCACAAATTTGGGGAATCCGTGAAGGATCAAATTGATTATTCAGTAGTAATGGATCGGCGAGACTATCTTGCTTATTATTACGCCTCGATGGAGGATATTCTCTTGGTTGAACGCCCCTGAACAGTTTCTTGGAGGTCAATGTTCTGATCGAGACTGGTAATGCAAATTCCAAGTGTACCGCACCATAGCTACATACATCTTTAAATAGATAGCCACAGAGCGGCTGACAAATGTCTTGCTAATTGATGATTGGACACCAATGTAAATCGCTGCTGACAGTGATTCACACGTTCACAAGAATAGTTCTTGATATTAGTTTTGTGGAGGGAATATGTGGATATTGGGTTTTCCCTCTCAAAATGCATCGTGCTACATTGTTCACAGCCAGCTTGAGTTATTTAACATTTCTTCTAAAATTTTCATTTAAAATTTGTAAAAACGAATAAATAAAAATTAAATACTGAAAACATATAACTGCTGCAAATATGAACCAAACTTGAAAACAATCAAATACAATAGAAAATAGATATTTAGAATTATAAAATTATAAAGAATTTCATCATATTTCAGTTATATATATTATATATAAATATATTATGAATTTCACTTATTTTTTCATTATTCAGTCAGTTGTAAGAGTTCCAGTGATAAACATTACACCATGTGACTCTTCTTAATAATATCATTTCAAGGCAGTTAACTAGTCTCTCGTTAAACTTGTAATATTTCTTTATTTTTATTATGAGGAAGACTGGATGTAGGAATTAAGTTTTCTTTCACCAATTGTTCAATAACCGTAATGTATGTATTAAAAATTGAATTAGTATTGGTATTATATATTTGGGCAACACGACAGGATATCTGAAATTAGGAAATCATTGTGAGTTATTTCGTACTATTACTAGCATAATACCCACAAAAAATTACTATACTACGTCCACTCTACCTTAAATATATAACCAGACAAGACTATATATATATACATATAAAAATTCAAACCCATTCTCAACCGATATTTAAAAGGTAAGAGACGGATTTTATCTTCTCTAATAACTTATAAAATAATTATATTAAATTGATGCTTCAAAGGAGTCTAATAATAGATGAGAAAAACTTCCTATCAGAAGTGTTTTAATACTTTTGAGAGGGGGGTCCCTTGGAAAGGATTTTTTATTTATTCCCCATCATTTCATTCATTCTTATTTCATCCATTCATTCATTTTACCATTAATTTTTAACTATATATATATATATATATATATATAAACACACACACACACACAAATATATATATATATATATATATATATATATATATTTGTGTGTGTGTGTGTGTGTGTGTGTGTGTGTGTGTGTGTGTGTGTGTGTGTGGGAAAACTAGAAAACACGAAGTATTTCAAAAGATGAGTTCATTCTTCATGGTGAAGTCGACGTTATAAGGTTTTGGTTTTTGCAACCTCTATCAGGACATGGAGTGAAATGTTGTGTAGCGATGATGGATGTCTTACGAAAAACGGTAAAATTGTTGGTTGTTTATGAAGACATACATATCTGCCATAATCAGAGAAGCTGGATGCTTTCTACCTAGGATCAGCAACATCACCGCATGGGTAGAATGTGGCACAAGGCCAATTATTAAGCGGAGTTTATATCATATAGTACCTAAATAATGAGAATGGAATCGTCTGTTTTTCCTATAAACGAGAACTTTGAAGAATGAAACAAAAAGATCTCACGGGACTTGTCAAATTCAACATAGCAATTGCTAATCACTCTGTTCACCTTGTATCTTTACTTAGTAACTATTTTTCCTATCTTTAATACTCGTCGTGGTTTTTACTGTTATTTTTCTGTTAACTCTGACTAACAAGTATTGCTAGGTGTGTAAATATTTAAGTTTTGATGTAAGTAAAGTAAAGTCGTCGGGGCGGCCTAAAGTCAGTATCGGCGAGGGAGTCTATCCCCTTTTCACTTGCGCTAGACCAAGGAGATTATTTTAGCGTCTGAGGTGGAGCGCCACACCTACCGTCAGCTCCTTACTTTACCGCACAGATCCCTCTGCTACTCATACGCTGAGTTGGCGAGGACCGGTATCAAACTAGGAACCTTGCGGTTTTTAGCCGAACGCTCTACCGACTGAGCTAAGAACGCATGTAAAAAGATAACACGTATTTTAATTATATTCTTTATTGGTTTCTATATAAAACCATTCACAGGATTGATTTTGATATGTTGGAGAATAAAACAATAATATTAGAGATAAATAACACCAAATAATTATTTACCAAACCTGGTTTTGTTAAAACCAGTATGCAAATTAACCACACGATATATTATGTAAACCTTTATTTCTCTGGGATATATAAGACACATTGCAGGGTTTTAAATGCATTTATAATATGGGCTGTTTTGAAATCTAAATCAGATTTTCATTGACACATCATTAATAAATAAGATTTATTCTATGTATTAATGAATTTGACAATAAATTGAATACTCATTGATAAACTTGACGTAGACACTGGCGTAGTTTCGGTTACAGACAGACAGACCTCTAAATGCCAATTATAATAAAATACTGCAGTCACAATAGTTTAACAGGTTTAAACTCAAAATGTTCTTTCTCCTAGACCAGCTCTTTAAGAACCACCAGTGTGAATTGAACCCGCAAATAATGGTCTATTCGTTTAGCTTGCTAACCGTTACACCAACTGTGACTTTACGGTAAGTATTTACTAATCTTTATCTGGTCTATCACGAATCGAATACCTTTGAATAGTGGAATAACTAACAATTACCATCAAGATATGTCTAATCCCAACCAAAACTTGACGACTTTTGCGTTAATCCTAATCGGATTATCATGTGAATTCTAATCGAGTCATTTTTTTTTTTTGCATGGTTTCATTTTGTGATATTGATCTATGCACGTGTGCTAAGCAAAGTAACCTATATTCTATGACTTTTCTTTGCTATAACACATAAAACATCCATGTTAGTGGGGCTTAGAATGCGTTGACTGTACTCTCTGCAGAGGGCTAAGATCCCACTCCCATAGGAGATTATAACTTAAATAACTAAAAAAAAAAAATCGTGACGTAGTTTCGGTTCCAGACAGGCAATTACACAATCTTTATTATGATAAGATATTTTACTTCTATTTTTACTTCATTTTATTATTGTTGCTTTTTATTCCAGCCTTCTGAGTCAACACACTCATTATTATTACTATTATTTTACTCCGAGTTTTACATATTATTTTTATTTCACTCCATTAGAATTTTTCCTAACCGCCTTAAACTGTGGTTCACTGGAAGCTCAGTGACAACAAGCCTATTCATGTCTCCAGGACTCTAGGTATTCTAGCCGATCTTAACAATGCTGTAGTTTAGATGAGTTCGATTCTTCCTCTGATTTCTGGTTCATCCAACTCTTTTCCAGACCTTTGTGGACAGTTTCAAAGGCACCAATTACAATTTATACGACCTTTACCTTCATGTCCCAGTTATATCAGTTCTCTGGCAAGGTCCAAGTATTTGTTTACCTTTTTCGCTTTCTTTCACTTTGTTTTGGACAGCAACATCCAGGAGATGACAAGTTAATTGATGTTAATTAACAATAGGTCTGGTCTGCCTATAGTGTTTTTAGTTCCTAGCAAGGTTCAAGTATTTATTTATCTTTTGCTTTCTTTCAATTCACCCTGTGGTCAACTGGAACAGCAAAATCCATTAGATGACAAGTTCTTTTCTTCTTGTTAATTAACACTACATCTAGTATTTTGGCCGGTATTAGGTTATCTGTCTGTATCTCAAAATCCCAGAGAATTTTATGCGTCTCATTATTATTATTATTATTATTATTATTATTATTATAATAAGGGCCGGGTTAGCTCAGTCGGTAGAGCGTTCGGCTAGAAACCACAAGGTGCCTAGTTCGATACCAGCCCTCGCCAACTCAGCGTATGAGTTGCACAGTGATCTGTGCGGTAAAGTAAGGAGTTGATGATAGGTGTGGCGCTCCACCTCAGACGCAAAAAAAACAATCTCCTTCGTCTAGCGCTAGTGAAAAGGCTCCCTCGCTGATTGGCTGATACCGACTTTTGGCCACCCCGACTTATTATTATTATTATTATTATTATTATTATTATTCATTTATGTATTTATTCCTTTATTTATTTATTTGCTATGACTTCTTGTCATCTCCCTTTTTATCTTCTCATCACATCAACCGAAGAAACAGAAAAAAAGAATATTTTTGCACAGAACTTATAAAATATTAATACAATATCTATTTCCAGATCAAATTCTATCAAGTAATTCATCCGATATTTCCTAAAAATTCTCATTTTAAATTCTTTTTTTAACATTTTTCTGAAATCGTCCAATGCAATTCATGAATTTCTGACACTTTTACTGTTTTTGATGAGTAAGCAATTGGTTCCAAAAATATTACATTATTGGCAAAAACATCCAATTGGTTAAGAGACTTAAACAGAATCGAGGAGAAATATCAAATACTTTCATTAGAAATTCTACCAATAATTTTAAACATTTCAATTAGATCATTTCTCATTCTTCTTTCTAGTAAAATAGCTAATCTCTCACTATAACTGTACAATAAATGTTTAAAGTTTTAAAAAACGGAAGTTACTGGCACGGAGAAAATCATATATAATAATTTAAAGTAAAGTATTTAAAGTGACTCTATCTTATTTATAAATAAATTTCTTGCAGAACTATATACATTAAATCATTATAAATACAAATAAAAATAAAAATCACTATGTAAAAATGTATATAGCAAAACATGCATTTATTGAAAGACTCGTTAAAAAACACCGAGACCATCAAATCGAGGAGAAATACCAAATATTTTCATTAGAAATTCTACCAAGAATTTTAAACATTTCAATTAGATCACTTCTCATTCATTTATTTTAATTCATTCATTTCATAGTTCTCTGGCGGGGTTTAACCATTGTTATTTTTTCACTCCTTACAAGTTTTTTTTTTTACAGCAGTGATAACTGGTGGTCTTTCACTGGAGGCTGTGTGACAACAAGTCTTCTTAGTTTCTAGGACTTATCTGAATATTCTAGTCGATCTTAACAATGCTATTGTTTACATGGACTTGATTTTCTCTCTGATTTCCCATTTTCCAAAACGTTGGTGACCGTTTCAAGGGCACCTTCTACAACTGTATTACCTTCACCCTCATGTTCCATATTTTTTAGTCAAATAGCTAATCTCTCCCTATAACTGTAATCTTTTACTCTTTTTATTAGTTTTCTCACTCTTCTTTGTATGCTCTGCAATATTATTATTACAAACAAATTTCTATGTCTACAAACTGGAGCCCATGCCTGAGTACAATATTCCATATAAATTCTCATCAGGGTTTTATTCATCTTTAAAACAACATTTGATTTTTAATTGAACATAAACAGTAATTCAGTAATTCAGTGGAAGTGTTAAGGAAAGCAATCTAAAATTATTGAAATAAGATATTTTTTTTGTACTTACGTCGGAATAATATTGATACATTCCATACACTTGATTTATAAAGTTTCAAGCAGTTGATCTGAAATCAAAAAAGAAAAACCTGAATATTAGTACAGATAAGAAAAATATACATATATATATCTTGTTGGCTGGGAAAGTCACGTGGTTTAATAGTTAGCAAGCTAGATTTGCAGACCATTGTTAGTGGGCGCTGCATACTTCTTGCCTTGTACCATATCTAGGCTAAAATTAATAAATGACTATATATCTTGTTGGCAAATGATAAGATAGTACATCTGAACATAATTGTGTGTAAATCATTTGTATTAGATAGAAATACTTAAAACCATACAACAGTGTGCAAATTATTTGTATTTGATAGGAATACTTGAAACCATACAACAGTGTGCAAATTATTTGTATTAAATGGGAATACTTATTTCATATAACTGTGTACAAAAGAAACTCTTAAGAAACAACTATAGAAATATGTAAATAGAAATGTACAGTGAACGTGATTCTCTAACCTCAAGGTGTAAAATAACTCTAGACAGGTTGCCATGCCGCTAACATTAGTTAATCAATCAGTTTCTAAAAGAATTTTATTGGAATTCACTCTCCCTTAGAAACACATTAACATGTAAAAACATCCATTTATATAGGTTGGTATACGCACCTTTTACATGTAATGCCGATAGGCTATATTTAAAACATGAATGAAAAAATGTAAAAAATTCCCTTCTTTTCTCTTTTCTTCTTTTATCTTGATGTAACATGTTTAGAAATGTCTATGTTCAATGTTCTATGTTTTTTTTCTTTCATTTCTGACATAGAATTACCATTTCTCTGGGGAAAACGGCATTTAAAAATCAAACCTAGAATTTTGAATTGTTTCTATACGATCTGTTAAAATCTGAGATATCTGAACGAGAATTAGTCAAGTTTGTAGATTACGAAATGATATTCAATGATGTACCGCCCTATAAGTTGGGGCTGTAGAATATACCAACTGCACCTCTGCAGAGGAGTAAAATTCCAAAATGGGGCGATCTGTTGGCCATGGGCGGTACCCATGATGCTTAAGGACAGAATCATGGTTGTTGAGCTGTCCCTGACATACCGTACTCCACTTTGGTCCTTACTTAAGCTAGACGAACTGGTCACACCAATCCCTAGCACCTATATGATTGCTCCAATTTTATTTCCCTTATGGCAAACCCCACGCCTTTTATCATATATGTGCTACAAGCTATGGCTGATGGTCTTAGTGTTCTGGGTATGACATTAAACTGCATCTAATCGTATCTAATTCTGCATCTAATTCTGGAGCTCTGGGGTATGCGGAGTACCCGTTTACCACCATTACTCCCAGATCAACTCAGATTCGGAGGGCTCGTACCTGCTGGATTAAATAGAAAAAATGAATTTTAAAAATTGTTTTTAAAATTTTGAGTTTAGATTAAAAATATATATATCCAGAATAAATAAATAGGATGAGGGTAGAGTAAAATCTTTGTTTAAAATTCACCTTTGTAAAATTTGAGAATAATTCTTCCATCTATCAATAGCTTAAAAAGGTTGGGCATTAATTCTAAAAATTAGCTAAATCGACATTTTGATGATGTATATTTTTGTTTGTAATAAGGGTATGTGTAGGCACATACACACAATATATATATATATATATATATATATATATATATATATATATATATATATATAGCTAGACATAAAGATAAACGTATTTCTATGACGAAAAATTGTTTGTTTTTTTCTAAATTAAAAATGAATAAACCAAAATTAATTTCTCAAAATCATTTTAGATCATATATATTTATATGGATTGGTAGATTGGTCTAATGCGGAATCAAGTCATTTTGCTAAACAAAGAACTCAGATATGGTTTGGTTTGGTTTGGTTTGGTTTGGTTTGTTGTTTTGTATTTTACGGTGTCAACCCTTTTGGGTTATTTTATGCCAAAGACGTTTTGTTCTATTCATGTTTGATATGTATTCAAATTTTTTAAACTCAATTTTTTAACACATTTTTTTAAACTCGTTATTTTCTCTATTCAACCCATAAATGGGACCCTAAAAAGGTAGTACCACTTCAGTTTAGAGTGAAGGACTCATGTTGCTTACAGTAATTATTGTTGCTTAATTGCTTATATTGCTTATATTGTTTCTTAATTGATCACCCAATTAAGTATTGAATGGGAACATCGCTGTTTCATTTCTGTGATCTCGCCGTGTTATATAGCCGTCCAGTCTGTCTAAGAACTAAGAGAGTTCTTCTTTCTCTTACAAGTGTTCTTCTTTCCTTAGGAGATATGCGAGCATCCGTTGTCATGACTTCACAAATCTTTCACTTACTTGACTATTTGGCAGGTACTTTATGGTTGGAATATTATCTTCTGTTTCTTGTGTTCTGATAATCTGTTATCATGACCTCTAATTGGTTGACAGGTCTGTTTTTAAGATGCTGGTCTGACTTCGTGTCTTTAGCTTCAAGACGCTGGTTCGCTATTAGGTCTCAAAGGGACGACCAAACTTGTATTTTGTGATCACATTTTTATTCAGAACCAGATTTCTCTACCTCGGATCCTTCAACCGCATGGGGTGAGGAGTCAAAGAAGGTTCGTCTTTAAATCACGGCCTCTCCGGGCGAACTGACTAAGCTAAGCTAAACTTTGATCTTTGGTTCCCACAGTCTGTGTAAACAGAAAGAAGGTCACCCAAAGGTTATTTCATGTCAATCCTCTAACCCTCCTTCGACTTTTAATATAAACCCTTGAATTCAAAATCTAGCCTAACCGTCTTTACACTAACTGCCCAAAAAACAACGGTTTATTATCAATATACAACAAGTAAATTAAAAATCAAAATGACTAACTCTACAAATTTTGAATTTCCACGACTTTGAATTCAAAATCTATACTAACCATCACTACACTAACCGCCCCAAAAACAACGGTTTATTATCAATATAAATAAGAGGAACCGTTGATTTCAGCGTGACTTGACCGTAATCGCGAGATTTGCTAGAGACTGCAACATGATATGATTTATTCTGACACATCTAAAAGGATTGTGAATCTTTTTAAACACTTTGCACTCAGTTGTCTTCTGGAAGAATGAAATCCATTAGATGTCAACGTCTTTTCTTCTTGTTAGATAAAAAATAGTTCTAGTATTATTATCTTTTAAAATTTGCATTACATCAAAATCGACTTGAATAATTATTGCAGTATACGAATACAACTTTAAATAATGAAAGGAAATTAATCATATATATATATATATATATATATATATATATATATATATATATATATATATAATAAAATAAATATATAAAGGTTGTATATATCTATTTATTTGGTGACAAAGGAACATTCACTGAATAGTGAATGTTCCTTTGTCACCAAATAAATAGATATGTAATACCTTTATATATTTATTTTATTATATTATATAACAGCTCTATTTTATATTGAGCACTCTACCAATAATACTGCCTTTGGTACACCATTCCAGCAAAAGCTGAAACAGTGACCATCTCACACTATAGTATATATATATATATATATTTATATATATATGAGGAGGAGACGAGGAACTCTCAAAGTAGTTTTGACTAACGAGAAGTAATGTAAACTAAGGTATATATATATATATATATATATATATATATATATATGTAATATATATATACCTTAGTTTACATAACGACCCTAATGTCTCTGGGGTTATTCGTATTTTTTACTATTTACATTGGATCAAGTTGCAAGAAAATTTGAATAAATTATTTTCTTTCTAAAAATAAAAAAAATCTATTCTTTTTTTTCTTTCTTTCTTTCTTTCTTTCTTTCTTTCTTTCTTTTTTTTTTTTTTTTTTTTTTCTTCTTCCTTGTAGCGCGTGTAAGGTGATGTGAAACGTGTAAGCTTATTTGAACTGGCTGACTTCAATCTGAATCAGGTTAGAAAATGGCTGAGGCCGTCAGATAGCAGAAAGTAAAATCGATATATACAGACGCTTTCACAGATCAATTATTAACCAGGTTCTTTTTTTCTTTTCTTTTCTTTTTTTCTTTTTTCTTTTTTTTCTTTTTTTTTTTTCATCACAGTTTTGTAAAATATACGCAGCTTCCATTTTGAAAAGATTTCTAACTGGTATTAAAATTTTTTGGTTGTTGCTCAATAGAAACAGCTTAAACGATGTGCCCGGGGGTTGGGATGGAGTCGGGTAGGGTGGGTGCTATTGCAGAATAAAATTTCGGAACAGATTTTTACTACCCGCTGAATTAAGTAAGTCGTGATATAATAAACAGATTTTTTTTTATTACAGATAAAGGTCAATACATTCATTCATATTCATCATCTACACGACTAAATGCAAATTTCCTCATCGTGCTAACATCAAAAAGGTTTACCTCAGGCTAGAGGCCATTTTGCGCAACGGTTATCGACGTAGGAAATGGGCACGGTGACCTGTGTTCAAAATCTTAGATGATGCTCTTGTCACTTTGCTTCGTGCTAATATCTTTAAGAAAGGTATGAATCCATTTATTCTTTCCTCCAACTATGGGCAACCAATATAGGAGAATGAAAACAGAATTTATATATTTCTGCTTGTTTTCGAGATTGCGTTGTTGGAAATGCGTGTTCTATTAGAATGCATTTGAGGTGTGTAAGGTTGTGTGGTAGGGTGTTAAAGTGAAGTGCTATTGTACTATGCTGTATATATATATATATATATATATATATATATATATATATATATATATATATATATAAATGTATATATTTTATAAAAAGGAAGGTCCGCAAAATTTATTTTGTTCTCAGAAAAAAATAATACATAGAATCTTCTTCAGGCTTTGATTGATAATATGAATTGATAATATGAAATATAATTTCATATTATCGCCTGATTCTGATGTAAAACAAAAAGGAGAACAAAATACATTTTGCGGACCTTCCTTTTTATGAGATATATATATATATATATATATATATATATATATATGGGAAAATAATGATTTGATTATTTACCACGTGACACATTGGGCAACCTAAAATGCATCCTAGAAAATCACAACTTTCCATCTACTCAAAAGCACAATATAAATTCGCAGTCACAAGCAAGGATTAAACTTAGACCTACCGAATTAAAATTTTTACAAATACTTTAACACAACTCCACCATAAATAAAGCAGTACACTCCCAAACCAGAGAACCATTTCCTCTACTCAACGACTTCCAGCCCAGCCTTACGAGATTTTAAATGCATAATATTTCATCTCTGATTTTAAAACTGCTCTGCTATTTTAGCATTGAGCACCTTCATATGCTAATACTTTTCACAATCATATTCTACACCTGGTGTTAAAATGTGAGATCATTTGAATGATAATTGGTAAGTTATTTGATTATGAAATTATATCTTTTTTTTCTTTCTGAAACACCCTGTATATATTAAATCAGGGTTTTTCAAACTGTGGGTCGCGACAGATAGATTGAGTTGCAAAATAATAATGTTTGTCTTTGATTTACTCATTTCATAAGGACAGAATCCCGGTAGATGAGCAGTTCATGACCTGCAACACTCCACTTTGGTCCTTACTTAGGCTATACGGGTGGGCGGAGAGGCCCCCTCCGATCAATCAACTGGTTACGTCAAGCCCTAGCACCTAGCACAATCTCGACCCTGTTGCCATTATGGCAAGTCACAACTCTTTTATCATATGGGTTCTAGAAGGCGGTGGCTGAGGGTCTTCATGTTCTGAGTATGACGTTAAACTCTAACTGATGGTAAGGTTCCAGTTCTGGAGATCTAGGGAATAGTGGTAGTACCTGTTAGGGTTCAATCTATGGGTTAAATAGTAAATTTGCTTTTTTTAATTGAGTTTAAAGAATTTTCTATCAAACTATCGCTACGAATCTTTCAAAGTTGTGCCGGCATTAAATGACCCAGCGAGGTTGATATGCCATAACACAAAAACAAACTCATTTCATATTACGATCTTAAATTTAATGAATCTCAATTCAATGGGTGACACTGTTGTTTTGACAGTGTGTCGCAGTAAAAAAGAAAAAAAGAAAACAAAAAAAACAATGTCTTTAATGATATAAACCTTTTGTATATGCTGTCATGAAAGTTATTGATGTGTTTCTTTAGTAAATAATTGTCATGCAACTCTTGAGTGAAATGATATCTTATAAATTTCATAAGTTCTGTTCGTGGGCGGCTCTATATCCCATCTCAAGTAGCTCTTTCCTAGGAAACTGTCAACAGAAAAAAAAAAAGAATTGTTGACGCTAATTATTAATGTTGCTCAGGAGTTATCGGCCTTGATATTGACAATATTCAAAAGAGAAAACATCTGTGTTTATAATTTTTGTTTTCTCTTACCTGGATTCTATGAGATTCTTACGCTTATTAAGAAGTAGGAACAAACAAATAAATTATCTGATTAAATTAAGGACATTCATCACTGAATAAATTCCGAAAACAAAATTAAATAAAGCAGGAAATATATTCCTACTCACGTTCGCGTGACGTGAGCCCAACATTTAAAGGCAATTATTATTATTATTAAGAAGCAATTTTGCAATTATTTATGGAATTGGACGATTATATTAATGTGCTATGAACTATGTGTACCACGCCCTGTCATCACCTCAACGAAATAATGGGCCATTCCCTTTTTATTTATAATATATGAATTCATGAGTTCAAATTGTATGGCCAGTCAACACCTGAGATCAATAATGAACGATATCGTTGTAATTGTGAGGAAATAAAGGGAGAAAAGAACGTGCAACACGTCAGAGGGAAAAAGAAAGAAAGAAAGAAAGAAAGAAAAAAGGTGATAGATAGGAAGCAATAGCACTTATCGTCTGTTTCAATGAAATATAAAATAAAAAGCATAAAAGTAAGAAATAAATAAAAAGGAAGGTTAGAAAAAAGAAGGAGAAAAAGAAGAGAAAAGAGAAAAAGAAAGAATTCTGACAGAGATTATTATATTTCGTACATATCAAACTATTTTGCAGAGCTCTTAAGTAAACACATCAAACGTTGTAATAGTCGAATTCTCATACCACAGTGTTAATGTGTTCAAATGTTATGCCTTACCAATCATCTCAGATAAATAATTAACCGTATCGTTGTAACTGTAAGGAAAGAAAGGGAAGAAAAAACGCACTACATCTCAAAGAAAGAAAAGAAAAGAAAAGAAAGGTGAGAGAAGAAGCGATAGCACTTATTGTCTGTTTCAAAGAAATAGAAAAAAAAGCAAAAAAGAAAGAAAGAGAAAGTTCGGAAAAATTGGGGAAAGGAATTATTATTATTATTATTATTATTATTATTATTATTATTATTATTACATGACTCGTTACGAATTTTAACACCAACATTAGCTGGTGTTCTTTCACTGGTGCCTGAGTGACAGCAAGTCTCCTCAGGTTTCCATGAATTATTATTATTATTATTATTATTATTATTATTATTATTGTTGTTGTTGTTGTTGTTATGTCACCTTAGGCGTCTTTTATTTTTACTACCTTCTCACACCAACCTTAGAAAAAAAGAATCTTTGTACAGAACATATACACTATTAATGCACTATCTATAGATCAAATGCTATTAAGTAATTCATCCGATAGTCCCCCCTCCCCCAAAAAACATCTTAAAGTCTTTTTCCTACAATTATTTCTGAAATCATCCAAATTAATTTTAAAATGTTGTACACTGTTGCTGTTTTTGTTCTGATTTGGGAATCTGTTCCAAAAATATATGACTCTATTCGTAAAAAAAACGCTAAAGGGTTAATAGAATTAATTTCCAGTTCGAGGAGAAATATTTTTAAAAATGACCCATATAATTAGAAATTTCATTTATTATTTTGAAAGTTTCAATTAGATCAGCTTTCATTTTGAATCTGAGAGGGAAAGGATCTCTGTGGCATAGTGGCTAACATGCTGGACTGTGACATTTTAGTAAAGAAATTGGAACACTAGATGCACTATTACATTCTCTTTCGGACTAATACCATTGGGAAAGGTATGAATCCCTTCATCCACTTAGCTATGGGTTAAATAATACCACTATAATTATTCTACAAATATGCCTTCGGCATTAAATAACCCATGGATATTGATATGCCATTAATCAAAGAAACCAAACCATTCTAAATCTCGATTGGCAATCATTTTTATATGAAATAGCTGGATGAACATGGACTTTGGATCTGTTTATCAGTAGAGCAAGGGGGTGAGCATCATTATAGGGGGTGGGCGGTGAGAAGCGTCCTTTCAAATTTAGATTTTTTTTTCTTTTGTAATTAATATTATTTATATTTTCGTTTCTTTATTTCAGATTATTATCATTAAATATTAAATTATTATCAGTGAAATATATATGATCTTTTGATAAAACTGAAGTATGGATTCACATTCAATATTTTTAAACAAAAGTATAAAGTGAAGGGTTCGAGGTCAGATCAAAACTCTTTTAATTGAGTGGGAATATAAAAAAGGATGGGAACCACTGCAGTAGAGTTATAAGATGAATAGACATGAGCTTATCATTTTTATAATGTAGTGTAGCATTTAATGTTTATTTGTAAGAACCGGTGGAAGGAAATGTTATTATCAAACATGACCGAGCAACATTTGAGATATTTAGAGTTAGCCTAAGATTCGGCAAGAGCACCTTCGGATTCGGCTGTGTAATTTACACCTGCTGATTTCTTACTCGCGCGTTGTGTTAATGTGGATCTCGAGAAATGGATAAAGATATACACAAAAATAATTAAATCTCCGTGTTCCTGATTTTCTAAGAACTAACAAAGATGGACACGGAGTTATATTCAACACCCAAGACGACCCAAAACGATAAAGAGAGAAATAGAGAAAGAAACTACAGAGGTTAGAAGATAATAATGAGAATGAAACGCATAAAATTCTCTGGGACTTCGAGATAAAGATGGATCACCTTATCCCAGCCAGGAGACCAGACCTAGTATTGATGAACAAAAAAAAACAGAATTTCTCAACTGGTAGACTTTGCAGCTCCAGCAGATCACAGGGTAAAGATGAAGGAAAACGAAAAGTTAAACAAATACCTGGACCTTGCCAGAGAACTGAAAAAAAGTTGTGGAATATGAGGGTGAGTGACACTAGTTGTTGTTGGTTCCAAAAAGCTTGGAGAAAGGAACTGGAGGAACTGAACATCAGAGGAAGAATCGGGACCATCCAGACAACAGCATTGTTGCAATCGGCCAGAATACTCAAAATAGTCCTGAAGACCTGATGAGACTTGTTGTCACTTAGGTTCCAATAAAATATCATCTGCTAACGCTGATGTGAAAAACTCACAGAAGAAGAAGAAGAAGAAGAAGAAGAAGAAGAAAAAGAAGTGTTGCATACCTATTTCCTTACTTACTTCTATTCTTCTTCTGGCGTCTTTGATATCTTAAGTTCTTCTAATGTCTCTTCTAACCTCTCTTCTAGCATCTAGACTTCGTCTTGGTGGTCGGTCGCAC
This sequence comes from Doryteuthis pealeii, assembly GCA_023376005.1. NCBI lineage: Eukaryota > Metazoa > Mollusca > Cephalopoda > Myopsida > Loliginidae > Doryteuthis > Doryteuthis pealeii. Next base: position 48,286,319 of record CM042155.1, read on the forward strand.
TTAACTCATTTCTTCTTCTAGATCAGTCTTGTTACCAAGACATTCACCAACCACAAAACCGTGTTATTTTCGTAAGCTTTTATTTACTTAATTAAACATTTCATGTAACTAAACATAGCGCGCGTATGCAGGTGAGTTCCAGTTAAGGCAGGACATCTTCTCTACCTGACGTCCAAACGAAACTGAGGACCCAACCAGGTCCCACGTGACTTCATGTATTTCGCGGGCTTTCTGTAATATTCCATGGAAAGTCCCGCCCGTGATATGAAAAGGGGCAATCCCTTTAGAAATACAGGGGATTGACAATAATCTTATGCAACCGCATAGATTATGTAACAGAAGAAGAAGAAGAAGACGCCAATTGATTCCAGCAGTTGTCTGAAAATGACCATCATTTCTGTTGTGAACGTTTCCTATTTTGAGTAAAATTAAGTTTAATATTCAAAGCGAATGGAATGGCTTTATATTGGGGGTTTGATTTGCGACATACGTATAATGCTAAACTGCATCCTAATTTTGTGGTCACTTTGAACGACAAGAGAGATAATTGTAAAGGTGTATGTATGATCTGAAAATTTTACAAGTTGGGAATATAACAAAGGTACCCATAACTCGGCTCCCGATAGACAAATCGATGGAAAACAATAATACTTCAATCGCTGCTCAAATCTTTATTCTTTCTTTCTTTCTTTTATTAATAGCTTTATTTCACACATTAATTTCTTTCTTTCTTTCTTTCTTTCACATATCGATTTATTTATTTATTTTACTCTTCGCTTTCTTTCAACCATCGATTTCTTTCTTCTTTTACACTCCGTTTTTTTTTCTTTCTTTTTGCCCTTTCTTTCTTTCTTTCTTTCTTTTTCTTCCTTTTTTTCTTTCTCATTAATCTTTCTTTCTTTTACTCTTCACTTTATGTCACTCAATGATTCCTTTCTTCTTTCTTTCATTCATTCATTTACTTTGTTTCTTTCTTTTATCCTTCCCATTTTCTTTATTTCTTTATTTCTTTCTCTTGGGGATTTATTTATTTATATCACTCTTCGTTTTTTTCTTTCTTTCTTTCTTTCCTCTTCACTTTCTTTCTTTCTTACTTACTTTCTTTCAACCATCGATTTATTTATGCATTTCTTTATTTGTTTCATTCATTCTTTCGCTCATCTATTTTCTTTCTTTTTTCTTCGCTTTCTTTCTGCTTTTTCTTTCTTCATTCGCCAAGTTCTTTCTTTCTTCTTTTACTTTCTTTCTTTCTCTCTTTCTTTCTTTTTTCTTTCTTTCTTTCTTTCTTTGCTTTCTTTCTGCCATTTATTCTTCGCTTTCTTTTCATTCGCCATGTTCTTTCTTCTTTCTTTCTTTCTTCTTTCTTTCTTTCTCTTTCTTCTTTTTCTTTTCTTTCTTTCTTTCTTTCTTTCTTCTTTTTTCTTTCTTCTTGTCTTTCTTCTTTCTTCTTTCTTTCTTATTATTCTTCGCTTTCTTTCATTCTCCAATTCTTTCTTTCTTTCTTTTTTCTTTATTATTCTTTCTTTCTCTCTTCTTTCTTCTTTTCTTTTTTTTCTTTCTTTCTTTCTTTCTTTGCATTTATTCTTCGCTTTTTTCATTCATAAAGTTCTTTCTTTTTCCTTTTTTACTTCCTTTCTTTCACTTCATTGCCTTCTTTCATTCATTCTTTCTTTCTTTATCCTGTGTCACTCCCTACTTAATAATTAAAGTGAAAGAAAGTTTCCTAATAATCGCGTTGTAAGATATCCATTTAGTTGAAATTCCTCGTTTCCGACATCTGCATTTGTCATACTGTATTCATAATGCTTCCCGGGGGGTTTAAACAGAAGGAGTCCACCTGGGCGCACTTACCGAGAAAACATGTCCGTTGAAAATACCAGTTTTCAAGAGGAAATGGATCCAGGTGGACGCCATTTTCAAAATCACGGGAAGCATTGATGAATACGTCATGACAACTACGGAAATCGGAAGTGAGGAATTCTAACAGAATGGACATCTTAACTCGGTAGTCAGGAAATTTCCCTTTTAATGATTATGTATCATTTACACGGGCAACAATAACAATTTATGAAAATTCATTGAAAATTATCTTACAACATGAATGCATTAGGATCAACTTATTAATATTAAAGATATGGGGATTTGGAACTAAGTACCTATTGTAGGTTTGTGTCACAAGTTGTTATCCACGTCAAACTATTAATGGATCATTTAATATTTTTCTTTTAAAGAATAGGCTAAACATGAAAGAAGGAGAGAATAGAAAAAGAAAGAAAGAAAGAAAAACAGCGAAGCGAGAAAGAAAAAATACACCGAACATTGAAAGAAAGCAAAGAGTGAAAGAAAGAAATCGATGAGTGAAAGAAAGAAAGAAGAAAGAAAAAGAAAGAAAGAAAGATGAAGAGTGAAAGACATTGAAAAAAAAGAAAAAAAAAAGAAAGAAAGAAAGAAAGAAAGAAAGTAGTGAAGGATAAAAAAGAAAAAGATAATGAAACAGAAAAAGAAAGAAAGAAAGAAAGCGAAAATAGAAAGAAAAGAAATGAAATCGATTATTGAAAGAAAAAAAAGAAATAACGAAAGTAGCGAAAAAGAAAAAACAGGAAAGATATTTCTCGTCACGTTCGCGTGATGTGAACCCAACATTTAAAGCAAATTTATATATAAATCAATTAAATCGTATTGATATCCGAAACAGATTTGTAAAACGCACCGAGTATCGATCTGAAAGTAATGCCCCCTATTTATTTCCACTGAAACTACAAGAAATACCGGGGGGAGGAATAGAGCAAGTTTTCAGCTACAAAATTCTGTTTTTCCACACATTCACCAAAATTATTTACGCCGTAACCACGGCAGATTATCATCATCAAGTCACGCCAGCAGCATGGATTTCCATGACAACCTCTTGCCAACAGTCCCTATCACTCATTTTCCTTGGTCGATCCTCCGCACAGCATCCAGTATCTGCACAGAGCTGGTCTATGTAGGTATTTGCAGGACGACCAGCACTAGCATGTCCATGTTTTTGGTTTCCAAAGGAAACGTCACGTATTTCATCTTACTTCTTCAGCAGTGTCCAACATGTCTTGTCCGCCTACTGTGATATAGGGGGCAGGTGGCCGTATATCTGCTTCCTTGTGGGTGTTGTCTCCACGATTATTTAAAGATCAAACGCAGCATCCTTGTGCAGCTCCCATCTCGCCTATTCTCCTGGCGCCTAACAAATACAAGAGGAATATTAGCACAGTTGGATAGGTCAAGTGTTCCACTACAAACTCTAGATTTCCACATATTCACCACAATTATTTACGCTTTAATCACAATAGATATAAGAGGAATAAGCCATTGAATAGATCGAGTGTTCAAACTACAAAAGATCATTTTTCTACAAAGTAACTACCATTTTAGAGACGGGTAATTTTTCCGTTTAAAATTTTCCTTAATTCAGTTTTTACTTTTGGAAAATTCCACTTCTTCCTTTTTCCCTTTTGATAAATTCATTTTTTTTACATTTTATTGTAATTAACTCATTGCCTATTTAAGCCGCTTACTGCGCCTCTCGCAGCACTACGAAAGCAAATTATTGACAAGAAACACTCTCAAACCTCAACTTCCGACACGTACGGCTAAGATTAAGGGTGTATCGTGCGAGCTATGGTCTTGACGACTGGAAGTAATTTTTGACAAAATAGTGTGTCTCTCCCACGCCTACATTGTTTAACTCTTTGCCTACTTTAAGCTGCTCACGGCATCTCCCGCACTACTAATGCGAAACAAAGTACAAAAACTGATTGTTAGTTCATTATAATTAATCAGAAGGAGTCAGATTACAATAATAATAAGACTTTATTTGAATAGAATGAGTTGTGAGGGGAATAGATAGTGAACTTTTAAAATTAGTACAGCCGTATTAGAGATTTGGTAGGCAAAGAATTAAAAGGTAAATTGCAATAAATTGTGCTATAGATATTAATTCAAAGTTTTATAACATTTAGCAGATATACTTTCTGTTTATTTAACAATCCCTTCTCAAGACATGGCGTAACGAATATTGGTGTTTAGTTAATACTGTTCTAAATAACAATAATCTGAAGATTACAGGTTCAATTCTGACTACAGGCGAAAATAACATAGAATACTTAACATAGATTAACATTTGTACCCAGTCATGGTTAACGGAAAAAGAACAATCAACCCCAATGGATTAAATAAAGGGTTTGGTTCAAATTTCAGTGAAGGTGTCCCGAGTTCGACAAAAAGGTTTCCGAGTTTGACAAAAAAGCATCTGAATAACACCGGAAGATACATCGGCCGAAACGTTGCGTATATAACAATAAAATTTAAAAAATCACAATAATAATAGAGCCAGTACAAAGGAAGTCCGTATCAATTAGATGAAAAAATCACCCCTAAAAGAAGATGGCCAGTCACGAAATAAAACCCTCCTCTCACTTTTTATTTACTCGATACAAAAAGGATATATAACAGTTCGGTAGAGCAGAAATTTAAGAATAGCTGTAATTCTGAATTCACAGAGTTTTTCCTTTCACTGACCTTACGGCTGTCCACTGATTGGTCAATTTGGTCGTGGAAGCAGGAAGTGAATTTGGAATTTAGGTAGTGCGTTTAGGATTTCAAGGAGACCGACGTATCTCCAAGTTGGCTATTTCTTCAGGATGTTTGGTATTATCTTAGGCTGAAGAAAGTAAAGTCGTCGGGGTTGCTCAAAGTCAGTATCGGCCAGACAGTGAGCGAGTCTATCCCCCTTTTCCTTGCGCTAAACCAAGGAGATTGTTTTGCGTCTGATGTGGAGCGCCACACCTAACATGAGCTCCTCACTTTACCGCACAGATTCCAGTGTTACTCATTCACTGAGTTGGCGAGGGCCGTTATTGAACCAGGAACATTGGGATTCCTGAGCAGCGCTCTATCAACTGAGTTAAACCGGCCCCTGAATAAAAGACGTTTGAAAATACCCAAACGCTTGTGTTCGTTACTAAAAGCAACAACGAACACAGATGTGGAAGTCCCAATGGAATAGAGCAGAGGAACGGAAAATAACCACGGATCAATACAGAATGAAGATGATCCGATCCATCTTAGTAACAGATAATTACAATGTGAGAAGATGGTAAAAAAAGGGCCTACTTAACACATGATCTTGGTCAAAGGTTGTAAAAAATACATAAAACGTGCTCTATTCAACGGTTTAAAGATGTAAGGCCTAATAGATACTACCGCTCCGGGTCAGAGTGGAAATCGGGTAATGATGATGAAGGGGTGCTCCACATTCCCCATACCCCCAGAACTGGAACCTCCCCATCATTTAGAGTTTAACATCATACCAAAGACATGAAGAACCTCAGGCACCGCCTTCTAGCACCCACATGATAAAAAGGGTTGGAGCTTGCCATAAGGACAATAGGGTTGGGACAATCATATAGGTGCTATAGCTTGACATGCCCACCCGATTGATTAGAGAGGGCATCTCCGACCACCGGTCTAGCCTAAGTAAAGGTCAAAGTGAGTGTTGCATGTCATGGACTGCTCAACTACCAGCATTCCGTCCCTAAGCATCACGAGTCGCCACCCACGGCCAACAGGTAGCCACATTGGGATAATTTTACCCTTCTGCAGAGGTGCAGTCGGTGAATTCTACAGCCCAAGCTGACAAGACGGAAAATCCAAACAAATGTTTTCTTTTGTTTAATGTTGTATGTGATATGGTTAATGCTGTTTTGTCACTTTCTCATTTGAAGATTTTTTTGTTTTTCTTTTGTTTCGACAGCTAGTGCGTGTTTCCTGAAGACAACCGGATATTTTCTTCTTTTTTATAATTATTCTACATTGTTTTTTAAAAAAAGATGTTTATTCTATGATGACGTTTTATCACAAAACCGATAGTCAACATTGGAGAATAAGGCGTTTGAAAGAAACAGTGCCTATGTTTGGCTAGAGTTACCTCTTAAGTAGACCACTGTTGGTTGAAGTTGTAGAATACGCCTACTGCACCTTTGCAAATTGATAAAATCCCCCTAACTGTGGAGACTTGTTGGCCGTGGGTGGTGATTAATGATGCTTAAGGACGGAATCTCTGAGGAGTCCATTACCTTTAGCAGTCAACTTTGCCCTTTATTTAGACCAATCGGTAGGTCAGAGAGGCCCCCTCCGATCAATCAGCTTGTTACGTCAAGCCCTAGTAACTATATGATTGTCCTAACCCTATTGTCCTTATGACAACCCCAACTCTTTCTTATCATATATGTCGACTGGGGCGTTAGAACGCACCGACTGCACCTCTGCAGAGGGGTAAGACTCCTCCAATGGGGCCACGTGTTGGCCGTGGGTGGCGACCTGTGATGCTTAAGGATAGAACCCAGGTGGATGAACAGTTCATGACTTGCAATACTCCACTTTGGCCCTATCTTGGGCTAGACGGGCGGTCGGAGAGGCCCCCACCGATCAATCGGCTTGCCACGTCAATCCCTAGCACCTATATGATTGCCCCAACCCTATTGCCCTTATGGAAAGCCCCAAACCCTTTTTATCATATGGGTGCGAGAAGGCTGTGACTGAGGGTCTACATGTCCTGGGAATGACGTTAAACTCTATCTGATGGTGAGGTTCCAGTTTTGGAGGTTTGGGGAATGTGGAGCACCCCTTCATCACCATCGTTCACTTTGACCCTGAGTGGTAGTACCTGTTAGGGTCCTATCTATGGGTTAAATAGAAAAATGTATTTATAAAAAATTGTATTATACATTAACAATTGATTTATTTCATAACTTTATCGGCATTAAATGACCCACTGAGGTTGATATGCCGTAAAACAAAACAAAACCAAACCAAACTTAGTGTCCTGGTATGACGTTAAATTTCATCTAAGGGTAAAGTTCCAATTCTGGGGCTCTGGGGAGAGTGACGTAACCCTTTCGTCACCATTACTCCAGGGACCACTCTGACCTGAAGTGGTAGTACCTGTTAGGGTTTAATCTATAGGTTAAAGGGATCAAAAATAAGTTCTACAAAAATACAAAACTGATTACCACCTGATTACCTTTCACTTTAACAATTTGTTTAAAAACAAAACCTTTTACTACAACCTCTGGGACTCACAAGGTTCCTGGTTCGATATCGGCCCACGTCAACTCAGTGTATGAGTAGCACAGTGATCTGTGCGGCAAAGAGATGAGCTGATGGTAGGTGTGGCGCTCCACCTTAGACGCCAAAAAACAATCTCCTTGGTCTAGTGCTAGTGAAAATGGGACAGACTCCCCGACTGCCTGGTTGATACTGACTTTAGGCCACCCCAACGACTTTACTTTTATTTTATTCCCATACAAATCTTATATGAAAAAGGATTCGGCATTAAATAACCCACAAGATTGATATGTGGTTAAACAAAACAAATAAATAAATAAGGAAGAAGTCTAAGACCAGAAGAACGGAGAGAGATCAGTCCAGAATAGAAGAGATATCCGGCCAGCTAAAATAATTATAAACAGAAAAAGAATATTGGTTGGTTGATTGATTTTAATGGTATATCAATCCGTCTGGGGTTATGTTATGCCTAGCGGTTAGGAAGTAGTATATGTTGTGTATCTATATTTACACTTTTGTAGTAATTGGTTTTAATAATGTGTTAGCACCATTGAGGATCATGTTGTATGGTATTGATTAGGTTCATGTCTATATTCTATGGTATAATTTTATAACTTATATAAGTAGAGTAGTAAAGAGGTATCCACCAAAAGTCCTATTTTAAATATGGTCTCTACGAATACGATATGCATAGTCTGATTCATCGATGGCACAAAATGCATAAAACGATGTTACAATATAAGAGCAATAGAGTTAGGATTATCATATAGTTACTAGGACTTGACGAAACCAGCCAACAGGGCGGAAAATTCAGACAAATTCTTTTTTTTTTCTTTAATGTTGTATGTGAATTGGTTAATGATATTTTGACACTTTCTCATTTAAACATTTTTGTTGGTTTCGACAGCTAATGCATGTTTTCCAGAAGACAACCGGATGCTTTCTTCTTTTTTTTATAATTAATCAAAATTTGTTTTAAAGAAAAACAGGTGTTTATTCTCTGATGTCGTTTTATCACAAAACCGATAGTCAGTCGTCTGAAAGAAACAGTGCATATGTTAGGCTATAGTAACCTTTTTAGTAGACCAAGTATAAAGATGAATACAATATGGGAACAAATAATTAAAAAGGATAGATTTTTTAAAAATCGCAATGAGCACAGGTTTTAAAAAAGTTATACATAAGGATAAAGGTAAATATTCAAAGTAAAAAGAACATTAGGTTCATAAGTTCAAAAATTTTCTTTTTCAAAATTTTTTAACATATTTTTGTAACTCAATTCGCATTTGATTGTTCAATTCGACACGTGGCGTAACAAATATAGGGGTTTGATTAATAGTTATAAGTGGGAATCATGGAAGCGCGTGGTGTAATGGTTAAAGTCATGGGAAATGGACTCGTCATCCCGAGTTCAAATCCTGGATGTGGTAATTGCATTTCACAAGGCGCTATTACCCTTGAGAAAGGTATGAATCCTACTCTCCCTCCAGCTATGGATAAATAGCAGCGCAGACTGGGCTCTTTAACCTTGGTTAAGCAACCTGTCTAGGAGAAGGAATACTCTGAATTCAAACCTGTTAAACTCCGCTTAAGAAATTGACCTTGTGTCACATCCTGCTCATGCGGAGGGGTTGGTAAATATATATAAGTGAGAATCATCTGTATATTGTAATAATGACATAGAATTTGTTTTTTATTTGATTTAAATATTTGAATTAAATTGAATTTAACAGTTAGAAAATTGTTTTTATAAGAAAGAAAACATATTTATTTGAAATTTGACAGAAAAAAAACTATTTTATGTCTATTATTTAAAA
>CM042155.1:48297736-48305236 GCA_023376005.1 Doryteuthis pealeii
TGCTTTTTTTATAGTTTGATTTCTTTTTTTAATGCCACATCAACCTTTGCGGGTTATTTAATGCTAAAAGCTATCCTTGCAGAAGAACAGTAATGGTACTATTTAACTCATAGCTGAGGAGATAAGGGATTCATGCATTTTCTCGGGGTATTTGTATGAAAGTGAACGTAATAGTGTGATTGGCGTTTGAACACGCTTTCTACGATGTTACAGTCCGGCACGTTAGCCACTACATCATGGAGTCTCCCCAATTTTTTTTAATGTTTTTTTTCTATTAGAATAAATCAAATGCTTTGATAGAGACTAACGTGACCCTATACGGTTTTTCTCTAATCAATCTACGTAGAAATTTCTCATGAGACAAAAAATAATCTGATTAAAATCTAAATAAGATGAGTCGAATTCGTTTTCCTATTCGAAACAGAAATGTCTCTTTATTTCTTGGGCTTTGTCGGGTTTTTTTTTTTTTTTTTTGTTGTTGTTATTTGTTTTTTATTTATTTTATTTTTTTTACAGTTTTTTTCTTTGTTTTGTTTTTTTGTTTTTTTAATTCTTTCTATGGCGTTTTTTATGTGTATTTATATTAGGAAAATGTAAAAAGCAAATTAAATTGAAGTACATTTTCCTTTGGTAACAGAGCTGAAATTTTATCGAATCGAATCAATTTTACTTGTTTATGTGTTATTTAGTTATCTCTTTTTTCTCTCTCTCTTTATTCTTTTTTGTGTTGTTGTTTTGATTCGACTTTTTAAAATCTTTTTTAATTTTTGCTTTACTTCTTTATTTCTCTCTTTCAATTTCGTTCTTGAATTATATTTTTTATTCTTTCATTCTCGCCTTTCTTTTTTCTTTCTTTTTCTTTGAACACATTTGTCTTTCTTCTTTCTCTCTTTCCTTCTTTCCTTCATTCCCTCCTTCCCTCCTTCCTTCCTTCCTTCCTTCTTTGCATTTTTTGTTTTTTTCTTTCATCTGTATACATTTTCTTTTCTTTTTTGAATTTGTTTATATTTTATCAATTTATTTATTCTAATTTCGTTTTTTTTTTCGGGGGGGGGGGGTGGTAATCTTTATCTTTTGTCCTTTTTTTTTTCTTGCTTTCTTTCTATTTCTTTTTTCTTTATTTTTTTAACGTTCTTATATATTTTCTTTCTTTCTTTCGATTTCGTTTTTTAATCCTTGTTATTTTGTCTTTTTTCTTCCCTTTTTTTATAACTTTGTTTATATTTTTTCATTCAATTTCTTTTTTCTCATTCTTTTTCTCTTGTCTTTCTTTTTTTTCTTCCCTCATTTTTTCTTTCTTTATTTTATTCTCTTTTATTTCATTGTTGACAGTCGCCGTTTTCGTTCCTTCATAATAATCTTCATACAATAACTGCTATTTACACAGTAGCATTGCAACCAACAAAGCCTTCATCAGATGATGACTCTGGGTTCAGGCATGGTTTCGGGACCGAAGCATCATTACCACTAACCCAAATCCCCCCAGCAGTATCTCACGATACCACCAGACTTAGTCGGTTTGATGTCACAATATAGGACTGCCATATCCACGCTGATGCGGTTAGAGCTTTCTCCTGGATCTTTCTTATGTATTTCCTCTTGTCTAGGGGAGAAAGTACAAGTTTAGACAAAAATGCCAAGGTTGAGTTGGTAATAAATCCCTTCGTATGGTTCACTAAAATGTATTTCATTGATTTTTTCATTTCAATTTCGATATATATATATATAATATATATATATATATATATATATATATATATATATATATACTCTTTTCCAAATGACTTTTTCTTCCTTCATTCTTCTCTTGGTTACACACTTAGGGCCGGTTTAGTTAAGTTGATAGAGTGTCTGACTTAGGAACCACAAGGTTCCTGGTTCGATACCGGCCCTCGCTAACTCAGCGTATGAGAAGCACAGGGATCCGTGCGGTAAAGTGAGGAGCTGATGGTCAATGTGGCACTCCACCTCAGACGCCAAGACAATCTCCTTGGTCTAGCGCTAATGAAAAAGGGATAGACTCCCTGGCTATCTAGCTGATACCGACTTTAGGTCACCCCGACGAATTAACTTTCTATACGTTTTTGGTATAATTCCATATGAAATATTTTCCTAAACTTCATTTTGTTTACCAACCACGTGGGTGAATGTTAATTTATTTTATCTTTAACAAAAAATATACATATAATAAATGCATATAATGTTTCTTTAAGATAATTAACAATCTCTCTCCATCCGTCCCTATCGCTCATCATTTTCGGGAGGTCCTCTATGCAGCATACAGTATCTGCACAGAGCTGATCAATGTACGGCTTTGCTGGTCGGCCCACACTGGCGTGCCCATGTGCTGGCTTCCACAGGGGTACGTCACTTATGAGTTCGTCCTTGCTTCTCTAGCCGTGTCCCACGTGTCTTGTCCGTCTTACTTGGATGGTTTGGGTGATATGTGGCAGGTGGCCGTATAGCTGTTTTCTCGTGGGGTGCTGTTTCCACGTCTTGTTCAGGATCACCCACAGAAAAAAAATCCTGTTGTAGGATATTCCAAACTACTACAACAGCAGAATAAATGATGAAATAATTTTGTTATATTTTCGTTTCATCTCACTGGAAAAAAAGCATTTTATGAAGGAGGTTCATGATCTCGCATTGTAATATTGCCCTGATGATGATTAATATATCCGATATATATCAAAACCAAAACGTTCGTGCATAGGCGGAACTATTTATTTATTCGTAAATAAACAAATCCTTCCTATCCTTATTCTATAGTTATAGTTATTTAAAAGCTTAGCTTAGATGTGGCACAAGGCCAAAAGTATGGAGCACCCAGTGAGAATCGAACTCACTAACAATGATCTGCGAATCTAGCTTGCTACCATTACACCACATGAGATGCCCTTATTCTATAGGTATAGTTATTTACTAAGCGTAACTTAAATGTGGCACAAGACCAGCGGTATGGAGCACATAGTGAGAATTGAACTCACAAAAAATGGTCTGCTAAGATAACTTGCTAACAATTAGGCTACATGAGGTGCCCATAGTTATTTACTAAGCTTAGCTTAGATGTGGCACAAGGCTAAAAGTATGAGCACCCATGAGTATCGTACTCACTAACAATGGTCTGCGAATCTTCATCACATGAGATGTCCTTATTCTATAATCATATGAGGATGTTCGGTTTATGATATATTTGTTTTGCCTGTCACGTGTAAGAGAAACATCTGCCCTTCGAGTTACTATTATCATGGTGTATCCAAAACATGTTTAGATATTCCCACTTCAGAGTTTATTTCATATAACCGAGTCAAGTCTACGTCTTTGTTATATAATTAATATTCTTTTATATACTTACATATATAAATACATAATGTAGAAAATAGAAAACCGCAAAGCATTCCAAAAAAGATGAATTTATTCTTGATGCTGAAGACGACGTTATAACGTTTCGGTTTTTTAGTAAACCTTCATCAGGACTTTAAGGTGGAAAGAATGCTGTCTGAACAGTAGTTGTATCTGTAATTTACGCACTCTTTAATCCTTAGAAATTAAATTTCTTCCAATTCTGTCCTCTCACTCATCCTCATGATGACTTTGTTTGTTATACAAAAATTGAACTACATAACTACTAATCACAGGTGTAATATTATATTAAAGTAATGATAACACATTAAACTAGATTAGGTATTTTAAACAACACAATGTTCATACACATTAAATTTCTCTTAAGTTTAATGATATTAAATTCAGACAAATGATTTTTCTCGCCTTATAATCTCTTAGAAAGTGCGTGGTGTAATGGTTAAAGTCATGGGAAATGACTCGTCGCCCCGAGTTCAAATCCTGGATGTGCTAGTTGCATTTCACTTAGCGCTAATACCCCTGGGAAAGGTATGAATCCTACTTTCCCCCTCAGATATGGATAAATAGTAAGACAGACTGGGCTCTTTAACCTTGGTTAGCATCGGTCTAGGAGAAGGAAAACTCTGAATTCAAACCTGTTGAACTCCGCTTAAGAAATTGACCTTGTGTCACATGCTGCTCGTGCCGAGGGGTTTGGTAAATATATATAATCTCTTAGAAACACTTCATACTTTTGGGCGTTTGGGCGTCTTCGCTTGTACCAGTCATATTATTGTCTTTTGGAAGTGGGCGCTGCTCAGAATTCGATTATGGGCCTCTCTACGGATACAACTACTCAACCATCATTCGCTTATTATATGACTAGAAGCGGCTACCCGGCGTCGCATAGGTAAAGGGGAATTTTTTTAAGTTAGTCCCGCAGATCCATTATTACTAAATCGTGAGTTGGATCCTCACAGGATGCCCCATTAAAATCCCTATGTAAAAAAGACCTTGCGTTGATTCAGCCACTCTGAAAAGAAAAATTATTGTCTACTATTTAAAATCTTAAATGCAAAAGAAATTCTATGCTGTTATCATTTAATTTTTATTCTTTAATTATCTTCACAAATATGAATCAAACATTCATTATTTTTGCTCAAAAACCAAACCCTGGCAATATTTAATGTGTATATATATTTAGTTTTTCGTTAATTGTTTTATTTTCGTAGTTCCATCCGGACATACACACAACTTCCCCTTATATATGTAGAGATATAGATTAATCATTTCGTCTCTGTCGCCACACATTCAATACTTGCTATTCAGCTGCATCTTATCTATTTTTGCCTTTATATAGTTTGTTTTATGGTATTGTCTTGTGCTGCGATTATAAGCGATTCGTTTTCTCTCTTGAGGTTTCCTTTTCTTAGCCATGTCTATATCTTCTGGTATGATATCTCTTCATTTTAACACTTGAAGTACCCATGTAGTTGTTTTTCTTCCTATTTCTGTTTTTTTTTGTTGTTTTTTTTTGTTTTTTTTATGTATTTCTGCTTGTCAATATGTTACAATTGCTTTTCCTGGCTGCTGCAATTAATCGTTCCTAACTTTTATAGTGTATTCGTCAAGTGTTCGGATTGTCGTATCTACACTATCTTCAGTGTTGGCGAGACCCCTTCCCCCTTCTTTTCTTGGCATTATAGTATGTCCTATGTCGTCTCTTGGGTGTAATGCCTTGTGCATGGTCATGAGTTTCCTTTTGTTATGGTCCATCTGTCGGAGTTCCTCTCTTGTTCATTTTAGGAATTGTCCTGAGTATTTTACGAGAGGGAGAGTGTATGTGTTTATTCCATTGATAAGGTTTCTGCTACATAGATTGGTTTCTACAAGTTTTCTTGTTCTTCTGTGATATTCCTTTCTTACTTTTTCTTTCATTTCTGTTTGTTTGATTGTGTCAGCTTCTAATATTCTCAGATATTTAAAGTTCTCTTTTTCTCTAAGTGTCATAATTTATTATCGACTCGGTAGTTCTATTCCCTTTACCATTTCATTTTTTTCCTTTCTTCATCACTAACATAACGCACTTGTCGATACAGAATTCCATGCATATATCTTGGCTGTATATTATTATTATTATTATTATTATTATTATTATTTACAGAATTGCCTATAAATAAGTACAGCCTTAACGATTATGTTCACCCATTTGTACACAGTACGTTTTCTGGGCTCCCTACAGCAGACAAGTGACAACAAATTGGGAATTTAGTGTGAGAGCACGTATTTTTCTATGCTCCAATTCCTCGATATGTGTGTGTGTTGGGGGTGAGGCTCCAGCACGTAATGACACAAATTTGATTGTTGAATAACTATCACTACCGTGTTCGAAAATGACTTAAATAATATTTCGAAGGTAATCCCAAAAGTAAGTAATTAAAGTAAAGTCGTCGGGGTGGCCTAATGTCGGTATCAGCCAATCAGCGAGGGAGTGTATCCCCTTTTCACTAGCGCTAGACCAAGGGGATTTTTTGTGCGTCTGAGGTGGAGCGCCACACCTACCATCAGCTCCTTACTTTACCGCACAGATCCCTGTGCTACTCATACGCTGAGTTGGCGAGGGTCAGTATCGAACTAAGAACCTTGCGGTTTCTAGCCGAACGCTCTACTGACTGAGCTAACCCGGCCCCAAAAGTAAGGTCTCCAAAATATTTAGAAATCACAGAAACGTTTATTTTTATTGTCAATGATGTTCATATCATTTTAAGATTTGAATGTATATTTATTTTCTAAATAATCGCTATTCCGGTCCAGGTATTTTTTTGTATGCTGTTTTTGTATACTCATGTCATACCAGCTTGCCGCCATGTCATTGAAGAAACATTGAACCTTGTCGTGGTTTGAAAGTCAATATACCAGTATTATTAGCGTTATTCGGACTATTGTCCCCATCTTCATTGTTATTTGTACAACGTTTCGGCCGATATACCCCCCGGCCTTCTTCAGGCATTTCTTGTCGGACTCGGGAACCTTCTCGGAATCGGGAACCTTCTCGGACTCGGGAACCTTCTTTTCGAACTCGGGAACTTTCTTGTTATATTCGGGAGCCATCACGGAACTTTGAACCTAACCCTTTATTTATTCCACGAAGTTCCCGAGTCCTACAAGAAATACCTGAAGAAGATCGAAGGGCATATCGGCCGAAACGTTGTACAAATAACAATGAAGATGGGGACAATAGTCCGAATAACGCTAATAATACTAATCTTCAAGCCTCATCTCAAACATTCAGAGAAATATTCAATATAAGACGTTTTGAGATCCATGCCCAATTTGACATACACTTCAATTGGCGATGAATTTCAATCGGTTTAATAACAGCAAATAACTGAACGCTAGCGACCATCGGAAGTACCATCAGAAACAACTGCCAAGCGAAGACTCGGCGTGGTAGCGAGGCACGCGTAAGGGTAGGCACAGGCGCAATCACAAAAACACAACTGCCGCACGAACAATTTCCTTGTGAGTATACAGCGCTTTGGAAACCTTTCTTTTGAGATTACCCCCATTCAATTTCAAAAGTTACTCACACAATTCTCTAAATCAAACACAGAGACGTCTACTCACCGGATTTCATTTAATCCGAGTTAAAAATGAATTCAAATTTTAGAAACGTTGGCAAAAAAATAAATAAATAAATTGCGAACAGAGGTTTTTAAATACGTGGGCGACTTATGGCAGTATAATGGTTAAAAAGACTGTCTAGCAAGTCTAGAAATAAAATGACTAAGTTTAAAAACATATCAGAACATTACGATGAATAATCAAAATGTATTGTTTAAACTTTTAAAATGATAATCAAAACGAAGACGTATGCACAGGTGTGCACAGGTATGCACTCTCGGTCAACGTACACAATAAAGGTGTGACATCTATAGGTTTAATGTTTTCTAGATTATGAGATAGGATAGATAGGTAGATATATAGACTGAGATATAGGTATGAAGAGATTTTCAATGATAGATAGATGTAAACAGACTGGGATAGATAGATAGATAGATAGATAGATAGATAGATAGATAGATAGATAGATAGATGTAAACAGACTGGGGTAGATAGATATGTATAGATAGACATAGATATGAAGAGATTTAAATA
>CM042155.1:48307736-48310236 GCA_023376005.1 Doryteuthis pealeii
GATAGAAATGACACTTGAAAAATAGTTTTTTTCTTTTAAAGTGGTAGATCTTGAGTCCTCATGTCTCCAGTCCAATATAAGTATTTTTCCTGTGTGGAAAAACTCTGAATATTTTCGATTTTTCATTTAGGTCTTTGCGTATTGAAGATCGTTCTTGTAAGATTCAGAATTTTTCGGTAGAGCATAGTGCACATCTCTTGGGTCCATTGATATATGGTATGGGTTGGTCCAATATTTTGTTTTATACTGTAGGGGGTTCCTTGTTTTTTTTTTCTAATGCCATACCTGATTTTTTTGTTTTTTGTAATAACCGGTTTGCGAGTGTTTTAGCGCCCCTTATTTTGGAACCAGTTGTAACAAAACCTTTGATTATATAGCTTACAACAATAAATATAGCTCTTACATCCTCCAATATAAAAATTCATATATATATATATATGTGTGTGTGTGTGTGTGTGTGTGTGTGTGTAAAAGGAAAGCAGATTCCCAAATTGCATTCGTACAAACAGCGACTTGATAAAGAATCATAATGTATCCTGAAAGAGACACAAATGTTTTAGCTACAAACGTCTCTTAGTTATCTGTACATCAAAATAAGATGCTACATTTTGTTAAACACACACACACACACACACACACACACACACACACACACACACACACACATACATACACACACACACACACACACACACACATATATATATATATATATAATATATATATATATATTATATATATATTAGGCATGTGCTATTGAACAACACGGAGTCTTCTTTCTTCATTTTTGGGATTTTAATTTTTTCCAGGCTTCTTGCGATCTTTTTTGGGTCTGGATCCAATTGGTATAGAATATTTCCCATACTTATATCCCGAACGCTTTCGACTGTTTCGCCAGTCGTCATCATGGGATACATAATTTGGTTTTACCCCATGATGACGACTGGCGAAACAGTCGAAAGCGCTCAGGATATAAGTATGGGATATATTCTATACCAATTGGATCCAGACTCAAAAAAGATCGCAAGGAGACTGGAAAAAATACAAATCCAAATAATGAAGAAAGAATACTCCGTGTTGTTCAATAGCACAGGCCTAAAAAATAACTTGCTGCCAAAATACACAATATTATATATATATATATATATATATATATATATATATATATATATATATATATATAAGGGGATAAAGCCAATCAGAATTACACCATCATCACCACCTGCTTAATCAATCCCAGATACATGATGGTATAAATAGATCTATGACTGCAAAAACTCACGTGCCATGAAGGACAAGAAGAAATATCACTCCAACCGAACATGCTTTGCTTTTTCTCAGATTAGAATAAATTCTGCTAAGATCAAATTTTGTACACACAGAACAGCTATTGGGTATTCCCATAAGATGTACCGATAATGAGGAAAAGACAATATTAAGTCAACATCATAATATTGGGTGGGTGGGGTATAACTAGTGATGGTGACGTATGCCTTCCCGCATTGCTTCAGACTCAACACGGAGGCCTACATCAAGTGCATGGAAAAGGTAGTACCGCCTTGTATCTAAGGGTGACTGCTAGAAGACCCTATGACTGGTCACAGGACTCTGTGCCATGCCACACAATCAGGAGAACACAGTCTTAGCTGTGATAACGTTTCTGCAACCACATCACCTCTTAACATCCGACCGCCTCTTAACATCCCAGATTTCAATTCCCTTGATTATTATGTGTGCGATGCAGTTGAGCGAAAGTCCAACGGAAAGCAATGATTGCGGCAGCTTTTACCAATTTAATCAAGAAGACCGTAGGAAATTCAAACAGGAGATTCCAAAGACGCCTGGAGGCTGTGGTTGAAGACAATAGCGATTTATATATATATATATATATATATATATATATATATATATATATATATATATAATTATATATATATAATTTAAATTAACTCTCACTACTAAGCAAATAAGCAATGATCATTTCTCCGGAAATTTGATCTCTCAGTGACCGAAAGATACGTACATTCCTATGTATTTAATAGTTTAAAAACACCAGTTCCCGCATCAGCTGTCAGTGGGCGAGGGGATAAGAAATCGGACTACCATGCGGTCAGTCTGAGTTCGAACACTACCCAAGGATAGTTGTGTCTAGCCACACTGAAGAGGCATGATATGCCGAAACACGTGTCTGTGGATGACTTATTTACATTTATATATATATATATATAGTTTGGAGAGGTATTTTGAAAGCTATCTCAATGCGGTGAAAAGGGAGAGAAGGCAACAACAATGTTGTTCATTAACCTGTATTATTCTTTTTATATTATACAAATATTTTATACATATATACATACACACACACAAACACACACACACACATATATATATATATATATATATATATATATATATATATATATATATATATATATATAAACGAAGGTAGACTGAAAAGTTCAGAGGATAAAAACGAACTTACAGCCTGTTCTTGGTGATCTTT
>CM042155.1:48315236-48337736 GCA_023376005.1 Doryteuthis pealeii
TATATATATAATCAGATCGTGCTGTCAGTAAAGATATCCCTTACAGTCTCTCGATAATGGTCCCTATCGGCCATTATTCCAGAGAGTTCATCTGTGTCACATCCCTAATCTGATTGTTGTATGTCTTTGCTGGACACCCACACTGGCGTGATCATGTGCAGGCTTCCAAAGAAATAAACACACACACATAACCGTTTAATGCGAAGAACACACACATGTAGTCGACTGCAATTAATCAGTATCTCGATTAATTCAGTAGATTTAACCCTGAAGATCCTTATGGTGAAACTCGATTAGGTTATCACTTGTACCTATATTGTAATATATTTGCTCTACTAACGTATTAAGCACTTTTTATTTGTTATATCGCTGACTTACCTTCCTGAATTCTGCACCATCTAACCATCGTGACCACATTCAGCGGTAAGTCACTTTTTCCATTATACATATCTTATTATAATGGAGATTGTGTGTTTTTCCGTCTGTAACCGAAACTATATTCCTACTCAAGTCACAATTCTCTTAGTTATTGACATCACATTCTCCATGATTTTATTTTTATCTAAACCTCAATTATTAATAAAATTGTCTTACATTATTAATACTGTTAACTATGTCTACATACTGACAACATGCAATTATATTTATATATACAACTAAATAGCGGTTTACAGTGTGAACGGGAAGGCTAATTTGCATATTAATAAAAAAAATCGAATTTAATAAATATGTGCTTAGTTATTGATTTCTAACTGTTTGGTTTTATTTTAATGAATATAAGCAAAAATCTCTTCAATGAATCTTAAATGAAATCCATTAACAAGATAAAATAACTGTCATTTTATTCTTTATTTCCTCTTTTAACTAAATACTTAAATTAGAAAAATAACAATGAAAGACGAGAGTGATGGAAGAGTAAGTTTCAGTTGTTCCATTTTTTATTATACCCCCTCTGTTTCAAATCTTTTATTATACTCCCTCTGTTTCAAATCTTTTTATCTGTATTCTTATTTAGTTTCATTAGCCTTTCTAATTTAATACAATATTTTATTACATTAAAACTTAAATACTTGCACCCGGAGGGTGCATATATTTGCTAGTATATATATATATATCCCCACGAGAAAAGTATTTTATATTATGCAATTTGCATCTGTTTCGTTCAATTACCCAGCCAAAACTGTCCTACCACACCCCGGACATTGTTGTATTTGTTCATTGGAAGGTAAGCGTGATGGTGAAGTAGATAGATTGACTGCTGTTTGATGATCAACAATGGACGTTCCTTTCTTTCTTACTTTTTTCTCACCCATATTTTTAACCCAATTTTTCCACGACAGGAGTGGGTGTATTCCCAGTAAATACCATATATATATATATATATATATATATATATATACACACACACAAGTATATATATATATATACACACATACGCACACACACATATATATACATATATACACACACATATATATTCATACACACACTCATATATATATATACACACACACACACATATATATATATACATATACACACACACATATATATGCACACATATATATATACACATACACACTCACTCAAAACTGTCTTTCAATCTTTCTATTCTCATGCTTGGTTCGAGCCAATCACAGACCAACAATAAGGTTAGTAAAAGGTTAAGTTCTTCAATTTCAGTCGAAGACTTTTACAGTATCTGCCCCTGCAACCCGCAAAAGCTTCTTGCTTGATTCCAGGGAGCCATCCCCCGCCCCAGGTAACACCTGTATGCATCTTCTTCTTTTTTTTCTCATACCCCCTCTTTTACTCCTCTCTTTCACCTTTTTCTCTAAATCCCTGGTTTTCTTTAAATCTTATTAATCTGGTTATGAACTATTTACTTCTCTAAGGTTATTTGCCTCTTATCCCACTTATGAGGGATTGACACAAGGACATTTTTATGTGGGCCTACCCACAAGCCGAAGCTCGTGGGTGGTAGACATAAAAATTGCGTCGATCCCGTTGGCATTCCCCCCGAAGGGGGCGCCTACTGGGATCGACGCTATTAATTTTACTTTACCGGTCCAGTGGCCGAAGTACAGTCGAGGCCGGGTGGATAGGTAAGGATATTTGCCTGCTCATCCCACTTATGGGGCTGGACACAAGGTCTCGTTTTTACGTGGGCGCATAAAAATTGCCTCGATCTGGGGGGATGGCCCCTGGGATCGACCCTATTAATTGTCCTTTACCGGTCCAGTGGCCGAAGCACACTGGACCCCCAGCCGAGGCCGGGTGGATAGGTAAGTCTCAGAGCACAGCACCTGGAACAGATACTACACTGATTCCTTCCAATCCAGGGAAGGGTATTTGTCTCACAACCCCAATTGTATGGGCACAAGGCCTCGTTTTAACGTGGGCCCACCCACAAGCCGAAGCTCATGGGTGGGAAAGAACAAAAATTGCGTCGATCCCCTCGGCATTCCCCTCATGCGCAGGTCAATAAACCCAGCCCTACCCACAAGGGGGCAGGTATTGCCTGGGGGGATGGCCTCCTGGGATCGACGCTAATAATTGTATTTTACCGGGCAGACAGGGAATAATCAAAGTATAGTAACTGGAACAGATACTACACCTTGATCCCGGCCTATGCCGGGTAAGGATATTTACTTCTGTAAGTCTTTATCAATTTGCCATAGTCTTACAATAATTTAAAAAACAGCTGCTCTCCTCCGTATATCAAAAGAAACAAAACAATTCAGCAACGTTGGAATCAATGTTTCCTAAAGATGAATTAAACAAGAAACATCGTAGATTTCTGCACAATAAAATGTTTAGATAAAATTTAATTGAAAAAAGAAATCCTATAGCAACCATTTTCTCCTCAAAATTGAATCAATCAATAATCTGCAAAGAAAAGACAGGGAAACATTTTCACCCTGATAGAAATCAGTATATTAATATGTTTCACACACAATTGCAAATTTATAACAAATAAATAAAAGAAAATTACTTTTTATTTTAGATTTCCGTTTATCATAAATAATAGCAAAATAAAAATACTATCTCCGAGCGATGTAGATATTACTTTTTGAAAGATATTGTTTGAAAGGATGGGAGTTAAAAAAATCAATGTCAGAAAGTTTGTATCTTGAGTAAAATCACCAAATTTATTAAAGGAGTTAAAATATTAAAAAATTTGAAATGAAATCTTGATTCTGTCCTCCTCAAATAAAATGTTGCATGCATCTATTAATTATTAATTTTTTTTTTTTTAATATTTTACAAATAAATTTTACACAAAATCGTAGGTATTTATTTATTCATTTGTAAATATTTTAGTTAACTTCTTGTTACTGAAAAAATGGCGAGAGTAAAAAATAATTTTTTAAATTTATTTCAAATCTTGCAAATTTTTTCCATTTTTTATATTGTGACGTAAACAGTGACGTAGTTTTGGTTACAAACAAATCAATACCGAATCTCCATTATTAGTAGATATATTTATTTGTTTGTTATGCCTCCTTGAGCATCTCCCCTTTTTTTTCGATCTTCTTACATCAATCTTTAACAAAGAAAAAAATCCTTGCACACATACACTGTTAATATAATATCTGGCGACAAATTGAGTTAATTCATGCATATATATATATATATATACCCCAAAACTACTCGTCTTAATGAGACCAATCTCGTGTATAAATTTAATGTCCATTAGGAGAGTGCCTCTCCAAAGTTGAAAGCACGTATATTGGTCAGACGATGACGACATTGTCCCGTCGGTTAACTCTACATTTAACAGATAAATCCCTGTAATGCAGCCCTTAAAATCAAATTCCTGTCCCCCTCTAATGACCGAAAAATTTGAATTGAAAATACACTCATACTGCACAAAGAAAAAACTAACAAAAACTTCAAATACTCGAAGCCTAAAATATTAAACAAAAAAAAACACCTTAAACATGATAAATTCTGAAACCAGTCAACATGTTCTCAAATGCCTATAATTTCCCGCCAATTCTCCTCCCACCATTCTCCATACATTCTTATAAACTTGTCAGCCCCACCCCCTCCTACTAGTTTCTACTGCTACTGTTTGTTTAAAAGAAACTTGTCAGCCCCCCCCCCAACTACTAATTCCTATTGATACTGTTTGTTTAAAAAGAAATAATCGAAGAATCTCACCAGTTTGCAGGAAAGCGATCGAGGTAAAACCTTTGGTGGATTCATACACCAATTCCACCCGGATATAAAAAAGATGGCCAGACAGAAAGGATCGAACAAAAACTCGTCCGACAAGAATTGTCCGTTGAGTTTAACAACACACACACACACACACACACACACACACACATACATATATATATATATATATATATATATATATATATATATATATATATATATATGTAAAAATGGAATTGGAAATGAATCCGACAATATGAGGAAGAATGAATAAAGAAAAGAAAGAACAGAATGGATAATAAAAGATGAATTTAATCAATATCACTTACACATGTGTTTCGGTCAGTTCATCTCTGTGTACACGGTTCAAACTATTATTATCATTAAATAAACAAATGAAATGAAATAATAATAATAATAATAATAATAATGATAATAATAATAATAATAATAATAATAATAGAAAAATGTGAAAATATTCCGTACACAGAGAAAATTCGACCTTCATCAGAGTGAAATTTTATTTAGAAAATAAATAAAATTCTGTTCTTTCTTTTCTTTATTCATTCTTCCTCATATATATATATATATATATATATATATATATATATATATATATATATATATATAATTGATTAATAGATTTTGAAATCTGCTTTGGCAGTTTTCAGTTCAACTAATTCATCCTATAATTCACCAAAATGTCCTCTTAAATTCTTCTTCACACCTTTTTTTTCTGAAATTATCCAAATCAATCTTAATTATTTTACACTATTGCCGTTTTTGATCTGATTAAGCATTTTATTCTAAAAATAAGTCTATAAGCAAAAAAAATTAAATTGGTTAATAGACCAAGTTTTTGAAATCTGACTTGGCAGTAAATTTTTAGGTTCAAAGAGAAATTATAAAAAAATATCTACCATAATTAGAATTTCCATTTTGAAAGTTTCAATTAGATCACTTGTAATTTTTATTTCTAGTAGAGTAATTAATCCTATTATGACTAATCTCCCCCTGTAAATTTAATATTTTACTCTTTTTACTAATTTTGTCACTATTCTTTGTATGTCATCAAATCTAAATATTACATTCCAATTTCCATGTCAAGATACTGAATTCCATGCCCGAGTACAATATTCTATATAAAGATTTAGTATATTTTTAAAACAACATTTGCCTTCCTTGAAATAAAATTTCTAACCGTCCAGCCAATTATTTCATTTTCCCTTGATATAATAGAAGAAATAAAAAATATGATTGTCAATTTTAAAATTAACATCAAAGCTACGCCCACGATAGTATTCCCCGTTTACTTTTTTGATTTTCCTGTTGGTAAATTTATATTCAGCTTGATATTTTTGGTTCTATAAGTAGTACTTTATATTTTTCATTGTTAAATTTCAATTTCCGAATAGTTTCCAAATATGAAAATTTATGTTAGTCTATTTCTGTTATTTCCTTTGATAATTGTCTAACAAAAGTTTCACACCATCGGCAAATAATTCTATTTCGGATTTCATATCGCTACATAAATCATTTATGAATATTAAAAAAACAACTAATTTTCAGTACTGATTTCCGTGGAATACCGAGCGGTACATATACTATTTTTCAGAATAATTGTTACTAATCTCTCAAAGATATCTAATAATAATTTTTAGAAATACCAAATATTTTTCACAAGTAAATGATAATGAGATACCGTATCAAATGATTTACTGAAATCTACATACAAGGTGTGTCCAAAAAGTATAGAGATTTTCTGTACTTTTTGACACACCTTGTCTTCTGAAAAATATTAACGTTCCATTCATTCTTCATTTCTATCTTGGTAAATACAGCTTTAAAATCTGTACTTTTTGACACACATTGTATTCTGAAAAGAATTAACGTTCCATTCATTCTTCATTTTTATCTTGGTAAATACAGCTTTAAAATCTGTACTTTTTGACACACCTTGTATTCTGAAAAAGATTAACGTTCCATTCATTCTTCATTTCTATCTTGGTAAATACAGCTTTGAAATCTGTACTTTTTGACACACCTTGTATTCTGGAAAAGATTAACGTTCCATTCATTGTTTATTCCTATCTTGGTAAATACAGCTTCAATCTCGATACTTTTTGACACACCTTGTATACAATATTGCATTATTCCCTTCTATAAAATATTCATTTATTATGGCAATACTTTCCAAAATATTAGATAGTGTTGATTTATATTTATTAAGCAATTTTCTTTACACTTTATATCTTACCTTATACAATTGAACACATGATTTCTAATCACTTTTTAAAAACCTTATGAAAACTCACGTTAATAGAAACTGGTCGGTAATTATTTTTTAAATGCATCAAACCTTTTCTGTAGTATCACTACAATTGCTGTTTTCTAAATACAACAAATCATTTCATTTTCTATACATCTTTCTCAAACAATTTACTTATTGGATTGATAAAGTTTTCATTTGATGATAAGTACTTACAAATTTTGAGGATGTATTCATTATGTCCCATACTGTTACTAATATCCAACTTGGATAATAATAGTTTTATGTCAATAGTTCGTACTTTTAGTTCCTCTATAATTTTCTGTAAACTCCTCATAACAACTTTCATATAGATCAGCGATCCCCGACTTTTTTTGCGCCACGGACCGGTTTCATCTAAGACAATATTTTCACGGACCGGCTTTCATATGCTCAGGCCTACATTTGCTCGATAATCGTTAATAACGTATTCAATAATAAATCATCCGCAGTGGTCTTATATCAAATGCAAACATCAACAGACAATAAACAACCTTTTGTTCATAAATTAATAATCAACAATATCTCTGTAAACGAAAATATTTATTTTAGAACGAAAATCCTTTCTAATAAAACGTTCTGTGCGGCCCGGTACCTAATGGCCCGCGACCCGGTGGTTGGGGGTCACTGATATAGATGACCAAACACTTCCAAAGAATGAAAAGATTACAAATATTTTACGTGTACACTTGCTGTTTCAACTCGTGTGTCCGTTAATTCACCCGTTCTTACCCTTTTTCTACTATTAATCTGAATTCTTAGATGAGGCTTGATAATTTCTATCATTTGTATTATTCTGACTATTGTCCTCATCTTTACTGTTATCTCCGGCCTTCTTCAGATATTTCTTGTGGAACTCGGGAACCTTCTCTTCGAACTCGGGAACATTGGACACATAGCATAATGGATATAGGCATTGAATTAATACAGTTCTAATTGACAGTTATCTCTAGGCTGCAGGTTCAATCCTGGTCAAGAATGACAGTAACATAGAATAATGATTAACACAGATTAATATTGTACCAGTCATGGTTAGTGGAATGAGAACAGTCTACCCCCGTTGATTGAATAAAGGGTTGGGTTCAAAGTTCCGTGAAGACTCCCGATTACGAAAAGAAGGTTCCCAAATTCAAAAAGAAGGCTCCCGAGTCCGACAAGAAATACTTGAAGAAGACCGGAGGGCACATCGGCCGAAACGTTTTGCAGATAACAATAAATATGAGGAAAATACTCCGAATAATACAAATAATACAAATGCTTCTACTATATTAACCTTTTTTTGAATTCATTCTACATATTTGAATAATGTTTTTAAATTGCATTTAATATTTTTAATAATTCTATTTTCATGTTTTACCTTTTCATTTATTTTCATTATTTCATATTCATTTTGCTTAAATAGAGAATTTTGATAATATTCCATACTAGATCTAATTCCCAATTCTTTCCAAACTTTATATTTTTATTTTATTTTACGAAATAAACGATTAGAATCCCAAAGTAATTTTTCCATAATAATAACTTCAAAATATTTTTTCATATTGATTTTATCTTTTTATTTAATTCTTTTCACGTTTTATCAACATTTAGAATATTAAAGCTGTAAATCCAATTATTATTTTCTCTCTTTTCCGATATTAACTCTTCTGTAAGCTACGACCAGTTTCATTGGATTTTATATATATATATATTCAAAATCCGGTTTCCCTTTAACTTCTGTTTCAATACTTTTATGGTCAGACTAAAGGGAAATATTATTCTCATTGATCATTTATTACAAGAAGAAAAACTGATCCGATATAGATTTCTCTAATCTATTTCCTACTATTTTACATCTATCATATTCTTCTATAAAATAATACATCGATGTAAACTAGGGATCTCCAAAAGAAGAACCATTAAAAAAAACTCCTGATGATTTTTCACTTTTTTTTCAGCTTACGGAAATAATGAAAATTATGAACGAAAACAATGTTTACATTTTCACACCGTTAAATAAATTGAAATTTAACGTAGCCAAAAGAGAGTTATGACAACCGGCTTTAAAAAGAAATTCTATAGTTGATTTTTTATAGAATTTTTAAAAAGCCAGCAGTCATGACTTGTTTTTGGCTACGTTAAATTTCAATTATTTTAACGGTGTGAAAATGTAAATATTGTTTTCGTTCATAATTCAATTATTTCGGTAAGCTGAATTTTTTTTTTAAATCACCAGGAAATTTTTAATGTTTCTTCTTTTGAATAGTCCAAAATGTTTGAAGATAATATTAACCATTGTTTCAGTTTCATTGTGTTAAATGTGGGGTGGGGGTAAATTTGACACGGCTGATTGGAGGTCGTTATTGTAAGCAGATCAAAATATTCATTTTGTAATCTCAAATGTTGACAAATTGAATTCACAGGAGATATTGCTAATCCCATTTATCCAGTCTATACCAGGTAAAATTTCTTTAATTAATTCTTTCTTTCTTTCTTTCTTTCTTTCTTTCTTTCTTTCTTTCTTTAATTCATTCTTTCTTTCTTTCTTTCTTTAATTCATTTTTCTTTCTTTCTTTCTTTCTTTTTCATTCATTCTTTCTTTCTTTCTTTCTTTCTTTAACTCTTTTTTCTTCTTTCTTTCTTTCTTTCTTCTTTCTTTTTCTTTCTTTCTTTCTTTCTTTCTTTCTTTAATTCATTCTTTCTTTCTTTCTTTCTTTCTTTCTTTTTTAATTAAAATAAATCTCTGAGCATTTTAATATTTTGACATTTATCCGATATAAAAAGTATCCCATTCAGTTGTTTTAGTTGTTTAAAATTGACTTCTTTACTGAAATTTAGTGATAATATTTTAGTATGAATTTTGTGTCATTAAACTAAACAGGAAAAAAGCCTTTAGAAAACAATCATTGATTCACTCAGCTTTAGTATAATAATAGATTACTAGAAACACAAACAAGAATATCATAAAAAGAATTACAAAAATATGCACGACATACAATCAGATACAACTGCACAAAAACGTAAATATGAACGTACGATGAACCAAATGCTTTAACCTATAGCGATAATATAACCCTAGAAGGGTTGACATTCCGTTAAAATCAATCAGCAAATACATACATACATCCAAACACACGTGTGTGTATATATATATAGAGAGAGAGACAGACAGACAGACAGACAGACAGACAGGGGGGTTAGGGTGAGAGAGATTAGCCTGAAAGTGTTGTCCAGGAAAAATAGAGTTCCATTATTTTGGGAAAATCATCAAATGATTCCAAGACCAAATTCGTTTGGGATACACTAGTGCAAATGATCCAATAGGTGGCGCTGTGGTAACATGGCAGCTCAGAACTATTTTTAATCAAACAAGCCGTGTGCTGATCAAAGGATAACACCGGGACATGCTCACAAGAGCTAATAATTAGTCTCGTTAAGCATGTTCTCTCCATTGAATTAATTAGAGTGCTAATTGATCCGTTGAGTAAACCAAATATAATGGAGAGAGTAAGGATAAGAAGAAGAGTAAGAATAACAAGGAGGGCAATAATAAAGTGGAGAGCAAGGATAATAGAAAGATTAAGAATAATAGGGAGAGCAATGATAATAGATAGAGTAAATGTAATAGGGAGAGTAAGGATGGTAGACAGAGCACGGATATTAGGAAGAGTAAGGATAATAGGAAAAACAGCGATAATAGAGATAGTAAAGATGATATGGAGAGCAAGGATACTCCGGAGAAGAAGGATAATAGAAAGGTTAAGAATAATAGGGAGAGCTACCAAATTAGAGTGAGTAAAGATAATAGGGAGGCAAGGATGTTACAGCAATGATATTAGGAGATTAATATTAGGAAAAGCAATGATAATAGAGAGAGTAAAGCTAATATGGAGAGCAAGGATGTCAGGAAGAGAATCGATAAGCTACTAAGGATGATACGGAGAGCAAGGATAATGGGAAGAACAAGGATAATAGAGAGAGCAAGGATAATGGGAAGGACAACAATAACAGAGAGAGCAAGGATAATGGGAAGGACAACAATAACAGAGAGAGTAATGATAATAAGGAGAGCAAGATTATTATCCTTATTCTTCCTATTATCCTTGGGAGAGCAATGCTACTAGAAAGAGTAAAGATAACAGGGAGATGAGTTAGGATTATAGGAAAAACAAAGGTAACAGTTCGGAAATTAGAGAGACATTTGGGGTTTGTTTAATCAAGGTTAAAACAATTTTGCATTTGTTATTGCACAGAATGTTTGAATATAAGATTTTATTGGTCAGCCAATCGTTAGATAAAACTTAAGATATATATATATATATAATATATATATATATATATATATATATATATATAGAGAGAGAGAGAGAGAGAGAGAGAGAGAGAGAGAGAGAGAGATGAATAAATGAACAAATAAAAGGTTTAGCTTTTATTTATTTACACGGGAACAATATTTACAACCAAGTTTCCTGCTAACGCATTCGTCAGGTAAACGAAATAGTTTTTTTTTTAATGATAGAAATGGTGTAAATGGTTATATATATATATATATATATATATATATATATATATATATATATATATATATATATATATATATATTGAAAAAACAAAGGATGTTTACAAATGCATGGGCTCTTCAGGAGAGAATGTGCAGACCGTTTTTATAGTTTCATCTTATCTTATCATTTTAAGATAAAATAATCAGATTAACCGGAATTATCTGTCTTATTATCTCAAGTTTCACCTAACGATTGGCTGACCAAGTTTCCCCGACCTTTTATGCAAATTCCTTCAATGTTTCTGTATATATGTATTTGTTTGTACAACCACCCACTCTCAGAGTTTTCCTGGATATATTTCCCGGTGAAACCTGTGTAGTTAACTTCTGTTACTGATTGTCTAAACCGGTTCTATATATGTATTGAGTTTTTCAATATTCGTTGTCATTCCGACACATTCAATTTATTTTTTATTTTTTCCGTCAGTAACAAATTGTGATTCGTTCAGTTTTTTTAGTGTTTTTTTTTTCTTTTCCGTTGAATCATACTCTTCTTCATATATATATATATATATATATATATATATATATATATATATATATATATCATCGTAAAATGGGAAATAGTATTTTAAAAAACAGACCGCTATAGACCAGGTGATGGATTCTGTCCTTTATACTCTGAGGAAAGATTGGCAATCGCATGCTATCATAAAACTAAAGAACTGTGAAACCAAAGGTTCGAAATTTTTGGTAAATGCTAACTTATCATCGGGAAATTTTTAAAAATTAATTTTAAATGTAAGCAAATTCCTTTTAACGCAGACGATAACATGAATATTTCCTGATATTATAAAAACAAGCCTATTCTGCACACGTGTTTTGGGGTGGTTTCTAATATTCCAATCAGCTGCTTTCATGTCAACCTTCACGTGCACCATTTAACAACAACTGTGTTTAATATTTCACGTTAAAAATCACGTTCAGCATTCAACCGTATCGTATTTGAAACTTAACATTTGAATGACGAAACCAAGTACAAAGCGTTCAACTTCTCTCTGTGAAAATGTTTGCAACGGCCATAATTGTATTACTCACTTCCGCAATTGCCTGTAATTATTCAATATTTTAATTAATTCATTACATTTAACCCTGATGATCCTTTATGGTGAAACTTGAGTGGATTATTTCTATATACACCTTAATAATTTATTTATATTTATATGTAAATGTAAGGTATCCAAAAACTGATAGTAAGGGATGATTGTACATGGGATTTTTAAATTCACACTGTATGGTTATTGCATGTTTTAGTAGTTGCAAATACATGTATTTTAATAATCCCTAATGAGAGCTCAATGTATAATAATCTTTTAGATTAAATGTAGAGCAATATTTACCATTAAAATGAAGGAATAACTCAAAAAACTTTTTTCCTTCTTTTCAATGGTATATATATATATATATATATATATATATATATATATATATATATATCAATTTCCACCTGTAATTGTTATGACCAGCTGAAAATACACAGAAATGGAAACTTCCCTACCCCTAGATATGATTAATCATTTTCTCAACTACCCAATCACTTATTCCACCCTCACTTACCCACATCTCATCAAAATACTTAGCCCCACCCCCTTCTAAGCTAAAACAACACCCCAAAAGATATTTAAACTCATAAAAATCCCGGAATGAATTCAGTAACAACCATGTTTTGCTTTATCTGATGATGATGTAATTTGCAGTTGAAATAAATTTTCACATCTAAGGTTTTGCTTATTTATTCACTATATATTATATATATATATATATATATATATATATATATATATATATATATATATAATAACTGACTAAATTGTATAAAATAAACGTCTAGAATATTATTTTTGTTATTCAAAACTTCAGGATAAACATTTTTCGTTAAATATTTTTTTTTCTAGTGGTCTGACTTTTTTGAATGCTGGATTCCACAACTTTTACTTTAAAATTATATATATATATATATATATATATATATATAATATATATATATATGTGTGTGTGTGTGTGTTTCGTTTGCACATTCTCTCCTGATGAGCCCATGCATTTGTAAACATCCTTTGTTTTTTTCAATATATCATATTCACACTGTCGGATTAAGTTCCATTTTATTTCACACACATATATATATATATATATATATATATATATATATATATGAATGAAGGAATATATATATATATATATATATATATATATATATACAATTCACACACACACACACACACACACACACACACACATATATATATATATATATATATATATATATATATATATATATATATATCAGATTTGAATGAGTGTAATGTCCGATTTCCGAATAGAAAAACAATGTATTCATAAGAGGATTTCATTTTAGTTTGAAGTATTAGCCAACGTTAAAAGTTAAAAACTAAGAAATAACAAGAAAGAAACAAAATGGAAAATAATTTCATTTTTATCTAGTAAAATTATATTTTCAATAATATTTCTTTCCTTTTTTTAATTTTTGTTTCAAACCCAAAGAGATTAAGGTCAATGTTGTTATTTCTTCTAATAATTTGGAATAGGATCTACGTTGCCCTTTATTTAGTTGCGATCCAGACCCTTAAGGTTATTTAGTTGGATCCC
Source organism: Doryteuthis pealeii (assembly GCA_023376005.1). NCBI lineage: Eukaryota > Metazoa > Mollusca > Cephalopoda > Myopsida > Loliginidae > Doryteuthis > Doryteuthis pealeii. Next base: position 48,328,859 of record CM042155.1, read on the forward strand.
CTATTAACACTAATGTGAGGCGTCAGGAGTATATAACTCTTAAGGGAAACCGCTTGAGGGCAACCACTTGGAAGGTACAACATTTAAAACTAAGAAATAACAAAAAGAAAACAAAATGTTAAATATTGTTTTTTCTTATGAAATAAAACTTTTAATAGGTTTGGTTTGGTTTGTTTGCTTAATGGCATATCAATCTTCATGGGTTATTTAATGACAAAGCTATTCTTCTAGGTGGGGGTGTTTATACGTTTCCCAATGATATTAGTCCGAAAGTGAACGTAATAGTGCAATTGCAGTACAGTGTCTCAGTCCAGCTCGTTGGTCACAACACCAAATTTTTTAATATGATGTATGTTCTCCTTGGGCATCTCAAATGGTACAATGGTTAGCAAGCTAGATTCGCAGACCATTGTTAGTGAGTATTATTTGTTTTATTCGGAGTATTGTACTCATCTTTATTGTTATGTGCATAATGTTTCGACCGATGTGCTTACCGACCTTCTTTAGATATTTCTTGTCGGATTCGCGAACCCCCCTCGAACTTGTGAACCTTTTTTTTAAACTCGGAGCCTTGTTGTAATTATCAAGCCTCATCTAAAAAAATTCAGAGACGTTGTTAGTGAGTTCGATTCTCATTGGGCGCCTCACACTTCTGGCCTTGTGCCACATCTAAGCTACGCTTAGTAAATAACTATGTGTTCTCTTTTTAACTTACGATTCAAACCTTACATATTCTTCGGTCGGACTCGGTGATTTTATGAGGGGGGGGGGAGATAATTACACATTGGTTCAAAAATATAACGGAACAGTAAAAGTATATAATGGAATGAGGTTTCTTTCGTGTCTTGTAAGTGTAAATCGTAGATTGCAATGTACGATAAAGTAAATATGCTTCTATGTTGATGGTTATAAATTTGTACAAGATTCAATGCAGAAATGAATATTTATGACACTTGGACGAATTCATAAAAATATATATCGATCAGTCAGTTATATATGTTCGCTGGATAAGAATAAACGTGTCAACACTTGGCCAAGGGCGTATGTTTTCAAATAATCATATATATAAATGAATAGTGATAGATGGATAGATAGATAGAGAGAGAGAGAGAGAGAGAGAGACTGAGAGAAGGAGAGATTGAGATAGATAAATAGATAGATTTCTCCTGAGAGTTAAAGAGGTATACATGTTGATAATTAGAGGGTGAATGATAGATATTACCAGATTGAGACAGACAGACAGACGGGTAGGCAGAGAGATTGTTTCATGTGTACTTAGAGAGAGATAGAGAGTTGAGAGAGAAAGAGAGAGTAAGCGACTGACAGATGTATACGGGTAGATAATTAGAGAGAGAATAATTATAGATAGAGAATAATTATATATAGAGAATAATGATAGATAAATGTTTATACACACACATACATACACACACACACACACACACACACACACACACATATATATATATATATATATATGTATATATATATATATAAAATCAATTGTAATATTATGGATTTGGACTCATAACTTAAAGTTTCATGGTTATGCAATCATCAGATGAGTCCAATGGTTGAGATCTTAAAAACCAGTAGTCAAATGGTTGAGATTTTATATATACTAGCAAAGTATCTCCGGGTGCAAGTATTTTAGTTAAATTTTATGATAAAATATCATATTAAATTAGAAAGGCTAAAGAAACTGAATAAGAATGTAGATAAAAAGATTTTGAACAGAGGGGGTATGATTGAAAAATAGAACAACTTTGAAACTAACTCTTCCATCATTTTCCCTTACTCCCGTCTTTCATTGGTAAATTTTCCTAATTAAACTGTTTAGTTAAAATAGGAAGTAAAGAATAATATTACAGTTATTTCTTCTTGTTAGTGGATTTCTTTTAAGATTTATTGAAGAGATTTTTGCTCATATTCAATAAGATAAAACCAAACAATTAGAAATCAATAATACTAAGCATATATTTATTAAAATCAAATTTTTAAGATCAATATGCAAATTAGCCTTCCCATTCATACTGTAAACCTCTATTGTGTTGTATATATAAATACAATTGCATATTATTAGTATGTAGATATGGTCAACAGTGTAAGTAATGTAAAACAATTTTATTAATAATTGAGGTTTAAATATAAGTAAAATCATGGAGAATGTGATATAAATAACAAAGGGAATTGTGACTTGAATAGTAATATAGTTTCGGTTACAGACAGACAAACACACAATATCCATTATAATAAGATATATATATATATATATATATATATATATATATTAAAAATGCTTCTGATTTTTTTAAATAAAATTTATTTTATTTTTGATACACAATATGCATTTTAAAAATTCAAGCATTCCAGCGTGTGTTTGTACCCCCTATTTCTTCCAACGGTTTTTTATCCCTTCTTTCCTTCATATGTTTTGCTTGTTGATGATGACCCTTCTACTAAGCGGTCGAAATAGATTCTGTCAGCAGATTATAATTACTAATTGTTTTTTCAAATTGTTAAATTCATTATATATATATATATATATATATTATATATATATATATATATATATATATATATATATATTGGGAGGGATTCATAAGAAACAAACAAACAAATAATGCTAATAATAATAATAATAATAATAATAATAATAAATGGTATATGCATGAATCAGAATCCGTTCTTGAGATTTAGGTGCCTAAAATTCTACAGACGAATCACCTTATCCCAACCAGAAGACCAGACTCAGTATTGATTCACAGAAAAAGACAACTTGTCATCAGGTAGAGTTTTCTCTTCCAGCAGATAAAAAGGAAAGAAAACAAAAATATAGACAAATACCAGGAACTTGCCAGAGAATTGAAAAAACTGTGGATATGAGAGTGAAAGTGATACCAATTGTAGTTGGTGCTATTGGAACGGTTCCCAAGAATTTAGAAAACAGACTAGAGGAATTGGAAATCAGAGAAAGAATCGAGAATATCTAAACAACAACATTGTCGGCTACAATACTCAAAAGAGTCCTGGAGACTTGCTGTCACTCTGCCTCCAGTGAACCACCAGCTAAGGTGGATGTGAAAAACTCTCAAGTGATATGATTATAATAATAATAATAATAATAATAATAATAATAATAATAATAATAATAAGAAGAAGAAGAAGAAGAAGAACAAGAAGAAGAAGAAGGATTGCCTTATCACAGCCAGAAAACCAAACCTAGTATCGATAAAAAAAACGAGAACTTGTTAACTGGTGGCAGTTCCAGCAAATCACAGAGTATAGATGAGAGAAAATGAAAAGATAGACAAATACCTAGACCTTGTTAGAGAATTGCAAAAACTGTGGAATATGAAGGTGAAAGGATACCAATTGTAGTTGGAGCACTAGGAATAGTCCCCAAAAGCTTAGAAAAAAGACTAGATGAACTGGATATTAGAGGAAGAATTTTGAGACCAGCTAGACAACAGCATTGTTGAAATCAGATAAAATACTCAGGAGAGTCCTAGAGACCTGATGATATTTGTTGTCACTCATACTCCAGTGAAAGACCATCGGCTTAGGCTAGTGTGAAAAACTCATTCTTATTATAATGGAGATTGTGTGGTCAGTCCGTCTGTAACCAAAATTATATCACTACCCAAGTCACAATTCCCTTTATTATTTACGTCACATTATCCATGATTTCATTTTTATTTAAACTTCAATTATTAATAAAATTATTTTGAATCATTAATACTGTTGGTCTTATCTACATTCATTTACCTCATACCTCACTTGTGTGGGTTGGACACAAGGTCTCGTTTTTATGTGGGATCACCCATAAGCCGAGACTCATGGGTAGCAGGTGGAAAAAACTGGGGAGTGCCTAAGGCGCTGGTCAATAAACCCAGCCCTGCCCCTTTAAATCGAGAGAGCAGGTGTTGCCTGGAGTGTAGCCCCCTGGAATCGACGCCATTAATTATAACAATCCCCACCCAATGGGCGGGTCTACATTGTATTTACCTCGTACCCCACTTGTACGGGTTAGGCACAAGGCCCCATTAACGTGGGACCACCCACAAACCGAAGCTCATGGGTGGCAGGTGAAAAATTGCGTCGATCCCGTCGGCATTCCCCCTCAAGGGGGCGCCTTAGGCCCTGGGCAATAAACCCAGCCCTGCCCCTTTAAATCAAGGGGGCAGGTGTTGCCTGGGGGGATGGCCCCCTGGGATCGACGCTATTATTATAACAAAACCGGTCCAGCGGCCGAAGCTCACCGGACCCCCGGTCGAAACCGGGTGGGATTGCATACTAATAACATGCAATTGTATTTATATAAACAACAAAATAACGGTTTACAGTGTGAACGGGAAGGCTAATTTGCATATTGATATTAAAAATTTGATTTTAATAAAAATGTGCTTGGTATTATTAATTTCTAATAGTTTGGTTTTATCTTAATGAATATGAGCCAAAATCTCGAGGACAAATCTTAAAAGAAATCGATTAACAAGAAATATCTAATTTTATTCTTTACTTCCTAATTTAACTAAATAGTTAAATTAGGAAAATGATGGAAGAGTTAGTTTCAAGGTTGTTCTATTTTTCGATTATACCCCCCTCTGTTTCAGATCATTTTATCTGCATTCTTATTTAGCTTCATTTGTCTTTCTAATTTGATATATTTCATTACATTAAAACTTAAATACTTGCACTCAGGGGTGGGGGGTTCATGTTTTTATTTGTAATAATGTCAGGCTTATGTAAGTGGCATTCATTTATTTATCTGCAGTTGTTGAGATTGGGATTTTTAATATTTGTTTTAATCATTTTCTTATGAGCCTTTAACAATCAACATATACAGAACGATTCATACAAATATTCATTCTATATAAAATGGTTTCACCCCAATTATGTGACAGTATCAAAAGTACGAGGGTAATCCAAAAGTAAGGCCTACAAAAACCTGACGATGTGGAGAAACTGTTCGTGCAGCTATCGGCAACACTGTTGTATTTGTTTTGCATTTGCCTACCCCTGTACGCGTCTCGCTACCATGATCAGTCTTGGTTTGACAGTCGTTTCTGAAGGAACTCCCGATTGAGACTACCGCCAAGTGTGAAGTTCGCGCAGTTATTCGCGTTTTGAACGCAAAGGGTATTAAACTGATTGAAATTCATGCTGATTAACGCAAGGATATGGCGAGTTGTGCATGGATATCAAAAACGTTCTCAAGTGGGGTAGGGATTTGCATCAATGACGATGTTCAACGCTTCCTCAACGACATAGCGGTGTGCTGGTATGACATGGGCATAGAAAAAATGCCATAGCACCTACAAAAAGCCATCAACAAAAATGGTGATTATGTAGAGAAATAAAAAACATGTTGAAACTTTTCAATGATGTAAATGTCACTGACAATAAGCGATAAACGTTTCTGTGATTTCTAAATACGGTGAAAAATCATACCTCCTCAGTATGGATAGACTTAGCAGACTACCTCCAAAATCTAACCGATTTTTCATTAGTCACTACAAGCAAGAAGCAGAATTTTAACTGAAATATTCATACATAGGTATATATGACAAAGTCATCAGAGAACTTGTATCCATTAATAGGAGAGCCTTGCTTAAGCATATGCAGTGGCTGAGAGGCAAATTCCCTTCTAAAGAGCTCTACCAGGTATATATATATATATATATATATATATATATATATATATATATATATATATAAAGATAAGTGTATTTTGGCAGCATTTTTTCTTTTAAGCATGTTGTGTTAAACTATGCAGACAATTCTTGTCGGACGAGTTTTTGTTCAATCCTTTTTAATTTTCTGGACATCTTTTTGGTGTCAGGGTGGAACTGGTGTAGCAGTCCACAAAATGTTTCATTACGAGCGCTTTCGGCAATACAATTTGCCATCATCAGGTAGGAAACTGATGGTATGATCTGTGTCTCGTTTTTAAGGAGAACGAGTAGTAGCGAAGGAATTGGAAGTGGGAGGTAGTAACAATTGGTAGGGGGAGGTTGTTGAAATTGGTAGTAGTTCGAACGAACGATCCAGTAGTAATATTTTGTGGGAGTGGGGCACAAGTTGTGAGAAGGGGAGGGAATATATATATATATATATATATATATATATATATATATATGTGTGTGTGTGTGTGTGTGTATAATTTAGTGTGGACAAGGAGTCAATAGTGCCTGGTTACTGACAGTTTCTTTGGTCTGACGGTCACATGGGCAAGAAACTGTCAGTAACCTGGCGGCATTGACTCCATGTCCATGCTACCTTAACTTAAATATCAATGATATGGAGCACTGTTTTTCTTATAAATATAGCACCCATATTATCTTATTATAATGGAGATTGTGTGTTTTTCTGTCTGTAACCGAAACTATATCACTACTCAAGTCATAATTCCCTTAGTTATTGACATCACAATCTCGATGATTTTATTTTTATTTAAACCTCAATTATTAATAAAATTGTTTTACATTATTAATACTGTTAACCATATCAACAACATGCAATTATATTTATATATACAACAAAATAGCGGTTTACAGTGTGAATGGGAAGGTAATTTACATATTGATATTAAAAATGTGATTTTAATAAATATGTGCTTAGTAATATTGATTTCTAACTGTTTTGTTTTATTTTAATGAATATAAGCAAAAATCTCTTCAATGAATCTTAAATGAAATCCATTAACAAGAAAAAATAAGTGTCATTTTATTCTTTACTTCCTCTTTTAGCTAAATACTTAAATTAGAAAAAAATAACAATGAAAGACGAGAGTGATGGAAGAGTAAGTTTCAGTTGTTCTATATGCCGATTATACCCCCCTCTGTTTCAAATCTTTTTATCTGCATTCTTATTTAGGTTCATTAGCCTTTCTAATTTAATATAATATTTTATTACATTAAAACTTAAATACTTGCACCCGGAGGTGCATATATTTGCTAGTCTACATAATTTATACACACACACACACACACACACACATGTATACACACACACACACACACACATATATATATAATATATATATATATATATATGTGTGTGTGTGTGTGTGTGTGTGTGTGTGTGTGTGTGTATGTGTAAAGTAGTCATATCTATTTTAGTATGTATGTGTCTACAATAAGAAGATGTCATTGAGCATTGAAATCACACATTAATATGTTTATTATAAGGAAAAGTAAAAAATAGGGTGAGTCAAAATGTAATGCCATTTTGTTTAGAACAGGTATAATTACCTATACAGGAACATGTATCATACATCAAAATGAAGCTGGTCCTCTGTGGATCACATCCATCCTTACTTCTCCACATAGTGAACGTTTCTCTCAATAGCAATGTTCCGCTTTCTAATAAGCATGTATTTCTGCCCCGTAAAATTCTGTTGACTGTTCTTTGGGTCACTTCTTCACTACAGATTTCATTTCCCCGGCCCCGTGAAAGAGGGTTTGAAAGGTAAACATTAACATTAATGCTATTCCAGTGACGAGGAAGTGAAACATTGTTGTTGAGAGAAATGATGACTATGTGGAGAAGTAGGGATGTGATCCATAGAGAACAAGCTTCATTTTGATGTATGATACATGTTCCTTTGTTGTAATTATATCTGTCCTAAACGAAAAAGCATTACTTTTGGACTCACCCACGTATTTTGGAGATCTTACCTTTGGGATTATCTTCGTATAGATATAACAACTTTTGTAGATGTCCTAAAAATGGGACGGTGCTCCTCACTGAGTTAACACTTTTATTACTTAATTTTAAATGTTTTAAATCATTTTTCTAATTTCTATTTATTTTCAGTGATTATATTTACTATAATGGTGAAAGGAAAAATAAAGGAAAGAAAATGCTGAATGGATAAAACAGAATTTATTTTACTGACACGTGTTTCGGCCAGGAGTTTATCTATGCACAGATGCACTCTATCTATTATTATTTTAAATACAAAATAAAATAATAATAATAGAAAACTACAAAATCTTTTAGAATACAATGAATAACGGCCTTCGTCAGAGTAAATTCTTTGGTGTTTTAAATCAAAGCGATTAAAATACGGAGAATTTCTGATGATGATTCGGAGAATTACTATAATGTTTATTACTTATTATTTAATTAATATTATCATTTTGTATTTTCATCTGTTAAAAGCTACGTTCAGTGATCTTTAAGTACAATAAGAATGTATAATCTTTATATTATACATGCAAATTAAAATGATAAGAATAAAATTGATAAATAATCATTTAATTGTTATCTCTTAAAAGATTATAATGAAAAGGGTGAGCATGACCGCAGGCCTCACATTATCAAGTTGTAAATCTATTATATGTAAACAGTTCAATCTCTCTTATGGGATTTTTTCATAAACATAGTAAACTATATAAACATCTCCCAATTTTTATAAACATCTTATGAATGGGGCGATGTAGCAATTACTAAACATCTTATGAATGGAGTGATATAGTAAATTATGTAAACATCTCATGAATCGGGGAGATAGCAATTTTATAAATATGTCATGATGGTACAGTTTGGAAAAATGAATAAACATTTTATAAATGGGGAGATATAGCAATTTTATAAACATCTTAAGAATGGGAAAATCATAGCCAATTCTGTAAACATCTCATGAACAGTACAATATTGTAAATTTTATAAATATCTTATAAATGGGGCAATATAGGGAATTTTATAAATATCTTATAAATGGGGCAATATAGGGAATTTTATAAATATCTTATAAATGGGGCAATATAGGGAATTTTATAAATATCTTATAAATGGGGCAATATAAGGAATTTTATAAATATCTTATAAATGGGGCAATATAGGGAATGTTATAAATATCTTATAAATG
>CM042155.1:48342736-48345236 GCA_023376005.1 Doryteuthis pealeii
TTGTTTTGGCAGCTGAGTTGGAGCGTCACACCAACCATCACTTTACTGCACAGATCCAAGCCGTGCTACTCATACACTGAGTCAGCGAGAACCGGTATTGAACCCAGAACCTTGTGGTTCTAAGCCGGATGCTCTAACGACTGAGCTAAACCGTCCCTTAGTATAAGTACGTAGCCTATAGTTATTTTACGGCGGCCTGTGTCAATGCACTTAACCCGCTGGTGTATTTTTCAGGCATTGTGAAACAAACCATTACTAGTGAGTTCGTGTCTCACTAAGAGCCTCTTACACTCGGCCTTGTGCCACAACTAAGCATACCTTAGCAAATGACTCTGGGCACCTCACGTGGTGTAATGGTTAACAAGCTAGATTAGTAGACACATTTTTGCGAGTTTGATTCTCACCGGGTGTCCCATCTTTTCATGCACTGTGACACAGCTAAGCAGAGTAAATAACTATAGAGTAAACATAAAAGTAAAGTCGTCGGGGTGGCTTAAAGTCAGTATCGGCTAGACAGCGAGGGAGTCTACCCTTTTCACTAGCGCTAGACCAAGAAGATTGTTTTTGGCGTCTGAGGCGGAGCACCACACCTACCACCAGCTCCTCACTTTAACGTAAAGATCCCTGTGCTACTCCTACGCTGAGTATCGAACCTGGAACCTTGTTGTACCTAGTCGGACGCTCTACTGACTGAGCTGATAATTGTCAGGCTAGGGCTTTTTTTTATCTGCCCACTGGATATGGGAGGAGGTAGAGAGGTGTGTATGGGGAGGTATGAGGGGAGGTGTGTGGGGCAGGGGTTAAGTGTTGTTTTTTTTTTCTTACTTTATTTTTCCTCTTTTTTTATCGATTTTTTTAATTTTCACTTTTCAAATTCCGACTGTCAAACTAATGATGGCATTCTATTATTATTATTATTATTATTATTATTATTATTATTATTATTGTAATCATCGGTGTAGAAAGAAAATCCTTGTAAAATCTAGATTTCTCTTTTGACTGTTTTATAAAAATTTATTTATTCATATATGCCTTTTTTTTTCTTTTTTTCTTTCAATTTTCTGGGTCAGATTAAAATAATTTAAGAATAAAAAAGAAAAAAAGAAAAAAAAATCTGATTGATTTTCGTTACTGCGTTTTCTGATCTGTGTTTCTGATTTGTTGTGGTGGATGGGGTTGGGGTTGGGTGTGGGTGAAGATGGAGGTGGAGGTTTTGGTGTGGTGATGGGGTTGGTGGTTGGGAGTTAGAATAGTTGTTGTTGTTGGTGGTGGTGGTAGTGATGGTGTTGTTTTATTGGGGTGGGGGTAGAGGCGACGTTTTGCTATTTTTGTTATTTGCTGTTGCTGTTGGTAGTGATGGAATTTATGTTGTTTTTGGTGTTAATTGTGTGTGTTTTATTCTTCTTGTTGATAGGGATATGTTGTTGTTGTTGTTGTTGTTGTGGTGGTGGTGGTGGTTGGTGAGTATTATGTTGGTTGTTGTTGTGTTTGTAGTGTTTGTTAGTGGGGTGGTTTGCGGTTATTTGAAGGGTGGTGTGTATTTGTTAGTGGTGTGTAGTGTGGTTGGTGGCGGTTTTGGTCGTGTAGTGTTGTGTGTTGTATATTTTTGTTGTGTGGTGTGGGATGTGTGTTTTATTGTTGTAGGGTTGTATTGTTGTTTGTAGGGTGAAGTGCATTACTGTTATTGATGATGTGGTGTGGTTGTAGCTGTTAGTGGTGGTGGTGGTGTTATTGTCGTTGTTGTTGATGTGGTGGTGGTGTATCTTGTTGATGGTCGGGGTAGTATGTATTACTGGTAGTGGCGATGGTAACGTGTTGTTGTTGTTTTTGGTGGTGGTGGTGGTGATGTGTTACTGTTGTTGTCGATGATGATGATGGTGGTGTGTTATTATTGTTCGTGGTGTTGATAGTGTATTGGTGATGGAGGGGGTGTATTACTTTTAGAGAGAGGGGTGTTGTTGTTGTTGTTGTTGTTGTTGTTAGGGGTGGTGGTGTATTGTTGTTTTTTGTGGTGGTGGTGGAGGTGTTATTGTTTTGTGTTGGTGTTTTGTTTTTGTAGTGATATTATGCTATTATTGTTGTATTTGCTTTTACTGTTGTTGATGATGATGATGGTGGGAATATTTTACAGGTGTGGTGGTGGTTGGTTTATTTGTTATGGTGGTGTTTATTTTATTTGTGGGGAAGTGGTTATGATAGTGATGTTTTTTTGTTATTGTGATGATATTGTTATCACCATTGTTGTTTTTTTTTTTTTTTTTTTTTTTTTTTTTTTGTTTTGATTTTAAAATGTGTACCTTATTAGATAAAAGAGAGTGAAAAAAAATTTCAGGAGAGACAAAGAATTTTCAGCTTAAAAATTTTACCCTTCTGGACTTTTATAACTTCTTTACTGAATAAAACTTTACTTTACTTCCGGAGCCGGTTAGCATCAAGCTACACGTGCGTTGAATTGGCTTTATGAATGAATGTATAATTTTTTTCCTCGGTAATTTCAAAT
>CM042155.1:48350236-48352736 GCA_023376005.1 Doryteuthis pealeii
GTTATCAGTTTGAAACTATAACTATAAGTTAATAATTCCCTGTCTCAAGTCAACGCTCACCTCCTTTATCTTCCCCATCTTGTTGTTAACGTAAGATAACAATGGTGACACGCTGTGCACCACGTGGAATTATCACAAATAGTCTACTGAATAAATAATCTAGAAGGCTTCACCGATAAAATAAGTATGTAAATTATACTTACACGAAACAATAAATTTAAAATATCTTCTACTATACGAATAATTTTGTCTTTTCCAATTTTGCATAATTCGCCTATCAAATTTGTTGTATTTAATCTATTGTTCTGAAAATTGAGTATGTTATTCCTTTGTTGGTGCTTTCGAACATATAAAACAACTGGCATCACATGGACATTAGGTGCTCAGAAATTGATAGATATATCCAAAATTGATGTGTGTACGAATAATTTCGATATTGGTTGTATTTGCTCAATCAATGTTATTGAGTACACTTTACTTATAAATATACCAAACTATATTATCAATATTAATACACACACACACGCACATACACACACACACACACACACACACATATATATATATATATATATATATATATATATATATATATATAAAAGCAATTAGTAATTTGCTTGAAGCATTGTTAAGTATGTTATAGTATATTAATATTTTAAAGGCCAATACAATGCGTATAAAAAATAAAAACAAAAAGATGTTATTTTTGTCTTATCGATTTCGAAGCATGAGCTTCATCATCAGAGTTTTTTTTTTTTTTTTAAGTTTTGTGGAGAACAAATGTTCCTAATATCGTCTGTCATCCGGTCAAATGTTCCAAGTGTGTTGCCATGTCAAAATTCAAAATAAATAAATAAATAAAAACCGTCAATAGAAAAATTTATATACTTAGCTTTTGTTTCGCTTTCTCTTTTCTTTCTTTTTCCTTTCTCCCTCTTTTTCTTTTTCTTTTTTTTTTTTTTTTTTTGTGTTATTTCTTTTTTTTTCCTTTGTTCTCTAATTTAATTTTTTTTAGTAAATAAAAGATTATCTTAAATGTATTAGTATTGATAGAAAAAAATTTTTTTTTAAATATCTTTTATGAGTACTTTTCTCTCTTTTTCTTTTAAACTTTAAATAGATTAAATATTATATTAATTATATATTAAAATATCATATAATAATTACATATTAGGATTGATGCAAAATTCAAAACAATAAAACAAACCATGTATTATGAGTATTTTCCTTTTAAATTTCAAATAGATTAAATATTATAAATCAAATATTTAAATTACAAAAGGCATAGTGTTTTATTTCAATTATTTATCTTATTTAACTATTGTTTTCTTTCTTTTGCTGTTATTATTTATTCTTATTTTTTCCTTAAATATTTATTAATAGTTCTAGACTGACCGTAATCCTAAGAGGGTGTTATGGTTTAAAGAAATGACGTCATGGTTTAAAGAAATAATGTCATTTAAAGGAGTTAATAAGTATGTCAATATTGTTAAATTAATCGTAATTAATTTTTTTTTATCTTTTTCTTATTTTTAATTATTCTTTTATTTTTTTATATATGTATATTAATATCAATTTTTTAAAAATTTTTATATTGTGAATGTATGAAATGTTGAGAATCAATTGAGAAATATATATATATATATATATATATATATATATTATATATATATATATATATATATATATATATATATATATATAAGAGAGTTTTATAATTTGCTTGAAGCATTGTGTGTATATTGTTTGGTGGTTTATTTTGAGGTTATAACAATGGGAGTTTAAAGAAAGATGAGGTAACGAGGATGTTGTTCATTTTCATATGATTTATTAGTTTTCTTAGTATTTCAGACTAGTAAAAATTCTGAGAAGGAACTTATCCGTATCCAGACCAAATGCAACAAGAAAAACGACCAAATCACTCGTATCACACACTTCATGGCCATACTGAAAGCCACAAAACACCTGAAAGAGACGGAAGGTCCAAGACGCCATACCCCTCTAACACCTGCTTTCTGAGGTTACCACACTTTAGTGAAAGAATAACTGCAGCAATACACAGGGCCTCCAGAAAGAGGGACTAGACATACAACTATCCCACTATGGACACTCTGGAAACAACTATCCAGGAGTCCCTGTAGGGACACGACTATTTGTACGCAGGTGAACTGCTCTGTGACACAGGAATGTACAGTTAACGTACGTGGTATTCTGCCCACAATACAACAAATGCAACCATTATATATAGGTAGCACCACGAAACCGCTGTACTTTAGGACCAGAGAACACTTCCTAGGTAAATGAAAAACATGGAATGACATAGTAGTTACAATTGAGGCAGAGATCGAAATGTAGGCAATTTGAGAACCAAGGAGGCGATATGATAACCTGATTAATCCCGAGAATCAATAACAGAACTGAGCCCAATGCAGAATTCATAATACAATAAATCAAAATGAACTACAATCCAATACACTCAAACATGGGCACATCAGACACA
>CM042155.1:48355236-48357736 GCA_023376005.1 Doryteuthis pealeii
GAAGGGAAAACGCAGGGAAGAGGGAAGAGAGAAAATACACAGAAAAGAGAGAAAGAGAAACTCCCAGAGAAGAGAGAAAAAAGAGAAACCCAGAAAAAGGAGAATAAAAACACAGACTAAGAAGAATAACCGAGAGGTGAGATGAGAGAGAAAATTCAAGAGAAGAAAGAAAAACAAAGAGGGTAAAAAAATAAATAAAAAATAACTGTTTTGTCATTTTGAGAACGCACTTTTACATTTTGTATGACATAGAATGAAGGAAACGTCACACTTTCCACAAAAAAACCTTGTTTCCTTACACATCAACAAGAAACCAAGAAACTTTTTATCAACTCTACTTTTATTTTCGGAGGTGCTCTTAACATAACGGGTATCTTCGAATGAAATACGAGGGTGAATCAAAAAGTAATGCCATTTTGTTTACGACAGGTATGATAACAATATAGCAGAAGGAAAATTCTGAATTCAAACCTATAAAACTCTACTTAAGTGTTAACCTTGTGTTTCATCCTGTTCGTGCGAAGGGGTTGGGTAAATATATAATCAAGGTCAATACTGATCAGCTGATTTTAAAATCAGACTTACTAAATTTTAAAATTATTTCTTTAAAATTAGGCTAGTTACTTTCTGCTTCATTTTTTTAGATGAAGCATCAAATAATTTTTAAAGCAACTAAAATTAAGATACGAAAAAAGTTCTGATCAATATTAATTATACGAGGGTGAGTCAAAAAGTAATACCATTTTGTTTAGGACAGGTATAATTACCAACATAGGAACATGTATCATACATCAAAATGAAGCTGGTCCTCTGTGGATCACATCCTTACTTCTCCACATAGGTGAGTCAAAAAGCAATACCATTTTGTTTAGGGCAGGTATAATTACCAACACAGGAACATGTATCATACATCAATATGAAGCTGCTCATCTGTGGATCATATCCCTACTTCTCCACAGTCACATTTTATCTCAATAGCAATGTTCCACCTTCGAATGAGAGCATGTATCTCTGCCACGTAAAATTCTGTTGACTGTTCTTTGAGCCACTTCTTCATTACAAATTTCATTTACTCGTCACTGGAATAATGTTTACCTCTCAAACCTCTTTCATGTAGCCGAAGAGATGATAGTCCGAAGATGCTAAATCTGGTGAGTTTCAAGGATGCGGTAATGTTGTCCACCCGAATGAGGCGATTTTCTCATTTGTACTGGTGCTTCTGTGTGGTCGAGCATTGTCTTGCAGAAGGAGGACATTGTCAATTGGCAAGTTGAGTCTTACTCGTTGGATTCTTGCTCTGAGCCTCGTTAGAGTCTCAATTTAGGTCTTAGTTTTATCTTATTAAATCTTCACATGAAATAAAGAAAGTGGCATTATTTTTTTTTATTCACTCTCGTAGAATAAGTGATACGACTTCAAATCCTGGACGAGATTATTTGCATTTCACTTCGTGCTAATGCCCTTGGAAAAGTAATAAATCCATCTCTTCTCCCCCCTCCATCTCTCCTAGCTATGTGTAAACAGTAAGGTAGACTAGGTTCTTTAGCCTTGGTAAGGCAACGGGTCTGGGAGAAAGAAAACTCTGAAATCAAACCAGCTGTACCTATCATTAAAAATGGCTGTTGGTTGGATTTTACGGCATGTAAAACTGTGAGAAGACCTGTTCTGCACTCTTGCACATTCGATGCACAATGTCTAGACCCCAAACGTTGCGATATTCTGTACTGGCGATTTGAAGGGCACGAGTCAGAGACAGGTTCACAAGGATTAAAAACAAACAACAACTACAAAAGTTTGTAAACAAGACGCGGATGGAAGAAGGGGTTTTGTGATACTTAGCGATCTATCTCACTAGCTGTCTATCGGCTACCTCTACCGGTGACCTTCACACCTCAACGACCCGGGCTCTAACTACCTAAGGGCTGGAGCTTAGCTGAATTTATGTAAAATTCTCCCCACCAACCCATCTACTGTTGGACCACACAGAGGGCTGACACTTAAATTCAACGCCGACTTTTAGACGACATTATCCATTAAAACTAAAGCAGTTGTTTCTTTCTGGAATTCACGTCTCCAATACTTCGACCATTAATTTTTTCAAAAGAGATTTCCTCATAAAAATAACCTTTTTGCTTTTAACACCTAATGCCTAAAAATATTATCAGTAAGTGGCTTACTTCATGGTAGCCGTACCAGTCTCTTTGTGTCTTCAAAAGGACAACCACCCACCCATTTACCTATGTCTGGGTTTTAACATCTTCGAATCTTATTTATTTATTTATTTATTCTGATCATGTTCTCCTTCAATCATAGTATCACAAAACCCTTGTTGGGTATTATTGTATCCTACAGTATTCAATTTACTAGTAAATTGAAACTACATGTGCGCCAGACATATAGTAATTCGCAACAGTGTGCTAAAACCTCGATGTAGATGGTTCACGTAATAGTTCCGTAATTCTAGTTTCAGCAATCACCTCGATGCTCTTAGACAGCCGTG
>CM042155.1:48362736-48397736 GCA_023376005.1 Doryteuthis pealeii
AAAATTTTTTGGAAAAAAGAAAAGACCAAGATAATCGTACCACAAAATATAATCTATTAGTACAATATTTTGGCCAAAAGAAAACAATTTATGTGCATATATATATATATATATATATATATATATATATATATATATAAGATATATATATTCATATGAAACCACCAGGAGACTAAAGCTAATAAGTAAAAAGTTCTCAATACCTAAGTAGAGCAAATAATAAAGATAAACCTACTAAAAGTTTCGCTTAGTGCTCTTCAGGGCTCAGATTTCAGCCCTGAAGAGCATTAATTGAAACTTTTAGTAGGTTCGTCTGACTCATTAGATTTATCTTTATATATATATATATATATATATATATATATATATATATAATGGTGAAAATAATAAGAGAGTCGACGAATTTGCTCATAACTTTATGAATATTGATTCAAAGTTCATAAAATTTTCACCAAACGAAGAAAATAAACATGTTTTTATTTTAGCTTCCGTTTTGGGAATTTATTACAAAAATATATCTTGTCGGGGTGGGGGTAAAAATAATTAGAAATAAATATAAGACACCCTAAAGATTTCGGATTCTGCTGCCTTTCTATACATTTAAGAGTGAAGAAATATATCCAAACAACACATTATTGTTTTACTAAAATCTACTTTCAAAAATTAAAGGGTAATTCCATGTCAAATCATCCAGGCCCTGTCACCCAGCAACTTCAATTTTGTCCAAGTATGGATTATGATAAAGTTAGCCAATTCCCCAAAATTGAGCTTCCAATTTCAAAAATTGCGGAGTTATATCGATTTTTGTACCAAATGGGCTATGAAAAAAAAATCAGAAATCACCAATAACTTAATTTGGTTGACTTTAAGACTTTTTCGGTAGCATCTTTGGATTCCTTGGGCCAAACCAAATTTTAGGCATAGGGAAGCTCTAGAACACATTTTACAGACAAAAATAGAGTCGCTATTTTTCGCTAACCCCTCCAAATTTGGAGAGTTAAATATCGACATAAATCTACTCAGTATGGAATGAAGGAGTATCAATTAAGAAAAAGAAAAAATAGCCAAATTATAACCTTAAATGAAAAAGGATGATCGTTTAATTTCTTTTGTCAGGTAGATTAAAAGTTCTCGGATTATAAACTACAATTACTTTTGCAAAAAAAAGAGGCTTCTTGTGCAGGAAAGAGGCTCAGAAGCCAATAAATCTCCCTGGAGTTAACTGTAACACCCAGGTGAGTGCGACGAATTTTAAATAAGTAAAAAGAAATCGTATATAAGAAGAGAACAAAGCCGACACTGACAAAGGTGACTGGGTAATGGGGAAAGTCCAAAGGAAGAATAAAAATTGGTCGAAAGAAGTTCAAATTAAACGGACTTGATTACAACATTATTGTCACTATTTCAGGATATATCTATATATTAGTACTTTAGTACATTATTGTTATAGGTGATATACCCTATAGACTAATGGAATGCGCCGACGGTTACTATAAGTAACAGGGACAATTATGGCTTGAAGAGTAAGCCAATGCGAGTCAGCTCATAACGCTATTTATCGGATGTAATTCCTACTTCTCTGTACTGTAATTGTCTACTCTTTTGTTAATACATTTCCTACATTTGTTACCCGTCGTTTTGTTCTTATTTGACCCCGTAAAACCCCACAACAATTATATATTTATATATTAGTATATTATGTATTAGTATATTAGTACATTGTACATTAGTACATTATATATTAGAACATTAGTACATTATATATTTATGTATTAATATATTAGTACATTATATATTTGAACATGAATACATTATATATTTAGTATATTAGCATATATATATTAGTGTATCAGTACATTATATATTTGTATATTAGTGCATTATAGGGCCAGGTTAGCTCAGTCGGTAGAGCATCTGACTAGAAACCACAAGGTTCCTAGTTCGATCCCGGTCCTCGCTAACTCAGCGTATGGGTAGCACAGGGATCTGTGCGGTAAAGTAAGGAGCTGATGGTAGGTGAGGCGCTTCACCTCAGACGCTAAAACAATCTCCTTCGTCTAGCACTAGTGAAAAGGGGATAGACTCCCTCGCTGATTGGCTGATACCGACTTTAGGCCACCCCAACGACTTACTTACTTACTTACATTATATATGTATATATCAGTATATTAGATATTAGCGCATAATTACATTATGTATTAGTATATCATAATTACTAGAAAGAAAATGTGCCCTCCAGACACAAGTATTTCAGTTTTAATATAATCAAATTCAGCAAGCGGTCTTACAGAATGAGGATCTCTAATGAACTGGAGAACGTTTTCAGCGGAGGTTAAGGCGAGTCTTGTAAAATGAAAGGAAAGCAAAACTTTTTGAAGTAGACAGAAGTCTCGTTACGTTTTTGGATATTTATCATCAATAATAACGTCGTGTTCCAACAAGATAACGCCTGCCTTTCACACAGCAAAGTATACAAACGAGTGGCTCCAAGTTTATAATATCAATATTTTGAGTTAGCCCATGAAGTCACCGGATCTTAACAACATCACGACCCTTTGTGGGATCTTAGCAGAGCAGGTCTAAGCCGATGGACGACGTTTTGAAAACAAAGAAACGTTTTGGTGCGTCGTTCAGAAAAGCTGGGGAAAATTTCACTGGAACCTTTTTAAAAAATTCAATTAAATCTATGAATGTTCGTTGTGTAAATAATCTACAATGTAAATGGAATGCGTGTAAATAAGAAATTTTATTTATTTGGTAAAATTTGGTTGCTTTTTAAAAAGGAATTTTTGAACAGGAGTTTTTTTCTTAATGTAATAAGTAATCGAGAGTTGTCTCCCTTACTTTATGATTACTTCTCCTTTGGAAAACACTCTAGGAATACTCAAATGTTATAAACTCTTAATAAGTGTACCAATTATTCAGCTTTCCAAATTCTATCGGTGTTATCGTTTATTATTACAATTTATTCTACTTAAAATAATTGGTACACTTATTAAGAGTTTATAATAGTCGAGTATTCCTAGATTATTAAGAGTTAATATAGTCTAGAATTCCCAAGAGAGTTCTTCTAAGGGGAAGTAATCAAAGTAGGACAGGTAACGCTCAATTATTTATTACACTTTATTTCCATCTATTTTTACCCCAATACAGATTTTTGTATTGACTTTCACAAAATAAAAATGAACCAAAATAAAATGAACTGACTTCTAGTTTTATTATCTTCGTTTGGTGAAAGTTTTATGAACTTAGAATCAATATTCATAAATTTTGGAGCAAATTCGTTGACTGTCTTATTATTTCCATCATTGTATATATATATATATATATATATATATATATACACACACACACGACCGATCAAAGGTTTGTCACTACATTGATATTTTCCCAATAAACTTGATAAATTAATCCATAGTACCTTTTTTCAATCTTCTAATGTGTTGTCGAACAGCCTAGGTTATCTTTCGTAGAGAGTAAATAAGCAGGTCCAAGACTATTTGTACACTGCTGTTTTACAACATCGGGGGGATTCTTTTGCCTGCTTCAGAGTACTTCGGTCTCTGGAGCGGCTAAGTAAAATTAACAGCGTTGATTCCAGGGGAAATCCCCAGGCAATACTTCCCTGACATAGAAGAGAGGATCAAGGTGTAGTATCTGTTCCACATTCCATGCTTTGAAGTACAGTTGCTAGCGTCGATCCTAGGGGGCCGTCCCCCAGGCAGTGCCTGCCCCCTTGGGGGCTGGGCTGGGTTTGTTGCCCAGCGCCTGAGCCGCCCCCTTGAGGGGGAATGCCGACGGGATGGACGCAATTTTTGTTCTTTCCCATCCATGAGCTTCGGCTTGTGGGTGGGCCCACGTTAAAACGAGGCCTTGTGCCCAGCCCATACAAGTGGGGTATAAGGCAAATACCCTATCCCCCAGGCAATACCTTCCCCTTGATTTAAAGGGACAGGGCTGGGTTTATTGCCCAGCGCCCGAGGGGGAATGCTGGTGGGATCAACGCATTTGTTGTGCCTACCACCCATGAGCTTTGGCTTGTGGGTGGGCCACACAAAAATGTCTTGTGTCACGCCCTCATAAGTGGCATGAGAGGCAAATACCCTGTGACTGCGAAAATTACGGAACCATTACGCGAACCGTCTACCTCGATGTTTTAGCAAACTCTATTCGGATGTACTAGTATACTGAATATTGTATGATCCAATATACAACATAAAGTCTAATCATTGTGTTGTTGTGCCCATTGTAGTCTTCTCAACTTATCATTTTTTTTTTATAATAGTTAATTATGGTAAGATTATTAAACCATTACTAACAGGACCTTGGGAAATACCACAGCATGATAATCTAAATATTACGTTTAATATATTTACTTAAGAGCTATTGCTAAATAGTTCAATATGTAAAAAGTATAATAATATTGATTTAACTCTCTCTCTCTCTCTCTCTCTCTCTCTCTCTCTCTCTCTCTCTCTCTCTCTCTCTCTCTCTCTCTCTCTCTCACACACACACACACACACACTTTTTTCTTTCTTTCCTTTTAATCTTTTCATTATATTCGATTGAAACAGATTAGGTTTATTGCTTCCGCAAGCTCATCCCCTCTCTATTTTTGTCCTACTCTCTTTCTCATTATTTTTTTTCTATGAATATGTCCGTTATTTCCCTTTATTTCTTTATGGTAAAAACGGAATGGTCAATTATTTAGTTGAGTTGACAACACTCATTTGCCGTGTCTATTTCTTTCGACGATAACCATTACACTCCGCTCCTCCATACTATTTCCTCTGAACTTGATAAACCAATCCATAATACCTTTTTTTTTTATTCTAAGTCTAATGTTTGTGCTGTTGTACCTCTTGAAAACTTCTCAACTTATTTTTTCTTCTTTTATAATCGACGTTTCCTAACTGACCCCCACCCCTACCCCACCCTCCTTTTAAGTCCAATAGAAAGAAGTCTTTTCTTACCATAAAAGCTATTCGATGCTGATGTGTAGAATTAAATTCAGCGGTTACTTGTGGAGCTGTTTTTTCTTCCGTTTCTTTTTTTCTAGAAACGATCAACTGTCTCTCCTCTGTAAGTGATGAGCCTCACCGATATTTTTTCTATCAACATTTTCACCTGTTTTTCTTCTTCACGTCCCCACAGGCAATAATGCACTCCATCTTTGTAATTGTCTAGCAATCTGACGCTCAGAATATTCTTCTATAAAAAGAATTTTCACTTGAAATATTTCTTCAATTCTAATCTATTTAGTTTTACGCATTTTAAAAGGATTGTGAAGATTAATTTCAAATAGCAAATATATGCACCCTCCGGCTGCAAGTATTTAAGTTTTAATATAATAAAATATTATTAAATTATGTGGTACCCCCTGATACTTAAGGACGGTATCCTGGTGGTTGTGCAGTCCATGACATTCAACACTCCACTTAGGTCTTTACTTGGGCTAGACGTGTTGCATACCTCTTCTTCTACACTTACTTGGACATCTATTCTTCTGCTGGCCGTCTTGGTATGCTTCTGATCGTCTTTGGTATTTCTTCATCTTGACTTGGTCTGGCATCTTCTAAGATCTTGCGTCTGGAGTTGACTTGGGGATTTCGGTCTGGTTTTCTGTTACTATGTTCTTGCTGGCTGGTCGTCATTTCTTAGTCTTGTTACCAAGAAATTCATTAACCACAAGAACATATTAATTATCCAAAATTGTATTTCCTTAACTATACATAATCCTCTAACTAACATAGCGCGCGTGAATTCCAGTTTAGACAGAGCATAAAATGGCCGACCGCTCTGCCTGACGTCTACCTGCAAACTGGGGACCGAACAGGTCTCACGTGACTTCACGTATTTTGGTGGGCTTCTGTAATTTTCCATGGAAGGACCCGGCCATGGTATGAAAAGGGTCATCCCCTCAGAATTATAGGGGATTGACAATAATCTTATGCAACCGCATAGATTATGTAACAGACGGTTGGTCGGAGAGGACTCCCCTCCGATCAATCGCTGGATATATTAAGCCTTAGAACTTATATGATTGTTCAAAAACTATTGCTTTTTTGGCAACTCCCAATGTTTTTTATCATATATGTGCGGTGGTTGAGGGTTTTATTGTCCTGCGTATGACGTTAAACTCTGATGATGAAGTTCTCGTTCTGGAGCTTGGGGAATGATGAATTCTCTTTCATCATCATTACTACTTTTATATACCCAGTTCTTCTCGTATGTGTTGTATTGTCCTCGCCCGGAAGACGGAGCTTCCGGCAGAGGAACAAAGAGAAAGATAAAGATATATATTTAAAAAGAAAGAGAAAGCAGAAGAGAGGGTTTCCGGTCAAGGAAGCAGGGAGAAGATAAAGAAATATATAACAAATGTCCGTTATCAGATCAAAAGATAAAGATGCGGAGGTGTATCTATCAATATAAAGGCGAGAAGATTCCAGCCGACAGACAGAGACGCCAGCCAGCAGCCAAAAGGACACTTCACGTCTCCCGTCAGCAAACACCCCTCGGGCACTATTGTGAACACTGCGCTCTTCGCCAGCCGCCGGCATTTTCATTGTGAAGCTCTGCGCCTTTACCACCCACACACAGAAGAAATAAAGAAGGGTCCTCTCTTTGTACATACGTATCTGTTGTTTATTGAAGTCCAGTAGTCGGTAGTAGCTGACTACTACATACTTCGCTACGTGACCATATATACCCGCAACGACTACTTACTTACACGATTTAGAGTAGCGAAGAAGGACGCTATATAACATATAGAATTTGATGCCAGTACGTAACAGTATGTATGTTTATTTAAATTAGGATTGCTGATTATTGGGAGAAACGACCCATCGATGAAACTATTATTTCTGTGTAATGATATTCCGTGAAGTCTGAGTTCCGGCAAACGATATTCGGTGTAAGGAACCAAACTCTTTAAATCATTTGGCACTTGGGGAAAATGCTTTGTACTTATAAAATCCGTTGTATTTGTAAGAAGTAAATTAAAAACATTGCAATGTAGATTCAGTCCAGAACGACAATACAATGAATTCTTTCATTAAAATAAGTTCCCAGCTCTGTTGGCGGGGTTTAGAATACGTTGACTGCATGTCATGCATCTCTTGTAGAGTCGTAAGTGTGTTTGGGGTATGACACTAAACGGCATTCAGTAGAGAGGATCCACTTTTGGAGAACTTTCATTCTATTCTTCTTATGAGGAGATAAGAGACATCCGTGGTTATACCTTCATTTTAAATCTTCATTTTACTTGAGTAGCTGGCTGGTATCTTACTTTCTTTTGTCCTTGTGTAATCTGTTGTTATTTTCATTTATTTTCTTAACTGGTCTTTCTTAGTCTTCATTTCTAGTCACGGGGAATGAGGAATACCCTTTCATCACCATTACTACTTTTATATACCCATTTCTTCTCGTATGTGTATATATTATGGAGAGAGTTCATTCTATTCTTCTTATGAGGAGATGAAAGACATCCGTGGTTATACCTTCATTTTAAATCTTCGTTTTACTTGAGTAGCTGGCTGGTATCTTACTTTCTTTTGTCCTTGTGTAATCTGTTGTTATTTTCATTAATATGTACTATGTATATTTATTACATAACTGGTACACAGGAGTTTTACATGTAAGCTACGATTTGAATACTATGTCCTTAAGATGGTCACCATTATGACGAAACCATCCGAGAGCTCGATTTCTCATATCACGTAAATGTGTGGTTTAACAGGAATAGTCACGTTCAAGATTCTAAGCTGATGTTGACAGATCTGATTTCGTCATTAATTCTCTCTGAGACAACGCAAGGCGTATATTTTGTGATCACATTTTTTATTTTGAACCAGAAATTTGGCAACTGCGCACCGATACTTATATTACTCGACTTTACCGGCTTAACTGGCTAATCTAACTACTTATTTCCCATCCTTTCTCAGCGGCAGGAAGTTGGGGTCACCTTGATGTCACTGAGTGTCAATCATCTAACCGCCTCTGATTTTGAATGTCAACAACATTGAATTCAAAATCTATCTCTACACTAACCATCTAAAAATTGACTGTACCTATCAATAAAAATATTTACCAACACATCCGCACGAGCAAGATGCGTCGCAAGGTCAATTTCTTCAGCGGAGATTAACAGGTTTGAAATCAGTTTTCCTTCTCCTAGACTGGTAACCTATCCAAGGTTAAACAGCCTAGTCTGCTTTACTAAATACCCATAGCTTGTGGAAGAATAGTTCAATACATACCTTTCCCAATGGTATTAGCACTATGTGGAATGCAAACAGCCTCGTCCATGATTTGAACTCGGGTCGACGAGAACATTTCCTATGGTTCTAACCATTATATCACGCATCCCCAATCTATCAATACAAAACACTCCCAGTTCTACTCTGACCCAGAGTGGTATTACTTGTTAGGGTCCCCTCTATGGGTTTAATTGAAAAAATGTGTTACCATCAAGAATGAATTTATTTGTCAGCATTGATTACCCACAGAGTTTGATATACCGTAAAAACAAACTCACAAACAGTGGAATGTAAATATTTGTAAATTTCCTCAACAGTTCAGAAAGGGTATCAGGTTATAATAAAATGGGTCTCATACATCTTTTTTTTTTACTATATTTTTACCGGTTTCTACATGGCGCTACAGACAAAAATGCATCCCATTTTTACGTCTAATTTTCTAGCAATCTGACGTTCGGAATACACCCGTATAGGTAGAATTTTGTATTGTTGTATTCCACAAAATTTGATTGAATAAAAAGATTCTGCTCAAATACACACACACACATTATATTATATATATATATATATATATATATATATATATATATATATATATATATATATATATATATATATATATATATATATATGAGAAGTAGATACACAAGCGATGTGTTTATGACATGGCCTTTTTTTTTAGCCGACAATTTTTGGAAGAATATGTGCTTAATTGAAGTCGTACCTAATTTTTAAAGTTAATTAATTAATAATTAATTAATTAATTAATTAGGCGGGCATACCTATTAAATGTAAGGCTAAACAAATCGAGAAAAATCAATCTCTGCATGTACATTTCTGACTATGAATATATATATATATATATATATATATATATATATATATATATATATATATATATATATATTGGTTTGGAGGTTGATTTTGAAGGCTATCACGATGCAGGTGTAAAGAAAAGATAATAAGGTAACAATGGTGCTGTGTGTTAACCTGTAATTTATTCTTGAATTTTTGAGACAAAATCTTTTTCAGAAGATCACTGGAAATGAAGTCGTCTTGTTATGGCATTTCTAGTTAAATGATTTTTTTTTTTGAAAATATAACATTTTCAAAAAAAAGTGATCTTCTGAAAAAGAGATTTATCTCGAAAATTCAAGAATAAATTACAATTGAACACACAACACCATTGTTACCTTATTATTTTTTCTTTACACCTGCATTGTGATAGCCTTCAAAATCAACCTCCAAACCAATATATACACAATGCTTCAAGCAAATTATAAAATTCTCTCTTATATATATATATATATATATATATATATATATATTATATATATATATATATATATATATATGTGTGTGTGTGTGTGTGTGTATGTATGTATGTGTGCGTGTGCGTGTTCGGACATATTTGGTTGAAAAGCGCAGACATTTTTTGTCTACAAATTCTGTTCTCAATTCGTTCAAGGCGATAAAATATCCGACCGGAATTGGCTGATGAATTTGTCATAGCTGATTTATTCGCAAGTACTTTGAGCCCCTTCACGGGTCCTTGTCAAGGGAATTGCAAAAACAATATAACATTGGAACGTTCCATTTATACAGGTGTTCAATTTATACTAATGTTTATTTTCTATTTATTATTAACGTGGTTTTGTAAATAGTAGACGTTAAAGGCATTTAACTATATTAGTGTTAAAATCGAAGTTAATTTTATTGAATTTTTGATTTTTTTTTTATCTGATGTGTAGAATTTATACTTCAACTCTGTTTTTCAATAGTAATTTGTTTAGTTCTTGGCATCTTAACGGTTTCTGAAAATTAATTTCAATCACACACACTAATCTAGATGGAATTGATTTCACTTAATTAATTTCAGTCAATTAATTTCAGCCATATTTTTCTAGATGGAACTTCTATTAAATGAGTTGAATGGAAATATTTGTAAAATTCTACTCGACAGTTCAGAAAGGGTATTAGGTTGTAAAAATCTCTCTCTCCCTCTCCCTCCCTCTTTCACACACACACACTCTCTCCCTCCCCCTCTTTCACACACACTATCTCTCTCCCTCCCTCCCTCCCCTTCTTTTACACACACACACACACACACACACTCTCTCTCTCTCTCCTTCACACACACTCTCTCCCTACCTACCCCCCTCACACACACACTCTCTATCTCTCTCTTTCAACACACTCTCTCTCTCTTTTCACACACTCTCTCTCTCTCTCTCTCTCTCTCTCTCTTTCACACACTCTCTCTCTCTCTCTCTCTCTCTCTCTCTCTCCCTCTTTCACACACACTCTCTCCCTCTCCCTCCCTCTCATGTATATATATATATCTTTTATTCCCTTTCCCACTTTCTATCTTCCTATCTCTTGCTTTCTCTCTCTTTTCTTTTCCTCCCCCCTCTCTCTCCTTTTTCTTTATATCTTACACATAGAGCAACGGATATAGAGATAATTATAGGTGAGACTGTATATTAGGGTAGGTCGATTTTCAATTTTTTTTTAAATATCAAAAAGATTCACCCAAGGAAAATTGGGTATTAGTATGATAAGTACTAACACTAAAAAGTAGATTTCTAAATTGCACCAATTTTTGAGCATTTACTTTTAAAAATCGTCTAATATGAAGCCTCCTAAAATCCTTGTTTATAATACATTTAGATATAAAATTGCTCAAAGATCTTATTAATTCAATACAGAAAATATTATCAATTCATTCTATTCAAATAACATTATTATTAAGATATATCAAAAGTAACAGCTAAATTGAAATTGTAACCCCCACCCCACCCCAACAGTCAGATAAGCTTCATTTACCCCATTAATTGAAATATGTCAATAAAAACATTACACAAGATATTATAAAACAGTTCTTTTTTTCTGTTATCAATGGAACAAAAGCAAACCAGTATGAACTCTGATGGGAACACATTAAAGGATGATAATTTTAATATAAGCTACCATTGTAATTTGAACACTCCTCTAAAAATCTACTGCTTACTAATAGTGAGTCTTTTACGTTTCTATTTGATATAATAATTGTAAGGCACAAAGTTATAAAAGACATGACAAAAGTATATGAATGAAGTACTTACCTCAATATTTAATGTAATATTATTCAGCTTAACATCAAAGCTGGAATTACTAAGGGCAGCACTTGTTAAGGATGTAGGACTTATCACCCACCCGCTGGTTTTGTGGATTAAAGTAAGCGTAGGGATGTGGATGGGGGAAGTGTGAAGAGAATCTTCAGGAAATCAAACGCCATCTTGCTTGTAAATGTGTCGAACTTACAAAACAAGCAGAATATTCTAAATCAGTGTTCATAAAGACGGCGCTACCGTCGCCTGCGGCGGTGGAAGTATCTAGGGGGGGAAGTATCTAAGGGTGGAAGTATCTAGGGGACAGTGAAGCAAAAGGGGTGGTGTGTGGGTGTTGAGGCAAAACTGGTCGATGGGGACGACAAGTTGGCATTAGGAGCAGTTACAAAATCAAAAAAGATAAAATATATGTCATAAATTCTAAGGTAAAGGAACAAGTAGGCAATTTATACAAAATAAAATTGACATAAGAATTAGAAACAAATGCAAGGTTTATTATATAGTCTGAAATCAGAGTCAAAAGTTTGTACCTTTGCTTGACGCCTGTACACAACACGTACAGTGCCACACCAGTTACCACATACCACCCAGCCAGATTAGAAAGCAGAGTCAGCAGACAAGTGTAAAGGTCAAAGTTCAGTTTAGATTTGTAAACACTGTATGTTATTTTAAATCTTGTATGGCCCATAATTTTCCGTTTAAGATTTAACTTGATTCTATTTCCACTTGTGGTAAATTCCGTTTTTGTTTTTTGTTTTTTTTTCCTTTTTGAGAAATTCCATTTTTTTTCATTTTCATAATATTTTATGAGAAAAGGAGGACGTTAGGAATCCATTGGGAAACTTTTTTTTTAATTAATTTCTATCAAAAATTTTCTCTCTTTCAACTTTGTTATCAAGAATAAAAATAGAAAATGCAGAATATTTCTTTAGTTAATTTGATAATCAATAATAAATTAATAAATCTTTTCTTAATTAGCCTGTCAAGTTTTTTAATTGAGTTGCCTGCATTCTTTTCTCAAGGTTAAGGAAAATTAATAGACAATTTTTCCTCTTTAGCCTGAAGAGCTTAGAAATTATATTAAGACCCAGTAAATAAAATATATATTATAAGGAATAGCAAATATATACATTCTCCGGATGCAAGTATTTTAGTTTTAATGTAATAAAATATATTAAGTTAGAAATTCTAATAAAACTAAGTAAGAATGCAGATAAAACAAATTTGAAACAGGGGGAGGTATAACCTAAAAATAGAACAACTGTAACTTACTCTTCCATCACTCCTGTCTTTTATTGCTAAATTTTCCTAATTTAACTATTCAGTTAAAATATGAAGTAAAGAATACAATTATAGTGTTTTTCTTGTTAATGGGGGTTTTTTTTCAGATTTATCCCCGGGATTCTTACTCATATTCATTAAGATAAAAGCAAACAATTAGAAATCAATTACACTAAGCCCATATTCAGTAAAATCATTTTTTTAATATCAATAAGCCTCAATATTAGTTTTTCCATTCACATTGTAAACCACTATTTTGTCGTATATATAAATACAATTACATGTTATTATTATGTAGATAAGGCCAACAATATTAATAATGTCATTGAGTAGTGATATAGTTTCGGTTACAGACAGACAAACTGTTGGAATATTTGTTGTTATATAAGGTGTGCTGGAGGTCACAACTTAAATTTATAGACTCTTCGAGGCTGTACGGACTGAATAGGCCAATCAACACGCTCGAATACGTGGTTGGTTAACTATTCAAAGGCCTTGGTGGAAAGGCGTTCAGTTGATCGTGCTTACTGACAAACACAAGGATCATAGGATTCAAGATACACGGACCAACAGACAAGCATTATAGAATTCTACTCAACACGGATCAAATTTAATGCCACAAGGGATCTATACTGTAAAGTACTCTCACCTGCAGTCTAAAATTGATCACAAGAATCTTAATACAAACACATAATCTCCATTATAATAAGATTGAGTTTTTGTGTGTATGAAGGGTTGCTGAAAAGTTCTTGGTCTGACAAAAGGGAAATGACCAAATACAATTATACAAGCAAAAGGAAGCGCGTGGTGTAATATTTAAAGTCGTGGGAATGGACTCGTCACCACGAGTTAAAATCCTGGACGTGGTAATTGCATTTCCCTTTGTGCTAATACCCTTGGGAAAGGTATGGACCCTACTTTCCCCCAGCTATGGATAAATAGTAGGACAAACTGGGATCTTTAATCTTGGTTAGGCAACCAGTCTAGGAGAAGGAAAACTATGAATTCAAACCGCTTGAGAAACTGACCTTGTGTTACATCCTGCTCGTGCGGAGGTGTTGGTATATATTATATATATTATATATATGTGTGTGTGTGTGTGTGTGTGTGTGTGTATTTCAAGTTAAACCTAATGAGCCAGATATACCTACTAACAGTTTCGTTTAGTAGCTCATCATTTTATTATTTGCTCTACTTAATTCAAACCTGTTGAACTCCTCTTAAGAAATGGACCTTGTGTCACATCCTGCCCGTGCGGGGGGTGGGGTTAGTAAATATATATATACAAGCAATTCCACATATTTATTCTCCAATTCAACACACTTAGTATACAGTTTTATCAAATTTCTTTGTCTCTTAAAAAGAATCCTTTGTAAAAAGTCTGCTCTAAATCATTAATATACAGAATAAATCGTATCTTATTAACGATATCTCTATAGAAATCTTAATTAGATTTGCCTCAAAACAACTCATGTTATTAGAATATTTACATCGCATCCTATGTATGCGGGTATGACAAAAGGTCTTTTTAATGTGGGATTACCCACGAAACGAAGCTCATGAGATGGTAAATGCCAAAAAATGCCTTGATCCCGTCGACATTCCCCCTCAAGACGGCACCTCAGGCATTGGGGAAATAAACACAACCCTTCTCCTTTAAAGAAAGGGGACAGGTGCTGCCTAGGGGACATGATAGCCCCCTGGAATCAATCCGTTAATTTAACTCTTATAGTCCAGTGGCCGCCAAAGCCACCGGGCACACAGGCTCCAAAAGGCCTATGCTATTAGTGTGTTTAAAATCATACAATGTGTCTTATATATCACTAAGAAATAAAGGTTTACATGATATATGGCGTGGTTAATTTGCATACTGGCTTTAACAAAACCGGGTCTAATAAATAATTATTAGGTGTTATTGAACTCTAATATTATTGTTTTATTCTCCAACATATTAAAATCAACCCTATGAGGGATTTTATAGAGAAACCAATTAAAATATAATCAAAATAAGTAATCTTTTTATATGCGTTCTTATTTAATTTTTTTAGTTTTTCTAATTTAATGTATTTCATTACATAAAAACTTAGATACTTACCCCAAGAGGGGGGGGCACTTTCTAGCTAGTAAAAAAAAAAATCAAATGCTAGAAAAAATCTCTGCATACTAACCTGCCGTACTCAGCTTAAGAATTAAACCTTGTGTCACATCCTGCTCTTGATGGAGGGGTTGGGTAAATACATACTCAGAACAATACTTCTCAAATAATTTTGCATAGATTATTTTCTGTCCTGTCGGCTGCGGCAATAGAATACACCGACTGCGCCTCTGTAGAGGGGTAAGACACTCTCCAAATGGGACAGCCTGTTGGCCGTGGGCGACTCGAGAGGCTTCAGAATGAAATCCCTCTAATCAATCGGCTGGTCCCGTTAATCCCAACCACCTATATGAATGTCCCAATCCTATTGCTCTTATGGCAGACCCCAACCCTTTTTATGTGCTAGAAGGCTGTGACTGAAGGTCTTTGTTTCCTGGGTATGACGTCAAAACTGCATGTAATGTTGAAGTTACAATTCTGGAACTCGGAGAAATATGGAGTAGCTCTTTATCACCATTACTCCCAGTTAAGTCCTACCATTCCAGGTCAGGGTGGAACTGGGAGTAATGGTCTCATCAATAGGTTAAATAAATAAATAAAAAAATGAGCATTAAGAACGCATTTAAAAATTGAATTTGAAAAAAAATTGAATACCCAAAAAGAATGAATAAAACAAAATGTATTCGGCATAAATTAACCCAAGAGTTGACATGCCGTAAAAACCAACCAACCAAATGTTCATGGTATTAGCTCAGTCGGTAGAGCGTTCGGCTAGAAACCACAAGGTTCCTAGTTCGATACCGGTCCTCGCCAACCCAGCGTATAAGTAGCACAGGGATCTGTGTGGTAAATTAAGGAGCTGATGGTAGGTGTGGCGCTCCACCTCAGATGCCAAAAAACAATCTCCTTGGTCTAGCGCTATTGAAAATGGGGATAGACTCCCTCGTTGACTGGCTGATACCGACTTTAGGCCGCCCCGACGACTTTATGATAGGATATATCAAATTTCACTATTCACCTCAAAACTTATTCTATTCAAATAAAGTCCTTTCATTGTTGTAATCTGGACCCGTTTCCTCAGTTATAATTAACTAGCCATCTTTGATTACGGTAGGATCGCAGCGGAGGTAGAGCCGCTGTGAGCGGTTTAAAGTAGGCAAAGAGCTAAAAATAAAAACAAATTGATTAAGGGAAAAAAAGTAAAGAAGTCGAGGCGACCTAAATGTCGGTATCAGCCAATCAGCGAGGGAGTATATCCCCTTTTCACTAGCGCTAGACCAAGAAGATTGTTTTTTTTTCATCTGAGGTGGAGCGCCACACTTACCATCAGCTCCTTACTTTACCGCACAGATCCCTTTGCTACTCATACGCTGAGTTGGCGAGGGCCGGTATCGAACTAGGAACCTTGTGGTTTCTAGCCGAACGCTCTCCCCACCGAGAAAACATAATAAAAGACAAATAAAAGAAAAATACTAAGAAGAAGAAGAATTGAAATAACATAAAAACCAGAATATATTAAGAATAAAAGATAAAACAAATATATATATATATAAACATATATATATATATATATATATATATATATATATATATATATATATATTCATCTATACATAAATAAAAATAAGAGGTTTATTTTCCATCTATGGCTCAGAAGTTACCGGTGTTAACGGAGGAGATAATATATATGAAATAAATAAATAATGTTCCTAAAAGATGTGATCTTCTTGTTCGTTTCAGTAAACCTTTATTCAATCCACGCCAAATTGTACATCGGCTGAAACGTTAAGTATATAACGAAAATGAAGACAGTAGTCTGAAAAATATATTAATAACGGAGATTAAGTGTATTTCTGCCTGTAACCAAAAGTCCGTCACAGCTTATATCACAATATTCTCGATTGCGTAAGTCCATCAATGAGTATTTAATTTCTAGTCAAAATCGTCAATACATAGAATAAAAACAACTCTGTGTTATATAGACTCAAAATTTGAATAAGTAATTTTTAAAATTGTTTTTTTACTCTTACCCTTCTTTTTAGTAACAAGAAATTAACTTAAAGTTTACAAATAAATAAATACCAAGGATTTTGTGTAAAATCTATGTGTAAAATATTCAAAATAATTATTTAATTAATAAATAATAAATGCACACATCATTTATTAAGAATTCTGAGGTATGGGGGTTATCGTCCTTGTCTACGAGCCTCTGTTTCAAACCAACCAATCACGAGCCAGCATACTTTGGCGGCAAAGCCGAAAAGGCAAATTCTTGACCCCTCTCCTGATTCAGCCTTCAACGGAGCCAGACCTAAAAAAAAAAAGGGTCACTCCACCTCTTCATCAACAACCAGCATCGGAGTCGGACGTCAAAATAGAACGTCTATCATATCCGAACTGTCAGATGGCCGTAACTAAGGGCTCCGATAATACCCTATCTCGGAATTTCAGCTACGTTTTTACAAATTATAAACATTTGTGCAGATAAACCATAAAGTCTGCAACCTTATTGTTTTCTGTAATTCATGTCTTTTATTCGAATTCTAGTTGTTTGGTTATTTCTTTCTTTTCACTGTCTGCCACATTCATGGTTACCTTCATACTTTGCATACTTCGTTTATTTTTCGTCTTCTTCTTTATACATTTTATTTGAAGAGGACAGAACTAAGTTTACATTTCAATTTTTTTTACTCCGTTCATTTGATGATTTTGCTTACTTATAATACAAACCCACTGATGTTGATCTTTTAACTCCCACCCAACTCAGGGAATATCTTTCAAAAATTAATATTTACACCGCACTGAGGGCGTTTTGTTTCTTCTTTTTTTTTGTGCTAGTCTAAATAATACAAATTATCCAATCTCATCTCCAAAATTCAGACATATAGCAATACTCTGCTTTAAAAAAAAAATGGCTTTGTGTCATATCCTGCCCATGTTGAAGGGGTTGGGAAGATACATAGGTGTTCAACACTTGTTGCTCTGATGGCAAACCAAGGAAATTGTTTGCACAATTCCCAAATGACACCTGTTCATTAAATTTTCATGAATTATCAATTTGGCCACCGGCTAAGTCTGTGTCCTTGGCATGATGATAAACTGCATCTAAGGGTGATTTATAATTATTTTTTTTATTATCTATTTAGAATGCTTGCTACCTTTGTCTGCTAATTCGATGATAATTGGGCTTTTACATGTTGCAGTAAAATCCCACATTTTATTGAACATTGAATGAAAAAGAAAAGATTAAATGACATTGGGGTCGCAAGAATAAATTGAAGAAAATTATACTCTTATTTTATGCACATATATATATATATATGACTGTTCCTTTGTCACCAAATAAATAGATATGTAAAACCTTTATTTCATTATATATATATATATATAATATATATATATATCTTTTTATAATGGAGATTGTGTGTTTTTCTGTCTGTAACTGAAACTATATTACTACTCAAGTCACAATTCCCTTAATTATTTACGTCAAATTCTCCATGATTTCATTCTTTTAAACCTTCAGTTATTAATAAAAATTGTTTTACATTATTAATACTGTTGATCATATCTACGTACTAATAACATGCAATTGTATTTATATATACGACAAAATAGCGATTTACAGTTTGAACGAGAAGGCTAATTTGCATATTGATATTTAAATAATATTTAATAAATATGTGCTTGGTATTATTGATTTCTAATTGTTTGGTTTTATCTTAAGAAATATAAACAAAAATCTCGTGGATAAATCTTAAAAGAAATTTATTTACAAGAAGAAATAACTGTAATATTATCCTTTACTTCCTATTTTAACTAAATAGTTAAATTAGGAAAATTTACCAATGAAACAGGGGAGTAATGGAAAATGATGGAATAGTTAGTTTCAAAGTTGTTCTATTTTTCGATTATACCCCCTCTGTTGCAGATCTTTTTATCTGCATTCTTAGTCAGTTTCATTAGCCTTTCTAATTTAATATAATATTTTATTATATCAAAACTTAAATACTTGCACCCGGAGGGTGCATATATTTGCTAGTATATATAATGAAATAAAGGTTTTACATATCTATTTATTTGGTGACAAAGGAACAGTCACAACCATTTTGGTTTCATGCGTCAACAATCATCAGGTGAACTTGTTTCAAATGCCATTTGAAACAAAGGCATTTGAAACAAGTTCACCTGATGATTGTTGACACATGAAACCAAAATGGTTGTGACTGTTTCTTTGTCACCAAATAAATAGATATGTAAAACCTTTATATATTTATTTTATCATATTATATAACAGCTGTATTTCATATTGAGCACTCTCCCAATAATACTGCGTTTGGCACACCGTTCCAGTTAAAAGCTGAAACAGTGACATCCACACTATAGGTATATATATATATCATCCACAGACACCGTGTTTTGGCATATCACGTCTCCTCTGTGTGGCTAAACTTTGCAGGCTACCTTCACCAGTATCAAAACCCGACCAATTAATGATCAGTCAGAGTTTTAACACTGGCACGTCATCAGCTACCTACGAACCAAAGGGAATTTTAGGTGATACATATATACATATATAGACATTCCCGTCTGAATATTGTCTGAAAGATATGAAACTTGAATAACGGAAATATAGTGTCTATGATTTCATGTTATATAATGGATCTGCTATGATAGCATTGAGCACTCTTTTAATGCAAACATTTTTCTTGTCTGTAGATCTTCTTTATATATATATATATATATATATATATATATATATATATATATATATATCGCAGTTACCATTAAATCAATAAAAAATCAAATATAAAATACTATTTACTTCTGGATTTTTCCTAAAATCGATTTAAAAGGGCTCAATATACGTTTAAAATCAAATGGTTTAATAACTACCGACTATAGTTTCTCGCAGTAGCACGAAACTATATTCGGTAGTTTTTAAACCATTCGATTTTGAATGCGTTTATATATATATATGCCTAGAATCACCCTTATAACAAGAAACTTTTTACCCCAACAATATATATATATATATATATATATATATATATATATATATAAAGGAAAAGGTGACTTACCAGTGAATTTGGTCACGATGGTTAGTAAGTGTGGAATTCAGGGGAGGGTAAGTCAGCGATATAACAAATACAAAGTGCTCAATACTAAGTAGAGTAAATTTAGGAAAGTCAGCGTTCTTTCGCAACGAACATTTTTATACAATGAACACACACGTGAAATCGACTGCTATAAATCAGTGTCTCGATTAATTCAGTGGATTTAACCCTGAAGGTCCTTATGGTGAAACTTCAGTAGGTTATCTCTTGTACCCATTTTATAATAATAATAATAATAATAATAATATATATATATATATATATATATATATATATATATATATATATATATATATTAAATGATAACCCGTGCATGCTGTGCCTAAAAGAAAAACTAAAAATAACTGAATGCAGGGACCCAGGATATTGAACTCTCAATCAGAGTTAACAAATAGATGTAGGCACATAAACAAGCATAGGCTCTGCCTAGTAAGTTCCGGCACTAGAGGGGTAAAGGAGGGTACGTAGCCACTGTATTGAAAATGGTACAACCCAGTTATAAATACAGGCCGATGATAGGACAAATAATTCACTGAAGATTCGTTCTACGGCGAGAAACTGCAGTCGGAAATATTAAGTCATTCGTTTTTAAAACGTATATATATATATATATATATATATATATATATATATGTGTGTGTGTGTGTGTGTGTGTGTGTGTGTGTGTGTGTTGAAAAAAAATAAAGGAAAGAAAGTATAGAATGGATAAAATAGGATATTTTAATCAATTTTTTTACATTATATATATATATATATATATATATATATATATATATATATATATAATGTGTGGGCTGTTTATCTACAGTTTCACGAAGTGCCGTTACGATCCCTAACATGCTATTCATTTGCAAAGCCAGTGTAAATATTGACAAATTTCGATAATGTATTAAAAGGAAAATCGAAATTCAGTATGGAAGGAATACTTTTTTGAGATCAATGGAAACGCTATTTGTTCTCGTGTGTTGCTCTTGTTATTAGGCTTCTGCTGTTCCAGAAGCTGAACAAAAAACCATGACGATACAAGACTTGCCGTTAAGTCTTGCAGAAAAGTTAAACACATTCTTGGTTGGTATTTTGTGCGTGGGCTAGATGAGATAGAAGCGGTGGGAAGAATCCAGAAAAGGAATGATGAAAGGAAGAACTTCCTATAAAGGAAAACATATGGAAGAAAGGAGCACACACAATTCTAAAACAACCCACCCACCTACATCCATAAAAGAAAAGAAAAACAAAAAAAATCATAGAAATTTGGACCTCATATTTTATTAGCTTTAATTTTGCTTTTCTACCCCACCTACCCTAATAGGATCGTGGTGTAAAAAGGGCAGCAATGGCGTATGTTGTGCAACGGTCATTGTCGTAGGACGAATGGTCGGCTATCCTAGTTCAAATTCTGAAGAGGCAGTTTGTATTTATAATACTACCAATAACCTTGGAAAGGTGTGAATCCAGCCTCTCTTCAACCTTCTCAGCTGTGAGTTCAATAGAAGGACAGACTGGGTTCTTTATCCTTGGTTTGGCAACCCGTCTAGGAAAAGGAAAACTTGGATTTCAAAACAGTTGTACAAATTTTAAAATTTAGACTGGATAGATTTTATTATCGCTAATTTTGTTTTTATAACCCCACCCCACCCACCTAACCCAGTGGATGAAGTCATGGTGTATAGATGCAGTGTAATGGTTATCGTCGCAAAAGATTGACTCGGCTACCCAGTTTATATTTCACATAGCGCTAATACTCTTGGGAAAGGTATGAGTCCAATTATTCTCTCCCCCTTAGCTATGGGTAAATAGTAGGACAGACTGGGCTCTTTAGCCTTGTTATGGCAACCGATATAGAAGTAAAACTGAAAGGAGGTGATCTCTGTCAGGCTATTCCTTCCAAAGACGGAGTTGTATGAGTAGCGCCCCACGACCACTGGTTAGGGTCCAATAAATTAAATAAGACACCCGGATTATAGAACAATAAGATCTTCCTTCGTTGACTAAAATATGCCACTTCACGTAAAATACATTAATAGAGTGAGTGGTATTTCTTTTATCTGTGAACACGTGTCTGACTTTTTCATTTTCTACGAACTCGTTTTTCATCTTGTTTGATTTTGTTTCTTTGTTGAATGGCATATCAACCTCCGAGAGTTATTTAATGCCGACGCCATTATTGTAGAAAACCTGTAGTGATACTATTTAACCCATAGCTGAGGGATGGAGTGTCATACTTTCCCCCAAGGGTATTAGTTCGAAAGCGAAAGGAAAAGCACGACTGGAGTTCGAACTCACTTATTACAATGTTGCGGTCCAGTATGTTAGCAACTACACCACGGAGACTCGCCCCTTGTCATTTTGGGACACAACAAGGAAGTCTGTTGGCATTTAAGATTTATCAATGACAAAAGAAAAATCTTTTTTTTCTGTAAGTTAAAAAGAAAAACATTAAAACAAAAATATTGTATACACGTTAATTTCTGAGTTTACAAGTTCAGGCAAAGGTCACTGAAGTTGCTAAATCTGTAAGTTTATTAAATCTGTCTAAAGTCTGAGGTGTGACTTGCAACAGGGAAACTCAATACCCTTACATGACCTTTTTACTGAAACCAAGAACATAGTGTCATAATTTTATAATTGATCTGCTGGGATGGCATAGAGCACACTTTTTTGCAAACACATTTTTTGTCTGCAGTCCTTATATAGATACTTAGGCAGTAACATCTCCTCCACAGAAAACGACGTTAATGCACGCATAGGAAAGGCATGGGCCACTATAAATAGATTATCTATCATATGGAGGTCCAATCTCACAGACAAGCTAAAGAGACAGTTCTTCCAGGCCGTTGTTGTGTCGGTGCTGCTGTATGGCTGCACCACCTGGACCCTAACTAAGCGACTAGAGAATAAACTAGATGGGAGCGGCACAAGAATGCTGCGGGTGATCATGAACAAGACGTGGAAACAGCACCCTACGAGAAAACAGCTATACGGCCACCTACCACATATCATTCAAACCATCCGAGTAAGACGGACAAGACACGCGGGACACTGCTGGAGAAGCAAGGACGAACTCATAAGCGACGTCCTCCTGTGGAAGCCAGCACATGGACGGGCCAGTGTGGGCCGACCAGCAAAAACGTACGTTGATCAGCTCTGTGCGGATGCAGGATGCTGCATAGAGGACCTCCCGAGAATGATGAGCGATAGGGACGGATGGAGAGAGATTGTCATGGATATCCGCGCCGAAAGCGCGACATGATGATGATGATGATGATATATATATATATATGTTATGGTAGTTTCTCGCCTATGTGACTTTGTAACCAAGTGGTTTGAAAATCGTATAGGCAAGAAACTGATAATTATCAAATTGATTTTATGTCTTCGCTACCTAACCTTTATATATACGCTCTATCAATTACATTGAACACTCTTTACTTATGAATAAAAGTATAATAATATATATATATATTATATATATATATATATATATAATATATATATATATATATAAGTCATCCACAAACACCGTGTTTCAACGTTTCACGTCTCATCAGTGTGGCTAGACACAGCAACTACTTCTGACATGACATGACTGACTTTTCATCAGCCGGTTCCTATAAGATGATAAGAATATTCAAATATGAATAAACCATATTCAAAACTCTTATTTTTAACATTTATTCATATTATTCATATATATATATATATATATAAGATTTTTGGATGTTTGTTTTTTAGAAGCATTGTTGAAAAAGTATATATTATATTGTTGCTTGAAGGCAATTACAATGCATGTATCGCATAAATGCATGTATCGCATAAAATTCGATACCCTTTTTTTAATAGAAAATGAACTTGACAAGTGTAATCCCGGCAAAGGATCGCTCGGTGTGTAGAACATCGTACAGACTGTTTCGACTTTATTAAGTCACATCAGCGATGCATACTAACGACTTCCCTCCGACAGATATATATATAATATATATATATATATATATATATATATATATTTACACATACATATACACACACACACATATATATACACACACACAGTAGGAAGCGCGTGGTGTAATGGTTAAAGTCATGGGAAATGGACCCGTCGCCCCGAGTTCAAATCCTGGACGTGGTAATTGCATTTCACTTAGCGCTAATACCCTTTGGAAAGGTATGAATCCTACTCTCCCTCCAGCTATGGGTAAATAGCATGGCAGACTGGGTTCTTTAACCATAGCTAGGTAACCGGTCTATGAGAAGGAAAACTCTGAATTCAAACCTGTTGGACTCCGCTTAAGAAATTGACCTTGTGTCGTATCCTGCTCGTGCGAGGAGTTGGTAAATATATATTTATACACACACATACATATATACACACACATATATATACACACACACATATATATGTACACACATACATATACATCCACATACATACATACACACACGTGTGTGTGTGTGTGTGTGTGTGTGTGTGTGTGTGTGTGTGTGTGTGTGTTAAAAATAAGAGTTATGAATATGGTTTATTTATATTTGAATATTGTTATCTTATAGGATTTCTTTTCTTTTGTTTTAACTTCAAAACAAAAATTGCTGAAATGTGCTGATCGATTCTTTTCTATCTCGAGTTATTTCAAACGGTAGAATCGAGATCTTAGTTTCTTCTGTGAAACGTTAATTTTTTTAACATTTGATATATTTTCTGTCCAATGTAATTGAAGGATTTCCAATATTTCCAATAATATGTTAGAGTTTGTTTTATTCTTCTTATTGGTGTTGTTTGTAATCCGTTACTCGTGATGTAGCCTGTGTAAACTATTAATAATAGTTTTGTCTCTTCCTATTATTATCAATAGGAAGTAGATTTTACTTACGAAAACATCGCATTGTCTTATTTATTGTGTTTTTATCTTGTTTTTTTTTTTATAATATACAAAGTCCAAATTTGAGAGATCTAGCTAGACGACAAGTTAAAAAATCAGTAAAAGAAATTTATTAAAATAGAGCCATTCTCGCAAAAATACATCTGCACAAACCGTATTACTGTTTCTTAGCACACAGAAGGCGGAAAAGGCCATTAGCCTCTATGTGACCGCTGATAAAACTGATTTCATTTGTTATAAGCAAGATAGAAAGATCTCCATATTAGATTTTAAGTCTCTAAAATTAGTAGACCAATTCACATACCTAGATAGAAGTATCTCATCTACAGAAAGCGATGTCAATGTACGCATAGGAAAGGCATGGCCTGCTCTATACAGATTACCGATCATATGTAAATATCTGAAGTGAGGTTTATTTCTAGCTGTAGCCATATATATATATATATATATATATATATATATATATATATATATATATATATATCAGTTACCTTTAAATCAACCAAGCAAACAAATATATTTACTTCAGGATTTTTTTAAATAACCTATTTAAAAGTGCTCAATATAAAGAACTAAATATATATGTTAAAAACGGAAATCTTAAGCCATTCATTTTTAACACACACACACACATATATATATATATATATATATATATGTTGTTCTGCTTCCAACGGGAGAAAATTCAATATTTTATAAAAAAAAGGAAGGTCTGCAAAATGTATTTTGTTCTCAGAAAAAACGTTTTAATTCTTTTTGTTTTACATATGCAACACGTGTTTCAGATCTTCTGGTATCTTCTTCAGGCTTTGATTGATAATATGAAAAAAAATTTTTCATATTTTTTCATATTATCAATCAAAGCCTGAAGAAGATACCAGAAGATCTGAAACACGTGTTGCATATGTAAAACAAAAAGAATTAAAACATTTTTTCTGAGAACAAAATACATTTTGCGGATCTTCCTTTTTTTATAATATATATATATATATATATATATATATATATATATATATATACATATACACCTGTTGGAAAAGGAATGGCTTAAGATTTCCTACTGCAGTTTCTCGCCGTAGCGCGAATTTTAAGCCATTCGTGTATACATATATATATATATATATATATATATATAGTCATCCACAGACACTTGTTTCGACTTATCAAGTCTCTTCAGTGTGACTAGAAATTGTGCAAGCTACCTACAGCCGGGATAGAACTCCGATCGATTCAATATCAGTCGGACAGCCTAACCATTCGGCAATTGTCACCCACAGAATGCAAAAAGTGTTTTTAACTGTTTTAATACATACATCTGTATGTATGTAAAGGCCGTCATAGAGTGCTCTATCCCTTTTATACGAGAGCGTTGCGTTTACGCTTTAGTTGGCGGTCGACAGAAATTGCCATTATATATATATATATATATATATATATATATATATATATATATAATGACAATTTCTGTCTGTGTATAACCAGCTGGCGCCTATAAAGTGATCCGATCATGATGAAACTGCACCTCTGAAGATGACTAAAATTCACCCAATGGAGCAATCTGTTGGTTATGAGTGCTGGTCCGTGAGGCTTAAGAGTGGATTCTTGGTGGCTGAGCAGTCCATGACATGCAACACTCCAGTTTGGACCTGTTGCAGATTACTATTGTTCCAATTCTTTTGGCGCGGAAATAAATTCAAATAGACAAAGGAATTGAGAAACAAAGGATGTTCCAGACAGAAGTCTGGATCGAACAAAGAGGAAGAGTGATTAGGATCAGAAGCTTACTGCTGACCGTGTCAAACAAACGGGCCACAAAAAACAACAATAGCTGGATGACAAAAGGCTTCCTGTTGACTGATGACAAAGCTAGGATTGCAGGTCACGCAGTATAGTTCCGGTGGAATTTGAATACACCAGGGCATGCTGGGTAAAATTGAAAAGGTGACGGTTAGACGGAAAATCCGGCAGTTGAGCTTTGGTGGCAACGAGCTTCAGTCACTCCCGTCGACTCTCCGAAGAAAAGACTTATTAGAACTACTGTTCATTTCACCACTCACCCAAGCCGGCGCACACCTCCTTTCATCCACGCCAACCGAGGAAGAAAATAAAGTCCAGCTTTCTCTTGTATACCTGCGTTGGGTTTTAATCCAGTGTACTACACACCAGCGCTATCAATTGATACAGTATATAACAGACCTTACTTAGGCTAGAGGGGTGATCGGAGAGCCCCCCCCCCCCAATCAATCGGCTAGTCACGTCAAGCCCTATCAACTATATGTTTGTCCCAACCCCTTTACCCTTATGTAAAACCCCAACCTTTTTATCATATATGCGCTCGAAAGCGGTGGCCGAGGGGCTTATTTTCCTAGGTATGACGCTAAACTGAAACTAATGGAAAATAAACCAGATCGAAGCTACACAAGAATGTTGGGTGCGATATTTAGCAAATGGTGGAAACAACAGCCCAACAGGAAGCAGTTATACTGCCACCTACCCCCTATCATACAAACCATCTGAGTGAGACAAACAAGACATGCTGGACACTGCTGGTGAAGCAAGGACGAACTTATAAGCGACGTCCTCCAATGGAAAACAGCACTTGGAAATGTCAGTGCGGGCCTTCCAACAAATATTTACATAGATCGGCTTTTGTGCGGATACTAGATGCTGCGCAGAGGACCTACCGGGGACAGGAAATGATGGCGAGAGATTGACATGGATATCCGTGCTGGGTAATTCCATGTCAAATCATCCAGAATAAAGTAAATTTTCAACCACCCCTTTCAATTTTTCTGAAATTTTCTCCATGTGTGGACTATGTTGCGGTAAGGCAATCCCCAAAATTTGAGCTTCTAATTCCTAAAATTGACCGAAGTATGTCGATTTTTAAACTAATCCTAAACCCTAAACATAACCCAGTCTTCTTTTTTCCTAGTAGAGCAATAAATAAAT
The DNA here is from genome assembly GCA_023376005.1 of Doryteuthis pealeii. Taxonomy (NCBI): domain Eukaryota; kingdom Metazoa; phylum Mollusca; class Cephalopoda; order Myopsida; family Loliginidae; genus Doryteuthis; species Doryteuthis pealeii. Next base: position 48,390,424 of record CM042155.1, read on the forward strand.
AATTTATCAGTCAATCAGAGTGGTACTACCTTTTTATGCTGGATATATTGGAAATAACCATATATATATATATATATATATATATATATATATATATAATATATACGTAAATATGAATCAGTTAATTGTTCGCCCCCATACTGACAGTTACCAACGGCCGAGAGGGTAAGGAGCTTGACAGACGAACATTCATTCGGGTTTAGCTCCCAGTTAGAAGTAGCTGTTAAAGTCAAGCCACACTATTGAGACGTAAACGTCGAAACACTGTGTCTGTGGATGACTATATATATATATATAGGTAAATTCCATCACGTTAAATTCCACCAGGTTAATTTCACCTTAAGTAAATTACACCATGGTAAATTCTACCAGTGTAAATAAAAAAAAAAGTATTTCCTCCACAAAATTTTAGATATATTATAATTTAGGATAAAGAAAGAAAAAGAACATTTTTTGTAGCTTACGTATGTTCTTTCCGGATGTGTGAAATGTAGCAGCCATGGCTGAGGGCTTCACTTCGAAAAAAAAAATTAAATTAAATTAACTACACAATAAAGTATTAGCTGTCGAAATTTCTCCTTGTCGTAGTTGTACTAGTAGCAAGAGTAGCAGTAGTAGTAGAATTCACAGAACGATTCTTGGCGGTTCGTATAATTACAAAATATGTATAATAAAATCTATAAAACTACTGTTTTTCTATAAGTAATCCCTTAACATAATACACAATGATGCCAATGTATCGTTAAAACCATTAACAACAAAAGTGTAAATTATATACAAAGACTAACGAAATTAGATAAGAAAATATATCAAAAGATTACACTTATTTTAATTGGTTTCTATATAAAATCATTCATAGTATTAAGTTTAATACGTTGGAGAATAAGATGTATATATATATATATATATATATATATATATATATATATATATATATATATATATATAATCAATGGTAATATTATGGTTTCACACTCATAACTTAAAGTTTCATGGTAATCCAATCATCAGATGAGATCAGTGGTTGAGATGTCAAAAACCAGTCGTGAAATGGTTGAGATGTTAAAAATCAAATTCTCTTTAATTAAGTTATGAGTGTGAAACCATAATATTACCATTGATTATAAATCTGCTCTGCTTTATTAGCATTGAGCACCTTTCCATGCAAATACTTTTCTCATTTTTTCATTCACTATTCATTATATATATATATATATATATATATATATATATATATATATATATATATATATATAACTACTTTTTCTATAAGTAATTCCTTAACATGATACACAATCATGCCAATATATCGTTAAAACCATTATCAACAATGGTATTTTAATTGGTTTCTATATAAAATCATTCATAGGATTGATTTCAATGCATTGAAGAATAAAATTATGATATTACAGATCAATAACGCTAAGTAACTATTTATCAAATTCGGCTGGAAATAACCCAAACAGTTTGATATGCCGTTAAAATCCATCAACCAACCAAGAAAAACTAGATAGTTTAAAGCGTTTGTAATGTAAATCCCATTAGCTCTACATATGAGATTTTAAGTTAATATAATCTGAGCCTAAATTCATCAGTTCTACTTTCATTGTAGCAATAAACACAATCATAACACTAATCTATGTTTTGTGAGCACTTAACAGTTAATAAACATGATTAAGAGGATAATGTTTATAGTTCTCTGATGGTTATTGCTCCTACTCAGCATCATCATGTCACGCTAGTAGCACGGGCAATCTCTTGGCAACCGTTCAAAGATAGTCAATGTACGTCTTTGCGGGAGGGCCCACACTGGCATGTCCATGTACTGGCTTCCACAGGAGAACGTCACTTATGAGTTCGCCCTCGCTTTTTCCAGCAGTGTTCAGTGTGTGTTGTTTGTCTTACTCGGATGGTCTGTGTGATAGGTGGCAAGTGGCCGTATAGCAGTTTTTTGTGGAATGTTGTTTCCACGACTTGTTTAAGATTGCACGCAGAAATCTTGTGCAGCTCCCATGTAGTTTATTCTCTAGTCGTTTCGTTAAAGCCGAACTACTGCAGCTGTTCAGTAGAACTGATGCAGTCACGACCTAGAAGAATTCTCGCTTTGTCAGTGAGATTAGATTTCCATTACTCATAATCTGTTTATAACAGAACACGCCTTTCCTATGCGTACATGAACATCGCTTTTCTGTAGATGATATATTACTACCTAGGTACATGAAATGTTCCACCGAGTGTGGTGCCGTCTCCTTCATTTATAAAACAGACGAACTCAGTTTTGCCGGGGTTCACGTACAGGCTAATGTTCGGTGCTGCCTTTTCTAGATTGTGTAACAAGGATTCAGCGTGTTCGGGTGTGCTTGCAAGAAGTGCCAGATCATCTGCATACTCTGCATCCGTAAAAGTCTGTGCGGAATATCGCCTGCTTGCCTTTTTTAGTGAGAGGCCATTTTCTTTTACGGGATCTAATGATGTTCAAGCTTGCTTACACTACAAATATAAGCATATTCCCAACCCTATTGCCCTTATGGCAAGCCCCAACCCCTTTTTATCATATGGGTACTAGAAGGCGGTGGCTGCGGGTCTACATGTCCAGGGAATGACGTTAAACTCTATCTGATGGTGAGGTTCCAGTTTTGGAGGTTTGGGGAATGTGGAGCACCCCTTTATCACCATTGCTCCCTGGTCCACTCTGACCCGGAGTGGTAGTACCTGTTAGGCTCACATCTATGGGTTAAATAGAAAAATGTATTCATAAACAAATTTGTATTATCCATTAAGAATTGATTCATTTCAAAATTTTATCGGCATTAAATAACCCACCGAGGTTGATATGCCGTAAAACAAAACAAAACCAAACCAAACCAAATATAAGCATAGAACATTTTTAAAAACACCCAACAAACCTCTTAATTAATTATATGTTTCATATATTATCAAAATAACCCTCATTATTGTCCAATCTATTATATATTTTACAAACTACTTGTATATATATATATATTATATATATATATATATTATATATAACTTGAGGTAGCGAGGACACGAAGTCAACTACGCTTAGTTGGTCATAGCTTCTTGCCAATGCGTTTTTCAAACCAGTACTTGGTTTGAAAATCGCAGAGTTTCGTCTAGTATGGCACCAGTCTAAAAGCATACGGCACTCAGTAAGGATCTACTTCACTTCATGAGTTAATTAGTTTCCCCCCTTTCACATCGGAGTATGCACCTTTGAATGATATTAGTGATTGCATATATATACCTATTCAAATATTTTAGTGACCTATTGCATATATATATATATATATATATATATATATATATATATATATATATATAATATGGGAGTAAATATGGAAAATAAATCCGACAATATAAAGAAAATTTGAAAAAACAAGTGTTCCGAAATTGGGATGAATTTAATTATCGATGTTTAAAACATTTCGGTTACATTGAACCTTCATCAGGATGTCTTGGGTGAAGAAAATGATGGATTTTATATGTGACAGGAGATGAAAATCTTTTTAGTTATGTAACTGTATTTGATCAGCGTTTTATTTTTGAAAGGCAAGTCGCGATCTACTCACGCGAAGGTGTCATGACGCATGACGCCACTCGAAGAAATGCAAAAGACTAGAAAAAGTATTAATGGACTGATTATTTTTAAGAGAACATAGGGAAACAAAGTGGGAATGATAACTAAATAAATAATTAAATGAAGCCTGGTATTTAGTAATTATTTAACACTATTTAACTAGAAACGGAGATATAATAAATAATATATATATGTCACATATAAAAACATCCATCATTTTCTTCACCCCAAGAGACATCCTGATGAGGTTCAATGTAACCGAAATGTTTTAAACATCGATTATTAAATTCATCCCAATTTCGGAATACTTGTTTTTTTCAAATTTTCTTTATATATATATATATATATATATATATATATATATATATATATATATATATATATATATATATATATATATATATATTAGGGAATATTCTATATTAAACATACCTTATCAAAAATTTTCATCAAATAGATATTTTCTAAAACGAACAATAAAAATGCTTGTTTTTTAAATGAAAAAGGAATAATAAACAAAGAAATTCAGACAGTTAAAAAAAGACATGCTTAAAACACACACATATATATATATATATATATATATATATATATATATATATATATATATATATATATATATATATATATATATATATATATATATATATATATATATATTAAAAGTAAGGAAATGAATTCGGCGGTCACAATTTTCATAAATTGTCTTATTAACACACGATAACATGTTCTGATGAAGATTTTCAACTGATCGAAATATTGCAATATCAGCATAACAAATAACTTTATTTTAACAACATCTGTGTGTCTTTTATATCATCTTACATCATATATATATATATATATATATATATATATATATATATATATTATATATATATATATATATATATATATATATATATATATATATATATATATATAACATAATTGAACTATGTACAGAACATTGTTTTTTCAAATATAACGGACAATCTTACAAACAAAAAATGATCTTCCTATGGGATCTCCTTTAAATGTTAGTAAGACTTTTCTCAGGATTCCTAGGGTCCAAACTACCTTATATGTCATACCTAATGATATTCAATATTTTAGATACAGTTGTGATATTTTAATCATTTACACAAATAAATATGATTTCCCTTCACTAATACACTCAACAAAATTGACCCTACCAATAATTTCACGTACGAACAATAATAATGTCTTCTCTTTCCTAGATATCTTATCAATAAACAGTAACAATAAACTAGAGTTTAATGTCCATCACAAAGCCATTTGTAAAAAAAATGACCACTTATATTGTTCCTCAACTATGAAATAAAAAGTGAAATTCTTAATTAGTTTCTTTTTTAGAGCCGTAAGATCTGCTTTCCAAAATTCCTTAATGAAAAATTTGAACACATTATAAACTCCTTCATTTTACTCCAATATCTCAAACCCTTTTTTTACATAATTCATAAGTAGCTCATGATTTATGTACGTACCTCTAGTAGAGAATATTTGAATAGAGTTTGTTAGATTCAGAATGAAGGGGCCCAGTGGAAAGTTACCCAACAGTTATTGATGGGTAATAAACTTTTTACTTGACCCCTTAAAAAACGCGCGATTAGGCATGCGATAGTTAGTCAGATGCGAGCCGGCACCCGACGAGAGAAGATGTCTCTCAGGGTTCGCAACTCACCACGTGGTCGAATTCTGGGCTGGGTTTTGAAATAAAGTTTTATCAGAAAACAATCAAGTCTTGTTAATTGATCCTTAAATGAAACAAGAAATGACCAGCCCAACACGAAGAAAAACCAAAAAGAAGCAAAACCAACCCTTAACAGAATGTCCACTGGATCAGCCTAACCCGAGAACATGGCGACCGCCCGGGTTAAACAAAGTAAGCAGAGTTAACAAGTAAGACCATCATCTTATCTCATCTGTATATCTGTCTGTCTGTCTGCCTGTTTATTTTGAACGAGTATATAACACTTTATTGAACAGGCGAAATCAAAAGCAATCAAAATTCATAATTGAAAGCAACCTCTCAACAACTCCAATAAATAACTATTTATTCATATCTACATTTATTAGTAACACTTTACAAATATTTCATAACCCTACCGCAAAATTCTACCTCTCATTTTATTGAAAGAAATCGAAATGGTCTAGGCATCAAAACTCTTACTCGTTCATCTCAAACTATGAAACAATTAATAAGAAATACAACAAAATCCCAATTTATTTTCCGAAGTAGGTATATATAAAATTTACTGTCGAGAAAAAAAAGCATACATTGGTAAAACCTCAAGAAAGATGAACAAAGACTCCGGAATATCTCATCATCATCATCATGTCGTGCACGCATCACGGATATCCATGACAATCTCTCGCCAACCTTCCCTATCACTCATTGCCCCTGGGAGGTCCTCTGCGCAGCATCCTGAATCCTCGCATAGTTGGTCAATGTAGGTCCTTAGTGGGCGTCCTATGTTAGCATGTTCATGTGTTGGCTTCCACAGAAGAACATCGCTTATGAGCTCGTCCCCGCTTCTCCTGCAGTGTCCTGCATGCCTAGTCCGTCTCACCCGGATGGTTTGTGGGATGGGGATCAGGTAACCATATAGTTGCTTCCACGACTTGTTCAGGGCTGCACGCAATATTCTTGTGCAGGTCCCATCCAGCTTACTCTCAAGGTGCTTTGTTAGGGTCCAGGTGGTGCAGCCATACATCAGTACTGACATAACCACAGCCTGGAAGAATTGTCGCTTTAGCTTGTCAGTGAGATCGGATTTCCAAATTACTGATTACTTGTTTGTGGCCGTCCATGCCTTTCCTATACGTGTATTAACATCGCTTTCTATGGATGAGATACTACTACCTAGGTATGTGAACTGTTCCACTGGCTTAAAAGGTTTACTTTCAAGTGTGGAGATGTCTCCTTTCTTTTTGAAGCACATGAACTCGGTTTTATCGGAGTTCACATAGAGGCCGATATTCTATGCTGCATCCTCCAGGCTATGTAGTAGTGACTCAGCTTGTACCGGTGTATCTGCAAGAAGCGCAAGGTCATCACATTTCCATAGACAGAGGGAAAATGGAGCAAATACTGCTAGCGTACGAAACGGCTGCCGCTATAATGATGCTCTACAAAGACACTAAAGCAATGGTACGCTCACCTGATGGCGGCACAGGTTTCTTTTACATTGCCGCTGGAGTCCTACAAGGAGATACATTAGCACCATATATATTTATAATATGCCTATACTATGCACTTCGAACATCATTCGATACCATAAAAGAAAAAGGCTTTACACCGGAATATCTAAGAGACATCAAATTTGGCAACATAAACATTTCCTATGATTCACATAACCTATTGACTATCCACAACTTTTATTTCAAAAATTCATTCATGCTCGCATATTTATACAATAATAGTAAACGTACAATCATTGAAACCAGTGTCATCTCACTTTCTGACACCATTATACAGAGACCCGGCTTCTTTAAAGTTTACACTGTTTAGCAAAAGTAATGTCGAAAGATTTAATATCCAATGTTAAAAATTTTAACATCACGTACATAGAAACTCCCTTATGTTTTTCACAAACATTCATGGATTGATTTTTTAAGCATTTATTGTTTAATGTTTATTACATGCATCTAATACGGTTGTTGATGGAACATGTGATATTTGATGGTCTTTCACTTTGCTGCCAGTTTGATT
>CM042155.1:48400236-48462736 GCA_023376005.1 Doryteuthis pealeii
AACATGTATGATACTCCAAAATAAAGCTGGTCCTCTTTGAATCACATCCCTACTTCGCCACAGTCACTATTTCTTTCAATAGCAATGTTCCACTTTCCAATGAGAGCATATATCCCTGCCCCGTAAAATTCTGTTGACTGTTCTTTGAGCCACTTCACTACAGGTTTCACTTCCTCGTCACTGTAATAATGTTTACCTCTCTTCGGCCCCATGAAAGAGGGTTTGTGAGGCTAACATTATTCTATAATAAAAAGGAGTAGGGAAGTGATCCACAGAGGACCAGTTTCATTTTGATGTATGATACATGTTCCTGTGTTGGTAATTATACCAGTCCTAAACAAAATGGCATTACTTTTTGACACACCCTCATATGTTGTTGGCTGAAAAAGTCCATAGACTGAAAGGTTCTTTCGATGACGTCATATCTGCTGTTGATATTTTTTTCCTATCGGATCCAATTACTGCCTAGGAGAAGGAAAACTCTGAATTCAAATTTGTTAAACTTCGGTTAATAAAATGGGACTTTGTGTCACATCCTGCAGAGGGATTGGTGAATACTGTTAAGTTTCTGACCGCCATCCTTGGCCAGCTGAAAAGGACTTAAAGTAAGTAAGTCCTGAGCTATAGAATCCTTTGGTAAGTGAATAAGTCCTGAGTTATGGAATCCTACGTGGTGTCAAAGGTCCAGTGATATAATCCTATGTTCTGTCGTCCACGAAGGTTCAAAGCAATATGCGTAGGTATGACCAGAACAGCCAGTATAAATAACGATATCAGCAGCAGAGTACTGCCAGTGATTGGCCAAGAGTATGGGTCACATGATTATCGCCGAGTCTATAAGTAGACGTGGGCTTTTACCACATGCCTTATATGCCAAAAAATCTCAACAAATACATATACTCATATTGTAACAATAAGCAGATTAATCAGAGGATTAACACAGGAAGAAGAACTACGATAAAGAACACAAGAAAGTCATAATGAGGTGGGGCAGTATATATCACATCGCTCAAAGCAAAGCTCTTCAAACAGAAGGAAGTTGTCTACCATATACAAATCAGTGGAAGCGTGTGGTGTAATGTTTAAAGTCATGGAAATGGACTCGTCGCCACGAGTTCAAATCCTGGACGCGGTAACTGCATTTTCACTTAGCGCTAATACCCTTGGGAAAGGTATGAATCCTACTCTCCCTCCAGCTATGGGTAAATAGTAGGGCAGGCCGGTCTCTTTAAACTTGGTTAGGCAACCGGTCTAGGAGAAGGAAAACTCTGAATTCAAACCTGTTAAACTCCACTTAAGAAATTGACCTTGTGTCACATCCCGCTCGTGTGGAGGGGTTGGTAAATAACTCAGTGGCGGTTCCAACATGAGGGTACAGGGTCCGGGTTCATCACAATAATATTTGTGTTAGCCCTTTCTTTATGACTTTCTCACGTTCTCTGTAGTAGTTCTAGTGGTAATCCTCTGTTGAGACTCAGGTGAAAATGAATTCTTACTATGGATAAATCCGCTTATGGTTGCGATTCTCATATTTTGTACCACAAAAAAAACTGTTTATGTACTCATATAGACACGCCGAAGAGACCACGCTCTTTTTTTTTTTTTTTTTTTTTTTTGCACTGGCCACTGTATGAATTTCGGTTTGTGTTCTTGTGTCAATCCGGCTTGGTAGGAGGTCTGAAAAATAATTACTCATATAGACATGCTTGCAGCTACATGCATATACATTATTGCACATTTATGTGCCTCAAGAGTCAGAAGTGCGTCAAAGGTTGATAACCGCTTTAAAAACGACGTCTTCTACTTACACTGGATTTCTTTAGACATGTCTTAGGGAAAATGACTTTTGCATTCAAACGAAAAGTCATTACCAGGGATGAAAACCTTTCAGCTTATGTAATTATGACAGGTTTATATTATGGCCGCCATATTTACAAAAGCAAAATTTCATTGAGGACAGGCGAAGAATTATCAAGAGGTATATTTTATGAGAAATTTATATACAAATGAGAATTTGGGGAAGCAATATCTGTTTGGTCTGTGACGCCATTGCTGATGAGGAAAGTCTCGAATGATCTTCCTTGACAGAATCAAAATCATATAAGTAAATGATATTACTTTTCTGCTTTGTTGCGCCCAATCTGTCGTGAGCAGTTTTATGTTATTTTTATATGCTTATTCTGTGAATTAATTATTGCTACGATAGTCACTGGCTTTAATTTGTTATATTGTTCTGATTTTCCTAATTAAAAAAGTAATTTAATCAAATAATTGTCACTGTTTTGCTTCTGTCTATACTCTATCCACACACTCACGCTCTCTCCTTTTTCATACACACATTCTATCCATTTTGTCTCTGCCCAGTCACTCTGTCCACCTCCCTCTAACACACACTCTCTACCCCCCACACACACACATATATATATATAATAAAATAAATATATAAAGGTTTTATATATCTATTTATAAGGTGACAAAGGAACATTCACGACCATATTGGTTTCATGTGATGCAATCATCAGGTGAAGATGTTTCAAATGCAAGGAAAATCGGAAAGATTTCTAAAAATTTCAGAACATTCAATAGACATGGGATGTGTATGTTTACACATCCCATGTCTATTGAATCCGGAATCCAGAGATAACTGTGAAATTTTTAGAAATCTTTTCGATTTTCCTTGCATTTGAAACATCTTCACCTGATGATTGCATCTCATGAAACCAATATGGTCGTGAATGTTCCTTTGTCACCTAATAAATAGATATGTAAAACCTTCATATATTTATTTTATTATATCATATAACAGCTCTATTTTATATTGAGCACTCTACCAATTAATACTGCCTTTGGTACACCATTCCAGCAAAAGCTGAAACAGTGACCATCTCACACTATAGTATATATATATATATATATATATATATATATATATATATATATATATATGATACTATTGTTTTTCTAGAAGTCTATTTTCACGTGAATGGTTGTGTTTTACTTCACCCAAATCCCTTCAGAAAGGCATGAATCCATCTTTTTCATCCCCTAGCTATGGGGGATTGTATGATAGACTAGACTCTATAGCCTTGAAGGTAGGAAAAACCAATCGAGAAAAAGAAAAACTGTGGAATCAAATTCCCTACCAATGTATCAGAGGCCATCGTACTTAGCCGCGTAGAATCAGAGCTGGGATTGGTAATCGTAGCCCTTGCTATAAGTACCATGTAACTAATCACAAACTGTCACATGTTACTTGGAATTAACCCTTTCCATTGTACGGAGAAATGTCATCAAGACGACTTGAAAATCTGAAAAAAGAATTAAGGTAGAAATGGTTACTGCTAAAAACAAAATGGGCCATGCCAATTAAAGGTTTTGTTTATTTTCTTTGTGGCATATCAACTCTTTATGGGCTATTTAATGTTGAAACTTTATTCATTTCTAAATATTTGATTCCACCCTGTTGGCAAGGCGTAGAATATGCTGAGTGTACTGTGGCATAAAGCGTGTTGTTCATTTATGAAAAAATTAATTAATTCTAATACCGCTATTCATATAGCGAAACAGGTCAGTCTGATTTTTCATACACGATCCCTTCTCTTCTAATCGATTTCCCTTCCAAATCCTTGCCCTAATATATATATAAAAATGTTCACCATTGAAGCAAGAACTCAATCCTACGTCCTGAAGAAGGTCTAACAGACAGAAACGTTACAACGTCGACATCACTACCTACAATACACATCCATTTTCTAAAACATCCCCTGTTTGTCTACCCCCCTCTCTCTCTCTCTCTCTCTCTCTCTCTCTCTCTCTCTATCTATCTATCTATCTATCTATCTATATATATTATATATATATATATATATATATATACTGATTGAGCCAGGGCAGGGTGGATCTGGGAGTAATGACAATGAAAGGTTACTCGACATCCCCCAGGATCCGAACTGGTGCCTCCCCACCAGCAAATGCAGATTATTGGAATACCCAGGACAACCCTTTTGTGTGTGCAGAGGATGCAATTAGTGTATTCTACGGGCGGAAAATTTTAATGGTTCACCAATTCCACTCCAAGCGATCTTAAACCAAACAAAATAAATACCAAACTATTTTTCTGAATGTTTGAGATGAGGCTTGATGATTAGTATTATCTGCGTTATTCGGACTATTGTCCCCATCTTTATTGTTATTTGTACAACGTTTCGGCTGATATACCCTCCGGCTTTCTTCAGGTATTTCTTGTTGGACTCAGGAACCTTCTTTTCGAACTCAGGAACTTTCTTGTCATAATCGGGAGCCATCACGGAACTTTGAACCTAACCCTTTATTCAGTCCACGGAGGTATCCTGTTCTCATTCCACTAACCATAGCTGGGGTAGGAGTTGTGTTAATTATTTTTTTCTATGTTACTGCCTCTATTCAGGATTGAACCCAGAACACAGAGATAACTGTCACTTAGAATTGTCTTAACCTAACTACCTTATCCACTAGGCCATGTGTCCAATTGGGTGTGAATTTTGGGAACTTATAAACCTAATGTCTTGTTTTGGCTAGAATATCAACCAATTCATTTTTATGTATGATTTTTTACCTAACAAGAAAGTTCCCGAGTCCGACAAGAAGGTTCCCAAGTCCGACAAGAAATACTTGAAGAAGGACGGAGGGCATATCGGCCGAAACGTTGTACAAATAACAATGAAGATGGGGACAATAGTCCGAATTATGCAGATAATACTAAATACCAAGATCTTACTGGAGAACAATCAACCATTGTCTCTTTATTACAATTTACCTCCTTTTGTCATCGCACACTTATTTTTTCTGCCCCTTGGACTTAAGCAAAATATCTTGCCAACGGGACTGACGAAAAAAAAAAAAAGATCCCAAGTCTTTGAGTAAATGCAAACTGAAGAGTTCTAGAAATATCTAAAATAGCGGAAGAATATTGGGAAATGTGCACTGAGCTATAATCTTGGAAAACGATGAGAGTTTCAAGGGGAAAAATAAAAGAAAGATAAGAAAAAATAATTTTTAATAACACACGCATATATATATATATATATATATATATATATATATATATATATATATATATATATATATATAACCTAGATTCAATATTTGTTGTTGACACATTTTCTTAACCAGAGATAAACGTTAGTAGAAATATTTCATGAGATTCATCTTCTTATCTCTACAGAAGATTACCTATTTGAAGTCTTAGGTTCTCTCTCAATTTATCATACACCTATTCTCCTCTCTCAAACACCAACTCCCTCTCTCAATTTATCATACACCTACTCTCCTCTCTCAAACACCAACTCCCTCTCTCTATTTGTCATACACCTACTCTCCTTCTCTCTCAGGCACCCCCTCTCTCATATATGTATAACACACACACCACACACATATATGTATATATATATATATATATATATATATAATATATATATACAGACACAAATATTCAGAGGGTGTGTTTAACTGTAAATAGTTCTGCTCAGATCCAAGCGTTATGGTCTTATATATATATATATATATATATATATATATATATATATATATATATTATATATATATATATTGGATATACTAAGCATTATCAGGTTAATTTTATTGAGTGATGTTATTAAGCTCATTCAATTTTTGATTACTCTCATGACGTCACCATGTCTAAAAAGAAGGAAACGCTGTTAATGATAAACAAACATTTTTCTCGTTTTCGTTTCACCTCATAAATAAAATTTCTGAAGGAACTTCATAATATTGCTTACGTACTGTGGATTTATTTCCAACTTATATATATATATATATATATATATATATATAAGTTTCCTTATAACAAGGGGTGGAGCACTCTATGGTGGCCTTTACATACATATAGATGTGTGTATTAGAACAGTTAAAATCCCTTTCGCATTCTGTGGGTGACAATTGCCAAACGGCTAGGCTATCCGGTGTAATGGTCATACTTGCGACCTTGTGTCACATACTACCTGAAGCGACCTTGTGTTACATCCTACCATCGTCCCGTCGTGGTTTAATTTTTTTTTTGTATGTTCACTGTATGTCTTTACTTGCAACCCTACACATGATCAGCGGGTTTGAAAAAAGCGCCCTATTAGGCGTTGTGTTTAGCCCTATAGTCTCGTTGATCCATTTCTAATGAATAACGAATTTGATCCTCGCTGGATTCCCCCAGTGCTTGAGACATTTTGTCACATCCTAAATGTGGCGAACGGATTGGCCAAAGAATATGGGCATCCCATTGTGATGTAATGGTTAGCAGGCTAGTCACGCAAATCCATTACTATAAAATAGAGAATTCAATCTTCGCTGAATGCCCTAAACTTTGACCTGGCACCATATCCTACCCATGGTGAACGGGTTGAGTAAATACTCGATTATTTTGTCAACTAAAAGTATATTTGTCCCAAGTCAATACATTTCCGGTCAAATTTGCTAAACATTGATACATTTTTATAAGCAATAAATCCTTATATTATAAAACTGCTAATTCATTTGTTCTATTGGGTTACCGGGCCGGGTTAGCTCAGTCGGTAGAGCGTTCAGCTAGAAACCACAAGGTTCCTAGTTCGATACCGGTCCCCGCCAACTCAGCGTATGAGTAGCACAGGGATATGTGCGGTAAAGTAATGAGCTGATGGTAGGTGTGGCGCTCCACCTCAGACGCCAAAACAATCTCCTTGGTCTAGCGCTATTGAAAAGGGGATAGACTCCCTCGATGACTGGCTGATACCGACTTTAGGCCGCCCCGACGACTTTACTTATTGGGTTACAGTGGAAAAATGTAATCGTTTTTACAAAGAAACTAAATATAAAAATGACCTCAGAAAAAAAATAAGAATTTAAAAAAATTAAAGTTTTTCATGTTAAAATTTTTTCACCTGAGCTTTTTAGACAATTAGAAATTGTTTATGGAATAGTTGTGTTTTATGTAAGATGCCCGATTGTCTAAAAGGTACAGGTGAAAACAATTGAAACGAGATACCCCCAAATCAACCTGCCACCTCTAATCCCCAAAAAACAAATTACACACAAATACCTAACGCCCCTCAACCCCCTACATTCAAAAAAATCAAAAATTCAATTTACCTATGACTCGCCACAATTTAAGAATTATCCAATTTACTTTTAGTTGAAATATCAGATTCCTTAATAAATAATTTTCTAAATATCTTTTAACACATAAACCACCTTCCAATTAAAATCCAATTAATTACAAAAAAATGACATCTGCCTTAACCGGCAATATAACAATTAATATAAATCTCCCGAGTTCAATATCACTTATAATACCAATTCTAACACGACTGGTAAGTCATTTGTATTTTCTAAAACTGTAGTCTAATTTGAACAACTACACTCAATTATTCAGGCATAAGAAAAAAATAAAGATTTTTATTTTTTAATCTTTATTTTTATAATAAACAAATAAAGCATACGCGAAAACTCATAACTCATAAGATAGAAAAATGTACAGCCAAACGTGAAAGGTCTTTTTGTTTAGGAGAAACCATTTTCTGGTTAAATTCAATTAGATTGTGTTTTATGTATACATGGGCAATATATATATATATATATATATATATATATATATAATATATATATATCTTATTATAATGGAGATTGTGTGTTTTTCTGTCTGTAACCGAAACTATATTACTACTCAAGTCACAATTCCCTTAGTTATTTACGTCACATTCTCCATGATTCTATTTCTATTTAAACCTCAATTAAAACTGTTTGACATTATTAATACTGTTGGCCTTACCTAAATACTAATAACATGCAATTGTATTTATATATACAACAAAATACCAGTTTTCAGTGTAAACGTAAAGCTAATTTGCATATTGATATTAAAAAAACTGATTTTAATAAAAATGTGCTTGGTATTATTGATTTCTAATTGTTTGGTTTTATCTTAATGAATATGAGTAAAAATCTCTTCAATAAATCCTAAAAGAAATTTATTAACAAGAAGAAATAACTGTAATTTTATTCTTTACTTCCAATTTTAACTAAATAGTTAAATTAGGAAAATTTAGCATTGAAAAACGGAAGTGATGAAAGAGTAAGTTTCAGTTGTTCTATTTTCCGATTATACCCCCTCCGTTTCAAATCTTTTTATTTGAATTCTTAATTTGTTTCATTAGCCTTTCTGATTTAATCTAATATTTTATTACATTTAAACTTAAATACTTGCACCCGGAGGGTGCATATATTTGCTAGTATGTATTATATATGTATAATATATATATAATATATGTATGATATATATATATATATGTGTGTGTGTGTGTGTATGTATATGTATGTATGTATGTGTGTGTGTATACTCTCTCTCTCTCTCTCTGTGTGTGTGTGTGTGTGTGTGTGTGTGTGTGTGTGTGTGTGTGTGTGTACTGTGTTTTTTTTCTTCAAAACATAAGGAAATAAACATGAAAAAATGAAAATAAAAGAAATCTAGAGATCACCTTTCCTGCTTGATCCTTGTTTCAAGGCTGGATATGCAAGTAATTTTTATCAATTATCTAAATTATTGTTTTATTTTTGTCGCTAAGGTGACGGTAAATAATGATAGCGTTTTATTTTGTAATATTTAAATCATAATTTTAAATATATCTAACGTGAAGGCAAACGTGATTTAGCGAAAAGAAGGTTCTATTATTTTAGAATGTTATCGCTGGTTTATATATATATATATATATATATATATATATATATATATATTAGATAGATGATTGAATGGGGAATATATTAAAATGTTAAGAATAGAATATATTGTTGTAATGTCAACACAATTTTTTCTCGTTTTGTTTACATGTACAGAATATTTATTTAAAAATTATTTTAGATAAAATAAAGCAAATAAAATACCGTGCATCTGAAATTCAGATCATCGCCAGGAAAGATAAGTATAAATGTTGTTGTAAATATGAGGAAAATATATTCGAAATTGATTACGTCACGAACGATTTTTTTAATCTCAAAGCGTTCCTTGTGGTTGAGAAATATGGACATTTTTTACTGTATACGTTTACTTTGTTTAAAACGGAAAAATTGAAACTGTTTTGGTATAGATTTTTTTTGTGTTTGATAAATTTATGTATTTAAAAAAATGTGATGATTTTTTGAATAATTAAATTTGAAATAAAAATGAGGAAAAATTCTATATAATTTAA
Source organism: Doryteuthis pealeii (assembly GCA_023376005.1). Lineage (NCBI taxonomy): Eukaryota > Metazoa > Mollusca > Cephalopoda > Myopsida > Loliginidae > Doryteuthis > Doryteuthis pealeii. The sequence continues at coordinate 48,409,449 of CM042155.1, forward strand.
TTTTAAATTAAAAAAATCACAATGGTGGAATTTAAGTAATTTAAATGTATGTAATTAAAAAAGCCCTTATGTGAAAAATATATACGTGTATTAATTTAAAATGTAAGCTTTAAATAAAATTTAGTTATGTAGTAATTTAGAATTAACTTGTATGTAGTGACCTTTTTAGAAAAGAACTTTGCGTATTGGTTTGTCATGAAATTCACAAATTTAGATAAACTTAATTTGAAAAATTAAAAATGAAATTTGAAAAATTAAATATGTAATAAAAATTTAAAATGTACTTGTATGTGTAATTTGAATGTTCTCTGGGGGCACAGTTAAGTCCGACGATTTTACTGTCCCAGCAATGCTGCACTCTTCTCACCAATACTATCACAAGGTCTTGTCTCTCGTCCACTCGTCACCACAGCCAAAATGCAACTGCAAGCCGTCCCCCGGTTTCTCAGAGCTGGTCAAATATATACACAATTACAGTGTTCATCCGGGCTCCTTCCTCTGACCAGCACGTGCAACACTAATCAGCACGCGTCAATCCTTCACATCCTGGCCACTCTGGATAGTTTTAGTCATTCCCATGCGTCGGGCCACGAGTCACGATCAGGAGAATGCGAGTTCAATCTCCCCACTCGCCTCTGATCTTCGTTCTGCATGCCAAACACAGTCGTGCACGCTTCGAACTCCTACGTTCGTGGTTTCTCTCGCCACAGTATGCTTTTTTCAGAATGTCTTTTGTGTAATGGGTTGGATTTAAGTAATGTGTTCATATTTATATTGTTAGATAATGTCTTGTGGGTATGTTGCATTATCATGCAACGGAAGAGGAAGCTTCCGGTAAAAAGTCAAAAAGAAATATATATATATATATATATATAAAAGAGAGAACGGAAGAGAGGACTTCCAGTCAAGAAGCAGGGAGAAGATGAAGAAATAGATTAAAGAGAAAAAAGGAAAACGGAAGCAGAGTCTTCCGGTGAAGAGAAAGATATGTCCGTTATTAGATCAAACGGGAAAAAAGGCCAGCGGATGAAGTGTCATATCAGTCCCTAGCGAGCACCGAGAAGGTAACCCATCGTCTCCCGTATCAACAACCCTCGAGCATTTCCATTGTGAACACTCGTTGCCGCCCTCACCAACCGCTCGGGCATTTTCATTGTGAACACTCGTTGCCCCTCACCACCCACACACCGAAGGAAATAAAGACGGGTCTTATTTTTATATATACGTGTCTGTGGTTTTATTGAAGTCTAGTCAAGCGGCTATACAACAGGTATAGCTTCTTTGCTTCCAGTATTTATAGACTCAAAGAGTGCGCAGAATCGCCTCATCGGTGTTGTTATTGGGATCATGGCGAGTTTTGTGTCTTCAAACCTCGTACTCGTTCACTCTACCTACAGTTGACTTTCGGTAGGCGATCCTGTAGCACTGTCACTGCCCCTGTTGTTGATTTTATGATTGGCCAATGAGATTCGGCTTACGTCACTTCCGTCTCAGTTGTGACGAAATAAAAGGTAAACCACCTGGGTGTTCGTCTTTTTCTCTTCTGGACCCAACACGCCGAAGGGCGCGTGATCGCAAACATCACCGTTCGATTCCAGGCAACAGGTAAGACATTTTAACATTGTACCCCTCCCCTGTATTTTTCTTTCATTTAACCTCCTCTTCATTAAAAGAATCGTTTTTATTTTTCTTTTGTAGCAATTCAACGCCCATAGTTCGTAGTTGAGATCCATGGATCTGATCTTTTAATCCATAACCATCTCACACACACACACACACATACACATTTATGTATATATATATATATATATATATATATATATATATATATATATATAGAGAGAGAGAGAGAGAGAGAGAGAGAGAGGGAGAGAGATTAAAACAAATTTTGTTAAAAACATCAAAATGCAAGTTGTTTTTAAGTTTATTTTTATTTTCAATTCTTCTATCAATTTTTATCATTGTCAACTCGGAAAGAATGAATTAAAAATCCGAAAATGGTTATCATGCCGAGTACTTTCAGTTCTCTGCTGAATTATTATCTAGGGTTTTAAAACAGATTATCAGTTGTCTAAATTCTATCTAGGTAATCATTGTTTTGTTTGTGTCGCTAAGGTGACACTAAATAACACTAACCGTTTATTATGGAAGGTTTAAAACAATATAAGATATATATATATATATATATATATATATATATATATATATATATATATATATATATATATATATATATATATATATGCATGTGTATGTGATATAGAGAAAGAGTATGTGTGTGTAAATATTCCAACAGCTCTCAATAAAACAGGAAATACGTTCGGAATACGTTTGACAATTCAGTGAAAACTTCCGCTGAAAAATGGCGTGTTTTATGATTGTTTATATTTTTTTAAAGGAAAAAAAAGTGGGTGATAACTGTTTTGAGTTTTTGTTCTTCTTGCTTCTTTTTTTTTCCCCCAAAGATTGGATTGAGAAAAACAAAACAATAACATTAGCAAACGCCAATCATAAAAATATTTAAGCGCATCACATAATTTCCCGAGATGCATTCGAAAAAAGATATAGGTCAACATCACACACACACACACACACATATATATATATATATATATATATATATATATATATATATATATATATATATATATATATATATATATATATAACCATCAAAAAGGAAATGGACTCTTCTAATTGAATGAACAACGAATAGATTAATGAATAGATAAATTAAAATGAATAAAACCGAACAAATAATATCACACCAACAATCCCCTTAGGATGAAAACGCTTGGGTAGAAATTATGAGACAATTTTTTCACCATCTGGAGTCGATCTTTTAAAAATTACAAGAAGACTTGAACTGATGATTATAAAGAAATATTATGTGGTCTTTAACAATACCAGCCTAAATTATATATACTAGCAAATATATGCCCCTCCGGGTGCAAGTATTTAAGTTTTAATGTAATAAAATATTGTATTAAATTAGAAAGGCTAATGGAACTAAATAAGAATGCAGATAAAAAGATTTGAAACAGAGGGAGTATAATAAAAGATTTGAAACAGAGGGAGTATAATAAAAAATGGAACAACTGAAACTTACTCTTCCATCACTCTCGTCTTTCATTGTTATTTTTTCTAATTTAAGTATTTAGTTATAAGAGGAAGTAAAGAATAAAATGACAGTTATCTTTTCTTGTTAATGGATTTCATTTAAGATTCATTGAAGAGATTTTTGCTTATATTCATTAAAATAAAACCAAACAGTTAGAAATCAATAATACTAAGCACATATTTATTAAATTCGATTTTTTAATATTAATATGCAAATTAGCCTTCTAGTTCACACTGTAAACCGCTATTTTGTTGTATATATAAATATAATTGCATGTTGTCAGTATGTAGAATGGTTAACAGTATTAATAAAGTAAGACAATTTTATTGATAATTGAGGTTTAGATAAAAATAAAATAATGGAGAATGTGATGTCAATAACTAAGAGAATTGTGACTTGAGTTTCGGTTACAGACAGAAAAACACACAATCTCCATTATAATAAGATATATGCAATTCAAGCCTAAAAGTCATATTTGACAGTACCAGTCACACACACGCACGCACGAAAGAAAAGAAATTACCAAAAATCAGGCAATTGACTGATTTTAATGAAGTTTTAAGTGTTAATTAATAATGAATAAACGTTATAATGTACCAGGTATTTTATTTAAGAATTTTCTCATTTTTACAGTTAACTTTGACTTCCCCTATTTTGGGGGCGCAATATATATATTAGGTATTTACGGTTGACTCTAATTTTGGTGTAGATAAAGAGAAAAAACCGAAGATATGAAGGCAATAAATTGAACCCCTACGGAAGAAAATAAATACTAAAACTGAAAAATTACCCCCTAATTTAAAAGAATTCAGATCTTTTAATTACTTTTATGTATATAAAATATTGATGTTTTTTATTTTTTTATTATCGGAAAAATAATTCTATATCTATTTTTTTTTTCGGCTTAAATAGGGCCTTAAGTTTAAACTAAAATTTAAATGAATGTTCTTTTATAGCTTACAACTCAAAACGTGTTATTAAATAACAATTAAATTGTTATTAAACTATTATAATTTTAAATGAGTTTTATTTATCAATTTGATATAAAATAAATTATCCAATAAATAACTATAGATGTAGCTATCAGTAATTTTTTTATTTTAAAGAATTTCGATCTGTTTCTCTTGATTTTTGGATTCCACATGATTCGTCTATGAGTCTGTAACACTTCATCGTTCGTGGTGCTTAATTATTTTAAAGAAACGCTTCAGAAATTTAAAAGAAATGTAAGTTAATTTATTTATTACTCTCTTTAATTCATTTGAATTCAAATAAATTGCTTTTAATATCTGTTAAATATAATTATAATATTTTTTCAATTTTGACTTTTTTTCTTAAAAGTTGTGATTCTTGATTAATGTTTTCACAGAAAAAGTTCAATTTTTTTTTTCTTGAGTGAAGAATGTATGAATAATTATTTCTTTCATTCAATGTAATAAAAAGATAAATTTTTAAAATCCTACATTCCAATTTAAGAATTTATGCACGCACACAAAATTTATGTGTATTGATAGCTTTCAATAAATTCGTTTTAAAGAAATATAAACTTTATTTGTTTGTATATTTCAAATTATTTTAATTTTCCCATTTGAGTAAAAGTAAATAATATTGAGTAAAAAAGACTTTAGAAATATTCCAAAATTTCTAATTTAGAAATAAATTTTCTGTCGAAAAATCCGAATAGTCCGTGATTAATTATCCAGCTCTTGCGAAACCATCCCAATTTCGCGACCCTCTGGTACAATCAAGGGTTAATTAACTATCCTTCCAAAGGGTAACAAAGTTTCTTTCTGTATATCACTTTCAAGTGATCAAGAAGACTGGTCAGGTAACAATGTGATCAGTACAACGTCAAAAGATATGTCCCCGTCATTTGAAGTCTATTTATACGAAAGGTGGACCTGCGCACATTACGGTAGAAGGTATAAATTCCCGTCAGGTGCAGATCTCGCCTTTGGTATTTCATACTGGACACTGCCACACCATCCACGTGAGTAGATGGCCACCTGAAATATTTTTACTACATGTCTCCTGGTATGACAATATTTGTCCCAATTGAAATTAAGGTAAACTAAATTCAAACCGTTGAATTCAAACCTGTATTTTTACTCAGAATAATATATGTTCTATCTGCGTCGGTAGAGCATCCGGCTCAGAAACACAATGTTCTGGGTTTAATACCGGCCCTCGCCAACTCAGCGTATGAGTAGCACAGCTTGGATCTGTGCAGTAAAGTTGGGAGCTGATGGTAGGTGTAGCACTTCACGTCAGACGCAGAAACATGTCCCTGGTCTAGCGCTAGCGAAAAAGGGATAGACCCCCTCGCGCTGTGCAGCTGATACCGACTATTGGCCACTCTGTCTTACTTTTTTACTTTATTGAATCAAAATAAACAAGTACATTGCAAGTTATGAATTTTGATGGAAAAAAATGAATTACTTTATACAATATGTTTGACTATTAGCAGATTTATTACTGTCAATAAAACTTTCAATGTTAAAATGAATTTATAGATGTTTTCCAAATGTAATAGATTACTTTTCCGATGTAATACCTGTATCTCCTTCTGTATTACTTTTATTCAATATTAATTGTTTATTCTGTTTATTTTCCAAATGTCTTTAAAGGTCTCATTTTAAAAAAAACTAAGCCTCAGTTGAAAATGGTTGGCCATATTTTACTGACATGGGAAGAAAATTATGACTCGCATAGTAAAATTTAAAAGTTGGCAAATGCTCAAAATAAATTAAATGGCTTTCCAGTCATAACTCGATATCAGCTGCAAAAATATATAAAAATATATATCAGCAGCAATATCCTGATATGCGATCAGTAGAAAAAATGTGCCCGCAAGTCTCGCATACAGAATAATTTACGGAAAAATAATTCAACAGCTTGGATTAAAACCTTCAGCTCCGCCACCTGATTCTCCTTCCAATGATAACACCACAATTATAAAACAAGTCTTTTAAAATTCTAATAACGAGTTTCGTTTTCAGTGCGTTGCAAACCTGCACTTTAGTAATTTTTGGACATAATTTAATGTTTAGAATCTATTGAAAATAAATTGGTAGGATATATTATATATACTAGCAAATGTATGCACCCTCCGGGTGCAAGTATTTAAGTTTTAATTTAATAAAATATTAGATTAATTTAGAAAGGCTAATGAAACTAAATAAGAATGCAGATAAAAAAGATTTGAAACTGAGGGTGTATAATCAAAAAATAGAACAACAGAAACTTACTCTTCCCCCACTCCCGTCTTTCATTGCTAAATTTTCCTAATTTAACTATTCAGTTAAAATAGGAAGTAAAGAATAAAATTACACTTATTTCTTCTTGTTAACGGATTTCTTTTAAGATTTATCTTCGAGATTTTTGCTAATATTCATTAAGATAAAATCAAACAATTAAAAATCAGTAATACTAAGCACATATTTATTAAAATCAGATTTTTTTATATCAATATGCAAATTAGCCTTCCCATTCACACTGTAAATTGCTATTTTGTTGTATATATAAATACAATTGCATGTTATTAATATGTAGATATTGTCAACAGTATTAATAATATAAAGCAATTTTATCAATAATTGAGGTTTAAATAAAAATAAAATCCTGTAGAATTTGACGTAAATAACAAAGAGAATTGTGACTTGAATAGTAATATAGTTTCGGTTACAGACAGAAAAACACACAATCTCCATTATAATAAGATATATATATATATATATATATATATATATATATATATATATAATAGGAAATAATATATATAAGGAAATAATTTAGCAAATTCTCATCAAATTAATAGAAAGCTCCATCTCCACCACCTGCTTCTCCTCCACTGATAACACCACAATTACAAAATTATAAGACTTTTAAATTCTAATTGTAATATTTAAAATCTATTGAAAAAAAATAGCAGTTATATATATATATATATATATATATATATATATGTAAAAACAAAAATTTTTTTTGCGATGAAACAAAGAAAATACAGTGCTCAATCACAGTTCGTAAGAGCTAATATTTATTTATTTATTTTACAATGTTTTCATAGATCAATGTTCATTCTCAACGACCGCGGTTTCATGCCAAATAGCACTCATCAGGTTGAGTAGTAAGATCCTATGGTGTTTGTTGGAGTTCTTTACTCGATGGACATCGAGTAAAGAACTCCAACAAACACCATAGGATCTTACTACTCAACCTGATGAGTGCTATTTGGCATGAAACCGCGGTCGTTGAGAATGAACATTGATCTATGAAAACATTGTAAAATAATAAATAATAAATATATATATATATATATATATATATATATATATATATATATATCCCTCCACACAGTAGGATGTGACACAAGATAAATATTTTAAGCGGAGTTTAACAGATTTGAATTCTTTCTCCTACATTGGTTGCCTAAGCAATGTTAAAGAGACCAGTCAGTTCTATTTACCCATAGCTGGAGGGAGAGTGGTTGAATCCATACCTTTCATTATCTCTTCTGTGCACTTGTATTAGCGATATGAAAAATGCAAACAGCCTCGTCCAGGATTTAAACTCCTCCCGTCGTCTGCATTTCCTTCGATGGTAATCATTACACCACTCACTATCTATACAGGGTGTTCGGGATAAATGACATATTTATATTTGGTTATTTTCTCCGTAGGTTGGAGGTATTGACGCACACTACACATCATTTAAAAGCTTGGACCCTTTATTTATATAGGGGATGACAGATAGAATGGATGAATGGAACCCACCTGAATCATGGAAGAGAATAACTTGTATCATGATGATTTATGCCGGCCATCAAAATAGGGAGATTATGGTTGCTGCCTAATGCTCGCTAAACACAGTAAAAACAATCAGGCATGAACCGGAGAATTGCAATGGACGCTACGAGGCTGTGGCTAGAAGAAAGCACATAGACGATCTGATTGGGTTCGTACAGCAGAATTCCTCAAAAATCTGTAGTAAAAAAGTGGGGGGGACCCTCAATGTCTACGTGGAGTTTCTAAACATTGTAGTCAAGCCCTGGATGCCAATGGTAAGCCATATGTATGGCAGCAGGATTCGGCCCCCTACCACACCTCTGGGAAAAGTTGAAAATTATTGTCGACGAATTTTTACGACTACACCAGTCCCAACGTTTGGCCTCCGAACTCCCCAGATCTTACCCCATGGATTATTATGCATATGGGGCTGTTGAGAAAGATACCAATCGCTGTGCCAGTACTACAAAAGCCAAGTTAATCGACATAACATAAGGTATTATAACCACCATTAGTATCAATCACAGCCTTAATCCTGCTCCGGAATCTAGAAGAAGCTGATATTGAATGAAACTTGTTGACAGTAGTGTAATTTCCGTGTCTGTTGAATTTCTTTACAATCCATTAAATTTCGTAGTTACCAAGCACTTTTTCTTTTTCCTTATAAAACTGTTAAATTTCTTCCGAACACCCTATATATATATATATATATATATATATATATATATATATTGTGTCTTTTCCACATTGGAGTCACGTGTTCGTCCACCTTGCTATATAACCAACATCACTCATGTTTATATATATATATAAACATCACTCGTGTTTATCCTTATCAATCCTTATCAATTCGCAAAGAATTCAACACCTTATTAATTTTTGAATATACAATAATAAAAATAGATTCTATAAAAATAACTCTTAGATCTATGCATATATTTTCTATGCAAAGAAATTAGAAAAGCTTCTTATAAATAAGTACGTATACACACACAGACACAGACACAGACACACACACATACATATATATATATATATATATATATATATATATATATATATATATATATATATTAGTAAAACATACGTTGATACTTATTATTGATTAGTTGAATTCAAAGCTGAAACTATTTTACATCATTCAGCCGTGTCTGCTTATTTGAGTTTCGTCTTTTTGATTTATTTTTATTGATTTATTTATTATATTGCAAAAAAATTTTCGTCTACTTTATTGGTTCAGTTGTTCAGCTCTTCATAAATTTCTGCAAATTAAAATGTATCTGTAAATAAATTTTTAATTCAACAATTTTAAGTTTAACTCTTTGCCTACTTTAAACCGCTCACTGTGGTTCTCCCGCCACTGTGATCCTACCGTAAACCGCTGTTGGTTAGTTTATTATAACTGTGCAGAAGGACTCAAATTACAAAAATAATAGGACTTTATTTGAATAGCATGAGGTCTGAGGTGAATGAATAGTGAACTTTGAAATATCATAGTTTTAAAAAATTACAAGATAATTTGGTACTGCCGTGGAGAAAATTTGGTAGGCAAAGAGTTAAACAAATGAGGTTTCAATTTGCAATGCATGTTTATAGTAAAAAGCTCCATTTTGGATTTTTATACCAATATGGCCGACTCATTTGTCTAAGCGGGTGTCAAATAACAATGTGCCTGTACTGGAGTGTTTTAAAAGTTAGTATTTTCTAAAAAGTCAGACACCAGACATCAGTTTTTTACGATGAAAGTGTATTTAAAATTATACATTAATGCATTTCCGTGGTTGGGGTCTAAAGTCGGTATCAGCCAGACAGCGAGGGATTCTATTCCCTTTCACTAGTGCTAGACCAAGGAGATTGTTGTTTTTTGTTGGTTTTTGGGGTCGGGGCGTCTGAAACGGAGTGCTACATCTACCATTAGCTTCTCACTTTATCGCACAGAATAGTTCGATTCATACTTTTCCCAATGGTATCAGCGCTATGTGAAATGCAAATAACCAGGTCGTGTCAATTTTTTACACTGGTATCCATTACACCTCCACGTAAAAAGCATAGAATAATCTGCAAACCGCTGATGGTTATTATCAAATAGTAATATTTGAAGCCCTACAACTGTACAAATTAATTGTATGTTCATTAATAAATTATATAATAAAATGTCACACGTTAAATAAAATTACTCTGATTAGAAATTTATAAAGAATTACTATGTTAATTTTTAATTAATTACTCAATTCTCTGTTGATTTTTTTAATTAAATCTTTCTTGTTTTGGAGAATTCTCAGATATTTTCCTAAAAGGCAAATTTATTTCTTTTATTTTGAAAAAATCTGCAACTGTTATAGATGATTTTCTTTCATCTACTTTTTTCTTTTTTTCTTTTTTTTTTTTTTTCAAATTGAAACAAATTTCAGGAGAAAAAATATTAAATTACTTTTTAACGTCGTTTTCTTTCTCAACTGAGATAATCTTGATAACACTCGATAATTCTCTGACAATTCTTTTAAAAAAAAAAAAAGATATTTGATTTGTTATTTGTTTTTTTAATTCATCGAGTCTCTGATAAGATAACATTTTCACTTTGAAATCCAATCAAAGGCCTTGGCTCATTCAAAACAACGATGCCCACATGGTTTGATTTTAGCGTCTCATCTTCAAATTGTGAAATTAATTCATTTTTTATTACGAAGATAAGACTGTTGTGTCCGTACAGCAGTATAAAAGAACCCAGTTGCGTTTTTCCTGCCTGGATTTAACTCTCGTCCATCGGAATACAAAATACACGATTTACGAGAGACGTGGGCACATTGCATGATTCATGTGCCCGGATGCAGGAAAATTTACGTGGGTTCGGGTGTCAATAAATAGGCCAGAGGCGAGTCGAGGGAAACTTCAGAAGATATCGGTGTTATAGATTTAGATAGATATTTGAGAAAGAAAGTGTTATATCCCGAGATGTAGGAATAACAAATGATAATAAAAACAGTGAAATATGTTTAACATATAACAATATTTGTTTTATTTATTCTTACTGACAGAGAATACAGTGGATGGTTTTTGATAGAATTCAACTGTGTGTATCATGTGTGTGGTTATCACATAGGCCAAGTCCTTGTCTGCTGACTATCTGCTTGTCAGTCTTTGTCTGCCTCCTTGTCAGTGAGTATATCCGGTTGAATCGTTAGGGAAGATAACACTCCCCAACAGAAAGAAAGGACTTTTGCGCTGTTTTCGTTAACAATATTCTATTTTGCCTCTGGTGGACTGCCCCCTGATAAACTTCTATATCTAATTCATTTTTATTTAAAACTAACTTTAAACTTTTTTTTATCGACTGAAAGAATTTATTTAAAATTTAATTTTATTAAAAAACAAATTAGTTAAAATAAATTAATTTACGATTTGAAGAACTGGTAAAATCTAATCATATGCGCCTCGTTGTTTTGGGTAAATAGTAGGGCAGAGTGGAATCTTTAACCTTGCTACGGCAACCAGTTAGTAGAAAGCAAACTCTGAATTCAAGAAATTGGGTTTATGACAAATCCTGCTGGTGTAGAGGGGTTGATATATATATATATATATATATATATATATATATATATATATATATAAACAAATATGGCTATTTTCAGCCGACAATATTTGGGAGAATATGTGCTTAATTGAAGTCAAACCTAATTTTTTTGGAAAGTTAATTCATTAATGATTAATTTGGCGGGATTTAACTACTTAAATGTAAGGCTAAACAAATCGAGAAAAATCAATCGCCTAAATGTACATACAGAGATTGATTTTTCTCGATTTGTTTAGCCTTACATTTAAGTAGTTAAATCCCACCTAATTAATCATTAATGAATTAACTTTCAAAAAAATTAGGTTTGACTTCAATTAAGCACATATTCTCCCATATATATATATATATATATATATATATATATATATATATATATATATATATTATTCGTTGTTATCTCGTATTGGAGACTTGAAAATAAAGTGCTGGGTTATGGGCGTAAGAGCTGAATTTATTTACTAAAAATTAGAATACGTTTGAGGCGATTGTTACCATTGGTTTCGAAGCAGCATATTGCCCACATCATCAAAACTATGCGCCTGTTAAAGAACATACAGATTTCATTTACTTATGTTTTTAATTGTTCTTGTATTCCACCGTGTCACCCCTCCTTCGGTCTCGGCTCTAGTGAAAAAGTAGTCAGTCGCTTGCCCTCCCTCTCATATATATATATATATATATATATATATATATATATATATATATATAATGTCCATACACACACACACACACCTATATGTATACATAAACATATGTATTTATATATATGAACACATATTCAAGCGCATACGTACATTTATATATATATATATATTTCGCATTTGCCCTCCCTTAATAATAGACATGGTTTCTATAATATATCTCCGTTTCTAGATAAAATAGTGTTACATAATTACAAAATACCAGGCTTCATTTAATTATTTATTTAGTTATCATTCCCACTCTGTTCCCTTAATAATCAACAATGATTCTTTAATATATCTCCTTTTCTAGATAAAATAGTGTTAAATAATTACTAAATGCTAGGCTTCATTTAATTATTTATTTAGTTATCATTCCCACTTTGTTCCCGTTGTTCTCTTAATATATATATATATATATATATATATATATATATATATATATATATATATACCCACACACTCTTATCTATGTGTGTATACAGGTAAACATACATACACTTGCATATATTTACATATATGAATGTATACACTCATTAACACAAAAATAAACATACATACGCATATATACTTACCCATACATATTTATATGCACACACATAATAGTAACCACACATACACCCACTTCGACGCAATCGAACGTTCATATATTCGCGTTTATACAAATACGCACACGACCATATAATTACAATTGATTGTCGATTTTCTCAATTTTCCGACTGTTGATTGTGCACATATGAATAGTCTATTAAATGACGTCTAGTGTTTATAATTTGATATTTTGCCGGTTGTATACGTCTTCTGTTATAGTAGCGTCGAATACTTATTCTTATAAACTTTTCACCTTTCAATTCTCTCTCTCTCTCTCTCTCTCTCTCTCTCTCTCTCTCTCTCTCTCTCTCTCTCTCTCACACACACACACACACACAACATATATATATATATATATATATATATATATAATGTAAGGTATCCGAATGACTGGTAGTAAGGGATGATTCTATTTGGGATCTTCAAAATCTGTATACTCTTGTAGATGCAAACATATATTCAGGCAAGGATTTTTATAAATCTAAAGAGAGCTCAATGTATAATAATCAATAAATTAGATTAAATACAGAGCAAAAATCTCCTTTTTAATCATTTCCAAAAACATTTATACAAAAATAGTCTAGACAGAAAAAATGTTCTTTTTTCATTTTTTTACTTATTATAAAAAATATACATATACATATTTGTTTTTTTTTTGTTTTTTTTATTTGTATTTTGTGGAAGTCAGTTGAAAGGAAACTGGTTATACATTGTCTCTTTTTCTTAAACTTAGAATTTTAACTTTATACTTGCTGTCTGACCTAAATTTTGTGAAATTAACCCTTCTTTAGGTGATTCCCTTTATTTTGTAAAATCTGTCTGAAGAGGCTGGCCTATTAAGGATTTAAAAAAATCATTTTCAATCTTTTAAAGTCTTTTAAATTATTACGGAATGATGCTTTATTAAGTTTATATATATATATATATATATATATATATATATATATATATATAGTGTCTGTGGGTGTGCGTGCATGTGGTAAGAGGTAGTGTGAGTAATCTTTAAAAGGAGTTTTTATATTTATATGAATACACGCAAACTGTGTTTGTGGAAAAATGTAGACAAACACTGGATGTTACGATGGATGAATATTTATTCTTGGTGATAATATCAACGATACATTATAGCGGCGACATTATCACAAGAATAAATATTCATCCATTGTAACATCCCGTGTTTTTCTACATTTCTCCACGTACTGTCTGATTGATTTCCTTATTTTACTCCCATATATATATATATAATATATATATATATATATATATATATATATATATATAATCTATTTAAAGTTTAAAAGAAAAAGAGAAAAAAGTACTCATAAAAGATATTTTCTTTAAAAAAAAATTATTTATTTTTTCTATCAATACTAATACATAATTTAAGATAATCTTTTATTTACTAAAATAAAAATTTAAATTAGAACAAAGGGGGAAAAAAGAAATAACACAAAAAAAAAAAGAAAAAAGGGAAAGCGAAACAAAAGCTAAGTATGTAAATTTTTCTATTGACGGTTTTTATTTATTTATTCATTTTTTATTTTTGAATTTTGACATGACTACACACTGGCAATATAATTGCAACACTTGCAACATATTTGCAACATTTGACCGGATGACAGCCGATATTATGAATATTGTTCTATACAGACTTTTTAAAGGAAAAGGAAAAAAGAGAGAAATAAGAAATTAGTTATTCGCCCATTTCATTCATAAAGGAGGAGAAGAAGAGAGAAAAAAGGAGAGGAAAAGAAAATAAGAAGAGAAATTGTAACCACACAAATAAAGACATACGCACGTCATTTCTGAAAATAAACTCTGATGATGAAGCTCATCCTTTGTAATCGATAAGACAAAAATAACATCTTTTTGTTTTTTATTTTTCATACGCATTGTACTGGCCTTCAAAATATTAATATATCATAATATATATATATATATATATATATATATATATATATATATATATATATATATGAGAAGTAAATACACAAACGATGTGTTTTAATATGGCTTTTTTAGCCGAAAAACGAGAAAAATCAATCTCTGAAATGTACATACAGAGATTGATTTTTCTCGATTTGTTTAGCCTTACATTTGAATAGGTATGCCCGCCTAATTAATTAATTATAAATTAATTAACTTTCAAAATTAGGTACGACTTCAATTAAGCACATATTCTCACAAATATATATATATATATATATAGTAAATACTATAATAATTTACTAAGTCTATTCTACAAACGTATTTTATTTTTTATAACCCCGACTTATTTGGTTAATTATTTTATCGACAGTCGAAGTTACGACTAACTCGATGAATTAGGAATTGAGTAATTTTATTCAATTAATCCATCTCTGGCATTAATAACTGCCTCTATGCGAGGTTGAAATTTGCTGAAAGCTCTGATCAACTGATCTTTGTTCATGTCGGACATTACTTGAACTATGACAAAGAATCTTTGGTGTTATGGGAATTCATTAACTTCTTTCTCAACAATGCTCTACACATAGAACTCCAATGGAGTTATTGAAGTCAGTCAGTCAGTCAGTCAGTCAACAATTGGTTTGAACAATGTGACTGCCAAGCACAACTGAACCAGTGTCAAAACAACTGGTACTTATGGGAATTCAGAATAGTCCACTCATGCATTTGGGTGATTCCATTCCCTGAGTCCTGATTGGCTGCTTGGTTTGTAGGATCCTCTGAGGCTCCATAAATCCTGCCATTTTGCAGTGGTCTTTACAGCATACCAGAATCGTATTGGGTTACGATTGCTTGTTGTCTTGTCTTGCCAATTCGACGGTAATTGGACTTAGTATGATTATTCTACAGGAGTGATATCTGGAGAATTAGGAGGCTAAATGTTGGGGGTGATGTAGTCATACAGATTGTCAGCCATCCATTCTTGTCTATTTGGGGTGGAGCAGAATCTTGTTAGAAGATGTAAGTCTTTCCATTGTTGATCCAAGTCTTTACAACTTTGTCTAAAACCTTAATGTAAGCGGTATCATTTACTCTAAGACCTTGTGGGGGAAAAAGTGTGGAGGCATAACATGTCCTTCATTGCTAATAACACCCAAAACCAGGAAATTTGAAGGAAATTTTGTATTCTCACTCTTGGTACCCCTGAAGGATATGAGCAAAGTCATTTATCATTTCTTTTGTTAATCTTGATAAAAACAAATTCTCATCTGAGAAAAACCAAATCACACCAACTTCTGTGAGATTTTTGAGTTGGTTTAAGTCTTTTAGATCTGTTTAAGCGGTTTTCTTTTATTTTCTCAAATGAATTGACCTCTCATCATTTTATCCAATGTCTTCATGAATAATATTTCTGATTGTTTTTTGTTTTTTTTTTTGTTTTTTTTTGGGGGGGGGCTCAGACATAACTTTTTGGCAATTAACCTCATTGATTGACCTCAATTGTCATCAATTGTCCGCTTAACTTTGTGAATAAATTCAGCTGTTTTCATTGAATCAAAATATCTAGAATGTTTTCTTTTACGTTTTGATACTGGCATAACATTGTCATTTTCCTTTTTTAACTCTTTACGAATCTTGTGTACAAAAAATCTTGCAACTTTTTGAAATAAAAGTGCAATTTCTAAACTCTCCATGATCAGCCTTTAATACCATAGTCACAGCTTGCCTTTTCATTTACTTAGTTAACTTAAGGTCTGTCATTAGAGTAACTAGTACAAAATAAAAAAACACCCTACGGGCGATGTAAAAATGCATTTTTGAAACCTATTGCCTGAGGGTCGGAGTAAAAAATTCAATGTCAGCGAGTTTGTACCCTAAGTAAGTAAAATCATCAAATTCATTAAACGATTAAAAAATAAAACAATTTGAAATGTAAACTTTAAATATGTATTAAAATAAAACAAACTATATATAGATATATAATACCAGTCATGTATTTATTAAAACTAGTTTTAAAAAACAATGAGGACTGTCTAATGCTGCATGTTCAAATTTTGAGTGTATTTATTCTGATATGACGATTTTGGGTCATGTGACGTAAGCAGTGACGTAATTTTTGTTACAGACAAAAACCGGAAGCGAATCTCCATTATTAATAGAGATGTAGATATCGAGTAGACATAGAGTAATGTTGATTTTCAAACGGAGTTTGGTAACTTATTTGAAAATCGCATAGGCGAGAAACTATCAGTTACCAAGGGTCTTTGACATTGTATCTACGCTACCCTAACTTAGATATACATGCTCTATCACTGATATTGTGCACTTTTTACTTGAGAATATAGCAAACTATATTGTCAATATATGTGTGTATTTGTTACCTATGTTACTCTGAAAAAGATCTATATATTAATACGCGTGTTCCTTAATCTTCCGACTGTTATCATCTGATTAAAAATCATATCGTCCAAATCGTCCAAGATGAAATGCAAAAATGTAAATCCTGAGTATCTAGGACACTTAACCACCGAAATTGTATTTCTTATGAGTGATGTCATCTCAGCTATATTGAGCAAGTCAGTCAGTTAGTCTACTGTTGGTTTGAACAACAGCAACTGGCTAAGAACAACTGAAGCAGTGTCCAAGACAGTTGGTATTTATGGAAATCAAGAATAGTCCATTCATGAATTTGGGTGATTCCATTCCTTTAGTTCTGATTGGCTGCTTTGTTTCTATGATGTTGTGGAGTTTCATAAATACCCTGTAATTTTGCAGTAGGGTTGCAGCAAGACAGGTTCGTATTAAGTTACAACTGCTTCTTGTCGTGACTTACCAATTCGACGGTAATTGGAAATTAGCTTGATTATTCAATAAGCTAAATAACAGATCATTAATAAGGGAAAAAATAAGACATGCTACATAGAATATAAGAAAGAAACAGAGTAGAGGAAAGATAAAGAGTGTGGATGAGCGTTCAGAAGCGATAACGCTAATCTATTTCAACTAAACATAATTAAAAGATGGAAAGAAAAGAAAAAACATTGAAAGCGAAAGTTAAATAAAGAGTATTGTACTTTTACATTTTGAATTATTTACCAATAGCTCTTAAGTAAACATATCAAACGTTGTAATAATTAAATTATCATACTGTGGTATATCCAAAGGTCCTGCTAGTTACTAGATATTTCTGTAAAATATTTTTCTGATAAAAATTCCAAATATCGACTTTCCCAAACATCTTTTAGCGAATGAACCGAAAGTTTGCAGAGACCCGACTCTTAAAGCATCCACTCAATTGTAAAGTCATTATCTATTTCTATTTGTAGGGAAACTGCGGTTATTAACCTCAACTGACCAGTGGCGACCTCTAACGACCAGTAGCGACCTCTGACGACCTTAGATGACATCAGTAGTCGATTTAACTTAGATAGACGATGGACATTTGTTGTATGAACCAAATTCTAATTCCGTTTCAAACCAACACTCGATCATCTTTTCGTCTTCAACTTTCTCCCCTTTAACACTTCAAAACATAACTATGTCTTTAAACGAATTAGTTGTGCAAACTTAGTGATATTGTTAAAAGAAGAGATCTACAATCACATATGCTAATCATGGCAATGCAATCAAAATGGACGACACAAGAACTTAAAAGTAGATATTATCTCAAGGTGTATTGTTATGCATGTACTTTGTAGTTCTGTTAATAAAATACTGTTTGTCTAAAATTCTGAACAATATATTACTAAGCATTTTTAAATAATAATTTGGACACCATGCTACCTGGACCAAATAATCAATAGAAACAATTACTTTTCTACTGTAATTCACACTTTAGCAACTTTTTTGAGTAATTATTTTTACTTAATAAAACATGTAACACCCATGGCAAATGGGTTGGGTAAATACTTTTCTCGGTAGCAATATCTCTTCTACAGAAAGCGATGACAATATAAACATAGGAAACGTATGGACTGCTATTTACAGGTTGGTTGGGTTGGTTGGTTGGTTGGATTTTACGGCATGTCAACATTTCTTGGGCTATTTTATGCCGAAGATATTTAGTTTTATTCATTCTCGTTGCATTTTTTTTTCAAACTCAATTTTTAAACACATTTTTCATACTCATTTTTAATATATTTAATCCATAGGTGGGACCCTAACAGGTACTACCAATCCGGGTTAGGGTTGAACGGTAACTAATGGCGATAAAGGGTACTCCACATTTCCCGAAGTTTCAGAATTGACCACAATTTAATGTCATAGCCAGGACACTAGGACCCTCAGCCACCATCTTCTAGTACATCTATATATACCAATACGGGTGTTCCTAAATCTTCCGTCCGTTATCATCTTGCAACACCCTCTGGGACTGTTTAAATTGTCCAAGATGCAATGCAAAAATGTAAATCCAGATTATCTGGTGTTGCTTAATCGTTGATTTCACATTTGTTTTTGTTATTTTTTAGGGTTTTTTTTTTTGTTTATTTTGGGTTTTTTATGGGGGACACATCCTAAACAGAAATTTTGGTCAAAGGTCAAATTCTTTTTTTTTCGCAACTCTTTGCTTCAGTGATTTTATTTGTTTTAAGAATAATTTTCAACTTAAACTGTGAAGCCTGGGACAGGATCATGGAAGCTGATCAGTACGTGACTCGGGTACTAAGTGTTCCCGCGACACGCAACGCTCCATTTCAGCCCTTACTTGGGCTAGATGGACGGTTGGAGAAGCCCCCATCCAATCAATCGGTTGGTCATAGCACCTATATGGTTATCCAGACCGTATTCTTCGTGTTGTTCTTATGGCAAACATCCAACCCTTTTTAGGTGCTTGAAGGCGATGACTGAGGGTCAACCACCAGTTTGCTAATTCTATTAATTTATTAATACACACGAATTTAATTAAAATTATTTCTACCAGTTTATAAACCAAACTGATATTTACCTACTAACTATTCGCTTAAGAATCATAGATACTGTTGTAAAGGGAAGTAACACTCACGTATGCAAATGAGATACGTATAAAGGAACAACAGAAGATTGGCTCAGCATAATGCGAGTTGATCTCCAACCACGAACGTTGTTTCGTATTCTCAGATTGCAAACACACGTGCAACAACTTTTTCAAGATAAGTAATCTTACCAATCCTTCTTTTACGCGCAGAGACTTTTTTTTACCTTGCCGGCCGGAAGCCGTTTTTTTGTTATTTGTATTATTTGTAATAAACTATTATTACAACCGCTCAACCTTCTCGTTAATGTATTTCCAATACATAACATATACAAAAAACAAAATTTGGCATTAAATAGTCCACAAGGGTTGGTTTTGATATTAAACAATATAACCAATCAACTGCTATGACAATTTCTCCAGAGATGAATAGTTTCGATTTTTATTTTCATTTTTCCCACAACTCACATCATTATTTTCACTTGTTAACTCATCTCTTCTGCTATTTTAGCTCGTGAGAAGTGTCGGTACTAATTAATCATATTTTGAATTTTTTTTATTTCATATTAGTTTTTTCACATCACGGGAGTTATTTTATTTTTGTAAAATAAATGTCAATCACTCGCCGCTTTATAATGAGTACATATGGGATTAACAGTGAATTGAAGTTGGGAGAATAAAGAACAAAAAAGCCCGTCAACAAATGGGCAGTACAAGAATTAGAACACCTACTGGTAACCCCACATCCAAGCTAATATTAGCTTTAGCTGTCGGCAAATTAAATTCTCACCAACGTCAAAACAGCTTATCATCCAGTGAAATCTGGTTCCAAAGAGACCAATTTACAAAGTCAAAAAATCCACGGAGACTTCAAGAAATTATTATACAATCAGCAAAAATCTCACAAAAGGAATCGCCTTTATTACAAAAATGCAAATGCACTAAAAGGTAGACCTCCATTAATGTGTTAAAAGTAGGCGACCTCGTTTAACTCTCTCCTGACGGTTTTAAATGTCGTTTTGCACCCGAACAACACAATAGCTCAGACGATGAAAATGTCTACCCTACCACTTCAAAAATACCTACTTCTTCCAAACTGCCTATCGAAATATCTTATCTGCTCCAAGATTTCGACAACGAAATAGACAACGAGCCTTTAAAACAGTTCTAAAGGTCGAAATGTCCAATAAACAGTGACTCCCCCCTCCATCCAGAAAAACAGTAAAACATTCCGTGAGAAGGAGACGTCTACCTAAACATCTCGATGAGTACATTCTGTAACTTCAATAATACACCACAAAATCATAAAGGCCTTGGCGCGTGGCAATTAAAAAATCAAAATAAGACTTTGAAAAAAAGAAAAAAGCCACGCTAATGATTAATCTTTACTAGTACAAAAAAATAAAAAAAACACCCTCCGGGCGATGTGAAAATATATTTTTGAAACATATTGCCGGGGGAGTGGGAGTAAAAAATTCAGTGTCAGCGAGTTTGTACCCTAAGTAAGTAAAATCGTCAAATTCATCAAAGGATTAAAAAATAAAACAATTTTAAATGTAAACTTTAAATATGTATTAAAATAAAACAAACTATATATAGATATATAATACCAGTCATGTATTTATTAAAACTTGTTTTAAAAAACAATGAGGATTGTCTAATGTTGCATGTTGTCCTGATGATGGTTTGATACAGAAATACTTAAGTATAGACACATAAAATTGTTTCCTCTGATCATAACATCCTGTGTTTGTTATATTTTTTTTAAATATATTTTCTTCACACTCACACACACACACACACACACACACACACACACACGTATATATATGTAGAATTAAACAAAAGACACATCTCCTGTTTAACAATTTTATTTTTGATCATTCGGAATAATGTTACTGCAACCATGTCTGATAATAAGGTAAAATTGATTATTTATTACACAAAATTCAAAACAACTAACCTCGTTGTCCGCAACAATTCCTCTCCCCAGACAAGTCGGCTTAAGGAGACCAATGTAGTATACAGATTTAAATGTCCCCTAGGAGATTGCAGTCTCCCAGAAATTGAAAATACATACATCGGATTCACCTCAACCACATTATCACGTCGTCTAACTCTCCATTTAACAAATAATAGTTCCATTTCACAACACCTAAAATTACATGTATGCCCACACTCTAATTACCGAAATATTCTAAGGGAAAATACACACATTCTGCACAAAGAAAAAAATAAAGAAAAACTCCAAATACTAGAAGCTTTATACATAAAACAATACAAAGCATCCTTAAACAAAATTAATTTCCAATACTGTACACACATTTTAAAATGCCTATAATACCTTTCTCACCAATTCTTATCCTTCCAGCCTCCATATTAATATTTTTTTTTAAACTGCAACACATCACCCCTGATGATGGCACTTCGAAGTACCGAAAGTACTCGGGACCTGAACTTTGGTGGATTAATCCACGAATTCTACTCAAATATTAAAAAGTTGGCCAGAAAACAGTTAAACAGATGTGTCTTTTGTTTAATTCTACATGTATAAATGAAAGAATGCTGCCCAAACACACACACACACACACACACACACATATATATATATATATATATATATATAATGTGTGTGTGTGTAAATCTGAGTCTATTCAAATTCCATCTATCAATCTGTTTGTTCGTTTATATGTATATCTATATAAACATTTACTATAGAAATGCTTAGGTGACTTGGCGTGCAATGAAATGATTAGTAATCATGTCTCGCAGCTGTTCATGTTGGGGTGCCGCCTATTTATGACCTTATGTCTAACTTAGCTTAATAAATGACCGGTGTCATTTTGCAGAAGAAAAAACAGAAAATAGAAAAGGGATTGTCTCTGTCTGGAATTAAGAGTTATCATATGCACAGCTGAAGTGGGTAATTGTGATTAAATGTAAACGTGTTTTAATCATATCAGGCAGAGAGAGAGAGAGACGGAGAGAGAGAGAGAGAGAGAGAGAGAGAGAGAGAGAGAGAGAGACTCTGTGTGTTGTGCGACGAAGGACGGAAATCTATGACTCGTTGTCAACTGCAGGCAAAATGATTCATTAGACTTTTGTTCAGGGAATAAATGCCAAGGTTCTCGGCAACATGTGCCTGTTAATGCAATGGTCAGCAACAGAAAGGCCAAGTGTCAATATGATGGGCGTACGTATGGGTTATAGGATCTCATGGTCAGTATATCAGTATGGAGAAACAAAATAAACACCCGTAGTTAGAGGACCTCAAACGAACAACAGATCAATAGACACAAGTATCCATCTTTCAAAACGCTACTTTATTGAAATGAAATCATTAAAAATATGGGTGGAAATAGATCTATAACCGCTAATATGACCGATATTTAAACCTTTTCGTTACTAAATATATTGCTCTGTATATAATTCCTGAATAATTGTATATTGAGTTCTCAACTTGGACCAGACCAACTTTAACATTCAGTTGTTAAAAAGGCCCAGATTACAATCATTTCTAACACCAACTAACCTGGTGATTCGCCTATTATATATATATATATATATTATATATATATATATATATATATATAATAATATATAATATAATGAGAAGTAAACAAACAATGTGTTTGATATGGCTTTTTTAGCCGACAATTTTTTGGAGAATATGTGCTTAATTGAAGTCGTACCTAATTTTAAAAATTAATTAATTGATAATTAATGAATTAGGTGGGCATACCTATTCAAATGTCAGAAAAAGGATAGTGAACAAGAAATGATAACTCAAAACAAATCTAATGCATTGTTCACTATCCTTTTACCTACATCATACTGTCGGATTCTACTACATCCACCCCATCTTTATATATATATATATATATATTTCACATTGTTGATATCTATCATTTTAAAAAAATTGCCATAATTTGATAATGATTCGAAAATACAAACTACAAAGCGAGAAAGAAATATTGTCAGTGTATCTATTAATAATGGAGATTCGTTTTTGTCTGTAACAAAAAACTGCGTCATTGCTTACGTCACATTACCCAACACATAATCCAACGTCATAACATAGAATAAATATACTCAAAATGTGAGCATGCAACGTTAGACAATCCTCATTGTTTCAATAAATAGATGCCCGGCGTTATATATTTATATATAAATTGTTTTTTTTTTCTAATATAATATTTAAAGTTATCGGAACTGTTTTCATTTCAAATTGTCTTCTTCTTTCCTTTTTTTTTTTTTTTTTTTTTTTTTGCTCCTTTAATAAATTTGACGATTTTACATACTTATGGTACACACTCTATGACATAGAATTTTCAACTCCCATCCCCTCGGGCAATATCTTTCAAAAAAATATTTTTACATCGCCCGGTGGGGGGGGGGTCTTTTTATTTTGCTAGTTAACAATAATTATCTTTTGTCTTTTCGGTTCTATTCAGAAAACTGAATCCGCTCTTTTCGTTGTTACAACTTTTAGTGAGAAACATTAAGAGAAGAGAATTCAACACCACGTGACTTCGTACATCCATATATAGATTATGCAAATCATCATTAGATTATGCAAATCTCATCGGAAATGAAAAGGAATGGAACATTGAAAAAGATACTTAAGATAACAAATCTTATTATAATGAAAGATTATGTGTCTTTCTATCTGTAACCGAAACTACATCATCACCACTAACATCACAATCCTCTTATATACATTATATTCTGAAAGGTTATTAAATAATCATTAATCATTATTTAATCTTAATTTGCATCTTTATTAACAATCTCTCTATAAATGTCTAGTCGAGATAGATTTGCCTCAAAACAGCCCATATTGTCTGTTTAAAATCCTACAATATGTGTGATATATCATTAAAAAATAAATGCTTACATAGTATATGGTGTGAATAATTTGCATACCGGTTTGTACAAAATCGTTTTTAATAAATAAATACTTGATGTTATTGACACTTTGTTTTTTCTCAAATGCATTAAAACAATCTGTGTATAATTTCATTTGAAATCAATTAGAATAAAGTAAAAACAAGTGTAATCTCTTGTGTTTTTATTTAATTTCATTAATCTTTCTACTTTAATATAATAATTACATTAAAATTTAAATATTTGTGCCTATCTTGTATATATATATATATATATATATAATATATATATATATATATATATATATATATATCCGTCATTTCATATCTATCACAGTATATTCATATCTATCAGGGGTTTTTTTTTCACGTCTATTTATCTTAGCCTTTTCCTATCTATGTATCTATCTCAGTCTGTTCATATCTATGTATCTATCTCAGTCTGTTTATATCTATCTCAGTCTGTTATATCTATCTCAGTCTGTTCATATCTATCTCAGTACAATTAATCAAGTCACACAGAAAGCACCGGTGCCATCTAGATAACTGAAGTTAAGCAGCAATGAGCCTGTTCAATACTTAATTCTATGGCCACTTAAACGACATCGAGTACTGTGAGCAATCTGGCTCCTTTGTTTATCAAAATATCTTGATTTGGAATTAAATGACCCGAAAACGGTTGATATGTATTTGCCACAATCCCACTTATGTAGGCGTCACACAAGGACATTTTTAGGTGAGCCCACATAAGAGCCGAGACTCATCCGTGGAAGAGGAAAAAGTGTGTGATCCTGTCGGCATTCCCCCCTCGAGTAGGTGCCTCAGGCACTGGGCAATAAACCCAGCCCTGTCCCTTAAAATCAAGAGGGGCAGGTGTTTCCTGGGAAGACAACCCCTGGGATCAATGCTGTTAATTACTTCAGCGGTCCAGGGCCGAAGCCACTTGACCCCCGCCCCGAGGGGCAGGAAAGCTGAGATTTGTTAAAAACGAAAACGGTTTATATGCCGAAACACAAAACAATTATCTCAGTATGTTCATTTCAACCCCACAGTCTTTTGGTATATATATATATATATATATATATATATATATATATATATAATATATATATATCTGTACATATATGTATGTATACACAACTTTGCAAGTTATATATATATATATAATGTATGTATATATGTATCTGTACATATATGTATGTATACACAACTTTGCAAGTTATATATATATATATAATGTATGTATATATGTATCTGTACATATATGTATGTATACACAACTTTGCAAGTTATATATATATATATATATATATATATATATATATATATAATATATATATATATGTATGTATATATGTATGTATATATGTATATGTACATAACTTTGCAAGTTATATATATATATATATATATATATATATATATATATATATAATGTATATGTATGTGTACATATATGTATATATACACAACTTTGAAAGTTATATATATATAATGTACGTATATATGTATGTGTACATATATGTATGTATACACAACTTTGCATATATATATATATATATATATTGTATGATATATATATTATATATATATATATATATATATATATTATATATATATATATATATAATGTATGTATATATGCATGTGTACATATATGTATGTATACACAACTTTGAAAGTTATATATATATATATATATATATATATATATATATATATATATATATATATCTATTTCAATCTGTTTCTATCTATCAATTTATTTCAATCTGTTCATCTCTATTGATACGTCTTCCTTTTTTGTTTCTATCCATCCATTAGATCTCTCTCTCTCTCTCTCTCTCTCTCTCTCTCTCTCTTTCCATCATATCCACCTATCGAATTAAATCTTGTGTAATCGATCGATATAACAAGAGGATACATGTTCCTTGAAATGAAAAGAAAACTTCACCCACTTTGTCGGAATTAAACGAAGTCAACTAACTAAACCCGCAAACTACAGCTCTTCCTCTCTCTCTCTCTCTCTCTCTCTCTCTCTCTCTCTCTCTCTCTCTCTCTCTCTCTCTCTCTCTCTTTAAGAATGATTGATTACTTCTCTATTGTTCTTGGCTGACGTCAGTCATTTGACCATAAAGATATTTATGGCATTTTGCCTCACACTACCTCCTCATCCTTCCCCTCATCATCATCATCAGCAACATCATCAACATCTCTTAAACTCTTCTTTTTCGGAGTGTTTTCCGTAGAGTAGTGGCTAAACTGCTCTATTACGATATCAGAGTAAGCGATCCAGTCACGCTATTACGTATGAGATGGGTTTGAAAATCCCATAGGCGAGTAACTGAAAGTTACCAAGCGCCGTTGACTTTATTCGCTACCTTAACTTAAATATATATGCTCTATCAATAATACTGAACACTCTTTACTTATAAATATAGTAAACTATCAATACTAGTACAAAATTTAAAAAAACACCCTACGGGCGATGTAAAAATAGATTTTTGAAACATATTGGTGGGAGTAAAAATTCAATGTCAGCGAGTTTGTACCCTAAGTAAGTAAAATCATCAAATTCATTAAACGATTAAAAAATAAAACAATTTGAAATGTAAATTTTAAATATGTATTAAAATAAAACAAACTATATATAGATATATAATACCAGTCATGTATTTATTAAAACTTGTTTTAAAAAACAATGAGGACTGTCTAATGTTGCATGTTCAAATTTTGAGTGTATTTATTCTATGTTATGACGATTTTGGGTTATGTGACGTAAGCAGTGACGTAAATTTTGTTACAGACAAAAACCGGAAGCGTATCCCCATTATTAATAGATATATGTATATATACATCGATTGATCTCTTTGGAACTGAATTTGGCTGACGGTCACCGTATTCGTGTAAGCAAAGCTCTCTGTTAATTACGGATATGAGCTTTCTGAGTGACCGTAACATGTATACCTAAGCATGTATTTAACAGTTAAAATTCTTCTCCTGGTTGGAGGTAGTCTGCTAAGTCTAGCTACACTGAGGAGACGTGATACGTCGAAACACGGTGTCAGTGGATGATTATATATGAAGGTAAATGCAAATGAATCCAACGTATAGAAATATGAAAAATAGGAAAACAAATATTCAGAGGGTGTGAGCGAGTTCGAAATCCCAGTCGCATTATTACATTCACTTTTAATCTCCTACCCTTGGGAAAAGTAAGTAAATAAAGTCGTCGTCGGGGCGGCCTAATGTCGGTATCAGCCAGAGAGCAAGGGAGTCTATCCCCTTTTCACTAGCGCTAGACCAAGTAGATTATATTGGCATCTGAGGTGGAGCGCCACACCTACCATCAGCTCCTCAACTTTACCGCACAGATCCCTGTGCTATTCATACGCATGAGTTGGCGAGGGCTGGTATCGAACCAGGAACCTTGTGATTCCTAGCCGAATGTACAGTGAATGTGTGAATATGATGTTAGTATCATATTCACACATTCACTATACACTTAACATCTTTCATTTTGTCCCTCACATAAACATTACTTAACAGTGTCCTGAAGATGGTACAATATACCGAAATGCTTAAGTATTGACACATAAAATTTTCCCCTAATCATAACATCCTGTGTTTGTTATATTTTTAAAATATTTTTTCTCATATTGTCGGATTAATTTCCTCACCGTATTTCAATATATATATATATCTATATATATATATTTATACATACATGTTTTGTAAGGGATTATTTTGTGTTAAATTTTTCTTCTAAAAACGAATTGTCAAGGTGTTAGATTACAATAATCTATTTTACCTTTCAGGTGCGTTTCTGTAAGTGGGCGTCTTTCATATCAGATTCATATTGCTTTAAATAGAACAATGTTTAAATGCTAAATCACGTTTTCCAGAACGTTAAGTATATTCAAAAATTATAATCTAAATCATACAAAATAAACCGCTAGCGTTATTTACTGTCACCTTAGCGACAAAAACAAATGGATAATTGAGACAATTAAAAACAAATAACATACACAACCTTTATAATGTTTCAGATGAATTAAAATTACTTTACATCTGTAAATTCATTCGGACAAATCATTAATTCCTATCATGATGATAACATTAAAATAATTGTTGGGAGTTAAGTATATCCCCACTAATGAGACGTGATATGTCGAAAGCTTAAATGGCAAGCCTCCGCTATAAAACGGAGGTGAGCTTTCTAGCGGCTGTAACATATATACCTATGTATGTATTTATCAGTTAAAATCTACCCCTTGGCTGCAGGTAGCTGATAGCCAAGTGGTGTCCAAACCTGACTGATGAAAAATCAATCGGTTTGTTATCTCGGTCGGAGGTAGCCTGCTTGGTCTAGCCACACTGAGGAGATGTGATACATCGAAACACGGTGTCTGTTGATGAAACTATATTATATATATATATATATATATATATATATATATATAATCATTATTATTATTATACTGAAGGTGAACGAATCATTATTCGTCTCCTAAATAATATTTCCTGTTTAGTTTAATGACACAAAATTCATACTAAAATATTCCTTGCTTTTAGAATTAAGTTATGTTTGAAAAAAATCCATTTTAATTGGTTCTAATTAGTTGTAATTTGCAATTAAGTCAAAAACTGACGCGTCTCTTACTTCAATTTCTGCTTATCAATTGCTCCCCTCTCCATGTTTAATTTGATAACCTCTTCTCTTTTCCCTAATCACGATTATCTACCCAGAGCTCAATGGGTGACCTACCGGGTCACGTTTTGTCATATATATATATATATATATATATATATATATATATATATATATAATGCATGTGTACATGAACTACTGGCCGAAACACGTGTTAGTAAATCTATTTTATCCATTCAATATTTTCTTTCCTCAATTTATTTTTCCTTTTTTCAACATATCGTCGGATTCATTTCCAACTTACAATATATATATATATATATATATATATATATATATATATATGGGGGAGGGGTTACTGCTGCATATCCATTTATCAGTTGATTTGGTTTAATTCTGAAAATTGGATGAGATTTAATGTTGGTATTCATTTCGATGAACACATCTCCTTATGTTATATGGATGGAGTAACTCGATGGTTTGAGGAAAAATAAGATAGATAGGAACAGCCTTTGATAGATCAGATTTGACATAGATATAAATAGACTTAGATATAAACCTGAAAGAAACGAAGGTATATATATATATATATATATATAATATATATATATATATATATAGTATTGAAAATATTCAAAAATGTCCGTCCGCCCTGTCGGCTGAAACTGTAAGAGTACACCGACTGAACCTCTGCAAATGGGTAAAATTACTCCTATGGGGTTACCTGTTGGCTGTGAAACTTAAGGAAGGAGTCCTGGTGGCTGAGAAGTTCATGACATGCAGCACTCAACTTTGCCTTCATTTAGGCTAGACGGAGTGGTCGATGAGGCCCCCTCTATTCAATCGGCTGGTCATGTCAATCTCTAGCACCTATATGATTGTCCAAACCCTAATACCTTTATACCCAGTTTCAATTCTTTTTTATCCCATGTGTGCTAGTAGTCGGCAGCTGAGGGTGTTAGTGTCCTGGGTATGATGTTAAATTGGATCTAATGGTAAAGTTTGAAGCTCTGGTGAGAGCGGAGTACCTCTTCATAGCCATTACTCCCAGGTCCACTCTAACCCGGAGTGGTAGAATCTTTTAGAGTTCTTTCTATGGGTTAAGAAAAATGACTTTTAAAATTGTTAAAAATTGAGTTTTTAAAATATTGAATACCCATCAAGCACAAAACGTCTTTGGCATAAAATAATCCAACAAGAGTTGACATGCCATAAAATCCAAAAAACCAAACCAAACATGGTGGTGAAACAGATTTCTTTGACATTGTCACTGGAGTCCTAGAAGGAGATACATTAGCACCATTTATAATCTGCCTAGACTATGTACTAAGAACGTCATTATATCTAATGAAGGAAAAAGGTTTCACACTAAAAAAGGCAAGAAGCAGACGATAGCCTGCAGAAACTATTACTGATTGCAAACTACGCTGATGATCTAGCGCTTCTCGAAAATACACCTGGCAAAAACTAATCACTGCTAAATAGCCTAGAGAAGGCAGCAATAGGCATTAGCCTAGTGCCGTCTCGCGTACAGGGCTGGGACTAAGGGCTTCAAGCACCAACCTATGACTGACCTACCACCCCATCCCCGGGAGTCTTTTTGAAAATTGTTGAAGGTGGTATGCAATGAAACTTGTGCCTGGGATATTTTAAGTGGAAAGAGGCTGCGCAGACCCCAGTCCATTATCTTACAAGTTAGTCCAATAGCAGGAGAGACATTAGTCTCTATTTGAACTCGTATAAAACAGAGTTTATGTGGTAAAAACAAGATGAAGACATCTCTACATTGAATGGCAAGCTTCTGACATTATTAGACCAGTTCAAAGACCTAGATAGCAATATCGCATCTACAGAAAGCAATGACAATATACGCATAGGAAACGCATGGACTGAAATAAACAGATTATCGATCCTATGGAAATCTTATCTAAGATAAAGCTAGAATTTATCCAAGCAGTAGTCGTGTGTGTGCTGTTGTATGACTGCACCACTTGGAATAACGAAACGTTTTGAGATAGGGACTTGACGATACTGTATGATGTCTCGAACAAATCCTGGAAGCAGCATCCTACAAAAAAGCAGCTGTATGGCCACTTACCTCCCATCGCACAAATCCTTCAAAAATACGAACAAAATACGCTGGACACTGAAATCATGGCGAAGCCATAAGCGATGTTCTTTTGTGAACACCTACACATGTATACCAGTGTTGGTCGACCAACAAAAAGTGACATTAATCAGCTCTGTACGGATATTGGATGCCGTGTAGATGACTGATAGGGCCGATAAAGCTTTTGATAAAATATTCTGTAAAATAAATCGAAAAAGAATTTGAAATTAAATTGAACTGCTGAGATTCATTTAACGTTTTGTGAAATAAACCAACAAAATAAAGGGGAGGTTTTGCTAAAAAGATTTTTTGGGCGTGGTTGTTGGTTGGGGGTGGTTGGTGGTTGGGTGGGGGTGGGCGGTGTTGGTGGTGGTGGTGGTGGTTGGGGTGGGTGTTGGTGGTGGTGGCGGTGGTGTTGGTCGCGTTGTGGGGGGTGCTGGTGTCGTGGGGTGGGGGGTGTATACAAAAGAAAAGAACATCTGCAGTCAAGACATCATTAGTAATAATTTTCCAGGATAAAAATGGAAATGAATTGAAATAAAATACAAAAGTGAAAATGAAAGAAAAAAAATTGGTCAGCAACACTTGAAGAGACTGAAATAGATAGATAAATAGATATAAAGTGAAAAGAAAGTATGTAAACATAAAAGGAAGAAAAATAAGAAATAGATAGATAAATAAATATGAACATACTAGAAAGAAAGAATATAAGGATGAAAGAAAGAAAAGAGAAATGAAGAAAGAAACAGAGATAGATAGATATAAACAAACAGTAAAGAAATTATATAAACATGAACGAAAGAAAAGAAAAGAAAGAGATAGATATGAACATACTAGAAAGAATGAATGTAAGGATAAACGAATAAAAGAAAGAGTGAAAAGAAAATCAGGAGATAGATATGAATAAACTGGAAAGAAAAGAGAATACAGAGATAAAATCCTCGATAGGATCAGAAAGAAATTGAAATAAATTGATTGATCCGAAACAGAGGAGAAAGAAAAGAAAAGAAAGAATTGAGACTGATATAGATTGATAGATATATAAAATGTATGTACATGTACGAGTATATATATATATATATATATATATATATATATATATATATATATATATATGAGAATGATATGTGTTACTTTGATAGGATTCAACCAAAAACTGAGAAATCAGACGTAATATAAAGATGTGCGTGTATATATGTTTTTAACATATACAGAGTATTATAAATAAATAAATGGATATATACCTTGTTTAGGATATAAATTTATTTCGACATATTACATGAACTGGCATGTCTAAAAAACGCGGATTTTGAAAAGAAAATGTGGAAAAAAAAACAGGAAAATCATACCACTGACACCTGGTGAGAAGTCTTAAAAACAAAACAACAACACTGAAGAGACAATATGTCGAAATAAATGTATATCCTAAACAATGTATTTATCCATTTGTGTGTGCGTGATTAACGAGAGAGAGAGATAAAGAAAATTTCAGAAAACATTGCAGGGTTCTAAAAAAAAATAAATAAATTTGTACAAAATTTTTAAAAGTCTGGCCTCATTGTCAGAATGGTCTTCGAGAAAATCTTCAACTCCACTGAAATATAAAATACCAAAATATTCAAAAATAAAAATAACCACATTTTTATATTTGAAATTTAAAAATCTAGAAAATGATCTATTTAACAAAAACATTCGATTTAGCTCAGCATTGTGTAGACATTGAGGAAACAAAAAAAATTTAAATGCTACAAGTTTATTTTATACTAGTGATATATCCTGGTTAAGGGATATATCATGAAGTTGGTATTTGGTATATTAATGCAGTAGTAGCTGGTACGTCGAATAGCTGGTACGTCTTCCGAGCAGTCGTGGTGTAGTCTGGCAAGTAAGCTTAGGCTTAGGCTCTTGTACTCCAGTGTCGAATATTTATACATGACACTGTCCAATCAGATTATAGTGAGGGGGCACCAAGGTATTTACATATTCATTATATCAACCAGGATACTGTATCATGGATCAAAAAAGCTGTTAATATCTTCGATATTGGTATATCAAAATTATCAAGCAGACTAATTTGACATTTATCAGATTCTAGTATTGTATACCCATATCTCGGGTATATAATTGCGATAAGGAGAGAGACGCTGGGGATGATAGATGGAATGGTGAGGGTTCTTACTTGTTAACTCTTCTGCTTGCTAACGGCTGCAAACTCAGCCGCCATCGTCTCTTGTTGGGCTGTTTTCTCGGGCTGATTTCTTCGCGTTGATTCTTCTTTTTGTTGGGCAGGTCATTTCTTGTTTTTAATAAATTAACAAGACTTTTTGTTTTTCTTTAAGTCTTTTATTGAACAACCCCTGACCAGGATTCAACCGCGCGGTGAGAGAAGCAACCTCCGAGAGCCGACAACAGCGTCCGCTCTTGGCTAGTAACTGGTCGCAACTAAACTACAAACTTAAAATTGTTTCATTTCTGACGCGTTTTTCAATGGATCAAGTAAAAAGGTTATTACAAATCGATCATAAACCTAACAGAATAATTTTCTAACGAACTCTGATTTAAAATATCTAACTACAGTACGTACACAATTCATAGGATATCCATGAATTATATAACACTAGCTCCATATGCCAACATTTTTAAAAAACATGATTACTCTACTATAACATATAGAAATATTTTAGTTAATAATACAAAAATAATTTGTTGTATACCCTTTCATCTCTGGTATATAAATGAGAGGAGAGGAGATGATTCTTCTTTTGGGATGGTCGTCAGTAATAAACAAGCAAGATTAGGATTGTTTTATAAGACGTCTATTCTTTATTACAAAAACCTCAAGCCCAAAAGTTTTCTACCGCGGTGAGAAGCCGGCATCTTGAGAGCAAAGGATCCCTATGTCTGCTTCCCACAGCGGCAAGCATCTGTCTAACTCTAATTTCCGTTTTCCCGCCTTCCTTTAGCCAATCAGCATTCAGATCAGAGAAGGTTAAATTGCCATCAATAACTTTTTTCAACGGTTAATGGTAATTTTCCATTTACCAACCCGTTATTTGAATTTTAACAACTCTTACAAACATAATTCATAGGCTACCTACGAATTATGTAACAAATTCATGCTGACAATAATATAAACAAAATAAAAATCCTTGAAGGTTTATACATAAATTTAGACAACCCACTATTAATAGAATTAATTATGAAACCAACGACAATATTTTAAAATGCTTTAAATAGAACAATTTTTATTCTAAATCACGTTTGCCTAGCTCGTTAGATACATTTAAAAATAAACCGCCAGTGTTATTTAGTGTCGCCTTAGCGACAATAAATAAACAATAGTTTAGAAAAATAATAAACAGGATTGATAATGATTCAGAAAAGAACCGAAAGTACTTGGCCTACTAATAACTCTTTCGGACAACTCATAAATGCCTTTCAAGATTATAATATAAAAAAAATTGTTAGAAAAAGGAAAAAAATTAAAAACAATAAGGATTACATTTATTATTATTATTACTAGCAAATATATGCACCTCCGGGTGCAAGTATTTTCATATTAAATTAGAAAGGCTAATGAAACTGAATAAGAATGTAGATAAAAGATTTTGAACAGAGGGTATGATTGAAAAATAGAACAACTTTGAAACTAACTCTTCCAATTTTTTTCGTTACTCCCGTCTTTCATTGGTAAATTTTCCTAATTAAACTGTTTAGTTAAAATAGGAAGTAAAGAATAATATTAGTTATTTCTTCTTGTAAAAATTTCTTTAAGATTTATTGAAGAGATTTTGCTCATATTCAATAAGATAAAACCAAACAATTAGAAATCAATAATACTAAGCATATATTTATTAAAATCATTTTTTAAGATCAATATGCAAAAAGCCTTCCCATTCATACAGTAAACCTCTATTTGTTGTATATATAAATACAATTGCATGTTATTTGTATGTAGATATGGTCACAGTGTAAGTAATGTAAAACAATTTTATTAATAATTGAGGTTAAATAAAAATAAAATCATGGAGAATATGATGTAAATAACTAAAGGAATTGTGACTTGTATATATATATAGTTTCGGTTACAGACAGACAAACCCACAATCTCCATTATAAAATATATATATATATATACCCTATACACCAAATATAAACATTACACAACGCGTCTCCAACTTCGATATCGGTATTGGGGTGGGGTGGATCTGCAGCTGGTTAAATTGTTAGTCTAACTTTCTTTCTTTTTTAAGCTTACATTCATCATCAAGGCGTGCCGGCAATACGAATCTCTCTCTCTCTCTCTCTCTCTCTCTCTCTCTCTCTCTCTCTCTCTCTCTCTCTCTCTCTCTCTCTCTCTCTCTCTCTCTCTGAGTCCTCTTGACGGCATCCAATGTTGCTACAGTGCTGGTTACAGTAAGTTTTTGCTGGTCGGCAAACATTGGTGTATCCATTTAGAGGAGTCGCTTATGAGTTTGTCCTTACTTCTCTAACAGTATCCAGCTCATCTTTCTTATTTCTTCAAAATCTGTCCATCATTTTTCCTGTCTTTTTCTACAACCGTTAATTTTTAATTAAGCTATACTTGTCGTACATAATTAGTAGGCTACTTATTAATTATGTAACATGTAAACTGGTCTACAATTGTGGGGCATTGGTGTGATCTCAAGCTGACAGACTTAAATAAACTAAACATCGTTACATAGTAAAACAATACCTGTTAGATTGTAGATTAGCTGGATCTATTATTTGATAGGTTGTGTAGATAATTTAACAGGACTGTTCCATGAGCAGTAACCGTTGGTGTCAAATAGGGTTGATTGACAGTTTAAGGTCACTTAAAAGTCTCGCTTTCATTTAGTATTGATATAATTTTCCCAGCTTTTTGCTGACTTAGCTATTAAGGTGAGTGAATCGACTACCGGCCATTGAACGAAGTGAAGTCACACGTCATCCCTATATAATAAATTGCTTTAAGTGTGTTCATTCATATTTTAATCAAGTTTCGAGTGAAAATTGCATTGTGGGTTTGCAGTCTTCTCACTTCTCTTTTTTAACTAACGTGATTTTACTGTTTTAAAAGTTTATGTACATATATTAATTGGATTTGTTGTACAGGGTGACCCCCTACAAAAAAAACGGAACCCAAATTCTGGGAGTTTTGGAGGGAAGGGGTCACCCTATATTCGACATTTATTGCAGACGCGAGATAGATATCCAAAGTTTATTTTAGAATGCTGAGTAGATATTTCGAAGAACTTCTGTTGTTGCAGCCCAATTTCACCTGCCAGAGTGATTCAACCCCCAAAGTTATGTAAGTTTTTTTCTTAGACCAATTAGTCGTTCACAGATTCAGCTCAAGGCCGCGCAAGTCACTGAATCAGCTGTAAGAAAATGTTTATTGACCAACTTGGAAAACAGGGCCGCTGGGGAAGAACTTTCCACCTAGGTTACAATTTCACCTGCCGAATGATTCAACCACCACGTTGTCTTAATTTCTTTTTCACAGATCCGGCTCAAAATTGCACATGCCACGAGTCATCTGCACAAGAAAAGAAAAACGTGGCTGCCATGGAAGAACTTTCGTAGCGGCAAAATTTCACCAGCCAGAATGATTCGACCCCCCCCCCCCCATATTGTGTAAGATTATTTGAAAACAAAGGGTCGGTTTAGTTCAGTTGCTAGAGCGTCAACCTGGGAACCACAAGATTCCTGGTTCGATACCGGAAATAACCATCATTTTATTCTTTACTTCCTAATGTAACTAAATAGTTAAATCAGAAAAATTTAGCAATGGAAGACGGGAGTGATGGAAGAGTAAGTTTCAGTTGTTCTATTTTTCGATTATACTTGCCTCTGTTTCAAATCTTTTTATCTGCATTCTTATTTAGTTTCATTAGCTTTTCTAATTTAATATATTTTCTTACATTAAAACTTAAATACTCGCACCTGAAGGGTGCCTATATTTGCTAGTTATTGTATTGAATTTAAAGACTGAATAAGAAAAGAAGGAGAAAGAAAACAGTTTGAAAAAGGAAGAGAAGAAAAAATTCCCCTTTAAATATGTCAGGTTGAAATTCGTTTGTCAACAAAGATAAAGAAAAATTGTATTGGGAAAAAAGAATTTTGGACAAACGAAATCAAAATTGAATTATTTGAATGTAATTCTAGAAATCATGCATAGAGGAAAGATGATGAAATCTTTAAACCAAAGAACAAAGTTCAATCAGTGAAATGTGAAGGGTGGTAGCATTATGGTTTGGGGATGTTTTTTGTTTCTGTAAAAGGTGCTGGCAACATGTCAGTAATAAATGGTAGAATGAATGTTGCAGCATTTCAAAATATTTTGGAAGCACATTTAATGATTTCGGTTGAAAATCTTGAACTTCCTCCTGATTGGATCTTCCAGCAAGATAATGATCCTAAGCATACTGCAAAATCTACGAAGAAATGGCTTGTCTTGAAAAAAATCCTGGAAACAGCACCCCATAAAAATCAGCTGTACGGCCATTTACCTCTTATCAAACAAATCATTCAAGCAAGACGAAACAAGACATGCACGAAACTGCTGGAGAAGCAAGGACGAACTCATAAGTGACGTTCTCTTGTGGATATCTACACATGGGCAAACCAGTGTAGGCTGACCAACAAAAAATAAAAATGAATCAGCTTTATACGGATACAGGATGCCATGTGGAAGACCTGTCAGGAGCGATGACCTAACCAATAGGGACGGCTGGTGATAGTCATTGACGTCCATGCTGTCTGTACGACCTGATGATGATGCACACATATACATAAATATACGATACCTAAGCCAATACCCCATACCGATACACCCAGCCCACATGTATATACATACATATAGGATAGGAACAAATGGAGGCACGTGGTCTAATGGTTAGAGTCGTAGGAAATGGACTCGTCAACGCGAGTTCAATTCTTGGATGAAGCCGTTGGCATTTCACATTGCGCTAATACCCTTGAGAAAGTTTTGAATCCAATTCTCCCTCCAGCTATGGGTAAATAGCAGGGCAGACTGGACTCTTTAATCATGGCTAGCTAACCAGTCTAGGAGAAGGAAAACTCTGAATTCAAACCTGTTAAAAGCCGCTTAAGAAATTGACTTTGTGTCGCATCCTGCTCGTGTGGAGGTGTTGCTAATATATATATATATATATATATATATATATATATATTATATTATATATATATATAGTATAGGAACAAAAGTCTTGTCCGATACAAAATATAACCGATAAAGACATGTAAATTGAGAAATATAAACAAAACTTTGTTCGTCACAGCATCGTGATACTGACGAATGATGTTTTGTTTATATATTTCTCAATTTACCTGTTGTCTTTACTAGTTAAATAAATGTTACTTTGTATCGTACAAGACTTTCGTTCCAATCATATATATGATTACGTTTACACCTAAACGCATATGCATTATTGCACCACCATCCCCTACAGATACACGTACCTCGTACGCATATACATACATATATGCTATGCTCACACCTACACACACATGCATTATTACATCTAAATATGTGCAGCCAGGGAGAGAAAGGATTCGCTAGTGTTATGCACTTTATCTTGCAAAACATGGTTGCCATATTCAACCCGGCTGATAAGTGAACTAAAGAAAATGCTCTTCCTATCCTTAAGCTTTTTTTTTCTATCAACTTTTTCACTGGTAAACACTTGACTTTGGCTTCCTCCTACACAATACTTGGCTTTCTCAAAGATTTTAGCATTAATAGAATTCGATCAATGCTGACTACCTTCGGGTCCTAGCAAGAACCTAACGTTTCTTTCCCAAGGACCAAGTCAGCTCTAAATAATTCGAACGAAATGCCTTTTAATTGTTCAACTAGGGTATGATACACACTCACACACACTCACACACACACACACACACACGTGTGTGTGAAAGGATAGATAAAGGAAATAAAATGTTGAATGGATAAAATTAGGTTAATTCATTCAACATTTTGTTTCCTTTACTTATTCATCCTTTCAACATATTATCGGATTCATTTCCATTTTTAAACTTATATATATATATATATATATATATATATATATATATATATATATATATATATATTTCGAAAGAAAAGTAACGGCCAAACAACATTTATTTCTCGCATTTGTTTCATTTCACTTTTTTACACAGTTACAGTTGTCAAATAATACCTTGATAAAGGGTGAATGTCACCCGAAATATTTGAAAAAATAAAGCGAATCAGGGACAAAACCACGGTTTGGTATTTGAACTTCTTTTCTTTTTTGTTCACTTGTATATTTCCAATGCTTCCTGATATTAAAAAAATGTTCACAAGAACAAAGTTGATACACAAATAAATAAATAAATAAAAAATAAATATATATATATATATATATATATATATATATATATATATATATATAATATAGTTAAGAATGTATCATATTGCTCTACTTTTTTACCAGTTTCCAACAAATTAGGATTTCAAACGTAATTTACATAGAAATAAACTATAAAAAATACAACAATTTTCAGCTCGAGGTCTTTTAGATAATCGATTAAATTTTGTATGAAAATATCCCTGAGTCCCCGCATGACTTCATGCTCACGTAATAATCACGTCATCAATTGAGGGGAAATTCTATAAGATTTTACAAAAATAGTACATTGTAATTCTCAATTTTGTTCGCTGAAGGCGACAATTCAAAAAGGTTTTCATTAGCGGAAAAAGAAAAAAAGAATCATTCAACCTTTCTAAAAATAATCTTTCATTTGTTTTTAATCTTTTTTTTTTTCCTTTATTGAAAATTCTCAATTAGGCACTTTAGATATTTACTTCTTTAAACCGCTCATATCGCTTCTCCCACCACTTCTGATAATTGATCTTACACGTGTTACTTCTTCATAATAACAGGATTTTATTTAAATAGAATCAGTTCTGAGATGAATAGATAGAGAAATTTGGAATATCCCATCATAAAGGTAAATAATATCAAGAGAATTTGATACAGTCGCGTGGGAAATTTAGTAGGCAGAATTAAGAAACAAAATCCAAAATAATGAAAACATAAAAGCTCGTGCGCCAACCCCAGGATTTTTTGGAGTTCAGTAATTACCTTTTAATGGATGAAAGTGGGCTAAACTTGCACAAAGTTGTCAAAATTAGGGTGACCCAGAAAAAACAGAACCCACATTATTCATTTATTTTCCCATTAAACTAACCTTAAACCCAATCCCAACCCCAACCCTAACCCCTAAGCCTAACCTTAAAGCCCCTAGTTAAAATTAAGTTTTATTACAAAATGTGTGGGTTCTGTTTTTTTCTGGGTCACCGGTATACAGGGTAACCCCCCCCAAAAAAATTTATATATATATATGTGTGCGCGCGTGTGTGTGTGTGTGTGTGTGTGTATTTGGGCAGCATTCTTTCATTTATACATGTCGAATTAAACAAAAGGCACATCTTCTGTTTAACAATTTTATTTTTGATCTTTTCGAGCTTTCTCGCCAATTTTTTTACATTTGGATGGAGTCCGTAGATTAGTCCACCAAAGTTTTTATCCCAAGTACTTTCGACACTTCGAAGTGCCATCATCAGGGGCGGTGTGTTTATGTTCCTGTGTTTTTTTTTTCAAGTTAGTGGTAGTGAGAGTAGTGAGAAATTATATTTATATTATGAATTTCAAATCAAGTGTATGCTTTTGTTTCTGTTTTCCCTGATGTACTTCAGTAATGTGGAAAGGGATGACTCGCTTTTTGATTCGGTTTGTGTTGCATTCTGGGAATAGTTTTCTTTGCTTGGGATTCATTTGGGGGACTACTAATCTACTGTGTTTATTATATATATATATAGCAAGCAAGCTAGACATGCAGACCATTGTTAGTGAGATCGGTTCTCATTGGGCGCTTAAACTTCTGGCCTTGTGCCACATCTTAGTAAATCTTAGTAAATAACAATTTATTTTATTCTATTATTCATAATTATATTGTATTTGATTGTTAGAGTCCATTAAGACAGGTAAATGTTTGTTTATATTTTTCTTCGTTTTTTTTTGGGGGGGTCGGAGCTACAATAAAGCACGTCATATCTCCGGAATTCGAAACTCCTAAATTTATGATATAGTTTATAACATAATACCTTTAACCTTGGTTAGGCAACCGGTCTAGGAGAAGACCTGTTGAACTCCGCTTAAAAATTGACCTTGTGTCACATCCTGCTCGTGCGGAGGGGTTGGTATATATATATATATATATATATATATATATATATATATATATAATATATAATTACCGAAATATCATAACGGAAAAGACATTCTGCACAAAGAAAAAATAAACAAAAACTCCAAATACTAGAAACTTTATACATAAAACAATACAAACCATCCTTAAACAAAATTAATTTCCAATGCAGTACACACATTTTAAAATGCCTATAGCACCTTTCTCATCAATTCTTCTCCTTCCAGCCTCCACATCCATTAATATAATTTGAAAAACTGAAACACATCACCCCTGATGATGGCACTTCGAAGTGTCGAAAGTACTCGGGACATGAACTTTGGTGGACTAATCCACGAATTCCACCCAAATATTAAAAAGTTGACCAGAAAACTTGAAAAAAATCACAAATAAAATTGTTAAACAGATGTCTTTTGTTTAATTCAACTTGCATAAATAAATAAAAATGCTGCCCAAATACACACACACACACACATATATATAATATATATATATAATATATATATATATATATATATATATATAAATTACCCCTTCTATAATGTTTACCCTTCTTCAACAACGCCACTATGTCAATAACTCCCGATAAACGTCATCTGATAAAATTGCTATTCTGAATGAGGTCTGACATCAACAGCAACAAAAAAAAAGAAATAGATAAAGATAAACACTAAGAGGAGACTGAGAGCACTATAACATTGATATTGTGTGAATCCAAGATGCTTGGTAAGCAACTGGCGGACTTCCAAAACGCAAAGCTAAGAGCTGAAATATCTGACAAGCGGCTGGGGAAACTAAGGACCTTCACAGAGGAAGGGATGGGGTGACTTTCAATGAAGAACGATTGAATGCTGCTGTAGGATGTTCCTAACTGCTACAACGACATTATACAGTAAATCACCCTTCATCAGTCATATTGTTTCAAGTATTCCTATCTAATACAAATAATTCATGAAATTATGTGGTTTTAAGTAACTATTCTTATTTAATATGCCACCCTGTCGGCTGGGGCGTTAAAATGCACCGACCGCACCTCTGCAGAGGGGTAACATTCTCCCAATGGAGCCACCTGTTGGCCGTGGGTGACGATCCGTGATGCTTAAGGATAGAATCTAGGTGGATGAGCATTCCATGACTTTCAATACTCAACTTTGGCCCTTTTTGGCTAGATGGGCTTTTGGAGAGGGTCTCTCCTATCAATCGGCTGGTCACGTCAAGCCCTAGAACCTATATGATTGCCCCAATCCTATTACCTTATGGCAAGCCCCAACCCTTTTTATCATATAGGTGCTAAAAGGCGGTAGCAGAGGGTCTACATATCCTGGGAATGACGTTAAACTCTATCTGATGGTGAGGTTCCAGTTTTTGGAGTTTGGGGAATGTGGAGCATCCCTTCATCACCATTGCTCCCTTGTCTACTCTGAATCGGAGTGGTATAACCTGTTAGGGTCCCATCTATGGGTTAAATAGAAAAATGTATTTATAAATATAAAAAATTGAGTATCCATTAAAAATGAATCTATTTCAAAATTTTATCGGCATTAAATGAACCACTGAGGTTGATATGCCGTAAAACAAACCAAACCAAACCTTTATTTTTATTATTATTTAATATGGGCTTTTTGATGCCGAAATTTAGTTCATTTGTAAATGTTTGATTATAATCATAACTTCCATAACATTCCATTACAATCTTTTCTTTTAATTACACTTTTATTTGTCAATAATCATTTGCTTGCACATATTTATATGGTTTCAATATTCCTATCTATTACTAATAATGTTTGCACATATTTATATGGTTTCAAGTATTCCTATCTATTACTAATAATGTTTGCACATATTTATATGGTTTCAAGTATTCCTATCTATTACTAATAATGTTTGCACATATTTATATGGTTTCAAGTATTCCTATCTATTACTAATAATGTTTGCACATATTTATATGGTTTCAAGTATTCCTATCTATTACTAATAATGTTTGCACATATTTATATGGTTTCAAGTATTCCTATCTATTACGTTTGCACATATTTATATCGTAGCAAGTATTCTTATCAAATAATTATTAATGAATATGATGAGGGGAAGATGACCTCTTCACGTGGCCCTCACTGTAAGCACCAACAAATTCGGGAAACTGACACCATCATGCATTTTCGATCTGACAACCACATATAGAGGTTACCCTCTACAACAAAGACATTATCTCAATAACACCCGAGCAACACAATCTCCCAATTAAATTGTCATTGCGACCTGAAATGTATGAGGTCTGACATCAACAGCAAAACAAGAACACGAGAAGAAGACCACAAGCACTATAACATCGACATTGTGTGCATCCAAGATGGCTGGTAAGCTACAGGCTGTCTTCCAAAATGTATGACTGGAAGACCTAAGATCTAACAAGTGACTGAGATAACGAAG
This sequence comes from Doryteuthis pealeii, assembly GCA_023376005.1. Classification (NCBI taxonomy): domain Eukaryota; kingdom Metazoa; phylum Mollusca; class Cephalopoda; order Myopsida; family Loliginidae; genus Doryteuthis; species Doryteuthis pealeii. The sequence continues at coordinate 48,453,419 of CM042155.1, forward strand.
GACACTTGCAACTAAAAGGACATAGTGAATTCAAATGAAGGACTGATTGCTGAAAGGAGGCTACAAACTACAACAGCAGGGAGAATACAGTAAGCAATCATCATCATCATGTGAGTTATACATAACTTCATAGAAAGAATATAATAAAACGAATGAATATATATATATATATATATATATATATATATATATTATCTAATTGTCGCCTTAACTTTTCCGTCGCAGTGGCATCAATAAATAATCCAAAAGTGCTCAATATATTAAAAATATAAAGCAGTCATAATCTATTAATAATGGAGATTCGCTTCCGGTTTTTGTCTGTAACAAAAATTACGTCACTGCTTACGTCACATTACCCAAAATCGTCGTAACATAGAACAAATACACTCAAAATTTGAACAGGCAACATTAGACAGTCCTCATTGTTTTTTTTAAACAAGTTTTGATAAATACATGACTGGTATTATATATATATATATATATATATATATATATATATATATATATAGTTTTATTTTGATACATATTTAAAGTTTACATTTCAAATTGTTTTATTTTTTAATCCTTTAATGAATTTGATGAGTTTACTTACTTAAGGTACAAACTAGCTGACATTGAATTTTTAACTCCCACCCTTCAGGCAATATGTTTCAAAAATCTATTTTTACATCGTCCGGAGGGTGTTTTTTATTTTGTACTAGTACTACTAATATTATTATTAGAGGAAAACCCTTGGATGTTAGAACCTTTATTTTTCCCCTAATAAAAATATTAATATATAATATATATATATATATATATATATATATATATATATATATATATAATAAAAATATACCAAACTTGTTGGTAAATCCTAGAGCAAATAGTTTGATTGTAAAAATATACTACCAAACATCAACTGGGAAGAAAAACTTTTTGGAAAAAGAAAAGACCAAAATAATCGTACCAACAAAAAATAATCTATTGGTACAATACTTTGGCCAAAATAAAAAACAATTTATATGTATATATATATATATAAGATATATATATTCATACAAACCCACCAGGAGACTAAAGCTAATAAGTAAAAAGTGCTCAATACCTAAGTAGGGCAAATATTAAAGATAAATCTAATGAGTCAGACGAACCTACTAAAAGTTTCACTTAATGCTCTTCAGGGCTCAGATCTTAGCCCTGAAGAGCATTAAGCGAAACTTTTAGTAGGTTCGTCTGACTCATTAGATTTATCTTTATATATATATATATATAATATATATTATATATATATATATAGTGAATAAATGAAGGAAAAAAACTTTAAATTTGCTTTATGTAATAATTTATTTCTACTGCAAAATGCATCATCATAGACATCAAAACTATGTTTGTTACTGAATTTATTCTTGGATTGTTATGGGTTTGTATATCTTTGCAGAGGGTTGATTGGGGAGGACAGAAATGTAGAACGGGGTTAGGTATTTGCATCGGGTGAGAGGAAATGAGGGAGGTATTGAAGTCAGTCAGTCAGTCTACTATTGGTTTGAACAACAGCAACTAGCCAAACACAACTCCACCAGTTGCAAGACAACTGGTACGTATGGGAATTCAGAATAGTCCACTCATGCATTTGGGTGATTCCATTCCTGAGTCCTGATTGGCTGCTTGGTTTGTATGATGTTCTGAGGCTTCATATATAACCTCATTTTGCAGTAGTCTTTGCAGCAAACCAGAATCGTATTGGGTTACGACTGCTTGCTGCCTTGTCTTACCAATTCAACGGTAATTGGAACTAGTATGATTATTCTACAGGGGGGATAGGAATAGAGGAGATAATTAATTATATCCAGGGGAGGTGTTTATTTGAGGGAATTTTCAACTGGTCAAAATAAATAAAAATAACTAAGTACACGTATGATTTGTTTATATTGGTGAAAGCATTGAATCAGCCTCACTTTTGAAATCGGCTGATAACAGAAGAATGGTGTACCAATGTGTTATATAGTAAGGTCAAGTGAGTATTAGGGGAGAGTCCGTCGTCTAAGTACTTCAAGTGAGTTCTGCATAGAGTGTTCTTAAATAGGGGCTAGAACCATAGCCACTGTTAAGATACGGAGATGGGTCATTCCATTATATCAAAATGTAACATAGATTCCCCTGTTTCTGAATTCAGTCTTTCATTCTACACGACCGGTTGTCCTACTAAAGTTAGAGAACCCAGTCTACCATACTATTTTACCATTAACTATATATATATATATATATATATATATATATATATATATATATATATGCGTCTGTTTGTGTGTGTGTGTGTGTGTGTGTGCGCACTCTCTCCTATAAAACAGATGTAAGCTCTCTAGCGGCTGTAACATATATACCTATGCATATATTTATCAATTAAGTTCTACCCCATGCAGGTAACTGATGGCCCAGTAGTTAGAAAGCCTGACTGATGAAAATTCGGTTGGGTTCTATCCCGCTCGGAGGTAACCTGCTAAGTCAAGCCACACTAAGGAGACGTAATGCGTTGAAACAGGATGTCTATGGATGACATATATATATATATATATATCCGGGTTAGCTCAGTCGGTAGAGTGTTCGGCTAGAAACCACAAGGTTCCTAGTTCGATACTGGTCCTCGCCAACTCAGCGTATGAGTAGCACAGGGATCTGTGCGGTAAAGTAAGGAGCTGATGGTAGATGTGGCGATCCACCTCAGACGCCAAAATAATCTCCTTGGTCTAGCGCTATTGAAAAGGGGATAGACTCCCTCGCTGGCTGGCTGATACCGACTTTAGGCCGCCCCGACGACTTTATTTTACTTTTTTAATATATATATATATATATATATATATATATATGTATATATATATATGTGTAATAGTCATCGGCATACACCGTGTTTCGACGTCTACGTCTCGTCAGTGAGGCTAGACTTAATAGCTATTTAGAACCGGAACGAAATCCGACTGAATTTATATATAAAGAAAATAACAGGTTCAGAAAATCTGACAAAATTTTAAACAATATATTGAATACCAACACAAAGAACCTTTTCAATTAAATTTGTCTCTGTTCGTTCAAAAACTTCAGAATAATTTTATTTGTTTCTAAAAATTGGTCTTTACTGATCTCAGCAACAGATTGACTTTGTTCATAGACAATAAGACGCATGAGTCTTCCCCGTTCAACCCGGTCCCCACAGGACCAGACCTATACCTCCTCATCCTCCAATCTCCACACACCCCCCTCATATCTGCCTCATCCTCAACCACTTTCATCCTCATCTGACCTCTTTCCCTACATTTCGACCTCTCTCCTCCATCAGCCCTGTTTACCAATTTGTTTCTAGACACGCACATATATATATGCATATATATATATATATATATATATATATATATATATATATATATATATATATTATATACACATACATATATATTTACATACATATACGTACACTTATATATATTTTCATATATGCATATATATACATATATACACACATATGTATATACATGCAAACATATACATATACACACATATGGATATACATTTGTATATACACATATATATAGATACAGATATGTAAAACGAAAATGGAAGTGAATCCGACGGTATGTTGAAAAGAGAAATAAAGGAAAGAAAGTATTGAATGGATAAAATAGGATATTTTAATCAATTTTACTTACACGTGTTTCGGTCAGGAGTTTATCCATGTGTACATTATTTAAACTATTATTTTTAAATAACCAAATGAAATGAAATAATAATAATAGAAAAAATGTAGAAATGTTCCGCACACAAAGAAAATTCTACCTTCCTCAGAGCAAATCCTTTTTTTTTAAATGAAATTCGTTGGAAAGCGGAACATTTTTGAAATGTTCAAAAAAAGAACTTTTTAAAAATCACGTGAAGAGAGTGTTATATAGATATATATGTACATATATACACATATATATGTATATGCATATGTTTTTATATATGATTCTATGCATCTACACACATACACTTGGACATATATATATATATACAGTCCTGGAACCATGCCAGAACCCAGAGTCATCATCCGATGAAGGCTTTATTGGTTGCAATGCTACTGTGTAAACATCATTGTATGAAGTTTACATATATACATATGCGCACATTTATATACATAAATTTTATATATACACAATTATACATATATATATACACACACATGCATACACACACACACACACACACACATATATATATATATTATATATATATATATATATATATATAATCAACACGCGTACAATCGGCTGCAAGTAATCAGTATCTTGATTAATTCAGTGGATTTAACCCTGAAGATCCTTATGGTGAAACTCGAGTAGGTTATTCCTGTGTATACCATTATAATAATAAATTCGCTCTACTTACGTATTGAGCACTTTATATTTGTTATATCGCTGCCTTATTGTGAAACTTGTATCAACTGACCATTGAGGCCAATTTCACCGGTAAGTCACCATTTTCATATATAAATTAATATACATATATTTATATAGCAGTTCAGCAAAACAGGTGACTACCAATGAAAAAGTCCAAATCAAAGTTATTTTTCCCCTTCTGAGGTATCGACTACCATTATCGGATAACGTTATCTGGTCAGAGAAAAGCATATTCTCCGCAAATTCATCCAGGTCCACCACCCCTTTCTAAGGGAAAAAAAATGCAGAATCAATGTTTGCGGTGAGGGTAAATTTATCTCCGTCATACTTCGGACAATCGTTCCCGCGTGTCTCTTGCGTATTGACTACATCATCTATCAGACTGAATATTTACATTCCTGTTTTTTCTTTCTCTGATGGCAAAACGTGCTTGGTTGCTTCAGGGGTGACAGTACCACCTTAGCCACCGAATCTGTTCTGACCTCTTTCCCTACATTTCTCTCTCTCTCTCTCTCTCTCTCTCTCTCTCTCTCTCTCTCTCTCTCTCTCTCTCTCTCTCTCTCACACCTCCACCATCCCTGTTTACCAATTTGTTGAATCAAATGAAATTATTCTGAAGAAGTTTCTAAACACACACACACACACACACACACAAACATATACATATACATATTTACATACATATACGTACACTTATATACATTTTCATATATGCATATATATACATATATGTTGCCATCTCTGGCTGGAGGCTGATGAGGACAGTATATCGCACGTGCTCTTCACACGTTGTATGAAATGTTGTAAGAAATGGAATGCCCCAAGAGATTTTCACTCACGAATTCAAAGCCAATAACATCACTTCCCACACAGAAACACATACACACCACTATATGTAAAAAAAATAAGGGATGTCTCAAAATTAAAGAGAACGATTTATTTCCACTGAAACTACAAAAAATAAAGGGAACACAATAACACTGTTAGATAGAGCACGTTATTCAGCTGCAAAATACTGGCTATGTATTTTTACCATTATCATACAATGCTCAATACACGAAAGTGCAGAATATCACAATGTTACAATGGTAAAATATCAGAATAAATTTAAGAAATATATAAGATAAAAAAATAACCATGACTAGGAGTTTCACGTAATTAATGTTCAGGTGACTAGATGCAACCCCACCTGAAGAATAGACTTCAAATGCGACGATTCTTCTCCCCCTCTCTCTCTCTCTCTCTCTCTCTCTCTCTCTCTCTCTCTCTCTCTCTCTCTCTCTACATATATATATATATATGTATATATATTGTCAATATACTCCCAAATACAAATACTGGACAAATTTTGTATTAAAATAGGGAGTTACTTTTCAATCACCTGAGCGATTAAGCTTTCCGACTGGTACTGAATCGATCAGGTTTCTATCCCGGCTGTAGGTGGCTTACACATGTCTAGCCACACTGAAGAGACGTGATACGCCGAAACAAGGTGTCTGTGGATGACTAGTATTAAGGTGTGTATATAAATAACATACTCAAGTTTCACCATAAATGATCTTTAGGGTTAATTGCAATTAACCCTGAAGATTCTTTATGGTGAAACTTGAGTAGGTTATTCCTATATACACCTTAATACTAAATCCGCTCTACTAACGTATTTAGCACTTTATATTCTTTATAACACTGACTTATTCGGTTAATATTTGTATTGACCATTGATATTGCGATTAACTCGATATTCTATTTCCCGGTAAGTCATCTTTATTATATATATATATATATATATATAATGTATGGTATTTGTGGAAAAGGTGACTTACCGGTGAAACAAGTCACAATGGTTAGTTGATGCACGATTCACAATGATAAGGCAGCAATATAACAAATATAAAGTGCTCAATACGTTGGTAGAGCAAATTTATTATAATAATGGTACACGGTAATAACCTACTCGAGCTTCACCATAAGGATCTTCAGGGTTAAATTCACTTGATTAATCAAGATATTGATTAATTGCAGTTGATTTCACGTATTATCATTATATATATATATATATATATTCCTAAATATACAATATATAAATATATAATATATAAATTTATGCTCTACATTGTATTGAGCACTTTGTATTTGTTTTTTCTCAACCTTAACCTCTGGATATTGTGCGCTTCCAACGATCGTTCTTATACCCACCGGTAAGTATACATATACATATATATATATATATATATATATATACCCTTATTCCTTTATTGGCTATTCGATATTTTCCACATTAAAGTCAATTTTGCAAGTCATTCACAATATGAGTTTGCATATTTTTTAAGGGACTCGTGCAGATGACAATCAACAATCAATGAATTTCTGTTCAATGAAATCTTTCATAATTTTCTCATTCTGTCAATAGAAACTTCGCTTTGCTGATGATAGTCATTTTTATATGATAGAATGATAATGAAGTTGTTTGAAGAACTGCATGTTTGCTTCTATTTATCATATCCCCGTTGTCCCAAGATCGATTTGTTAAACTTTTCTAGATTGAATGTTGTTTATTGATAAACTCAGTCACAACAGATATGAAATACATTCACAAAACTATCTACAAAAATAAACCTGTAAAGGAAACTTGAGTTCCAACTTTAATCGGCTGGTCACATCAAGCCCTAGGTCCTATATGATTGTCCCAATCCTGTTGTCTTCATGATAAGCCCCCTATCCTTTTTATTATATATGTGTTAGAAAGCAGTGGCTGAGGGTCTTAGTGTCTTGTGTATGATGTTAAACTGCATCTATTGGGAAGTTCCAATTCTGGAACTCTGGTGAGTGTGAAGTACCCCTTTATCACACTAATTCTAGGTCCACCCTGACCCGGAGTGGTAGTACCTGTTAAGGTCTCATATACTGGATAAATAGATGGAAAAAAATTTTTTTTAGTTTTTAAAAAAATTGAATACTCAAAAAGAATGAATAAAATAAAATGTCTTTGTGATAAAATAACCCAACAAGAGTTGATATGCCGTAAAATCCAACCATCATAAACAAGACAATTTTTAATGTAAATTTACTGCTGGATTATTTTGGGGTATAAGGTGTGCTAATGAACAAGACTTATATTTATAGACTGTTCCAAAACAACGATGACTGAATCAGATGTATTTAATTTACTATTTAAAGGTGTTGATAAATTGTCGTAGAATTACTCGCTGAAGAAGGTCAGACCAACAGACAAGGATTATACAACTCTCTACTTGAAGACAGGATAAACTCTGATAAAACTAAGGACGGATCAGCGGACAAGGATTAAAACTGATACTACATCTTTCTATTTCAAGAAAGGATCAAACTTTATGCCACAAGGGATCGCCACTATAAAGCTACTTTCAACTCCGACCCTAAAATGGCTAAAGAAAGTATTACTCTTATGGCAAGTCTAAAACCTTTTTATTATATATGTGTTAGAAAGCAGTGGCTGAGGGTCTTAGTGTCCTAGGTATGACGTTAAACTGCATGTAATAGTGAAGTTCCAATTTTGTAGCTCTGGGGAATGTGGAGTACCTTTTCATCTCTATTACGCCCAGGTCCGGCTTAGCTCAGTCGGTACAGCATCCGACTAGGTACTACAAAGTTTCGGGTTCGATACCGGCTCTCGCCAACTCAGCGTATGAGTAGCACAGGGATCTGTGCGGTAAAGTGAGCGGCTGATGGTAGGTGTGGCTGCCAGCATCAGTCGCCAAAACAATCTCCTTGGTCTATCAACTAGTGAAAAGGGATAGACTCCCTCGTTGTTTGGCTGATATTGACTTTAGGCCACTCCGACGACTTTACTTACGCCCAGGTTCACTCTGACCCAGAGTAATAGTACCTGCTAGAGTCCTATCTCTAGGTAATAATCCATCTTGTCACAGTGCAATTTTTCCTTCAGAAATATATATATATATATATTATATATATATATGGGAGAATAAGTGCTTAATTGGAGTCGTACCTAATTTTGAAAATTAATTAATTAATAATGAATTAGGCGGGAATACCTATTAAATGTATGGCTAAACAAATCGAGAAAAATCAATCTCTGTATGTACATTTCGGCCTATTAGGCCTCATCAGCAGAGCTATAGATCGGAAGACCGCCCTGTGCGTGATTTGAAACCGGACTGCCAAGCTGACAGGCCGATCTCACAACCCCTACACTAAACGAACTTCTTAGATTTTATGATTTGTTTAGAGTAGGTTAATATTCCTCTCTCTCTATATATATATATACCAACCCCTCCGCACAAACAGGATGCGACACAAGGTCAATTTCTTAAGCGGAGTTCAACAGGTTTGAATTCAGAGTTTTCCTTCTCCTAGACCGGTTGCCTAACCAAGGTTAAAGAGCTCAGTCAGCCCTATTATTTACCCATAGCTGGTGGGTGAGTAGGATTCATACCTTTCCCAAGGGTATTAGCGCTAAGTGAAATGTCCATATCCCATGACTTTAATCATTACACCACGCGCTTCCTAAGAAAATGTATATAAGATCTATAATAGGATCATCGAACAATCCGGATTTAAATCCAGTTACAAATTTAAGGAGAAAATAATTTTTAAATTTTCCATGAGAAAGTTTCACCCATGAAATGAAAATACATCAACTGCCATTTGGGAAAGATGGAACAATTTTGATGAAGATTATTTCTTTAGTAAACCGGATGCAATGAAGAAATTAAAGCTGTCATAAACGCGCGGAGAGGGTTAACTAATTTCCCTTTTATTCTTTGTCAAAGAATTCCATGTGTTTTTCCTCATTATTGGGTTAATACATAAGATTTTCCTCTGTGTGGCTTGAAAAATATGTTTACTTTCAATGAGGATAATTTAATCTATTTTGTTTAAGGTATATTTTATAAAGATATTAGATAAAAAA
>CM042155.1:48465236-48467736 GCA_023376005.1 Doryteuthis pealeii
AACATAGTCTACACCTGGAAATATATCAGAAAAATTAAAGCGGGTGGGTGATAATTTTACTACTTTTCTGGGTGATTTGTCATGGAGTCTCAGTGCAAAATAACGGTAATGTTATATACTTTCGAAACTAATTACAGTATAAATAAAAAGACAAGACCGAAAGTGTGAATAGAAGACAAAAGTTACTGTTGTTTTTGTATATAATTGTCTTTTAGAATATCAGAAAAACATTATACATCGATATTTGTTCTGTCTCAAAGAGTGGGGGCCTAAGATTTCAGTTGAGTTTCTCCAGAAATTATTAGACAACAATATTAAAGCAGTATTGTTATTAAACAAATATTTATTTTTAGAATCTAAAATATGAAATTTAAAACTTAAACTAGGAATTTCATATCTTAAATGAATTTTATCTTTTAATTAGGTGTGTAAATTGTCGTTTGAGACGCGACTACAGATGACTTTAATAGTTATGTAGGTGTCAAAATATATCTGTATCTACCTTTTTACTACTTTTCGACTTAGACAAAAATGAGCCAAGATTTTGGCAGATCCTAGTATTAACTCAATATTGAGGATAAATTCTTGGAAATCATTGGCAAAAACAATTAGATTAGTTTCCCATCCACGAATTGGCAACTAATGCCAACCTTAATTCTTTCAGTCGTGGATTTCACTAATAAGCAATATTCTTTATCCAAAATGGTTTTAACTTTTCCTAATGACATTTAATAGATCTTCTTTGGCTGATGGAGAATTCTCAGGAAACCTCCTTAATCCAATTAATGTTCAATGTTTATTGGCAATTCCATTGATTTCATCTGCCTTTTCCGAAGAGAAACATTAATCCCCTTTGTAATATGACAAAATGGATTATCATTCTGAAAAATAACTTTGTCATCACCAAACCAAATTTTCTACTGATGGAATGAGAAAATCATCCAGGTTTTCAATGGTCACAACGTGCATTGATTGTTGAGATAATTATTGTAACTAGCAAATATATGCACCCTCCGCCGGGTGCAAGTATTTAAGTTTTAGTGTGATAAAATATTGTATTCAATTAGAAAGGCTAATGAAACTAAATAAGAATGCAGATAAAAAGATTTGAAATAGAGGGGTTATAATCGAAAAATAGAACAACTGAAATTTACTCTTCCAATACTCCCGTCTTTCATTGCTAAATTTTCCTATTTAAATATTTAGTTAAATACGATTTAAAGAATAAAATTAGTTATTTGGATTTCTTTTAAGATTTATCACCGAGATTTTTGCTCATATTCATTAAGATAAAGCTAAACAATTAGAAATTAATAATACTAAGCACATGCAATTATATATATATATATATATATATATATAATATATATATATATATATTATATACAATTGCATGTTATTAGTATGTAGATTTGGTCCACGTATCAACTCCGGTTTCAACCAAGGGTTCAGTGGCTTTGGCCCTGGACCTGACAAGCTAACAACGCTGATCCCAGGCAACATCTGCACTCTTGATTTAAGGGGATAGAGATAGGTTTATTACCCAGTGCTTGAGGGGGTAAGCCGATGGGATCAACGCATGTTTGCACCCACCACCCATGAGTCACGGCTTGTGGGTGGTCCCACATTAATAGGGCCTTGTGTCTAACCCGTACACGTGGGGTAGGTGGTGAATACTGGTATCTAGATATGGTCAACAGTAATAATAATGTAAAACAATTGTATTAATAATTGAGGTTTAAATAAAATAAAATCGTGGAGAATGTGATGTAAATAACTAAGGGAATTGTGATTTGAGTAGTGATAGAGTTAAATCACAGAATCTCCATCATAATAAGATACCTCCTCGTTCTTACTATAACATGCAACTGCATATCGGGAATAATCATAATCACAAATATCCCCCCTCTCTCCTCTCTCTCTCTCTCTCTCTCTCTCTCTCTCTCTCTCTCTCTCTCTCTCTCTCTGTCGCTATTGGTCATCGCCTCTGAGAAGTCTTCCGTGAAGCATCTGGAATCCATATAGAGCTGATTAATGTGGGTTTTTGCTGGTTATCCTACACTCTTGTGTTCAATTGTAGGTGTCTACAGGAGAGCGTCAATTAGGAGTTCGTCCTTGCTTCTCGAGCAGTGCCCAGCATGCTTTGCTCATTTTAGATGGATTGTGTGATAGTAGGCATTGGGAAATTAACTTGTTTTCTTCAGGCACTAATAACAAAGAACGCATTAACCCAGAATGTTGTGATAAAAAGTAACAGTAATAAGATGTATAATAGTAGTAATAAAAAGGATATAACTAATAATTTTCCCAACACTACCGATTTTTTTACTTTTCGACAATTTAACTGAATATTATTTCTATTGAATTTAAAAACACAATTGAATTTTGCATATTTTTTTTATTTTGATTTGCATACCAAGTCATAATTCAGACTTATTGTTATAAACTTTGACAGAAATTTTGATTCAAAATATTACATTTGATAACAATCCATTACGTT
>CM042155.1:48477736-48500236 GCA_023376005.1 Doryteuthis pealeii
CTCGGGAACCTTCTTGTTATCGGGAGCGTTCATGGACATTTAAAACCAACCCTTTATTCAATCTACGGCAGTAGGCTGTTTTCATTCTGTTAACCATGACTAGGTACAAGGTACTTGTCACTTAGAACTGTCTTACCTCAACGCCTATATCCACTATGCCATGTGTCCAATTGGATGAATTCAGAAATAATTAGAAAAAGAATTTAAGCGGGCATTTTTGGGAACTATCGGATGAATTAACAAAATTTTATCTGTATGTAGATATTGTATTAATATTGAATATTTTCTGTGTAACGATTCCATTTTTTAAGGTTGATGGGAAAATATAGTCATGATTGGTTAAACATTTACAAATGAATCCAATTTTGGCATTAGATAACCCACAAGGGGATAATATGCCATTAAAGAAATAAACCAAACTAAAACAAATGGATTCAATTTTGGCATTAAATGACCCATAAGGAGTAAATATGCTATTAAAGAAATAAACCAAACTTAACCATGTGGAAGGTTTTCATTATAAAATTGATCTAATAAGCATTATAAAAGCACGTAATAAAGACAAAGAGAATTGAGAGCTTAGACTCAACTCAGCTGATCTATTTATATAAATTTTATATAGAACCAAACTCAGAAAGAAGAATTTATTTATATAGAACCAAACTCAGAAAGAAGAATTTATTTATATAGAACCAAACTCAGAAAGAAGAATTTATTATATAGAACCAAACTCAAGAAGAAGAATTTATTTATATAGAATCAAACTCAGAAAGAAGAATTTATTTATATAGAACCAAACTCAGAAAGAAGAATTTATTTATATAGAACCAAACTCAGAAAGAAGAATTTATTTATATAGAATCAAACTCAGAAAGAAGAATTTATTTATATAGAATCAAACTCAGAAAGAAAATTTATTTATATAGAACCAAACTCAGAAAGAAGAATTTTATTTATATAGAACCAAACTCAGAAAGAAGAATTATTTATATAGAACCAAACTCAGAAAGAAGAATTTATTTATATAGAACCAACTCAGAAAGGAATTTATTTTATAATAGAACCAAACTCAGAAAGAAGAATTTATTTATATAGAAACCAAACTCAGAAAGAAGAATTTATTTATATAGAACCAAACTCAGAAAGAAGAATTTATTTATATAGAACCAAACTCAGAAAGAAGAATTTTTTTATAGAACCAAACTCAGAAAGAAGAATTTATTTATATAGAATCAAACTCAGAAAGAAGAATTTATTTATATAGAATCAAACTCAGAAAGAAGAATTTATTTATATAGAACCAAACTCAGAAAGAAGAATTATTTATATAGAACCAAACTCAGAAAGAAGAATTATTTATATAGAACCAAACTCAGAAAGAAGAATTTATTTATATAAGAACCAAACTCAGAAAGAAGAATTTATTTATATAGAACCAAAACTCAGAAAGAAGAATTATTTATATAGAACCAAACTCAGAAGAAGAATTTATTTATATAGAACCAAACTCAGAAAGAAGAATTATTTATATAGAACCAAACTCAGAAAGAAGAATTTATTTATATAGAACCAAACTCAGAAAGAAGAATTATTTATATAGAACCAAACTCAGAAAGAAGAATTTATTTATATAAACCAAACTCAGAAAGAAGAATTATTCTATTTCTACTATAAGAGTAATGTCTAATTTATTAATGTTAACTGTTAAATTAGACACTGCATTGTTATTGTCTGTAACTTTAAAAAGAGCCATTAACATACCAAGATATTTGGGGACAATTTAACTCATTCTTTGTGTTGGTTTGTTTGTTTTACGGCATTTCAACCCTTTTCGGGTCATTTAATACCGAAAACAAGTTGTTTTGATAAAGATGTTTCAAGTTTTTAATATCTTCAAATTGGTATAAAGGATTTTCATTAATTTCATTCGGTTTGGTTTGTTTACTTGTATATCAACCCTTTCCGGGTCATTTAATACCAAAAAACTTTTAGAGTGAGATAAAATTGGATACTCAAGTTTCCATTACAGGTGTAATTTTTTCGATGTATTTTATATCCGATTCATAATTTTCGATATATTTTTATTTCTCTCACGAAAGATAAAGTATCATCCATGTTAATATTCTCAAACAGATCCCTCATATTATTTGCGTTGAAATATTTCTTTCTGATTGGAGCGAAAACTGCACACACCATGAGGCAATATTTGATAGTGTAGGGTGTTTGGCATTTCCCACAGCGTGGTTGACCCTCCTGCTTGAGCATAGAAGAGTGTGTACGTCTTGTATGGTCAATGCTCACCCAACAGTTTGGACCTGGCTTTCTCAGATTATTACTTGTTCTGATCGCTGGTTTATTTCCTGCGCTCGGGATGCTTCAACAACAAAGAGGCAGTGGAAGTTTCAGCGTAGATATTATTTGGAGAATAAAAACTTGTATCAGCGTGGAGTAGTGGCAAGAAGGTGGCTTCAGACATTGCAATAACAAGAGTAAAGACTTCGGTTATTTTTATTGGGTGGTAAGAAAGAATGTGATTTGAATATTTATATCAATATCCTTACTTACTTGTATGAATAATGCAATCATACTAGATTTACTTTACCGTCTGAGTAATATTCTTTAATAAATCGTTTTCCTTGCCAAATAATTGATTGTATCCCCTGCAGGATGGGTAAGACCCTCCGATATGACACTAAACTCTTTCTGGTGGTGAATCTCCAGTTCTCGATCTGTGAGTAGTGTGAAATGGCCGTTCATTGTCATTACTCGCAGGTCAACTTTGGCCATGAGTCGCTTCTTTTGAATATGTACACAATTTGAAGACAAAATAATCATCTTTCTTTTTCTTTTTTCCCGCTGTATTATTTTAGAATAAATATATTAAGGAGCATGTGTTAAATAGCCCTTCTTAATTATTATATTCTTACTTGGGTCTCTCTCTCTGCTATCCCGGCTGTGCTCTCTCTCTCTCTCTCTCTCTCTCTCTCTCTCTCTCTCTCTCTCTCTCTCTCTCTCTCTCTCTCTCTCTCGTCTTCTGGGCTAGGCTTGGAGTGATCCATTGTTCGGCAAAAGCCTTTTGGAACTGACGAATTGTACTCTACATTCTCAAAATATTGAAAAGATCTTTTACTCACCCTAGAATATATAAGCAGACTGTATTTCTCTATCTTTTCGCCCTCTTTCAGTCCGTGGATTCTAAGCCAATCAACCAAGTTAGACATAAATCCGGAGAGTATCAGGAGAGATCGGCATCTCATAGTCCAGTATTCGACAAAAGCATTTGAAACTCCACGTTGCCAAAATATTGCAAAACATTTGACTCACCATAGTAAGATAAAAGCAAACTTGAAGAGGACAATGAAGAACTCAAAAATAGAAACCAATCGAAGAATTATTCCTTTCATTTTTCTTTTTTTCAAAGACTCCTTTGCCAAAATGCGCAACTGGTATTTGATCTTTGACATCACATAAAAATGTCGAGACTGTCGCAAATCGTCTACTCGAGGGAAGATAACAGTTATTAAATTTCTACATCGTTACCAAAATATTGCGAAGGTTTTTACCCAAGTATTGTTATATAACCCTGTAGGGATTATCTTCCCACTGAGTTGTCGCTTGTTCTCACCAGGGGCTAGAGTATTTAAGCGCCTGGTTCAAACGTCTCTTCCCCTCTTTTTCCGGTTGCTCGACTACGAGACACATGGGTTAGTTATGGTCTACCCCTTCTCGTTGGGGCTTCGTCCCCCATTACTGTAAGTGAATTATACAGCATGGACTATTCTTAGTCTCATGTCTGTACTTTTATGTTTATCTTTTTACCATTCATGAATGTGTCTTTATCTTTCTACATGTAACTTTGTTTTACCTATGTATTATGTACCCTTTTATCCATGTGCTGTATACGTATTAAATGTTTTGTTTATCAAACCTTGTCGGAGTTTGTATCTTCAAGTGCATATCACTTTCCATCTTACAACCCTTACGTAACGGATATATAATTGTGAGAGTAAACGAGAAGATGAGATGGGCTCTTACTTTTCTGCTTGTTCTTCTTGTCGCTGGCCATTTTCTTCTTCTGGGCTGATTCCTTCTTTTGAGCTGGGTCGTCTGTGCTCATTTCTTGTTTGTAATAAATAAGCAAGACTCTATTGTTTTTAGACGTCTATTATTTATTACAAAAAAAAACAAGCCCAAAAGGGTTTTCAACCGCGGTGAGAAGTCAGCATCTTTAGAGCGAATATCCTAACGTCTGATCCCCCTCAGCTAACAGCCAGCGTCTCCTTAACTAACTTAATTTCTGTTCTCACACCTTCCAATTGGCAGACGTTGGAGGGAGGGGTCAAGTAAAGGTTACCTGCCAATAATAACTATAACGGCTAACGGTAACTTTCCACTTAATTACCTCCGATTTTGAATCTTCAACGAACTTCAATTCAAAATCTAACTACACTTACTAACATAATTCGTAGGCTACCCATGAATTATGTAACAGTATGTTTTAATTTTTTGGTGGTCTAATGGTTAAAGTCATGGGAAATGGACCCGTCGCCCCCGATTTCAAATCCTGGACGTGGTAACTGCATTTCACTAATACCCTTGGGAAAGGTATGAATCCTATTCTTCCTCCAGCTATGGGTAAATAGTAGGGCAGACTGGGCTCTTTAACCTTGGTTAGGCAACCGGCCTAGGAGAAGGAAAACTTTAAATTAAAACCAGTTGAACACCGCTTAAGAAATTGACCTTGTGTAACATCCTGCTCGCGCGGAGGGGTTGGTATGTGTAATATATATATATATATATATACATATATTATAAAATGGCTACAAGGGATAACCTACTCGAGTTTCACCATAAGGATCTTCAGGGTTAAATTCACTGAATTAATCGAGACACAATGAACACACACGTGAAATCGACTGCTATTAATCCGTGTCTCGATTAATTCAGTGGATTTAACCCTGAAGATCCTTATGGTGAAATTCGAGTAGGTTATCTCTTGTACCCATTTTATAATAAATTTGCTCTACTTAGTATTGAGCACTTTAATTTTTGTTAAATTGGTAAATGAATATGTTTTAATTTTTTTCTCTCCGAGTGACACCGAATATCCCTGCTAGTCTATAGCTAATATGTTGTCTTTATTCATTCATTCAGTTGTTTAGTTATTTTGATGTGGATTTATTTTCAAAACCTAGAAAACTCCTTGGTTAAGAAATGTATTTATTTCACGAAAACTGACATGGTATCAGATGTGGTTTCTTTAAAAGGAGATTGTTACTATGTCTACTTGACGCATGAAAACCTTATGTCACGCGCATGCGCCAAACTTTGAATTCGGTGTCCGTTTTTTTTTAAATCTTTATTTTGTTTCTGAGAGTTATTGCAAGAGTAGTTTCTTTTTTTTTATATTTTAACAAAGGACAGAAATTATTTTGGATTTCAATCATTTTGTCGACTAAGAAAATGAAAGAAAGACACGTTTGAGGATTGTGATAATGTACGTATTCTTTTCAGCGCCAAATATATACCAGGATTTTGAATACGGAAAATAAAAAGGACAATGTACAAGAACTTTCTTACATATATATATATATATATATATATAATATATATATATATATATATATATATATATAATGTTTGTGTGGTACCTCAAATAAATAATGGCCATGTCGTTTTGCCAGGAAACAAGGGAAATAAAAATAAGAGAGAAGGGGGGAAAGTGAGAGGGGGTAGTAGATAAAAGTGAAGAAGATATAGAGTGGAAAGAGGGAAGATAGAGGAAGTGTAGAAAGGAAAGAAGGAAGATGGAGGTGAGAGATGGGGGAGAGGGCAAAGATAAAGAAAGAAAGAGTTACATAAAAGATTATACTTAATATACATTTTGAACTATTTTGCAATTACTCTTAAGTATCAAACGTTGTATTCGTTAAATGATCACATTGTGGTATATCCATAAGTTCCACTAGTTGTTATTATTACTACTATTATTGTTATTGTTTAACTCCTTGAGAGTTTTCGCAATCGAATTAGCTGGTGGTCTTTTAATGGAGGCTGAGTGACAACAAGTCTCCTTTATGTTTCAGGACTATTCTGAGTATTATTGCTGGTCTTAACAGCCCTGTTGTTTAGATGGTCTCGATTCTTCCTCTGATTTCCAATTTATTTAGATTGTTTTCCAAACACTTGACGGCCATTCCAAGAGTACCAATTACAATTGGTACGACATTTACTTTCATGTTCCACTTTATTGATCTTACTGCGTTTGGCTATACCGCACTTGACCCTCCTCTATTTCTTGTAAGTTGTCTTGTTAATTGTTTTGTAACTTATTATTTCCGTGTTTTGTATGTATCCGTTTGTCCAGATACTGATGCTAAATAAATATATCAAGTACTAATTTCTTATGTGTATCATTTCACCTCGACGATACAACATTCCATATTTTGATATTTCTATGGCAAAGTCCAGTTATTTTTCCTATTAATTCAGTTTCTCTCAATGGTCTGCAGGAACCGCAAGTTCCACGAGTTGGCGATTTTTTTCCATGGTAACTATAACAAGGTCCGGTCTTCTGTCCGGAATCGGATGATCCATTTTTATCTCCGAATCTTAGAGAATGGTTGGGTCTTATTTTCTAGGACAGATTCTTGTCTCTTCATAAATCATTTGTTTGTCTGTTCAATATTCAGTTAATTACACAATTCTAAGTGGGTCACTTCTCCTCACCTAATCGTATTTGCTCTTTTACCCCTGGACCATTTCATCAACATCAACTTGTTATTCTTTTGAGGATTATCTATTCTAATTTATACCTAATTGGTTTTTATCGTGTTGTTCCGGAATACTATCAAGATTGATTCAGTTTCTTCTAAATAGCCGTGTCTAGTATTATTACTAGCAAATATATGCACCCTCCGGGTGATAGTATTTAAGTTTTAATATAATAAAATATATTAAATTAGAAAGGCTGATGAAACTGAATAAGAATGCAGATAAAAAGATTTTGAACAGAGGGGGTATGATTGAAAAATAGAACAACTTTGAAACTAACTCTTCCATCATTTTACATTACTCCGTCTGTCTTTGTTAAATTTTCTAATTTAACTATTTAGTTAAGATAGAAAGTAAAGAATAATATTACAGTTATTTCTTCTTGTTAATGGATTTCTTTTAAGATTTATTCCTGAGATTTTTGTTCGTATTCAATAAGATAAAACTAAACAATTAGAAATCAATAATACTAAGGATATATTTATTAAAATCAAATTTTTAATATCAAAATGCAAATTAGCCTTACCATTCACACTGTAATCCGCTATTTTGTTGTATATATAAATACAATTGCATGTTATTAGTATGTAGATATGGTCAATAGTCTTAATGATGTAAAACAATTTTATTAATAATTGGGTTTTAAATAAAAATAAAATCGTGGAGAATGTGATGTAAATAACAAAGGAATTGTGATTTGTATAGTAATATAGTTTCGGTTACAGACAGAAAAACTCACAATCTCCATTATAATAAGATTATTTACTCCTTTTGAGTTTTCACATCAGCATTAGCTGATGGTCTTTCACTAGAGTCTGAGTGACAGCAAGTCTCCTCAGGTTTCCTGGACTCTTCTGAGTATTCTGGCAGATTGCAGCAGTGCAGCGTTCTGGGTGGTATCAATCCTTCCTCTGATTTCCAGATTTTCCAAACCCTTTTCCAATCCTTTTGGGACCGTTCTAAGTGCACCAACTACAATTGGTATAACTTTGACTTTCATATTCCATAACTTTTTCAGTTCTCTGGCAAGGTCCAGGTATTTATCCATTTTTTTTTTTTTCATTTTTCTTCGGCTTCATCCTGTGATCTGCGAAACTGCAAAATCCACCAGTTGACAAGTTGTTAATTTTCTATGTACTTTTATGGTAGCATTAATTGCAATATATTTCAGTAGTAATATTACTTAAAGATGTATTTCTATAGAAACATTATTTACAATGCATTTCTATAGAAACATTATTTACAATGTATTTCTATAATACTATTATTTGCAATGTATTTCTATAGTAACAATATTCATCAGTGTATTTCTATAGTAAGATTATCTACAATGTATTTCTATAGTAAGGTTATCTACAAGGTTATCTTCAGTGTATTTCATAGTAAGGCCATCTTCAGTGTATTTTATAGTAAGTTATCTACAGTGTATTTCTATAGTAGATTATCTACAATGTATTCTATAGTAGATTACCTACAGTGTATTTCTATAATACTATTTGTAATGCATTTCTATATTAACCGTATTTGCAATATGAACCTAGTCAATACTTAGGAGGGTGACCACTTAATAATAGTAGGTAATGTACGCAACTTGAAGCCACTGTGCCAGACTTAACAAAGTTTAGTAAATAACAAGTTAAGCAAGGATTGACCTGGTCAATACTTAGATGGGTGACCAATTAATAGCAGGTAGTATATATAACCTGGATCCTATGTGCCAGACTAAACAAAGCTTTGTAAATAACAAGTTAAGCAAATATTAAACTGGTTAATACTTAGATGGGTGACTACTTAATAATAGCAGGTAGTGTATATAACCTGAATCCTATGTGCCAGACTAAACAAGGTTTAGTTAATAACGGAAGAGATTTCTTGATTTATGAAAAATGTCCCCAGAGAATTTTCCCGCGCGAATAGTTTTTTTCTGAGAAGAACGGAAGTGCGTCTAGCTATGAACATTGATCGAGAACATTTTTCAAATATCTGAATTTATTGTTGAAAATAAAAACATTCTTTAAATAATATTCGTGATATTAAATGTGATCTTTATTGATTTTTGCTAAAAGATCTTGGAAATAAAATAAATAAGTATCTCACTAACAAGCTAAAGCGGCAATTCGTCATGTCGTAGTTGTATCAATGTGTTACATAATAATTGGATCCCTAATACATTTTTAAGGTATTGTAGAAATCATTATGGCGATCAGTACAGCTGATGGCCTTGAGAGTGAGTGACAGCGTTTGACCTCACTCTGACCTTGCTATCTGGGGATAGACCGTGAGAAACGGAACCCCGATAGAAAGCCCCCTTCCGGTTTAAGGATACTAAGTAAGTAACTTAGTCAGTTAGAAGTTAGAAGCCAAGCTAGAAAGATGTGAGTCTCACTGCGCAGATTATCTGGTCTGGGGATCTACGAATAAAGTAACATCATCGTAAATCGAAGTCTTGTGTTTATTACTAAAAACTAACAATGACACAGGGCTTCTGATAACAAGAAATCCCTAGCAACAGAAACCAGACCCGGAATCCTCAATAGAAGACCAGACGAGACCTTAGAAGATATACCAGACCAAGATAGATGATAGACGATCAGAAGCAAACGCCGGCCAGGAGAATAGTCGACCAGAGTAAGAATTAAAGAAATATATAACGTTATATGCTGATTTGGCTTAGTGAAAAGACCAGTATATAACATATACCTATTTAGTGCCGGTAAAGAAGGCGCTATGCAACAAATGCTACTGTATGGCTGCACCACCTGGACCGTAACAAAACGCATAGGGAATAAACAAGATGGGAGATGCACACGAATGCTACATGTCATCTTAAACAAATTGTAGAAACAACATCTCACAAGAAAGCAGCAGTACGGCAACTTTCCCGTTATTACACAAACCATCTGAGACATGCTGGACACTCCTGGAGAACCAAGGAAGAAGTCAAAAGCGACGTTCTCCTGTAGAAACCAGCACATGGAAACGCCAGCGCGGGTCGTCCAGCAAAGACTCACATAAACCAAGTCTGCACGATATAGACGGTTGGCGAGAGATTATCATGGATATTCGTGCTGCTAACACGACATGATAATGTATCTGCGTGGGTTGTGTTCCAAGAGACAAAGCAAATGTCTGAAACCGCGATTACTACCGAACCTTTTTTTTTTGCCCACAGTCCTATCAAATACGAATAATTCTTACAGATCTATTTGACCTACAGATGGGACCCTAATAGGTACTACCACTCTGTGGCAGAGTGGACCTTGAAGTAACGGCAATGAAGGTGTACTTCATTCTGCCCAGAGCTTCAAACTTCACCATTAGATGCATTTTAATGTCATACACGCTCAGTCACCGTCTTCTAGCAGAGCTCCAAAATTGGAACCTCACCACTAGATGCAGTTTAACGTCATACCCAGGACTCCCCTTTTGGGGGGAATGGGAGGTCTTAGCCTCCTTTACAGAGTGATGTGTTCCAACAGAAACCACGATTACTGCCAAACCTTTCGCCTTCGTTGTACATTCATATTTACAATATCTGCATAGTTATTTCTTAATAGTTTGTTTTTGCTGGGGGGGGGGGTTGTGTGTTTTTGTTTGTTTTTTTTTTTCCTTTTTTATTGTTTTTTTTTTTTGCACGGTCTTACCAAATACGAATAATTTTAAACAGATCTATTTGATATATAGATGGGACCCTAACAGGTACTACCACTCTGGGTCAGAATGAATGGCAATGAAGGGATTCTGTACATTACCCAGAGCTTCAAAATTGGAACCTCGCCACTAGATGTAGTTTAGCGTCATACCCAGGACACCTCTTTCTTGGGATGGGCGGTCTTAGCCTCCTCAACAGTGTATATATATATAAGCTGTGCCGACAAGGCGGGAATATTTTAGATTCTAATAATATTAAATCTTTCAGTTTGCCAAAGAGTTATGATACAACAAAGATGACTGCCTTGATTTTATGAATTATGGCGACTGGGATTTGTCCGGTGCCAAAATTCCACTGATAAGACACAACAACCATTTAAGACAACCAACAATAAATAAAGATCAAGCAAACTTGAAATATCTAAATTTATTGTTGAAAAGAAGACATTCCTTATATGGTTGAAGACACTGGATAATATTATCATGTTATAATACTTTTGGGTCAAAACGATTTTTATTGATTTTCTCAAAAGGATATTCGGAAGAAAATAATTTTTAAAAAATATTTCATCTACCTATCAAACGAGGTACAGGATATCGTAATTTGCATCTTGTTGAAGAACACAATTGTAACCCCAAGGATATATATATATAATATATATATATATATATATATATATATAATATAATAATATATAATATAATAATATAATAAAAATTCGAAGGCAATACAATGCGTAAAAAATAAAGACAAAAAGATGTTTTATATGTCTAATCGATTTCAAAGCAAAGCTTTATCATCAGAGTGTATTTTCAGAAATGACGTGCTTATGTTTTTTATTTGTGTGGTTATAATTTCTCTTTTATTTCCTTTTCCTCTCCTTTTTTCCTCTCTTTCTTCTTCTCCTCCTTTATGAATGGGCGAATAACTGTAATTTCTTATTTCTCTCTTTTTTTTTTCTTTTTTTTAAAGTTTGTTGAGAACAAGGCTGACCGGATGTCAGCCTTGTAAGATGTTGCAATATGTTGCGACCGTGTGATGTCAAAATTTTTTTGAAAACAAAAATGAACAAATAAATAAAAACCGTTAATAGAAAAATTGTTTTACATACTTAGCTTTTGTTTCTTTTTTTCTTTTTTTTAAAGAAAAAAAAAGAGAGAAATAAGAAATTACAGTTATTCGCCCATTCATAAAGGAGGAGAAGAAGAAAAGAGGAAAAAAAAGGAGAGGAAAAGGAAATAAGAAGAGAAATTATAACCACACAAAAAAAAAAAACATAAGCACGTCATTTCTGAAAAATACACTTTGATGATAAAGCTTTGCTTTGAAATCGATTAGACATATAAAACATCTTTTTGTCTTTATTTTTTACGCATTGTATTGCCTTCGAATTTTATTATTTTATAATATACTTAACAATGCTTCAAGCAAATTACCAATTACTATATATATATATATTTCTTTGTTGGGGT
Source organism: Doryteuthis pealeii (assembly GCA_023376005.1). Lineage (NCBI taxonomy): Eukaryota > Metazoa > Mollusca > Cephalopoda > Myopsida > Loliginidae > Doryteuthis > Doryteuthis pealeii. The sequence goes on from CM042155.1 coordinate 48,489,635, forward strand.
ACCAAGTTACTTGGTACAAGGTGATAGAATCACCTAGGCTGGTCCTATTCTCTAACAGTAGTTTGTTGTAGAGTTCAGGTTCCGTATAAGAGCTCAATGCTTAATTTTTATAAACGGAACAAATTTATTTGTGAATACAAAAGCCTTAACTAAACATGGGTATCGTGATTATGGACCATTTCCACTCGTGGATATCTGAGGCCCACCGAGCTTCGTCAGACCACGTTTTTATTTTATTCAGACCCTTGAAGTTTACGATTCTTTCATAGCTACTGATTCATAGCTAATGGCTTGTTAATTCTATCATATTTGCTGTTCATTCTGTTTGTAAATTATCAACTCTAACAAACATAAATTAAATTTCCTTCGTTAATGAGATTTACTTTCTATAAAAACAGCAGAAACTAGCTAATAATGAACTCAGTCTATTAATAATCTCTTTCATTTCTGGTTTAGAAACGAGATTATCTAGAATCATGGTAGGAGACAAATAAATAGATTAGAAAAGGACTGCATATATATATATATATATATATATATATATATATATATATATATATATATATATATATAAAGTAAGCTTAATAAGTCAGACTATCTAACTTGGTTTCTCCTAATTTCTCCATTAGGATAAACCAAGTTAGATAGTATCTTGCTCATTAGACTTACTTTTTTATCTATTGGCTCTACTTAGTGAATTGAGCACTATAGTATAATTGCCTTAGGCGACTCTTTCGTTATTTTTCTTTTGGTCATTATAATAATACCGACTGATTATTCTCAAGAGGGGGGGGCATATGATTTGGTCTTTTCTTGTTTTTTTATGTATTTTTTTCTCCATGCAAAAAATTGTATTGTGGAATTACAAATTATAGTGCCGGGAATGTTTTTCATACTGTCAAAGTTTAGAAACAAAAATAGATTATATATATATATATGTATGTTTTGTTTTTTGTTAAGAAAAACTATGACGTGTATTCCGAGTAGTTCCATTTTTAGAAAAAAATGGAATTTAACTTCAAATACGACCTATATTTTCACATTTCAATAGAATCAGTGTAATCTTTTTTTCGGAATATCACGGTAATACAAAATAGAAGCCAAGGCCTGATTGGTGTTTTTCGTGACTCGTTAACGGAAAATGACGGAAATTAACGATACCAAAATTTTAATCCAAACGAGATAAAGCATCTAAAACAAAGAAATGCAACAACCCCCACCCACCCCCTCGAAAAGCCAAAGAATTTGACATTAGAGAACTTTTACCTTTTTTTTTCTCGTTTCATTTTAAATACAACATGGAAACAGGCGTAAATTTAGGGGAGACAAAGAGAGAATTGAATTTTTACCTTTTTCTCAATTTGTTTACATTACTTAGAGACGGGATCTAAATACAATATTTCTTTTTCTCGTCCCCCCCTCTCTCTCTCTCTCTCTCTCTCTCTCTCTCTCTCTCTCTCTCTCTCTCTCTCTCTCTCTCTCTGTTTTTATACCTTACTCGGTTTCTTGCCTCATTCCCTTCCTCACCGTACTCTCTTTTTTTTCACCTGAGTCATTTTTTCCGCATTAGACCGTTTCTCGCTATACGCGATTCTTTCTTTTTCTCGCCTTACACTCTTTCTCGCCTTCCTATCTTTTTTCACCTTTACCTTCTTTTTTACACTTTACTTTATTTCTTGCTATACCCTCCTCACTTTTTCTTGCCTTGCTCACTTCTTTTCTTTTTCCTGTTTTATTCTTTTTTCCGCCTTACTTTATTTCTTCGATGTAATCTTCCTTTTTCTCGCCTTATTCTCTTCTTTTTTCGCCTTATTCTATTCTTTTTTTCGCCTTACTCTCTTCTTTTTTCTCGCCTTACTCTCTTTTTTTCGCCTTATTCTCTTCTTTTTTCGCCTTACTCTCTTCTTTTTACGCCTTACTCTCTTCTTTTTTCGCTTTATTCTCTTCTTTTTTTTTCGCTTTATTCTCTTCTTTTCCTCGCCTTATTTTCTTATTTTTTTCGCCTTATTCCCTTCTTTTTCTCGCCTTACTATCTTCTTTTTCTCGCCTTACTCTCTTCTTTTTCTCGCCTTATTTTCTTCTTTTTTCGTTTTATACTCTTCTTTTTCTCGCCTTATTCTCTTCTTTTTCTCGCCTTACTCTATTTCTCGCCGTACTCTCTTTTTCTCGGTTTACTTTCTTTCTTTCCACTTTTTTTCCTTTCTATTCATTCTACTCTCTTTTTTGTACTCTTTTTCTTTTTTCTTTCTTTCTTTTTTCATTCTCGCCTACATACTTTTTTTCTCACCTTATTTTTTTCTCTTTTTCTTACCCGCTTTCTTTTTTCTTTCTTTTCATTCTACTTTCTTTCTTTTTTTGTTTTACTCGTTTTCACTCTCCCTCTCCCTCTCCCTCTCTTCATCACGGGTAATATTTATTATGGTAATCACCCGACTATGGTGCGACTATTATTTTGGGAGAAAGAATTATTACACCGAGATATTTTCTTTTACGACATGTTTATCTTTCTTCCGGAAAATCCATACAAGAAAAAATCTAAGATAAAGAAAAAAATAAAAATAAAATAATACCAGCGAAAAATCCACAGACGACAAAATTGGTTCCAATTTACCTATTTTCTTCGACTATATAAATTACGACTACGCAAATGTTTTTATTAAATTCTTCCATCATGGCCACAGGACTCGGGATATCTATAATCATCACCATTTCTGACTTCTGTTCAATTGTTATTACGGCTTTGAGTAATGAAACCCCAAGATAAGAAATTTCCTGAGGAATGTGTCATAAGTTCCTCGCAGGGAAGTAAAACAATTATTGAGCGATCGAAATAACAGATTTTATAATATTTACATAATAGAAAACAGATGGAAATATATATAGCTGAATAGAAATTGACATGAACCAAGAGATGTGATTATCTAAAGATAGATAAATTAGAAATACACACACACATACACACACACACACATACATATATATATAATATATATATATATATATATATTCTTTGGAGGGGTACCAATTCCTTTGGTATTAGGATGATTCTAAACTGATTCTTTCCTCCAACTGTTGGGTGTTGCAAGGTTCAGGTCCGATTTGAGAGCTCAATGTTTAATTTTTATAAACAGAGCAAAGTAATTTGTAAAGAAAAAAGGCTTAAAGACCATAATCGCTGAATATTAGGTCTTTAAGCCTTTTTTCTTTACAAATAATATATATATATATATATATATATATAGGTACGACTCCAATTAAGCACTTATTCTCCCAAAAATTATCGGCAAAAAGCCATTCAAAACAAACCGTGTTTACAACTTATCATATCGTCGTGTAATAAAAGTCACTAGAAGTGGAATATTAACCTACTCTAAACAAATCATAAAATCTAAGAAGTCCGTTTAGTGTAGAGGTTATGGGATCGGCCTGTCAGCTTGGCAGTCCGGTTTCAAATCACGCACAGGGCGGTCTTCCGATCTATAGCTCTGCTGATGAGGCCTAATAGGCCGAAATGTACATACAGAGATTGATTTTTCTCGATTTGTTTAGCCATACATTTAATAGGTATTCCCGCCTAATTCATTATTAATTAATTAATTTTCAAAATTAGGTACGACTCCAATTAAGCACTTATTCTCCCAAAAATTATCGGCAAAAAGCCATTCAAAACAAACCGTATATATATATATATATATATATATATATATATATATATATATATATATATACAATACTATACTATACAAAACGTAACCCTTTGGGTCACCCATTGAGCTCTGGGTAGATAATTGAGATTAGGGAAAAGTGAGTTTGCAAAGCGAATTAATTTTTTTAAATAAATACGGCCGGTCAAAACATTAGTCATTTTGTAAGATTTCTAAGAAAGGGACCTAATTTAAGCTTCAGATTGCTGCTTATGAAATTTAACATACAAATTCATTTCAAATTCTCTCTCTCTCTCTCTCTCTCTCTCTCTCTCTCTCTCTCAGAGAGATTAACATATATAACGAGGAGGGGATCAAGATATACATAAAGAGGGGGAAAGTGATGGGCAGAATATAAAGTAAGGGACGAGTCTGCTTTTTACTTAATTGCAAATGATGACTAATTAGAAACAATTTAAAATGGAAATTTTTCAAACATAACTCAATCCTGAAAGTAAGGTATAATTTATAACTTTCGTGTCATTAAACTAAACAGTAAAAAGCCTTTATAAAACAAGTATTGATTTGCTCAGCTATTATATATATATATATATATATATATATATATATATATATATATATATATATATATTTGTATATGTATAAGTATTAACTTACCGGTGGGTATAAGAACGATCGTTGGAAGCGCACAATATCCAGAGGCTAAGGTTGAGAAAAAACAAATACAAAGTGCTCAGTACAATGTAGAGCATAAATTTATTTTAAGAATGGAAATGAGATTACTCATTTCCATTCTTAATATATATAATATATATATATATATATATATATATATATATATATATATAAGTTAAAATAGCGTGGGTTGGTTACTGGCAGTTTCTCGTCTATGCGATTTTGAAACCAAGTGCTTAGATATAAATGCTTTATCCACAATATTGAGCACAATATACTTATAAATATACCACCGTACATCATATATATATGTGTGTGTGGAAATAGAAAAATAATATTCTCGCCCTCACCCTAGCAAAAGAAATCACACACTCCGGACAGAGAAATATAGATGAACAAACGAAGGAAAAGACTTTAAATTTCTTCATTTGCATCAGGTAATAATTTATTTCAACTACTACAAGCTTAGGTCGTTATAGCATCTTCAGACACAGAACAAAACAAGGTTAGTACTAACTTTTCCAGAATATTTTTAATATGTTTTTCTGTTATGTTTTTTTTTTGTTTTTGTTTTTTTTGTTTTTTTGGGAGTCTTTGTGATTTTGGGTGGTTGAGTAGATGGGATGGGCTAGACAGCGGGAGGAAGTAAAGAGAAGCGCAGTAAAAAGAAGGATGAATTAAGTGAATTGGTTACTAAACACATCTAGCGGTGGGGAGTCCCCATTCTAGGCATGTTCATCCCGTGGAACTCAAAGTAGGTACAAACTATAATCACGTATTTTTTGTAGGAGGTTGTCACGGCTGAAATGTCTATCCACTAACTTAAGTAAAATCCTACCTATGTTTATTTTAGATAGTTTACAGAGAGGTTGATTGAAGCAGGTGGCTTTTCATCTTCTGTGTTCTGGGGATCTATTGTTGTTATTTTTGTTTTGTTTTGTTTTTTTTGTCTTGATATACTTATAATTTGTGTGAAGTCACTTCTATGTAGGTCTTTATTGTAGAATTATTTGCTTTCATCAACTATTTTTCTTTGTTTGTGAATAATCAGTTCATCCTTGTGTTTACTGCATTCGGTATTTGTATGGTGATGAACGTTGGGTGGTTTGAAGAATTTTGGGTGAATATTGGAGGTATTACAATCATTTCATTCTCAAATTCCACACAAAAACGGCCTTGTCGAAACAATTCTGGAAGTTGAAAACAATCTCACCTCATATGTCACTTCGAAGACAATCGGAAGACCTAGGTCCCCACAAACTTTAAAAGTGCCCATTATGTTTAAAAGAAAAATATGAATTATTAAATTTAGAGACGAAAAACAACTGCTAAACAAGGTCAACGAATTAATATTCTGGTACAGAAACAAAAATAAATATAAACTTCAATAATTAGAAGATAAGAAAATTCGCTGATACATGCGGTTATCTAATCAAATCAGAAAATGACGAATATCAGAATACTTATGGTTTAAATCATTATTGTTACCACCTTGTCATTTATTTTTAATATATCCCTCCTATGAACAAATTAGAAGCTTATGAATACCATAATACACTAATTATTAACATTAATTTCTATCGTAAACAGCTTACTATTATCGTTGGCCTTACTACTACTATTACTATTATTATTATCATTATCATAATTATGAGTGAATATCTTACTATTAATATAACTACAATGTTCACTTTTACGTTAACTACACATATCTCTAATATAAACATTAACTATTTTCACATTATTATTAATAAACATTAACTATTTTCACATTATTATTGTTATCATTATAGTTAACGCCTAGTTTGAGTTACCCGGATTACAAGACCATCATATGATTTCATTAGTGGATAAGTGGAGTTGAAACAGATGAGGGGCCTAAAACACAACCGCAACTTTTCCCGCGACCAGAAACACGAAGTGTCACAAGTTTTTAATTTTGTCTTTGTTTTTACTTTAATTTATTTTACCTCGTATTGTAACGACCTGCCGAAAATCCACCGAATGGGGATCCTCCACCTCTAGATGGGTTTAGTAACATATCCCAACCACGTAATTCATCCTTCCTTTTACTGGACTTCTCCTTACCTCTTGCCCTTCTCTAGCTCATCCCCGCCCCCACCCCCCAAAAAAATCTCACACTAAAAAAACAAAACAAAAAACTCAAACAAGCAAAGAAACACAGCTATACATGTTCAAAAATATTCTGAAAAATCAATACTTTTTGTGTCCGTGTCTGAAGATGGTGTAATGAGCTAAGCTTGTTGCAGTTGACATAAAAATTATTATATGAAGTAAATTTAAATTATTTTCCTTAATTTATTCATCTCTCTCTCTCTCTCTCTCTCTCTCTCTCTCTCTCTCTCTCTCTTCTCTCTCTCTCTCTCTCTTTCTATCTATCTCTCTCTCTCTCTCTCATATATATATATTTTGGGGCTTTAGTGTGAAATAAATATCTTTCTCCTACTTTCTTTCTTTCGTATTATATTTTTTCTGTGTAGCATATATATATATATAACCAAATCCATGTAAAAGAAAGAGGTAATACTTTCGAAATATTGGAACGGAATAAAATAGAACTCAGTACATAATATCCATCACAGTTTCTCATTTATTTCACACATTACTCATTCTTCGCATTAAAACCCAAATATATATATATATATATATATATATATATATTATATATATATATATATATATTAGTCTATTTTTAAACCGTTTTATTTTGTCTTTACTGTTTGATTGTTTAATAAAACAATGTTACGCGATGGAAGAATCATTTTGCCGGACTCTGTACTGTGTACGAGTGATACGGCAAATATATAAAAATAATGGGAAATTTAGTAATTCCAAGGTTATGTTATATTGTGTCATTGTTAATGTTGCTGCTGGAAAAAGAATGATGCAAAATGATGTATGTCATATGTTCCCATGTTTACAAGATAAGTGTTTTTATTTCTAATTGTTTTCCGAGCAGAAGACGGATGGCTTCGCTTACCAAATTTAGAGAGAGGGGGGAAAGCGAAGGAGAGATATTGAGGTTGAGAGAGAAAGAGTAAGACAACTGAGAAAGGGAAAAGTTTAGGAATTGTGAATAGAGGAGGAAGAAAAAGAAGATATAAATGAAAGTAAAAGTTTGGGTAGATTTTCAAAAAGAAAAGGGGTGGATGGAAAAATGGGAATTTGATTTGAAACGAAAAGAAGAAAAAACAAGATTCATTGAAACAGAAAAGTAAAAACGAGAGAGAGAGAGGGGGGAAGAGAGAAAATGGGAAGGACAGAGAGAGGAAGGTGGGGACAAAGATAATTTCTCACTATTTTCCGATATAGTCCTTGCAATTTGTCATATTACCCGCCACCAACTCCACTGTATGTATTTACCCAAACCCCAACGGTAACGGGCAGGATGTGACACAAGGTCAGTTTTTAAGCGGGTTTACAGCTAGTTCGAAGTCAGTTTTCCTTCTCCTAGACAATGAGAACCTAGTCTGCCCTACTATCATCTCACATCTGCGGAGAGAACTGAAGAATAATCAAACTAAGTTCCAATTACCGTCGAATTGGTAAGACACGGCAACAAGCGGTTGTAACTTAATACAAAGCCGTCTTTTTGCAATTCTACTGCAGAATGACAAGGTATTTATAAAACTCCACAATATCATAGAAACCAAGCAACCAATCAGAACTCAAGGAATGGAATGCATGAATGGATCATTCTTGATTTCTATAAATACCAACTGTCTTGGACACTGCTTCAGTTGTGCTTAGCTAGTTGCTGTTATTCAAACCAACAGTAGATTAACTGACTTCAATAAGAACAAATGGATTCATGCCTTTCCCAATCGTATTAGGATGAAGTGAAACGCAAATAGCCCCGTCCAGGGTTTGAACTCGAGTCGCCGTTTCCATTTCCTACGACGATGACCCATATTTTTTTTGTTTTGTTTTGTTTTTGGGGTTTTTTTTTAGGTACCAGGTTTATTAAGTTGGGAGGGTTTATTGTTTTATTGTTTTTTTTTGTTTGTTTTTAGAGGAGGTGGTTGCAATGTTTCTTCATTTAGTGGTGTATATGGAGTTACTATGCTTAGTGTGTCAGTTGTTAGAGAGGTTTAATATATTAGTGCCACGGATAAATGCTCATTCCTCTCTCTCTCTCTCTCTCTCTCTCTCTCTCTCTCTCTCTCTCTCTCTCTCTCTCTCTCTCTTGTGTTTGATGCCAATTGCTTCTTGGATTTGTAGGAGTATTTATTGTTATTAGCAGGACCTGTGGATATACCACAGTATGATAATCTAATTATTACAACGTTTGATATGTTTAATTAAGAGCTATTGCAAAATTGCACAATATGTAAAAAGGATAATATTCTTGATTTAACTCTCTCTCTCTCTCTCTCTCTCTCTCTCTCTCTCTCTCTCTCTCTCTCTCTCTCTCTCTCTCTCTCTCTCTCTCTCTCTTCATTATGTTCGATTGAAACAAATAAGCACTATCACCCCTTCTCTATCTTTCTCCTTTATGATTATATTTTTTTATATTCTGTATAGCATGTCCTTTTCTTCCTTTTCAATAAAAATTGAATGGTCCATTATTTAGCTGAGGTGATGACACTCATAAAAATAAGAATTCTGTGGATAAGCAACACCAGATACTCAGGATTTACATTTTTGCATTTCATCTTGGACGATTTGAACGGTCTGATTTTCAACCAGAGTGTGTTGCAAGATGATAACAAGCGGATTGATATATACATTTTTTATAGAGAATTTTAGAATTATTGACGAAGATTTTCCGTAAATCAACTTTATAAACCCCACCACCACCACCACCACCACCACCACCACTAAAATAAAATAAAATTAACAAACAAAGAAACAAAAACTACAACTATAGCTAGTAATACCATGAAGACAATCATGGATGTGGTCGAAAGCGATTGAGGAAAAATGTGGAGAATCTTATTTACGACTTGGACCCCGATATAAGAAAAATATCATGAGGACTTGAACGTAAGCAATTGAAGATCATTAAGAAGTATACGCGGTATTAAACCAAACTTATATATATATATAACCTACATAACTTTCACCAAAAATGGATCATCAGGGTTAATAGTAATGAATTACTCAATATAATTGATTAAGGACAATCGTGGAAGTGAATAATACAATTATATTATTTGTGTATTTATTTATGATTATTGTATTATTCACTTCCGCATTTGTTCTTAATTCAATAATTAATTCAATGCGATTAGTCCTTATGACACATTTTTGTGAAACTTAAGTAGGTTATCTATCTTTCTATTAAATCCGCTCCACTAACATATTGAGCACTTTCATATTCTTTATAACCTGGCTTATTCGGTTAATAATTGTATCCCCGATCGAAGTTGCGATTAACCCGATATTTGATTCCTCGGTAAGTCTGTATATATATATATATATATATATATATATATATATATATATGTGTGTGTGTGTGTGTGTGTGTGTGTGTGTGTGTGTGTGTGTGTAAGAAAGTTTTATAGAAAAACAACAAGATGTTAAACATTTTTGCTGACAGATATCTATTTCGACATTATGAATATGTCTTTTTCAAAGCAACATTGTAAGCGGAAAAACGAAATGAATATATCAGTAATTACAAGGCAACAAACGCTCTCGATCAGTACCGGAATTTTTTTTTAATTTTTAAAAATACATATTTGTTGTTAAAAATAAAATAAATTTCATACTGTACATAGAAAAAACAAATCTGGAATTACGTAATCATATCACCGGAGTCTCATATTTTCGGATGTAATAAGGATCCCGACTCTGCGAGTTTAACATCATTGCAGATTCATGTTGCTGGACTTGTTACATTTTTAAACTTTCATTTGTAACCGGAATATTTTCCTGAACTTTTTTGATATTCATTTACATTTTTACTACAAACTCTTTTGAGTTTTTATGATAAAAATGCTTAAACATTTTTAAAATAAAATTTATTTTATTTTTAACAACAAATATGTATTTAAAAAAATTTTTTTTTTAATTCCGGTACTGATCGAGAGCGTTCGTTGCCTTGTAATTACTGATATATTCATTTCGTTTTTCCGCTTACAATGTTGCTTTGAAAAATACATATTCATAATGTCGAAACAGATATCTGTCAGCAAAAATGTTTAATATCTTGTTGTTTTTCTATAAAACTTTCTTACATATTGTCGGATTCAATATCCATTTTTACCTTCATATATATATATATATATATATATAT
>CM042155.1:48505236-48507736 GCA_023376005.1 Doryteuthis pealeii
ACAAAGTGCCTTGAGAACAAGCTAGATGGGAGCTGCACGAGAATGCTGCGAGCGGTCCTGAATAAGTTGTGGAAGCAGCACCCCCACAAAAAAGCAACGGTATGGCCACCTGCCCCCCATCTCACAAACCATACGAGTAAGACGGGCTAGACATGAAGTGACGTACTAGTGTGGAAGCCAGCACATGGGCACGCTAACGTGGGCCGCCCAGCCAGGACCTACATGGACCAACTATGTAGGGATTCTGGCTGCTGCGCGGAGGAGCTCCCAGAGTCGATGAATGCTAGGGAAGGTTGGCGAGAGATCGTCATGGATATCCGTGCAAATTGCGCGACATGATGATGATATATATATATATATATCTTTTCATATCTATCTATCTCAATTTGTTCATATACTTCTATCTCCGTCCTTTCATATTTATATATCTAGGTAAGTATGTATATATGTATCTCAGTCTTTTCAACTCTCTCTCCCTCTCACTCCTACTGACACACACACACACACACACATATATATATATATATATATATATATATATATCCCTGTTCATATCTATATTCATATCTACCTATCCCAGTATTTTCATATCTCTCTCCTTTTCTATATTCCCCTATATATATATATATATATATATATATATATTTGTCTTTTCAGATCTTCTCTCTCTCTCTCTCTCTCTCTCTCTCTCTCTCTCTCTCTCTCTCTCTCTATATATATATATATATATATATATATATATATATATATATTTCCTATCTATCTCTGTTCCTATCTACCAGTCTCAGTGTGTTCATATCTATCTATCTATGATTAAGATACATTTATGCGCAATGCTACAAACGTCAAATGAATACCAGAATAGATTGAAACAATCTTTAAAACATTCTGCCTTTGGAATCAAGCCAAGCATTTCAAGAACTTTACGCGGGAAGAAATAGTCCCATTTCGCAAGAAAATAAACAGATGTTACATTTTCGATTAATTTTTCACTTTCACAGAATTATCCTGAAAGAACAGATATCTCCATACCCCCCTTACACCGAGGGGTGTAGATATTGTAGAATAAGAAATAAAAACATGCCACTTTAACATTTCTCCAATTAATTGGGGATCTAAACGGCATCAAGAGTTGATGAATGTATATTCATCCATATGAGAACGTCGCTTTTGAGTTCATCTCATTTCTCTAGCTGTTTACCTGGCTGCTTTGAGAGATGGGAGGTAAGTGACCGCACAGCTGCTGTTTTGTAGGTCTCTGCTTCCAAGATTTGTTAAAAACATCATGCAGCATTCAGCATCCTTGAGTTGTTCCCATTTGCTTTTCCTCCAAATATTTCGTCAGCCCAAGTTGGTGCAAGCATACAGTAGTATAGAAACGGCTCGAAAGAATTCTAGTTTTATTTTATCAGAGAGATCATATTTCCATAGGGTCGTTAGATTGTCAACAGTAGTCCGTGTCTTTCCTATACGTACGCTGATATTGCTTTCAGTGGATGAGATATTGCTACCGAAGTATATAAACTAGTTTATATACTTCGGTAGCAATATCTCATCCACTGAAAGCAATATCAGCGAACGCATAGGAAAGACACGGACTATTGATGACAAGCTAACGACCCTATGGAAATATTCAGAGGCTTACCGCTTGATTAAATAGCACCATCTTGATTGAAATATATCAACTGTGTTTTATCTGGGTTTACGTATAGACCAATGCCTTTGACAGTATGCATCAGGTTGGGCAGAGATTTGGATTCAGCAGGTATATGTGCAAAGGCGCTGGTTAATCTGCGTAGTGTGCACCAGTAATGGATTCTACTGGATATCGTCTGAATATTTCCTTTCTAGTGAAACCATGTGTTGTTCATTAGATCTATTGACGTTCATAGAACGCAATCCAGGCATATTAAGAATAGGAACGGTGCCAATGTGTCTCCTCGCAAAACACTATATCAATGGGGAGATAGATATGTAGATATGAATAGTGTAAGACATATGAATATATATATATATGATAATTATATATATATATAATGAGAGAGAGAGAGAGAGAGACGAAGATAGATATCAATAAAGTGAGATAAATATGAATAGAGTGAGACAGATAGATATGAACAGATACATCGATAGATAAATATGAAGAGTGTAATATATATATATATATATATATATATATATATATATATATATAATATATATATATATATATATGAGAGAGAGTATAGATATATAAAAAAGTTATATATATGTTGAAAAAATGAATAAAAGAAAGAAAGTATACAATGGATGATATAAGATATTTTAATCAATATTACTTACACGTGTTTCGGTTAGGAGTTTATCCATGTGTACATTATTCAAACTATTATTATTATTTTTAAATAATCAAATGAAATATTAATAATAGAAAAAATGTAGAAATGTTCCGCACACAAAGAAAATTCGACCTTCATCAGAGTAAATCCTTATTTGAAATGAAATTCGTTGGAAATATATA
>CM042155.1:48510236-48557736 GCA_023376005.1 Doryteuthis pealeii
CTAATAGTTTCGCTTTCTAGCTCATCAGGGCAAGAATCTGACTAGGAAGCGAAACTATCAGTTGGTATATATTTGACTCATTAGGATTAATATTACTATTTGCTCTACTTGGGTATCGAGCACTTGTTACATTTTAGCTTTAGACAATGATAGCGGCATATATATATATATATATATATAATAATATATATAGTGGTTTGTATATTTTTCTGGGCCGAGTGATATAGTGTTAATAGATTATTTTTGGTTGGTGGGGCTCTTTTGGTCCCTTCTTTTTTTTTCATTTTTTCTCAGGCAATTTTTTGTAGTATATATTTACTAACATATTATTTGCCGGGTTTTTCTTACCACAAGGGTTTACTAATAGGATTAGTACGTTTGATATATATATATATATATATATATATATATATATATATATATATATATATATATATATAATGTGAAGAAAAGTAAGTGAATTCGACGTTATGTAGTATATTTAGAAAGAATGAAAAAACACAGGTTTAAATGAGTTAAGTGGTGAGTTTATTGGCCGACGCTGCAGTGTTCCGATCTATTAATTAGATCATCTTCAGGGCATTTGTTGGTATATGGAAGGTGATAATAATTTTTATCACCTTCCATATACCAACAAATGCCCTGAAGATGATCTAATTAATAGATCGAAACACTGCAACGTCGGCCAATAAACTCACCACTTAACTCATTTAGACCTGTGTTTTTTCATTCTTTCTTAATATATATATATATATATATATATATTATATATAACGAAAATAACTTAGAAAGGGATATCAACAAAGAAAGCAGAATGACTAACCAGAAACTAAACATTTGCGATTACCACAAATATAATAATAAAAATTTAATAACAAAAAACATTACAAGAAAAATTTAACTGCTCTCCTCTCCAAGGTGATCTGATTTCTTTGGCTTCCTGATCTAAACTAACTGACTTTCAAATTTTTGCTACTTCCCAAATCTCATTTCAACTTTCATTCAAGCCTCATTCTCCGAGATTTCATCAATCCCCTCGTGATTTGAAAAGTTTTTGTGTTTGAAGACCACTCACAGTATTCCCTTATCTGCCTTTTATTACTCTCTAAATGTTTAACTACCTTTCATGTTTGTACAAAACTAGACATTTTGTCTACCTTACTTTAATGGTTCCTCTGACTCACACACACACACACACACACACACACACACACACACACACATATATATATTATATATATATTATAATATATATATATATATTGGAGGATATGTGCTTAATTGAAGTCATACTAAATTTTGAAAATTAATTAGTTAATAATTAATGAATTTAGGCGGGCATATATGTTCAAATGTAAGGCTAAACGAATCGATAAAATGTCAATCCCTGAAAGTACATTTCGATTTTCTCGATTCGTTTAGCCTTACATTTGAACATATATGCCTGCCTAAATTCATTAATTATTAACTAATTAATTTTCAAAATTAGGTACGACTTCAATTAAGCACATATCCTCCAAAAATTGTCGGCTTAAAGCCATATAAAAAAATAAACACATTTGTTTGTTTACTTACCCTCAATATATATATATATAATATATATATATATATATTATATACGCACACACATATGATCCACACTGTATACACATATAAGTACTTAATTGGGGCCTTGATGTCATATGCCACTTATCTATATAACTAACTGCTACACCTTTATATAGACACACACACACTTGCAGTGTGCCCCATCATCATGCATATGTGCCATATATGCTAACCCCGGGTCAAAACCACCATCGATAATTAAGAAAATCCTAGACTTACTAGAATATACAGAATTAGTAAAAATTTCTCTAACCTGCAAGTAATCTAGAACAATTTATCAATGCTTTTAAATAGTAAATCAAATACATGTTTGGACGTTTTTGATTGGTCGATTCAGCCGACGCTGTTTTGGAACAGTTTATAAATAAAAGTTGTAATCTTCAGCACACCTTATACCAGAAAAAAATAGATTCACTATAGAAATGCATTGTAATTTATTTGAAATCTGCCTTGAACTCTTAAGTTTCCACTTCTAGGACAATATTAAAATAATTGACCATAATTAGAAATTCCGGTTATTATTTTGAATGTTCCTATTAGATCATTTCTTATTCTTCATTCTAGTAAAGTAGTTAATCTCAATTTCTCTAATCCTTGTAACTGTAATTATTATTATCTTTTTATTAGTTTTCTCCCTCTTCTTTATATGCTCTCCAATCTCAATATTACCCTCCAATTTCCATGTCAAGATACTGGGGTCTGGGTACAATATTCTATATGAAGTCTTATTAGGGTTTGTATATTTTTCAAACAACATTTTGGGAGTAACTTTACTTCAGAAATGTATTGGAGAGGATTTTACTATAGAAATGCATTAGAAATTGATATATCTACAATAAACCGTTTAGACGTTTTCAGAAGAGAGACAAACTCTTCTTAAATATTAATAGTACCAATAAAATTAATAATATCGCCGATTTAGATGTGTAGTTCGAATAAGCTTTGAGGTAAAGGTCTACAAAACGGAAATCTTTTTGATATATCCAAATATCTAATAATACGAGGGGTGGGGGTGTCAATCGCAGATTATCCAATCAAAAGGTGTGGTCGTGTCCACTGTAAATTGTAGAAATGTATATTTGCTGAATTTTAGACTTGGTAATATTTCTTGTCGCTTTCTAATCAATACAATTTCTATTATCGTGATAATCGAATATCCGGTCGGTCTTAATTGTGTAGATTATTTCCTTTGGCGTGATGTCGATCCCAGCTTCCGGGAAAATTGCCAAGGATAATCACGAAGAGAGATACCAAGATCGTTGTAAAGTTGATTGGGAGACACTGGTGTCTTTTAAATGATCGAGTGGTGAAGATTAAATGGTAGTTTTGTATACCATGAATTTTCTTTCTCATCTTTGATAGAATCGAAAACAACGAAGATTATGTTTTATTTAAAAGGTTATTTTACAAGAATTATTTAATCAGATTACGGTCAAGTCACGCTGAAACCACCGGTTTCCATCATAGCACTGAAGTGAGCCAGTTCAATACTTCATTGGGTGACCACTTAATCAACTGCGTGTTCTGCAACCGAGTCATTTGTTTATAAAAATGATTTTATTTTGCATTAAATGACCCGAAATGAGTTGATATCCTGTAAAACCAAGCAACTGAGTGGGAAGCTATATATATATATATATATATATATATATATATATATATATATATATATATATATATCCTAACGTCCAAGTGGTGTAGATTACGGTCATATCACGCTGAAACGACCCTATTTTTATAATGGGAAATAATTTAAAAAATGCCCTAAGTATAATCCAGGGAATAAACTTTGCTTATTATGCATGGAGGAGAAATTAGCAATAGTTACGTATAAAAATGCTAGAGAATTACTCAATCGAAAAACACAAGTTTTAAACAAATGTAGACATAAATAAGCTTGGCTTTTTTGGCCAATAGATTTTTTTTTAATATTTGTTATTATCATTATTTTTTTTCTTTTTGTATGCTAAATTCATGTTTCTGTGTGACAGTTTTAACAACTAAATGTATTTTGCACCAACCCCTAGCATTATCCATTAGGAGAAACCTAGGTAGATTTTTTCTGACTCGTTAGACTTACATTATTATATATATATATATATATATATATATATATATATATATATATATATATATATATAGTATCCTATTGCCATTTTAACCTTTTCCTTGCGGTGGCATCAGTAAATAATCCAAAAGTGCTTGATATATTAAAAGCATAGAGCAACAATAATAATATTAATAATAATAGAGGAAAAGGGTTAATGGTCTTTACCTTTACTAATATTATATATATATAATGTTTAATTAAACGAAATACATTTTTAATTAAAACGGAAATTCAATCTTATAGCTTTTCAGATCTAAGGAGACCAACCAAGACTAAAGAGAGAAAAATGATTGACATTGTCTAAGAAGCCGTAAATTGGTAAGAAATGATTAATTTCGCATTATGTAATGCTTGTAAAGCTTTAATTACAGAAGATTTTTCAGTCTACAAGGTTGGGAGTACATCTATAAATGACACATAACATATCATAATGTATATCTACTTGCACTAAGAGACAAGAAAACATTATTGCAAAAGGCTAAGGTTAACAGATAAGACCCGTAAAGTCTCTTAAATAGAAAATTGTTATGATGAGATTTAAATATATCAATTTTAATCTATAATTTGCTTATTATGTTTCAGAAAAAAAGGCTATCATTTTGTAATTTTCAGTAAAAAAGGCTATCTTTTTCTAATTTAATAACTTGACTAATTCTCGTTCAAATAATCTCAGATCCTATCTGTATGTATATAAACAATTCAAAATCTGGTGTTTAATGTTTTATGTTTTTTTCATGTATAGAAATGTAATTCACTGGGAAAGAAAAGGCGTTTAAACTTTAAACATAGAATTTTGAATTATTTCTTGACATTCTGTTAAAATTTGAAATTATTTGGACGAGAATTGGCCAAATTATAAGATTACGAAATGATATCAATTTTGCTGAAATACACTTTGCATCTCAAATGATATAAAATTAAAAATAAACTCGATTTATAACAGAAAGGATGCTATTCTCTAAAGAGACAAATGTATACAGGTTGTGTTCTGAACAATTGAAGTAAATTTTTTAATGTAATAACTTGATCAATTCTCGTTCAAATTATTTCAAATTTTAACAACATTTTAACAACATTTGCAGAAACAACTCAAAATTATGTTTAATATTTTGTTTAATGAGTTCTGCTTTTTTCCTTTTCCTGTATAGAAATGTCGTTCATTGGAGAAGAAAAGATGTTTAAACATTAAAAATAGAATTTTGTACAAAAAAAAATGTGATTTCCTCTTTTTATTCATAGCTAATATTAAGTATATTAAGACATTTTTAGCTCCGTCGGTTGATCGTCCGATTAGGAATTACAAGGTTCCGAGTTCGATACTTTCTCTCGCCAACTAGGCGTATCAGTAAAACAGGAATCTGTGAGGTAAAGTGAGGAGCTGATGGTAGGTATAGCGCACCACCTCAGACGCCAAAACAATCTCCTAGGTTCCACAGAAGAGAAAATCTATTAATAATGTAGATTGGGTGACTTTCTGTCTGTAACCAAAATTATGTCACAGCTTACGCTACAATTTTCTAAATGGTTGCATAAATCTATTAATAAGAATTTGATCTATAGTCAAAATCGTTAATACATAGAGTAAAGAACATTTTTAAAAGAAATTAATTAATCAGATAAAAAAAAACAGCAATAGCTTTTTAAAAAAAGGGTAAAACTTGCAAAATCCCATGAACCAGAAAAAATAGAACCCACAATTTTGTAATAAAACGGTTAAATTTAAGTAGGGGGGATTAGGGTTAGGGTTAGGGTTAGGGTTAGCGTTGGGGTTTAGGGTTTGTTTAATGGGAAAATAAATAAATTATTTGGGTTCGGTTTTTTCTGGGTCACCATTTAATGTGTTATATACAATCAAAATTTGAATAAGCAATTTTTAAAAATTTTTACTCTTGATTTTTTTTTTCGGTAACCAGCAGTTAACTAAAAAGTTTACAAATAAATAAATACCTACGATTTTGTGTAAAATGTATGTGCAAAATATTCAAAATAATTATTTAATCAATAATTAATAGATGCACGCAACATTTTATTTGAAGAGGAAAGAACTAAGTTTCCATTTCAATTTTATTTTTAACTCCTTTAAGAAATTTGATGATTTTACTTACTTATGATACAAACCTTCTGACATTGAATTTTTTTTAACTCCCCGTTCAAGTAATATCTTTAAAAAATTAACTTTTATATCGCCCAGAGGGTGTTTGTTTGTTTGTTTTTTGGGGGGTGCTAGTATTTAATATTTGTTTTTTTTATTTTCAAGAAATGGTAATTGTGTCAAAGAAATAGATCGTGTTAATTTAGAAATTCGACTGGATAGCACAGTTCAGAGGGAGTTTTATTTTCTTTCTGTTTTATAATGATCGGTGTCGTTAAATAATGATCGAATCGTAAATCTTCGGAGTCTGCTACATTTGTATACGAGTATAAATAAAGGAGAAAGTTTTTAATCACCAACCGTATGTCTCGAGCATCGCGTATTTTTAGCTGCAGACAGAATAAACGAGTTATTTTCATTGAAACTAAATTAATGAAACACTTCACTCTTTCTCTGGAAGAAAAAAGGAATTGGATGACATCCAAAAGATCTGATGTTCTTGCGATTGGTCAATATGGATTTATATTTATTGTTTGTTTGTTTATGTCTCCTAGGGCATCTCACTTTTCTTTCTATATTTTCACATCAACTTTCAGCAATATCTTATTATAATGGAGATTGTGTGTTTTTCTGTCTGTAACCGAAACTATATTACTACTCAAGTCACAATTCCTTAATTATTTACGTCAAATTCTCCATGATTTCATTCTTTTAAACCTTCAGTTATTATAAAAATTGTTTACATTATTAATACTGTGACCATATTAGCGTTTACGTGTAAAAAGGCTAATTTGCATATTGATATTTAAAATTTTATTTTAATAAATATGTGGTATTATTGATTTCTAATTGATTGGTTTTTATCTTAAGAATATAACAAAATCTCGTGATAAATCTTTAAAGAAATTTATTTAACAAGAAGAAATAACTGTAATATTATCCTTTACTTCCTATTTTAACTAAATAGTTAAATTAGGAAAATTTACCAATGAAAGAGGGGAGTAATGGAAAATGATGGAATAGTTAGTTTCAAAATTGTTCTATTTTTCGATTATACCCCCTCTGTTGCAGATCTTTTTATCTGCATTCTTAGTCAGTTTCATTAGCCTTTCTAATTTAATATGATATTTTATTATATTAAAACTTAAATACTTGCACCCGGAGGGTGCATATATTTGCTAGTATAAATAAATATCATTGCACGTAACATATTTTAACATATCTATATATTAATACTCTTGTTCCTTAATCTTCCGACGGTTATCGTCTTGCAACACCCTCTGGTTAAAAATGAGATGTAATGCAAAAATATAAATCTTGATTATCTGGTGTCGCTTATCCACCGAATTCTTATTTCTTATGAGTGTCGTTACCTAAGATAAATAATGGACCATTCCGTTTTTATTATAAAGAAAGAAAGTGAAGATAAAGAACATGCTACACAGAAAAATATAATGAGAAACAAATAAAGAGAGTAGGGAAAATATATAGAGAGGGGGTGAGCGCGCGGAAGTGATAACGCTAATCTGTTTCAATCGAACATAATGAAAAGAAGGAAAGAAAGAAAAAAGAGTGAGAGAGAGTTAAATCAAGATTATTATACTTTTTGCATATTGAACTATTTATAAATAGCTCTTAAGTAAACATATCAAACGTTGTAATAAGTAAATTATCATACTGTGGTATATCCACAGGACATGCTAGTACAATATTAATATACTATTTATATACAGATAAAATGTTCTTAAGTAGTATTCTGCCGAGTGGCCTCTCGTCGGTGTCAGTCGAATGCCGAGAGAGTCTATCCTCTTTTCATTAGCGCTAGACCAGGAAGATTATTTTGCTGAGGTGAACCGTCACATCTACCGCCAGTTACCAGATGCGTTAGCGCACAGATTAGATTTTATCCAATCTGTGATACTTTTTAGATGAGTTGGCGGTAACTGGTATCGAACCAGGAACCATGCGATTCCTAGGTGAATGTTCTATCGACTGAGTTAAACCTGCCTTTGAAGTAATTCATCCAAATAGTTTCTAAAAAATGTCCTCTGTAATCATCCAAATTAATCTCATTTTGTTTACGCTATTGCTGTTTTTCATCTGATGTGGAAATTTGTTTTACAAATATATAACTCATATAAGGAAATAATTTTTTTAAAAACTCATATAAGCAAATAAAATCCAATCGCCTTAGTTTTTGTTAATCTGCATTGACAGGAAATTTTCAGTCCGAGCAGAAATATTAAAATAAATGTCTACCATAATTAGAAATTCCATTTATTATTTGGAAAGTTTCAATTAGATCACCTCTCATTTCTCTTTCTACCTCATTCTGATTCTGATCTATATATTAATACGCTAAATCTTCCATCCGATATTATCCTGCAACACCCTCTGTTTAAAAATTAGTTCGTCCAAATCGTCCAAGATGCAATGTATTTACATTGCATTCAGTTATTCGGTGTCACTTTATCACAGATTTCTTCTTTGTCCCATTTTATTTCACCCAGTTTTTAAAAATGAAACATTCCAAATGGACTTGCGTCACTTAAATGCACAACGTAAAATTAAATGAATTGAAAAAAAAAAGTTATTTTTGTTTTATATTGTAATATTGAAATTGTGAATTACGGAATTAATTTTGATCTTATATCGTCCGGTCTCCTGCCTTAATTTAGGCTATGTTTTAGCGAGCCGGAATCGGACGTATTCAGGCTGATCTAAGATATTTTCCGAGTCATGTTTTTGTCACTTTTTTGTCGGCAAATTAATGTTGATATTTTAAACCCGCATCCCCCACCCCGATCTTTTAATACAAATCAATGTAGATATTTTACAATATATAAAATGTTTTTTTTCGATTGAATTTCACAGTATTATATCGATTGTTATTGTATATTTTTGTATTATTTATTGCAAAGACAACAGTAGGATTTATGTATAATGAAATTGTAAATCATTTTTTCTGGTTTAAAAAGCCCTTCTTGATTTCTTTTTCGTTTCATGGAAATTCCACGGGTTCCGCTTGTTCTGATTATTATTGGAATTGTAATGACAAACGATAAACATTAGAAAGTTTAATTCTACTTAGAATAATTGGTACACTTAATAAGAGTTTATATAGTCTAGTATTCGCTAGAGAGTTCTGCAATGGGGGGGGTAATCATAAAATAGGGAAGGTAACTCCTAATTACTTATTACTGGGATATTAGCAGAATACCCTTCAAAATGACGGAATTATCTAAGCATGGAACTTGCAATGTTATCAGTTGTATGAATTTAAAGTTGTAATATTGTTCATGTTTGTGTTCACTTATAAAACGATTATAGAATAAAGAAGCAACAAACCTTTTGTTTTTATTACTACGTGTCATTTATTCGTTGGTTTACAAAGTTTAAGGGAAACACTTTCTATTATTTCTTTTGTATGTTCCGTTTTCTTTTTTCTGTTTAATCGCAGGATCAGAAATAAGTTTATGATAATAATAGAAATAGTCGTAATGGTGAAGTTCAAGTGAGACTCATGCTGAGTTGGGACAGAGCAAAGCAAAAGTTTTACTTACTTCATAGACCCATGATGGGAGCTGTTAAAAACATGTCTGCACGCAATGCACAAGTAAAAAGAGGCTTAATAATATCTCCTTACCGGAAGTGAGGTCATAAAATTGGGCAGATCACCAAAAACCATTTCCAGTTTATTTTTTTTTGGGGGGAGGGGATAATATCTTGGGAAAAATTCATTTTGTTTTCTTTTTACCTTCATTTTACTATTTTATTTACTTATAAAAAAAATTAAAAAAACATCGGGTTTTAATTGGATATTGTGTGCCTGTTCATATATAAGTAGTAAGTAAAGTCGTCGGGGTGGCCTAAAGTTGGTATCAGCCAATCAGCGCTAGACCAAGGAGGTTGTTTGTGAATCTGAGGTGGAGCGCCACACCTACCATCAGCTCCTTACTTTACCGCACAGATCCCTGTGCTATTCATACGCCGAGTTGGCGAGGGCCGGTATCGAACTAAGAACCTTGCGGTTTCTAGCCGAACGCTCTGACTGAGCTAACCCGACCCTTAAACAAAGAAGCGACAACTACGAACAATTAATTCCTTTTTTATTATAAAGTTTCTGGTAAATTACAGTTCTTAATATCTCTTCTGTGCGTCCATTAAATTTTTCGGTTTCGGGGTCGAGTCTGATTTGAATGACATTGTGGAGTCTTATATAGACTTTGTCATTTTGCAGTGGACTTTGTAGCACTCGAGTTTGTATTTAAGTTACAATCGCTTGCTAAGTTCCAATTACCGTCGAACTGGGAAGCTTGTCTTTGCCATTTCATTAGAACATTAGAAGACAAGCTTCCAGTTCGACGGTAATTGGAACTTATTCTTCAAAAATAAAACCAACTAACAACCAAGCAATGCATAGAGAAAAAAAAATTCTAGGATATAGTTATCAGGTGTAAAACGAACAAACGAACCAACCAGCCAGCCAGCCAGCCGACCGACCGACCACCTATAGATCTTTTCCGGTTATATTCCAGCAATTTCCTTTTGGAAGTTGTGAAAGAATACAATTTTGACCCGAAGTCAGACGCAACCAGAAGAAGCATACAATCTCGTCGATTGTCGATAAGAAACACAAATTCCTCAAAGGGCATCGGTAGCTGATCTGCAGGTCATTTTTTAATTCGTCAAAGTCTTCCAGAATCCGATTACGTATGCACATGGTTTCCTCCGTTCGCAGAATGTAAGTTACTCCATTCAAGAATGTCTAATGAAATGGCAAAGTCTTCATTGATGACTTGCAGGAATCGCTGGACGCGATAAAATGGTAGACATGGAAAAAGGAATAAACATTTCTTCTATGATGATGATGGTAAGTTAAATAATCGTGAATATATAATATGTAAATAAAGTCTTTCTAAATCACGAGGCGAGGATGTGTTATGGTTTATCGTCACAAATATGGACTCGGTGAACCGAGTTAAATATTGTTGTTCTTTCTTTAAAGGTATATCATCCTTCATTTATTATTTAATGTCACGCCATTCTTGTAAGAAGAACGCTGCGGTCTATCTTAACTCATAGCTGAGTGGTGATTGAAGAGGTTCATACCTTTCCCCAAGGGTATTAGTCCGAAAGGAACTCTCCTGTCGGCTGGGGCAGTAGAATACGCCGACTGCCCCTGCAGAGATGAAAAAATCCCCCCCCCAATTGGGCC
This sequence comes from Doryteuthis pealeii, assembly GCA_023376005.1. NCBI lineage: Eukaryota > Metazoa > Mollusca > Cephalopoda > Myopsida > Loliginidae > Doryteuthis > Doryteuthis pealeii. The sequence continues at coordinate 48,521,265 of CM042155.1, forward strand.
ATTGTTAACCGTAGTGGGCAACCCCGTGATGCTTAAAGACGGAATTATGGTGACTGAGCAGTTAATGACTTGCAACGCTCCACTTTGTCCTTACTTAGACTAGTGATCGAGGAACTCCCATCGATCAATCAGCTGGTTACATCAAGCCCTAGCACTTATATGATTGTCCCAAGCCTAATGCCTTTATAGCAAACCCCAATGTTTTAGCATATATGTACTAGAATGCGGTGGCTGGGGTCTTAGGGAAGTTACCATTTTGAAACTCTGGAATATGAAGTTGTCACGAAGTGTCTGTCAATATTTTCAAGACACTCGCTAGTCGCGTGGATCCTGAGTGGCTAGGCTATTTACTCTCCAAGAAAAAAGAAATACTTCAGGGGAAAAAACACAGAATGTTTTCTTTCAACAAAAATATTAAAAAAACATATTAGTCATAAGACAATTTGTGAGTGATTAATAATTATTTATTTACTTTACTTGTTTTTTTTTAAAAACTGACGGGTGCAAAACACATAAAAGTTCATGAACCGAAAAAAATACCTTCTTTTTGTTAACACATAAGTTCCTCTTTTTGTTATTAATTCTTTCCTCTCCTTATTTTTCATTTCTCTTTCTTTTTCCTTTTAAATCCGATTTTCAAGACAATTACTTCTTCGTTTTCTTTCCTTTTTCAAATTAATTCAGTTTGTTTTTCTTCAAATATCTCTGATCTCTACAAACTTCCTTTTTCCCAAACTCAATCACTTTTCGTTTTTCTTTACTTTCCTTATTAATTCAGTTTTATCAACAAATCTCTTTCTCCGGTTTCAACCGTTTGTTTCTCTATCGTTCGTCCGTCCGTTTCTCTGAATCTCCTCTCCCTAAAACTAAACTGCCGTCTCTAAACTAAAAAAAAACCGTCTGTTTTTTCTATCGTCTGTCAATCTCTTATTCTATCTCATCTGTCTCTCTTTCGTGTCCGTCCGTTTCTCTGAAATCTCCCAATTTTTCGCGCCTCTTTTTAAAATCAAAACAACTAAGGAATTAACCCTTTTTTTTCTGCCAAGGGCAGCAACTCTTAACTTTGTCTTCATTATTAAATTTTTATACTTTCTTCCTTTCTTTTCTAACAAATAGACACACACCCCCCCTTGCTATTATTAAATGATATTCTGAGAAATCTCAGGATATCATGACAGAAGTATTCCTTCATCGCTATTACTCCCAGGTCCACTCTCACCTCGAGTGTTAGTACCAGTTAGGGTGACAACTATAGATTAAATAGATAAAAATAAGTTTGTTTTAAATGTGTTAAAAACAAAACTGAGTTATTTTTAAATTGAATACCCAACAAAAAGGAATAAATAAAATGGACACATGGCTTAGTGGATAAAAGAGTTGGGTTAAGACAGTTCTAAGTGACAGTTATCTCTAGACTGCGGGTTCAATCCTGGTCAAGGGCAACAGTAACATAGAATAATAATTAACACAACTTAACGCCTCTACCCCAGCTATGGTTAGCGGAATGAGAACAAGATACCCTCGTGACTGAATAAGGGGTTAGGTTCAAAGTTCCGTGATGGCTCCCGATTACGACCAAAAGGTTTCCGATTACGACAAGAAGGTTCCCGAGTTCGAAAGGAAGGTTCCCGAGTCCGACAAGAAATATCTAAAGAACGCCGGAGGGCACATCGGCCGAAACGTTGTACAGATAACAATGAAGATGAGGACAATAGTCCGAATAACGCAGATAATACAAATAAAATATCTTCAGCATGAAATAATCCACAGGTTGACATACCGCAAAATCCATCCAATCAACCAGCAAACCAAAACTGAACGTGATAGCACGACTGGAATTAGAACTCACTTACTACGATTTCGCAGTTTAGAACGTTCGCCACTACGTCACGGAGACCTTCCTCTCAAATAATGAACGAGGCTGTTTGCATTCAATGGATATTATTTATGGAAGGCATGAATCAATTGTTTCCTCTTTAGGATATGGTTGTCCCGTGAAACACGGCATCAGTCTATCTCGAGTTCAAATCCGCGGCGATTATATACGGTAGAGTAGATATTAAAGATAACGGTGAGTCTGGTTAAACATCACCGAAATTCACTAAAGGAGATTTCTATTATTTTGACCGTCTGAAGATTGCATGATATGCATGAAACTGCAGTTACGGAATATTAACTCCATAATATTTTATCTCTGATTTTATACACACACACACACATACACAGACACACACATATATATATATACATATATATATACATATACATATATATATACATATATATATATATATATATATATATATACATATATATATATATATACATATATATATATATATATACATATATATATATATATATATATACATATACATATATATACATATATATATATATATATATATATATAATAAAGAAGGGTCAGATGGGCTCTCCAGTTCTAATACATTTCTCTACGCGGATTATAGTGGTTTGCCAAACACTTGTAGAAGACATTTTAAGATTGCATGATATGTATGAAACTGCAGTTAACATCATAATATTTCATCTCTGATTTTAAAACTATTCTACTATTTTAGCATTGAGCACCTTCATAGGCTAATACTTTTCATATATATATATATATATATGTATATATATATATATATATATATATATATATATATATATATATATAATATAAATAGACATTTTAAAAACCAGACATTTCGATTATCTGATGACTTACAGTTGTGGGTTTTACTCAACTTTGTGAGAATGGAGGTTATTTATCAGGAATATATATATATATATATATATATATATATATATATATATATATATATATATATATATAATGATTCCGAATTGCTCTTTATTCAAACACTTCTTCTTCTTTTTTTGCACAAGAATATTTAGTCCCAATTTAACCCTTTCCTGATAAATTACCTCCATTCTCCAAATCTGAGTAAAACCCACAACTGTAGACATCAGATATTCGAAATGTCAGGTTTCACGTGAAAGTACTTGTCATAAATGACAGGAAAGCAGTATGTGGAAAAACCATCCTTCCAACAAATGTCGAAAATAGTGGACAATGCAAAATCAAGTCAAAGGACCCAGGTTGCTTACAGTACCTACTGTTTAAGTGGTCACCCAGTTAAGTATTGAACTGATTCATCGCTGCTTAACTTCGGCGATCTCCCGAAAACGGATACTTTCAGCGTAACTTGACCGTAATCTCTATGAGAAGAAAAACTCTAAATTCAAACCTGTTAAACTTCGCTTTAAAATTGACCTTGTGTCACATCCTTCTCTTCAAAACATCAAAATGGCAAAGAGGATGAGATTGGAACCCCCAGACTCCATAACCGAGAAAATCCAGTGCTATGACAACCAATATACGAAAAGGTTGTTTTTTTGTTTTACGGCATATAAAACCTTTTCGGGTCATTTAATGTTGAAACGGTTGGGTTAGCTCAGTCGGTAGAGTGTTCGGCTAGAAACCATAAGGTTCCTAGTTCGATACCGGCCCTCGCCAATTCAGCGTATGAGTAGCAAAGGGATGTGTGCGGTAAAGTAAGGAGCTGATGGTAGGTGTGGCACTATACCTCGGACGCAAAAGCAATCTCCTTGGTCTAGCGTTAATGAAAAGGGGATAGACTCCCTCGCTGATTGGCTGATACCGACTTTAGGCCACTCGACGACTTAATGTTGAATCAAGTCATTTTGATAAAAGACTCAGGTTGCTTACAGTACATGTTGTTGTTTAAGTAGTCACCCAATTAAGTATGGAACAGGCTCATTGTTGCTTAACCTCGGTGATTTCAGCCTGACTTTACCGTAATGTAGATAGATTGATAGAAAGAAACATTCAAGATTCTTTGACCTTAAGATATATTTTAGATTGTCGGGAGTATATGGAGTGAAGGTGGGCGTCGACGCAGAGGTGTCTGGAATATTTTGGCTTCAAATTGATCAGGAAGATGAAATTTGACATAAAAGGAAATAAAATTTGCATTCTCCCGCGGGGAAGTTTCTTGAAATTTGTTTGAATAAAATTAATTAGAAAAGTCTCATATAATATATATATATATATATATATATATATATATATATATATATATATATAATGAGTCAGACGAACCTACTAAAAGTTTCGCTTAATGCTCTTCAGGGATAAGATCTTAGACCTGAAGAGCATTAAGAGAAACTTTTAGTAGGTTCGTCTGACTCATTAGATTTATCTTTATTATTTGCTCTACTTAGGTATTGAGTACTTTTACTTATTAGCTTTAGTCTCCTGGCGGGTTTGTATGAATATATATATCTTATATATATATGTGCATATAAATTGTTTTTTTCTTTTGGCCAAAATATTGTATCAATAGATTATTTTTGTTGGTACGATTATCTTGGTCTTTTCTTTTTTACAAAATTTTTTTTCTTCCCGGTTGATGTTTGGTAGTATATTTTTACATCAAACTATTTGCTGGGTTTTTCTCACCGCGAGGATTACCAACAAGTTTGATATATATATATATATATATATATATATATATGTATGTATATTATGTACAGTATTATGTACATTGTACATGCTCTATCAATGATATTGAGCACTCTTTACTTATAAATATAGCAAACTATATTATCAATATATATATATATATATATATATAATATATTGTTGAAATGTACAGACAATTCTTGTCGGACCTTAAAACACATTCATGCCTCCCTCTACCTAACGCAAAATTCTAACCGAAAATACACGCACACTCCATAAAGAAAAAAACAAACAAAAACTTCAAATAATCGAAGCTTTATATATCAAACAAAAAAAAACCTATCTTAAACAAAATAAACTTTGAAGTAAGTCAACATGTTCTCAAATGCTTATAATTTTCCGCCTATCCTCCTTCCACTATACCCCTACCCTTCTCACAACTTGTACCCCCTCCCACAAAAAATCACTACTGCATCGTTCGCTCGAACCACTACCATTCCTACAACCACCCACTACCAATTGTTATTACCTCCCACTTCTAATGCATGCTACTACTCGTTCTCCTTAAAAACGAGACACGAAACCATACCATCGTTCCTACCTGATGATGGCAAACTGTATTGCCGAAAGCGCTCGTATCGAAACCTTTGGTGGACTGTTACACCAATTCCACCCCGACACCTAAAAGATGGCCCGAAAATTAGAAAGGATCAAACAAAAACTCGTCCGACAAGAATTGTCTGTACAATTCAACTTGTATAAAAGAGAAAATGCTGCCAAAATACACTTATATATATATATATATATATATATATATATATATATATATAAATTGTCGTCGGGACAGCCTAATGTCGGTATCAGCCAGAGAGTCTATCCCCTTTTCACTAGCGCTAGACCAAAGAGATTATGTTAGCGTCTGAGGTGGAGCTCCACACCTACCATCAGCTCCTTACTTTACCGCACAGATCCCTGTGCTACTCATGCGCTGAGTTGGAGAGGGCCGTATCGAACGAGGAACCTTTTGATTCCTAGTCGAACGCTCTACCGTCTAAGTTTGTAGAAAAACAGTTTTCTCTCTACCCCAATTTCGGTGTTCAAGCTATACCTTCTTCAAGAGAAATAAAATAAAAATTATTAGGTGGCTACATTTTATATCTACTTATCAGCATTGGAACTAATCTGGTTTGGAATTATTTTTATTACTCTTTCTGTCTTTTAATTGTTTTGTATAAACTTTAGTTTCTAAGTCGAGTCACTTTTTCTTTGAAGTCAAAAATTTGGTGTCTGTGAATTTACATGTCTCCTTCTTTCAGGCAAAAGTAATTTGTAATTCTATCTGCCATCTTCTATTTCCAACACCCTCCTCTTTTTTTTCTTTATTCATTTTGTTTATCTTATTTGGTATACTACTGGAGTTAAAGTCTTTTGGTAAATCTATTTAGTTGTCGTCGGTACACATGCTCTACCAAGGATAGTGAGTACTCTTTACTTATAAATATAGTAAACTATATTATCAATATTTACATATATATGAGTAGGTGTGTGTGTTTGTAGAGGGAACGATAGGCTAAATTGTCGTCTAGATTACGAAAAATTGAAAATAACACTAACATCTCTTTTTATCAGATACATTTACCAAAATTATACGAAAATATCTTGAAATACAATAGATTAAATTTATTCAAAGAAATCGCCATTGGCTCCAACAATGAATTCTAGACAGCTTCGGGATTTCTTTAATTCTTTGCATGTTTTAGTTTTCATGCATTTTTCATTTGACGATTCAGGACAGATTTTCGGCGGGAAGGAATGTTGCGTTTAAAAATCGTTTTAGCTATTTAAATTCTTGAGGGCTTATCTCTATAAATATTCAGATTTTCACATATAGAAATATTTTTCTGAGGAAATTCTAAATATCAAATGTAGTGACTCACAATATATGTATATGTTTATACACACACACACACACACACACACACACACATATATATATATATATATATATATATATATATATATATATATATATATATATATATACTGTTGTAGTTACAAAGAAGGAAAAGTAAATATTTGATAATAAAGATGATCCGCAAAAATATTTTCAGTTTCGTTCATTTGTTTACAAAGGTATTTTTTGAATTTTTTATTTAATTCGGCATCCAATTGAATAAACAACTTTGAAAATTCAAACCACTTTGCGAACCCTCTCTAATATAATATATATATATATATATATATATATATATATAATCCACAGACACTGTGTCTCAACGTATTAAGTCTCCTCAGTGTGGCTAGACATATAATAATAATGGCTGTCAACTGGTGTTCGAGTAAGACCATTTCCTGTTTTTTTTATCATAGTTGGGTGCCAGTAGCATTTGACACTTGTGTTTTCTCAGATGACTCACCAGGCCAGCCCTGGAGAGACATATCTTTCACATAAACTACATGTCGGAACTTCTCCACTTTGAATGTTGCTGGGCTGAAAATTACCCTTTCTAATAGCCCGCATCAATTTTTGGTGTTTAATTCGGTTGAATTCAAATTCTTCCACAGACAGGTAGATGGTGGCTCTACAGCTAAGTCTCTTACAAGCTAGCTTCTCCCAGTCCTAGATACACACACACAATATATAATATATATATATATATATATATATATATATATGACATAAGCCATAAACTATCAGTTACCAATGCTTATTGTGAAAATCTCAGATCAAAATTAATCCAATAATTGTGCCAAGCTACAGATTTATTGATCCACGCTCAAACCAAAAGTAATGAACCATACTTAAGATATACATCTTGTTCAATATTACTGTTTTATAGTCAGTGTTTGTCAAAGTGGATGTGGGAGCAATGGCAATGAAGATTTGACTCCACGCTTATCAGAGAACCAGAACTGGAGCCTCACCACTCGATGCAGTTCAATTCAGTTACATAACCAAGACACCTCTATGTTTGTATTTATTATTAATATTCTAGTTTATAAACTAGAACATTAACTGTCTACAATGAAGAGATTATTTATGTACTGATCGGTATCATAGTGTAGTATATGTGTACTCTGCTCAGTTCAAAGTATTGATTTCTAAACCTCTACATATGATCAGTGTGTAGTATCTGTGTGCTTTATTTGTTCTAAGTTAGTCTTACCATGTTCTTCAAGCAGCGGAACACTGGTATTACGGAGGATATATAACTCGCTTATCTCTAGGTTAAATATTCAAAGTCATCATCAGTTGATTTAATTTTTTTATCTTTAAGGAAAATAAAGCTTTTTCAAACGAAAAGAAATCGTACTATTGTTATATACCCAACCTATGAACATTAATGGGTATGTCCCAATGCTCATCTACCCAACCTATGAACATTAATGGGTATGTCCAATGCTCATCTACCCAACCTATGAACATTAATGGTATCTCCCAATGCTCATCTACCCAACCTATGAACATTAATGGGTATCCCAATGCTCATCTACCCAACTATAAACATTAATGGGTATGTCAATCTCTCTCTCTCTCTCTCTCTCTCTCTCTCTCTCTCTCTCTCTCTCTCTCTCTCTCAACCCGTTTCTTATCGGTCATTGCTACTGGCAAGTCGTCCGCGCGGCATACAGTATCCGCACAAGTTTTTGCTAGTCAGCCAACACTGATGTGTCCATGTGTAGGTGTCCACAGGAGAACGTCATTTTGAGTTCGTCCTTACTTATCTAGCAGTGTCTTGCATGTTCTGTTCGTATTACTCGGATCGTTTGTGTGATAGGAGGTCAGTGGTCATACAGCTACTTTATCGAGGTATCTCCACACTGAATGGCATGCTTCTGAATTATTAGACCAGTTTACATATCTAGGTAGCAATATCTCATCTACAGAAAGCGATCTCAATATATGCATAGTAAAAGCATGGACTGCTATGACAGAATTGTACGATAGAACTAATTTGAAAGAATAATAAATTTTAAATACATGAAAAAATATTTAATGAAAAACTTTTTTCAAGCAAAAAATAATTTCATGATTGTAAGAATTTTAATAAAGCAATATATATGTGTGTGTGTGTGTGTGTGTGTAGATGGATGTATCAAGTGTTTCCTTGATAGGATTCAACCAAAATTCAAACGTATTTATAAAGATTGCGTATATATTTTTACATACATGGAGTATTATAAATAAATGAATAAATGGATACATTAGCTCAGATATAAATCTTTCGGCATTTTTTTTTTTTTTTGCCACTTTCGGTCTGATTTTTTTAATTTGAAGATTTCATCCGGTCTTACGGCTATGATTCTCTCTTCTCGCTGATTTTTGTGTTTTCAAATTTCTTTTACCACGTTTGTTAAATATGCAGCTCACGGCACACGCCGCACACTTGAAATTTTAAGAATTTTTTTATATTTTGCGTGCGTCGATTTCATTCGTGACGTTTTATTTCTTTTCTTTAATTGTGAATATTTATGTTCTAACTTCATGTAGTTTATGTATTTTATGTTCCGATTGTCGAATTTTGTATGCGTATATATGGGTACGAAAATGTTCTTATCTTTTTTTAAATGATTTATATATATATATATATATAAAGTTTGACATTTGAATATAATTTCATTTCTTTTATTTAATAGCTTTTCCGGTTTGGGAATTTTATTATTATTTTTCCACCAGACAAAGATGGCATTTATTTTTGTGGGTGTTGTTGTCTTTTTTATTATTTGCAATTTTATTTGTGAACTTTGTTTTTCTTTTCTTTAATTTCCAGAAATGTTTAGAATGCTCGATTTGTTTTTTAGTTTTTCATTTTTAAACGATTGTCTATGGTTATAGAATGGAGGTTTCCAGGGCGTGATGTTGCGCCGAAATAGATCTTTTTTCCTCTGCTTTATATGATGGATAGAACATTTATATCTAAGTTAAAGTAGCGTAGACTTAAGTTAACGGCGTTGTTACTGAGAGTTCTTGATTAAGAATCGCAGAAGCGAGAAACTGTCAGTAAGCAAGCACCGTTGACTTCATATCCTAACTAATCCGTTGCAGCTTTCCCAAAATACCCCATTTTTTATTACGTTTTTTTTTCTAAATAAAAAAAATATCACTGTATTGTATAAAAACATAAAAAATGAATGTAATGAATTATGTGCTGTAATAAACTCCTGAGTAAGGGACCACTATATATATATATATATATATATATATATATATATATATAAGGTGTCAAAAAAGTATCGAGGTTTTTTGTACTTTTTGCACACCTTGTATTCTGAAAAAGAAATTACGTCCATTTTTTTTTTTTTTAGAATGCCAAGTGTGTCTAAAAAGTTCCAAATTTAAAGCTGTATTTACCAAGATATAAATGAAGAATGAATGGAATTTTTTTTTTCAGAATAAAAAGTGTCAAAAAGTACAAAAATCTCGATACTTTTTTTACATACCTATATATATATATATATATATATATATATATATATATATATATATATTATATATATATATATGTGTGTGTGTGTGTTAAGATTATTCGAAGAAAAAGATATATTTTGGTTTGAATGAAATTTATTACGGTTAATTATTCAACACATGTTTCGTTCAGGCATGATTACACATACAGAAATATTCGATTTAAAATAATTTTAAATGTAACAATATCGGGTATGCAAACGACGAACTTCTTCAGGAAACAAAGTGGTCGATTCGAAAGAAAAAAACGAGTAATAGAAGAAAAACATTTGAAACTGAGAATGCCATAAACGCAAATTTTTAAATCTCAAAGCGTTTCCTGATTTTAAATACATGGACTTTTTCAAATTAGCAAAACATAAACTGCAAAAAATTTATACAAATGTTCATAAACTGTAAAAAAGAATTATGATTTAACGTTGTGTCGCTTGTTGCTTGAGGCCAATCAGATGAATAAAGATAAGTGTGTATCACACACACACATGTACATATAAGTAAAAAAAGTAAGTAAAGTCGTCGGAGTGGACTAAAGTCGGTATCAGCCAATCAGCAAGGAAGTCTATCCCCTTTTCACTAGCACTAGACCAAGGAGATTGTTTTTTGTGTCTGAGGTGGAGCGCCACACCTACCATCAGCTCCTTACTTTACCGCACAGTTCCCTGTGCTACTCATAACGCTGAGTTGGCGAGGGCCGTTATCGAACTAGGAACCTTGTGGTTTCTAGCCGAACGCTCTACCGACTGAGCTAACCCGCCCTATATATATATATATATTCTTTGAAAAATCTGCAACATTCATCAAATTTATTTATAAAACAATTTAAAATTAATAGGCATAAAGTAATCATCATAGTGGCCTGGAGAGTAACGGCAATGACAGGGGTACCCCACACACCCCAGAGTCCGGAATTTGACCTTCACCACTTGATGCAGTTAAACGTCATATGCAAGACACTGACCCTCAGCCACCGACTTCTAGTACATATATGATAAAAGGGTTGGGGTTTGCCATAAAGGGAAAAGGGCTGGACAATCAAACGACGTGATCAGCCGATTGATCGATGGAAGCTCCTCTGATTGCCCGTCTAGTCTAAGTAAGAACCAAAGTGGGGTTGCAAGTCATGGAGTGTTCAGCCACCGTAATTCCGTCCTCAAGCATCACAGAATGCCACACAGGGTCAACAGTGGCCTTATTGGGGGATTTTATCTATCTTCTCTGCAGAGGGCAGTCCGCATATTATACTGCCTCAGCCGACAAAGCGAGTTCACTTTCGGACTAATACCCTTGGGAAAGGTATGAACCTCTTCAACCACCACTCAGCTATATGTTAGATAGTACTGCAACCGTCCTTCTACAAGAATGGCATTGGCATTAAATAGTCAATGAATGAGTGATATGAAACCAAACCAATATTTGAACTCGGCTCGCCCAGTCTGTTTTCTGTGTCGATAGCCATCGTACCATCCACGCCTCGCGATTTAGAAAGACTTTATTTACATATTATGTGTCACGATTATTTACTTACCTTCAGCGTCTTTATAGCACATATGTGTGATAAAAATGATTGGGAGTTTGACCTAAGAGCAATTGAGGAATACAGTTGGGACAATCTTATTAGGTGCTAGGGCTTGATGTGACCAGCCGATTGATCGGAGTGAGCCTCTCAAGCAACCTGTTTCGGGTCATTCAATATTGAACCAAGTAATTTTTTTATAAACAAAGGTCTTATGTTGCTTACAGTACCTGCTGTTGTTTAAATGCTCACCCAACTTATAGGTTAGGAAATTCCCTACATTGACATGCTGTTAAAATCAAACTTTTGTTCAATTTTAAAGCTGGACACTGTAAAGTTTTTAAGGGCCATCCTTGGCCAGTTGAAAAGGCTTAAAGAAAGTCCTATGTTATGGAATCCTTTGGTGATCGTATAAGTTCTATCCCGCGTATTGGTAACGGTCTAGTGATTTAATCCCATGTCCGTCGTCAATGAACGCTGCAGTAATTATGACCAGTAGGATGGGTTAAGTATTGTATCAACCTCAGAATACTGCCAGGGATTGGCCAAGGAATAGATCACATAATCTCGCCCAGTCTATAAGTAGGAGCGAGGATCTAGCACATACCTTATATATCAAAAAGTCAAGACACAAGACTTTTTGCCGTGTATCAATAACTTAGTCTCAATACTTATTAATATGACTATAGGGATCGCCCCTATATTTTTACGGCATTGGAATTGACCAAATTAGAATAATTAGTTTTCTTAAATAACTAGTTTTACAATGGTATGTCATGAGTAGAATTAAGTAACAAAAGAGAATCGAATGAATATTAGTTTAGAAATATTTTAGAAACAATAGAAACAATGGTTTAAATTCATCCGATAATTTATGTCACCAGAATTCCACAGATACCAAAATCATTCGATATTGCATCATTGCAAATCACCTGATATTGAGGAATATTTAGCTTAATGATCACAATAGACAATGACAAAAAGAGAATTATAAAAAGACCCTTTTATCTGAAGACCAGCGAGACACGGACAGTGAGGAGCTTTCGCTCTTCCTGACTCGACAGAGTTGGAGAGGATGCTCCTAACTCGACAGTGGGAACGTCAGAAAACATCAAATACGACTCAACAGGTCCGTCTATTTTTTCGTCTCCTATTTCTCTCTCTCTCCTCTCTCTCTCTCTCTCTCTCTCTTCTCTCTCTCTCTCTCTCTCTCTCTCCTCTCTCTCTCAACAACAAATTTCAACTTTCAATCAAAGTTCCAATCACAGACAAAACTACTATCATGTTGACACAAGCAATCACACTATATAAAACACCATGTCACAGTTGTCACACACAACTATGCACAGATACAATCAGACTGCAAACCACTGAAAGAACAATGAAACTATATTAATTGTATTTATGTATATAAAGTTGTTTCCTTTATCAATTTTGTCTTCTTCTTTTGTACCTATGGAAACTACATTTTCCGTAGTCTTATACATATAAATTGTAGGGACTCATAACTCGGTTCTCCAACTCCTCAACCACACACTCCCCAAACAAACCGGGTCCCTACACGACCAATAAATGTATTCTCAACTCCATTTACAACGTCTATGACGTCTTTTGTCTCGCGTCCTAGCGATTACTTGATTAAGAAGATATTTACCTACATACTCTTCGCTAAATCACGTCGAGGTCACCATTATGAGATTATGCTTTTAGGGTGAGTTATTGCCAGTTTCATCTCTAAGTCCAACATACATGCTCCTTCTTTCTTGTGTGTTGTCAAATTGAAATGGAATTAAGGATGGGAAAAAACAGACAAAAGACAAGAGATACTTTTAAGGTTCAACCTTTATTTTCAGGTTTAAAACTATTTCTTGGAGAGGAAATTTTTTCTCGAGCCAGTAATAGCGTGTGTCCCCAGTAACGGTCTTTATCGAAATGGCCGAGGTTTCTTTTTGGCACAAGGAAGCCATTTTTGTTTCTGCACATGCTCAGATGGTTCTTCCTGTCTGAGGCCTTCTGGGAAATTGTTTATTTTGTATTTATTTATTTTATTTTGTTTCATTTGGTTTGGTTTTATTTATTATTTATTATTTAGTTTTACTAATTTATATTTCATTTTGTTTTATTTATATTTTAATTCCCACACATAACCGCCCGAAAAAAAAGTGGCATTAAATAACCCACAAGGGTTGATATGCAATAAAACTAAACAACCAAATAAGTGTCCTGAATATGACGTTAAACTTCATCTAGTAGCCAGGTTCAAGTTCTGGAGCTCTGGAAAGTGTGATGTATCCCTTCATTGCCATTACTCCAGGTCCACTCTGACCCGGAGTGGTAGTGCCTGTTAGGGTCTAATTTATGGGTTAAATAGATTTTAAAAATCGAGTTAAAAATGAATACCCAACAAGAATGAATAAAACAAACATCTTCGGCATGAAATAACCCAACAAGGGTTGACATGCTGTACAATCCAACCAACCAGCCAATATCAGTTATAGAACAAATATATATCTAAGTTAGGATTGAAATTAATATAGTCGTGTAAATAACCACATAATATAAACTAGAACACCCTTCCCAGAATGCTCCACAAACTAAATGACTCTTCCCAGAATGCTCCACAAACTTAGCCACGCTCCCCCACCATGTCTTGCGCAACAGTATATAAAGGGTGCCCCCCTCTACGTGCGTCCACTTGGTCCAATGATCGCATAGGCAAAAAAATTACTGTTACCAAGGACCGTTGACTATATGTCTACGCTATCCTAACTTATATATGCAGGGTAGGATGAAGGCTATAAAAAGATTACTAACATTTTTCTACAATTTCTTCACGCGTTATTCTTCTCTGTTTTCACCACACACACACACACACACACATATATATATATAATATATATATATGTGTGTGTGTGTGTGTGTGTGTATATATATATATATATATATATATATATCCGCCTACATTACTTCCATTATCCCCCCCTTATCACAACCTGTGCTCCCCTCCAAAAAAATCACCACTGCTTTGTTCAAACTACTACCATTCCAAAAACTACCAATTGATATTACCTCCCACTAATTCCTTGCTACTACTCGTTCTCGTTAAAAACGAGACATGAAAACTAGTCCATCGTTTCCCACCTGAGGATGGCAAAAGTGTATTGCCGAAAGCGCTAGTGACGAAACATTCGGTGGACTGGTATACCCGTTTCACTCTGACATCAGAAGGATGACCCGAAGATTAGAACGGATCAATTGAAAGACTTGTCAGACAGGAATTGTCTGTTCAATTCAACAAAACCTGTATAAAGAAAAAATGCTGCCTAAATACACTTATTATATATATATATATATATATATATATATATATATATATATATATATATATGAGGGGTGTAAGTATATAAAAATTGAAAAACAACGTATTTAGATGGATAATGTTTTACGTTTCGGTTTGTTTAGCAAACGATCGTCAGGGCATTAATTTATAAAAAATACAATTTTTTTTAAAAAACTGGTTTGTATGTTTTTTGTTTTTTTTACATATTAATTAATACCCTGACGATGGTCTACTAAACAACCGAAACGTTATAACTTGAGCTCCTGCATTAAAATATCCATCTGAACACCGTGTTTTTTCAATTTCTTATATGCTTACATACCGTCGGATTCATTTCTATTTTTCCTAATATATATATATATTATATATGCGCGTGCGCCTGAGTATGGGTGATGAACTCTAAGTGATATAGATTTGCACGCTGGATTTTTATTTCTGATCAATCCTGAGGTGCCAGATGAACTTTTGCCCAAGAAAAATCTTATTTACAAAGAAAATATTATTTTTTCCTCTCACTGTTTACAAACCATTAAAAGAAAATGACATAAGTAATAAATTGTCACTCCCCCCCCCCCATTTCTGCTGGATCTTTTTTTTCAAAAAGGTCACATCTTTTTATAGATATTCACCTCTGGTGTTTTTTCTTCTTCTTCCCCATCCGTCTTATCCTCTTCTCTCTGTCAGTCTCTTTTTTTCTCTCTTTATTTCTTTATTAATTCCTTTTCATTTCTCATTTTCTTTTTATTATTATTTTCTTTTTCATTCTTTTTCCTCCCTTTGTCTTATTAAGTTCCACTGAAAGTTAAGCAGCGATAAGTCTATTCAGCCCTGAATTGGGTAATCACTTAAGTAACAGCAGGTACTGTAAAAAAAAACGAGTCATTTGTTTATCATAATTTGATTTGGCATTAAATAACCCGAAAAGAGTTGATATGCCGTAAAATAAAAACAACCAAACCATCTTCACCATTTCCATCCATTCTTTTTCTTTTTCCTCTTCGTTCCTTTTTTTTTTTTTTTTTTTTCAACTTAATCTTCTGTCATATTCTACATTTTTCTTCTTTCTTTATTTCTTCTATTTCACTCTTCTTCTATTTATCATATAAATCTTTTGTTTCGTTGTTGTTGTCGTCCTCTCACTCGTTTTCCTTCCTTCCTTCTTTCCTTCCTTCCTTCCTTCCTCCATTCCTTTCTTTCTCTTTCCTTTTTCCCTTTCCCACCTTCTTTCTTTCTTTCTTTCTTTCTTTCCTTATTTTCTTCCCCCTTTCCTTCTGTCCTCTCTTTCCCCTTTCCTTCTTTCCTCTCTTCCCCCTTTCCTTCTTTCTTCCCTTCCTTCTTTTCTCTTTCCTTCTTCCCTTTCCCACCTTCCTTAGTTCTTTCTTTCCCCTTCCCTTCCTTCCTCCTTCCCTTCTTTCTTCCCCCTCCCTTCTTCCCCCTTCCCTTCCTCCCTTCCTTCCCCTTCCCCCCTTCCCATCTGTTTACATGATTTACTGCCCAATGCAATTCACAGATAGAATATCATCAATAACCCCCCCCAAATAACGCAGCCAAACAACCCCACACCCCAAATCTCTCGGGGGATTTTCTTGGCCATTTTTAACATCGACATCCGAGATCCTCGCACATAAGAATAAATACCATTCCTTAGAATCAATTTATCGATATTTGACATTGTGATTTAAAACAAATCGTTTCGTTTGTCAGTAATGGTATTAGCGCTTCTATGGGAAATTATGGTTCCCAAGATCTTTTTTTTTGTGGGGAGGGTCACTCTTCTGGCTTAGTCGACGCTAGTTCACGAATTTGTTTTTGAAAAATGCATAACAGTCACTTTTTTCTATTATTTGGATTATTCGGACTATTTCCTCATCTTTATTGTTATCTAAACAATAAGGAGAAGCATTCAGAGTTTGACAAGAAACGCCTGAAGAAGGCCGGAGGGCACATCGTTCGAAACATTGTGTAGATAACAATAAAGATGAGGACAATAGTCTGAATAATCCAAATAATACTAATTAATTGTTCCTCGGAAAACAATCATATTTTAAAAAGAACAAATTATCACTTTCTAATTATAGTTTCGTTAATTTCAAGCTAACTAGAAAAAATATATAAATCTAAAAAATATGTTAACTTATTTAATACGTTTCAACCTTCTTTAGTAATTTTTTGTAGGACTCGGTAACCTTCTTGTCGAACTCGGGAACTTTCATGTCGTAATCGGGAGCATTCACGGAATTTCAAAACCAATCCTTTTATTCAATCCACCCGGGTAGACTGTTCTCATTCTGTTAACCATAATCGGGTACAAGTGTTAAGCTGTGTTAGTTATTCTATGTTACTGTCGCCCTTGGTCAGGATTGAAACTGCAGCCCAGAGATAACTGTCACTTAGAAATGTATTCACTCAACGCCTATATCCGTTGTGTCATGTGTCCAAATGATACAAATAATCAAGCCTCATTTCACAAATTCAGAGAAATAACAATTAATCAGTGTTAAATATTGGATTCTTTTTGTGTGTGGAGTGTGGGGGGGGTGTCTATTGATTTATCGACATACTTAATTATTTATCCAGTGATAGTAGGAATCTAAAATGTATTGATCGTTGAGACGCTGAAATTCTAGTTTGGAAATTCTTTTTCTTCTCTCAGTTAGCTTCATCTTGTATCTTGGCGTGAAGCAATTCTTCCAGAAAAAGCGTAGCGAACTGTTACTATTGCCGTAAATTTAATCGTTCTTTAATCATTGAGGACCGGCTTGCTCAGTCGGTAGAGCATTCGACAAGGAATCGCGAGGTTCCAGGTTCGACACCAGTCCTCGCATGTGTAGCACAGCTTGGGTAATCTTATCTATGTAGTAAAGCATCTAGGGAACTGACAGTAGATGTTGTGCTCCACCTCATCAAAAACAATCTCGTTGGCCAAGCGATAGCGAAAGGGATAGACTCCCTAACTGTTCGGCTGTTACCGACAATAGGTCACTATACCGACTTTTCTGCTTAATCATAGAATGAAGGCATTATTGACATTACAGTTTGGCCATGCTATCTATTGGTAATACCATTATAAGAAAATACAGCAAACTGGTATAAAAGGAATACAAGAGTATGTATGACTGGGTAGGAAAGGGGATCCACTTGAAATTGTGCAAGAAATTAAAATTAAATCATACTGACAAATGATAATCCTATAATAAGCCAATACTACAAACTGATACAAAGGGAATACAAAACTAAACATGACTGGGTAGGATAGAGGACCACTGAGAATTGTACAATACACAGTCGATTACCTATCTCACACAGTCACGCCTACTCTTGTATTCATTATATTATTATTATTATTATGAGGTTTTCACACCTGCCGTAGCCGGTGATTCACTAGAGGTTGAGTGACAGCAAGTCTCCTCAGGTCTCCAGAACTCTTCTGAGTATTCTAGCCGATCTTAACAGTGCTGTAGTTTGAATCGAGACCACCGAAACTACAGTAATGTTAACATCGTCTAGAATATACAGAAGAGACCTGAGTCGATATAAACAATGCTGTTGTCTGGATGGTTTCCTCCAATCTTTTTCCCAACCTGTGATAACCGTTCCAAACGCACAACTGCAATTGTTACCGCCGTCACCCTGATATTCTGCATTTTTTTTTCAATTCTCAGGCAAGATCCAAGTATTTGTCTATTTTTTCGCTTTCTTTAATCTTTACTCTGTGATCCACTGGCTCGACAAAAACCATGATGACAAGATCTCTTTCTAATTAACACGGGGTCTGGTCACAAATTCCGGTTTGTGCAGAAACCATTTAGTACTATGGTCAAATTTTAATTTCTTTGTACAATTCCCAGTGGATTATCTTTACTACCAAGTTGTGCCAAATCTAGCACTCCTTTTGTGCCAATTTGTTGCATTCGCTTATTATGTGATTAACTGTTTCGTATTTGTCTCCACACAAAACATTTGTTATTCTGTTCCCTCTTATCTCCGCCCTGTCGATGGGGCGTTTGAATGCAGCTCTGCAGAGGGTAAGACTCCCCCAATGAGGGCCACCTGTTGGCCGTTGGCGACGACCCGTGATGCTTAATGATAGAACCCAGGTGGTTGAGCAGTCCATGACTTGCAATGCTCCACTTTGACCCTTTCTTGGTCTAAACGGGCGGTCGGAGAGGCCCCCTCCAATCAATCGGCTGGTTACGTCAAGCCCTAACACGTATATGATTGCCCCAACTCTATTGCCCTTATGACAAGCCCAACCCTTTTTATCATATGGGTGCTAGAAGGCGTGTCTGAGGGTCTACATGTCCTGGGAATGACGCTAAACTATATCTGATGGTGAGCTTCCAGTTTTGGAGGTTTGGAGAATGTGGACTACCCCTTCATCACCATTGCTCCCTGGTCCACTCTGACCCGGAGTGGTAGTACCTGTTAGGGTCCCATATATGGGTTAAATAGAAACACATGAGTTTAATAAACAAAATTGATTATCCATTAAGAATGACTTTATTTCAAAACTTTGTCGGCATTAAATTACCCACTGAGGTTGATATGCCGTAAAACAAAACAAACCAACCCCCTTATCTATTTTTACTATTGATCCTAATGGCATTAGTCTGTGCTGCTATTCAGATTCAGTTTCTCTCTTTGAGTTTCTTTTTTTCTCGGCCAGGTTTTCTCATGTGAAATATCACGTTTGTCGCTTGAAATATCAATATAGTTGTTTTTCTTCTGTGTTGTAGGTTTTTTTTTGTTTCACTATTTACCATATAATTCAATTACTATTACCGGCCATTGTGATTAGTCTTTCTTTGCTCTTTTTAGTGTATTCATCGTGTCCTCGAATTGTCGCATCTACGCAATCCTTGTCATTGCCTGCCGAAATTAGTCTTTCTTTGCTCTTTTTAGTGTATTCATCGTGTCCTTGTCGCATCTACGCAATCCTTGTCATTGCCTGCTGAAATTAGTTTTTCTTTGCTCTTTTTAGTGTCGTGTCCTCGAATTGTCGCATCTACGCAATCCTTGTCATTGCCTGCTGAAATTAGTCTTCTTTGCTCTTTTTAGTGTATTCATCGTGTCCTCGAATTGTCGCATCTACGCAATCCTTGTCATTGCCTGCAGAAATTAGTCTTTCTTTGCTCTTTTTAGTGTATTCATCGTGTCCTCGAATTGTCGCATCTACGCAATCCTTGTCATTGCCTGCTGAAATTAGTCTTTCTTTGCTCTTTTAGTGTATTCAATCTAGTCATTGCCTGCTGAAATTAGTCTTTCTTTGCTCTTTTAGTGTATTCATCGTGTCTCGAATTGTCGCATCTACGCAATCCTTGTCATTGCCTGCTGAAATTAGTCTTTCTTTGCTCTTTAGTGTATTCATCGTGTCCTCGAATTGTCGCATCTACGCAATCCTCTATTATTATTGTAGCATTCCTTGTGAGTTTTTCACACCGGCGTAAGCTGATAGTCTTTCACCAGTGTCTGAGTGACTGCAAGTCTCCTCAGATCTCCTGGACTCTAGTAAGTATTCTAGCAGATCTTAACAATGCTGTTGTTTAAATGGTCTCGATTCTTCCTTTGTTTTCCAATTCATTCAAACCCTTGGGGCCCTTTCCAATGGCACCAATTACAATTTGTACAACCTTTATCTTCATGTTCCATAGATTTTAAGACCTCTGGCTAGGTCCAAGTATTTTAATAAATACGAAAGCATTTAATTTTTTGCCAAAATAAGAGACTGTTTTCGAAAATAAAATTTGACATGTTGCGAAATCAACCAACCAGCGACCGACCGATCGACAATGTGATTATTGTAAAATCCATTCTTTTCTTCAGCGAAAAATCTTAAGTATGAGTTTGAATATTTAGAGAGGAGTTTGAAGCGGACTAAAGTCAGTTTTAATTTTTTCATCAAATGAGTTGGTTAGATTTTACGGCATTTCAACCCTTGTTGGGTTATTCTATGCAAAAGATATTATGTTTTATTCATTCTTGACGGGTATTCGAATTCTTTTTAAGCACATTTTTAAATCATTTTTTTCTATTTAACCCATAGATGGCATCCTAACAGGTACTAACACTCCGGCTCTCAGTGAACCTGACAGTAATGGTGATGAAAGGCTACTCCTCACTCCCCAGAGCTCCAAAATTGGAACTTCACCATGAGATGCAGTTTAACGTCATACCCAAGATACTAAGACGCTCAGTAACCGGCTTCTAGGACATATATGATTAAAAGAAATATTGGTAATTTGCCATAAAGGCAATAAGTTTGGGATAATCATATAAGCGCTAGGACATAACCAGCCGATTAATTGGAGGGACCCCTCACCGACCGACCGTCTAGCCTAAGTAAGGTTTTGGTTTGGTTTGGTTTGTTTTACGGCATATCAACCTCAGTGGGTTATTTAATGCCGATAAAGTTTTGAAATAAATCAATTCTTAATGGATAATACAATTTTGTTTATTAACTCATGTTTTTCTATTTAACCCATAGATGGGACCCTAACAGGTACTACCACTCTGGGTCAGAGTGGACCAGCGAGCTATGGTGATGAAGGGGTGCTCCACATTTCCCAAACCTCCAGAACTGGAACCTCACCATCAGATAGAGTTTAACGTCATTCCCAGGACATGTAGAATCTCAGTCACCACCTTCTACCACCCATATGATAAAAAGGGTTGGGGCTTGCCATAAGGGCAATATGGTTGGGAAAATCATATAGGTGCTAGAGCTTGACGTGACCAGCCGATTGATCGGGCCTCTCCGACCGCTCGTCTAGCCCAAGATAAGGCCAAAGTGGAGTATTGCAAGTCATGAACTGCTTATCCACCTGGGTTCTATCCTTAAACATCACGGGTCGCCACCCACGGCCAACAGGTGGCCATATTGGGGAGTCTTACCCCTCTGCAGAGGTGCAGTCGATGCATTCTAACGCCTCAGCCGACAGGGCGGGCCTAAGTAAGGACCAAAGTAGAGTGTTGTATGTCGGTCTGCTCGGCCACTAGGTTTCCGTCCTTAAACTGGTTAAATATTATTCGTATTCGATATGAATACTTGATGTCTTATAAGTGTATATCATTTGTATTAAGAATAGTTTATTCGAACTGCGATCAGTTGCAAATTCATCTTAACACGAGAGAAAATAAAATATAAAAACCGAGCGAAGAAAGTGCCAATTAAAAATTAATCATAGGTTGACACATTTGCATCTAAAATTAATCCTCGGCATAACACACAATCCAGACCCCCCACCACCACCACCACCACACACACAAATGAGGTTTACTTTGAACTATGAGAAAATTAATTGACTCTGAGTGAAAAACAAATAAACTGACAACTTAATTATTTCTCCAGGGACAAAACGATTTTGTTAACTTGTTTTCCAAGAGAAATAGTTCGGCGCATGCGTAAACAAAATAAGACGAGAAACAAAACTTCGGCAAACATCAAAAAATAAAGAAAGTAGAGATTGGTGCAAAATTCTCAACATTTTTATATACAGAATCTTTCCTTCTTTCATGGAGACGCTCGTCGAAATAACGGGTGTTATCGTAGTGAAGTAGACTCGGGTTCAAATCCAGAACGAAGCTTTGTATTATTGCTTTTTTTTTTTTCTTTTTTTTTCTTTTTGTTTTTATTGGGGGGGGGGGGTATTTTGTTGTTTTTTCAGAATGTTGTCCTCATCTTTATTGTTATATACCCAAAGTTTCGATTCATGTACCCTCCGGCCCTCTTCAGGTGTTTCTTGCCGATTTCGGGAACCTTCTCGTCTAACTCGAACTTTCTTGTCGAACTCTAAACATAGCTTAACACTTGTACCCATTTATGGTTAGCGGAATGAGAACAGTCTACCCCGGTGGATTGAATAAAGGGTTAGATTCGAAGTTCTGTGAAGGCTCCTGAGTTTGACAAGTTTCCCGAAGACCAGTTCTTTAACCTTGGTGTGACAAACCGTTTAAGAGAATAAAAACTCTGAATTCAAACAAGTTGTTACCATACCAAAGTTAAAGTGTCCAGTCTGCCCTACTATTTACCTATATCTAACAGAGGAAGTTGGATGTATATCTTTCACAAGGGTATTAGCATTTTGAAATGCAAAAGCCTCGTCCAAGATTTGAATTCGAATCGACGTGTCCATTTCCTACGATTACACTACTATAAACATTTCACCTTGATCATTATATTAATGTAAGTAAAGTCAGCAGAGTTAGTATCAATGAAATAGTGTGATAGTCTCGCCCCTTTTCGCTATCGCTAGACTGGGGAGATTTTTTTGTTTTGTTTTAGGGGTTTTTTTGTCTTTTTGTTGTTGTTTGTTTTGTTTTTTGTTTGTGTCAGTACTCAGATGCTTTACCGCTCATATCAGATTACCCAAGCTCTGTTAATCATGCACTAAGGACCGGTGTCGAACCCGGAACCTTAGAATTTGAAAGCGGGTGTTCTACTGACAGAACTAACCTGGTACAACTGGTATACAAATAGACCACCATTCACGTGTAAGGTTACAGAAGAGATAATTATTGGGCTTGTACAAGATAAGTCACCTTTGATATGTTGATTTGGCGAGGACAGGTATCGAACCAAGAACCTTGCGATTCAAAGGTGGATGCTCTACCAGCTGAGCGAAACCGGTCAGAATGGACCACTATTGTACGTGTAAGGTTAGAGAAGCGATAATTATGGGTTTATACAGAATAGCTCAGGGCACCTCACGTGGTGTCATGGTTAACAACCTAGATTCGCAGACCATTATTAGTGAGTTCGATTCTCACTGGGCGCCCATGCATCTGGTCTTGTGCAACATCTAAGCTAAGCTTAGTAAATAACTATTTGGGCACCTTACGTGGTGCAATGGTTAACAAGTTACATTCGCAAACCATTGTTAATGAGTTCAATTCTCACTGGGCGCCCAATACTTCTAGCCTTGTGCCACACCTAAGCTAAGCTTAGTAAATAACTATTTGGTCGCCTTACGTGGTGTAATGGTTAGCAAGTTGGATTCGATGACCATTGTTAATGAGTTCGATTCTCACTGGGTGCCCCATGCATCTGGTCTTGTGCCACATCTAAGCTAAGCTTAGTAAGTAACTATTTGGGCACCTCACGTGGTGTAATGGTTTGCAAGTTAGATTCGCAAACCATTGTTAATGAGCTCGATTCTCACTGGGCGCCCCATACATCTGGCCTGTGCCACATCTAAGCTAAGCTTAGTAAGTAACTATTTGGGCACCTCACGTGGTGTAATGGTTTGCAAGTTAGATTCACAAACCATTGTTAATGAGTTCGATTCTCACTGGGCGCCCCATACTTCTGGCCTTGTGCCACACCTAAGCTTAGTAAATAACTATACAGAATAGTTCACCTTTTGATCTGTACGTGCACATAACAGATCACCGTTTAAGTGAACCTTTACGGAATAAGACATTATCTCCGATAGAATTATTTCCAACCTCCTATCAATCAATTAATTTGTTGATCTACCTATTTGATTAATCCCCCCCTCCCCCATCCTCTTTCAGGATCGTAATCTGTCACTCTAATATAGACATAGATTTATCTCTTGTAATCTGGGAAGTGACGTTTATTTTAGAGTCAATATGTCAAAGCTTCAAATCGATTCTATCAAATCGATCATTGTCGATAAGAAGTCAATAACATCACAGCTTTTCTCTTTTCTTCTGACTGTAAAATCTTACAGGAGAGACGATTGCACATTAGGGTAGGTCGATTTTGGAACTTAAATGCATCCCTTGTGGCGAAAGATGTAAGTTAACATAAAAAATTACCACGAAAAATATTTTTCTTCATAATTTTGCCTTCGTTTGAGGAAATAGATTTCAGTCTTTTAAAATGGTATCACTGTTAGAATTTAATTAATGAGATAAAAAGCATCATATCAGAGGTGTTGGTGGTGATGTAGGGCATATTTTCAATTTGAATTCTAGTTATAATATTTTATTAATTTTGTTTAAAATTGTTGTGATGTTAGTCCCAACAGTAAAAAGAAGTCAAGTCGAGATAGGGTAAAATAAGACAAGTGTATTTACAATCATGGTACATGTACGACTAGCTTGTCGTTAACGGAGCAGTAGTACCTTTACACTCGGTGTCTCACTATTTATAGTGAGAACCGGTGCATGTTCTCCACTGTAGGAACGGCCGGTACAACAAAAATGACAAGATTTTCTGTTTTAAATATTGAAATTGCTAAATTTTCTAACCAATTTCATGGCCAAATGTTACGAAAACGAGTATTTTTAGTGCATTTTAACTGACGATCTTTGATGCTATTTCCTCAAACAGTGGTGTAAGTACGAGATCTAGTTTTTGGTATCAGTATTATTATATACCAACAAACAACTTTCACTGTTTGAGAGAATTTGATTTTTCAAAAAAGTGAAAAATCAACCTACCCTATTGCCCTCTTAGGGGAATTCCCGTGGCGTAATGGCTAACGTGCTGGACTGCGACATCACAGTAAATGAGTTCGAAATCTATTAATTCCCCCAATATTCGTATTTATAGGAACGTATGCAAAAACAACAAAACCAACCAAACAAACAAATAAAAAAAACAAAAAAACTCGATTCCCTACTCTCTTGGTATACAATAACCTTAAAATAACATAATATTTACTCCAAAGACAAAGATTGACCTTGTGATACATCCTGCTCGTAGCGGACGGTTTAGGAAAATACTAGACGCAGCAGAAATACCTCACACAGTTTAAACTGTCACTTGTGGGGTGCAAGTGAACGTAGGCAAGTGGTAATGATAACTCCATCTAGCGAATGTCTTATCATTTTGTCTTTTAGATACCGACACTTACGATCATGGGTTGGACTGGTGCGCAGAGAGCATTTGCTGTGTCAAAAAGTATCGATTTTTTGTACTTTTAGGACACACCTTGTATTCTGGAAAAAAAATACATTCCATTCATTGTTCATTTCTATCTTGGTAAATACAGCTTCAAACGCGGCACTTTTAGGACATATCTTGTATTCTGAAAAAAATTAACGTTCCATTCATTGTTCATTTCTATCTTGGTAAATGCAGCTTCAATCTCGATACTTTTATCACACACACACACACACACACACATGTATATATATATATATATATATATATATATATATATATATATATATATCATCTGCGTTAGATCGTCTGCGTAGTCCGTATCTGTAAGAGTTTTTTTGTGGAATATAGCTGCTTCTTGTATTTTTTAGCGTGAAAACTTTTCTTTCATTAAATAATATTCATACGAATGGGAATGATTAATTTGATTAGATTAATTATACTGGCCAACAAAATTTCCTTTTTTTTCTTTTTTTATTGATGACATTGATTTTGAGAAATATCTTGTGGATGAATTTGTGGCCGCTGGTCACAAAAATGACAAACCCGTTTTTGTCACGTCAAGATGCTCTGATAAAATTTAATCAATTTTAATGTGAGATGTCTGAATTAATATGAATTAAATCATCATCATCAGGTCGCCCTAGCAACACAGATATCCATAACAATCCCTCAACAAACATCCCTATCGGTAATTACCCTCGGAAGGTCTTCTGTGCAGCATCCCTGAGCTGATCGATGGCGTGCTCATTAGGGAAGGTTGATTTTTCCCTTTTAAAAATATCAAATTGTCCATCTATGCGAAAGTTGTGTGTTAGTAATTTAGATCTTTTACTTGCACCATTGTTTGAGGAAATAGCATCAAAGATCGTCTACTAAAATGCACTAAAAATCCTCGTTTTCTAAAGGTAAATTTTGCGAAAACGAAGATTTTTAGTGCATTTTAGTAGACGGCCTTTGTTATTTTCTCAAACAGTGGTGCAAGTAAAAGATCTAATTTTTGGTATCAATATTCTGTATACTAACACACAACTTTCACATAGATGGACAATTTGATATTTATAAATAGGGAAAAATCGACCTACCCTAGTGACCATGTGCAGGCTTCCACAGGAGAATGTCACTTATGAGTTCGTCCTTGCCAATCCATCAGTGTCCAGCATGTCTTGTTTGTCTCACTCTGATGGTTTGGGTGATTAGGACAAGTGGATGTATGTGCTTTCTTGTGGGGAGGGTTCCATGATTTGTTTAAGACCGCATACAGCATTCTTGAGCAGTTAATTCCTGATGGTGACACAGATTTTTTTGACATTGTCACTGGTGTCCAGCACGGAGATACGCTAGCACCATATATATATCTATAATATGCCTGGAATACATACTTTGAACATCATTAGATCCCATAAAAGAAAAATCTTAACCCTAAAAAGGCAGGAAGCAGGCGATATGTCGCAGAGACTATCACGGATGCAGGCTAGGCAGATGATTTGTTGCTTCTTAAAAATTCTACAGCATTTGTTTTCAAGTCCCGTTGAAAGCACCGGTTCCCACTAGATCACCGAAGTTAAGCAGCGATTAGTCTGTACACTATTTACATGGGTGACCATTTTAAAAAAAACAGCATGTAGTGTAATGAAACTGATAAAACAAATAAATAATCTGCACAAGTGGCTGTGCAGGCCAATTCTTGAGTGACAGTCTTTGGTGCACTGTGCACACAAATTATGATGCTTTCTGAGGCTGCTGGTTTTTCCCTTTTTCTGTCTCTCTTTGCTGTCGAGGCTACTCTCCTCTCTATCTCACTCCTCTTCGTGCCTTGCTTAACGTTAAGACACACTAGGCCGCTCGATTTTCCGCATCTACCTCCAGGTGTTTGTGTAAATGTGGCATACCCTCATGTCTCTCCGAAGACATCTTTAAAATTTAAATTTTCGATTATCCTTGTATATAAAAGAATAAGAGAGCATATTTTACTTTTCAGATGAATGTTCTAAAACAGCAATAATTTTTTTGTGGCCGTGTCAGTACTACTGAATGGTTGCATCTGTGAGGTCCTAATTGAATGCATTGAGAAAAAAGCTATAACACAAGAAAGTCGCATGATAGAAACATTTGGAGAGCTTACATTTTGGATTATATATAACTAGCAAATATATGCACTCTCCGTAGGGTGCAAGTATTTAAGTTTTAATGTAATAAAATTAGAAAGGCTAATGACACTAAATAAGAATGCAGAAAAATGATTTGAAACAGGGGGGGTATAATCGAAAAATAGAACAACTGAAAGTTACTTTTCAATCACTTCCATCTTTCATTGTTTAATTTTCCTAATTTAACTATTTAGTTAAAATATGAAGTAAAGAATAAATTACAGTTATTTCTTCTTGAAATGGATTTCTTTTAAGATTTATTCCCGGAGATTTTTGCTCATTTTTTTAAAATAAAACGAAACAATCAGAAATCAATAATACCAAGTACATATTTTATTAAAATCAAATTTTTAATATCAATATGCAAATTAGCCTTCCCGTTTACACTGTAAAACGCTATTTTCTTGTGTATATAAATACAATTGCATGTTATCAGCATGTAGATATGTCCAACATATCTCACACCGGTTTCGACCGGCGGTCCAGTGAGCTTCGGCCGCTGGACCATACCAGTTAATAGCGTTGTTCCCAGTAGGCTATCCCCCCAGGCAACACCTACCCCATCGATTTAAAGGGGCAGGGTTGGGTTTATTGCCCAGTGCCTGAGGCGCCCCACTTGAGGGGAAATGCCGACGGGATCAACGCAATTTTTCCACCTGCCACCCATGAGCCTCACCTTGTGGGTGGTCCCACGTTAATAGGGCCTTGTGTCTAACCCGTACAAGTGGGGTACAAGGTAAATATCTCTAACTCCGGTTTCGACCAGGGGTCGGTGGCCTCGTCCCTGGCCGTACAAGCTAACATCGTTGACCCCAGCGGGGTATCCCCCAGGCAATACCTGTCCCCTCGATTTAAAGAGGCAGCGCTGGGTTAATTGCCTGGTGCCTGAGGCGCCCCTTGAGGGGGAATGCCGACGGAATCAACGCATTTTTGCACCCGCCACCCATGAGCTTCGGTTTTTGGGTAGTCCCACATTAATAGCGCCTTGTGCTTACCCGTACACGTGGGGTACGTGTAAATATCTAGTATGTAGATATGATTAACAGTATTAATAATGTAAAACAATTTTATTGATAATTTAGGTTTAAATAAAAATGAAATCATGGAGAGTCTGGCGTAAATAACTAAGGGAATTGAGATTTGCGTATTAGTATAGTTTCGGTTACAGACAGAAAAACACACAATCTCCATAATAAATAAATAATATATATATATATATATATATATATATATATATATATATATTATATATAATATTGGATCGTATATGAAATAATGAGATAGCATATTTTACTTTCAGATTGATGTTCTCAAATAAATAGCAAAATGACCTCAATTAGAAGAAAATATCTGAATTGTCAGACACTTTTTATTATCTTTGTGGAATCTTTCTAAACAAAGCCAAAAGATAAACATTAGTGATTTCATGAAGAGAGAATACTTGGCTCCCTTTCAAGTTCGGTCTATGACATTGACATGAAAACTAGACGTGATTTTCCGAAATCATCCATTTGAAATTAGCTAAAAGCAACTCTCAGACCTTCGTTCCCCCAAACTGTTCTGGCCAGCATGATTATCTATAGACTGATGATTTCAATTACTTAGGAGACAGACTGAAAGTGCTACAGAGTTGAGAAACTGTCTCTATATATAAAGTTACAATTCCTGTCTGTCTGTTTGTTCACGAACGATAGACCCCTATGAACATATACATTCTGAAACTACGTTACTCAAGTCCGGTTAGCTCAGCCGGTAGAGCATCGACTTAAGAACCGCAACTTCTGTGTTCGATAGCCGTCCCCGCCAACTCATCATATGAGTAGCACGGGTTGTGTAATCTGATCTAAGTGGGGAGTTGAAGGTAGGTGTGCCGCTCTTATTTCAGCAAAAAAAAATCTCCTGATCTAGCACTTAGCGAAAAGGGATAGACTTTCCTCGCTGAATTTTAAAGTGACAGAAATGAGGTCTATTTAAAAGATATCAGCAAATTTTAATAATATCAAAACACCATGATGGTTATTATTGTACGAAATGGACTAGGTGACTCGAGTTCAAATCCTGAACGAGGCTGTTTAAATTTCACATTATTTTTCACATTAATACCATGTGGGGAGTGTATGCATCCAATTATGCTCCGTTGAGCTATGGGTAAAATATAGCACAGACAAGGCTTTGTAACCTTGTTTAGGCCAACCAGTCTAGGAGAAGAAAAAACTCTTAATTGAAACCTGTTTAAAATCCGCTTAATAAATTGACCTTAGTGTCACATATCCTACTCTCACGTGCAGAGGGATTGGTAAATAACGCGTACTTTCTTATTTCTCAAATATTTGTTTTAAATGTTGTTGGTTTATCCTAGCCTACAGGTGAATTTTCCGAATTATTTCTTGGAGGAGACGTGAGTAGTTGCATTGGGACAAAAACAAGATGAAAACGCCCAGAGATATATTCCTTTGCTAAGCATGCCGTAGAAGAAAGTGTAAATTTTCATCTGTCCATTTTAGGGGATCGGGTTGTTAGGATAATATACACTGTCCCTTTGCGCCATCTGCAGAACGTTTTGATAGAAACTGGACACAGAAACACTACCAAAAATAAACAATAGCCCTGTCAACGAGGCTTAGAATACGCTGACTGTATTCCCTGAAGGGAGAGGGTAAGATCCCCCCAAAAAAAAAAAAGAGGTGCCCTGTGTATGAACACTAAACTCCATCTGATAGCGAGGCTACAGTTCCGAAGCTATGAGAAGTGCGGGCACACCTTTTTATTGCCAATTATCCCAGGTCCACTCTGGCCCGGAATGATAGTACCAGTTAGGGTGTCATATGTGGTTCAAATGGATTGTGTTTTAGAATTATTCATATTCCATAGCACTGTGTGTGAAAAAATAATGACAAAAAAAAACTATCAAAAACATAAAAAATTTGATATATGAACTTACAATGAACGCGATTCCCTAACCGGGTTGATATGCAGTTAATATCAATCAATGAAACGCCAGTTTTTTCAGTTTAGCTCAGTGTAGAGCATGCCCGCCTAGGAATCGTACAGTTCCGTGTTCGATACGCCAGTGATCGGCAACTCACCGCATGAGGAGGCACAGATTGGAAGTAATCTGCGTCTGTGTAGCTTAAAGCGTGGTTGATAGAATTATCGTAAGGTGTGGGCGCTGGGGCACTCGCAAGACGAACTCCGCATACTTCTCTTTTATCTTTTTATACTCGTGTTACGTCTTTTCAATGGTTTCTTTGCAGTCTCGCAGATTACCCGTATTGGTTACAGAAATAAATATGTAGAATTTCCTTGTTTACGATTTTCTACTCACGCAGTTTTGTCATAACTAATACACTTAAACATGTTGTTTTTCATTATATGTATATTATCTAACTAAATGAGCGCTCACGTGCGAGACTAAATTTTGCGTGTTTAATACAGGTTCGTTAGAGAAATTGAGACATGTGATTTAATTAGCGCAGGAATACGAGTTTTAAAGATAAATACGTTACACGATATGTATTAGCATTTGCAGGTAGCGCTTTATTATCACCTCCTATGAAGCGGGTAAAGGTAATAGTATCCCTGTGTTTGTACCATACCTATATTATTAATTACATAAACACTACCAAGCAATGAGTTATATATCGTAATTCAAAAATTACGTGATTTACAATACTCCGTTTAAGAAAATTGACCTTTGTGTCCATGCCTGGTTTGTGTGGAGGAGCGTGTGTAAGTATGTGTAATAAAAAT
The DNA here is from genome assembly GCA_023376005.1 of Doryteuthis pealeii. NCBI lineage: Eukaryota > Metazoa > Mollusca > Cephalopoda > Myopsida > Loliginidae > Doryteuthis > Doryteuthis pealeii. Next base: position 48,552,829 of record CM042155.1, read on the forward strand.
AATCTTCGATATAGAAATATTTGATCGTCAATAGTATTGATATCTGGCATACTCAAGTTGCTTCGATTGGATCCAACTTGGTGAGACTATGCTTGATTTCTGGTATTACACACTCGTCACACTGGATACTACAGTGGCTTGGTGTCAATAGACTAAAAAGTTGACGAAGCAGTAAAAAAAATATACTAGAATTTATATCAGACTCACGTTTCTCTACCTTCATTGCACGCCCGCCACTCGCCCACCCCCTGGTTGGTGACTGACGTAACCATTGATGCCATCGTGTGCCTTAGATAACACCTACGATTCTTTGTTATGTGCGCAGTTGGGTTTGTGGTATATAGGTATATATAACTAGTAATATTTATATATATATTAGTATATATATCATATTAATGTGTGTGTTTGTTGGGGGGGAATTATAAAGAATCTAGATATATTATTGCGAATTACTGTCATGGTAACGTCAGTGATATTTACGCGGGAATGAATTGTTATTGTATATGTCGAATGAGAATTTAAATCGGAATTGTGATACGTGATGCATATGTTAAGTGACAGAAAAAGTGGGATTTATTTACTCACCGAGCCTAACTGGACCGCAAATGACCATCCTACTCGTGAATCATTGTAATGCGTCACTCGCGGAGGGAGCATAGCTAGTGGAGAAAGCGTTTTTATAGTTTTAAATTATCTACTGATTCTGTGTATGTGGTGCTACATCCGTGAGTGAATCATGCGATGTCCAAATACATTCGACTATAGGAAAGAAAACAATGATATAACAGAACAGAGACTCAATACCGCATATAGCCGAGCCTGCAAGATTACAAGACTTTCAGTACTGTGAGCACGCGCAGAGATAATAGAAGCAGGGTTAATTTAGTGCAGCGTAGTCTAAGGTGGTCGCGTGAGGGCTTCATAGAGTGATCCGCAGAACACATAGGTTCTTCTCCGTGTCTTATCGCGAGGTCACTCTCCATCGCCATTTTTGTGCGCCATGGTCTCTCCAGTGATCGGATTCAAGAAGATGGTAATCACGAGAGTGTCTGTTATACAGTGAAGTCACGCGTAGCTGTGATTGGTGTATAAGATAGGATTGTGTCGCAAACACAATGTGATCCTATATACATGAGATATCAGAAAACTCTCACAGAGAACAATATTACTCTCTCCCTAGCACTATGAAGTCAGCATAAGATCGACGAATACTATGCGCGGTGGAAAAATTATACGCCACAACAGTGTCGCACAATTCAGTCTTATGTCTGAGTGCTGGCTAGATATACTCGATCACTAAATTAGGACTGTATAGCTTGTTCCTCTAAGGTCACGCACTGACTACCCGACGACATAGTGCTGTGTTTATTAATAGCTTTCTGTATATAGTTCCATGAGTGTATGTCTTCATATACATAAAACACATAGACCTCGACTATTTGATCATAACACCAAGGTGTTCATACTATGAGGCGTATTGAGCACTTTTTTTAAATAATAAAGCGTAAAAAACTCCAACGGTGGTTTTTTTTTCTTTTCTTTGTCCACTATAATGGTTCTTTTCTTTTAAAAAAGAGTTTTATTCCCACCAAGTTATGTCAAGTTTGAATTTTTTTGTTTTTTAAACGTGAGTTTCTGGTTTTTCCACACGGTTAGTTTTAGAAGTTAAAAAATTGTATATACTATATAATACCTACTATTAATATAATATATATATATATATATATATGAGAAGTAACTACTCTATTACCCATCGACCGATGTGTTTTAGACTTATGGGTGTATGTTAGGCACGAGGTCAATTGTTTTGGTGGGGAGAATATGATGCTTTCTATTAATTAAAGTCGTACCTAATCTCTTGTGTAAACCAGAAGTTGAGTTAAATTTAAATTTGAGAATCTGAGTCTAATGTAGTAATGTGTGTAAGTGGGTTGCGAAAGTCATGGGAGGTGGCACCTACTCATGACCACCGTAAAGTTCAAATCCGCGAAATCACTGATAGTGATATATTATGCTATAATTTCACGTGCATTAGAGCGCTACTTAAACCGTCAATGAGGAAGGTAGGTAATTGTACATAATATATATTCCTAGGCTCTCCCTCCAGCTATGGGTAAATAGGTGAGGGCAGACTGTGACGCCTGGACCGTATATCTATTACTTGTGTGTTATACTGTATTGTTCAAGACTCGATAAGAAACGAGTAACTATGTGTGGAAGTGGATCTATACAATCATGTATAACTCTCCAGCATATCCTCTAGATATATTGAACTCGCAAGACATTAAGAAAGATAATAGAGTTATAATCGTAATGTGAATAAGTCGTGAGTATGGGAAATCCTTTTGTAAGATGATAAGTGATTTATGGAATCCCTTCCTTGTAAGTGAACTAAGCTCTGAGTGTGTCACTGACTACCTTTTGTAAAGATGAATAAGTCCTGAAAGTTATCGGAACCTCCCTCTCTTGTCATATATTGAGATCACTAGCGTCTGCGAGTATAGATGGAGTGCGTCTTTGGTATAATGATATAGTTCCTGAGTTTATAGAGGACATTCCTTTTGTAGTTGATATGATAATAGTCCTGAGATTATGGAATCTTTTGTAATAGGCTTCGTTCAGGATTCTGAGTAAGTCTCTTGAACGCTTATGTGAATGCTGTGTTTTCTCGTAACGGTGAATAGTCGTATTTGAGTTATTGCGCATATATATTCGTAGAGATAGAACTATATGATCCTGAGTTAATAGGACATATTCTATATGTAAGATGAATAAGTCCTGGTTATGGAATCTTCTCGGCTAAGTGAATAAGCTCGTGCGCACGTTATGGAATACGCCTTTGATAACGAATTGAATGAAAGTCCCTGAGTTATTGAATACACATTTGGTGTCAGTGATCAAGTCGTAGAGTTCAAGTGAGATTCCCTCTATGGTAACGCTGAAACATAAGTCGTCGGAGTGTGATGGAATTTCTTCTCTTGTAAGTGAAATAAGTTCCTGAGAGGTGTAATTTGGCATCGCTTTAGTAGTGAAATAGTTAGTAGGTGTGATGGGAATTCCAATTGTGTAAGAGTGATTAAGTTGCTCGCAGCTCTATGAGAAATTATCTTTTGTAGAAATTTGGTGTGATTATATGCTCTCTAGCGATTATGGTGAACTCGCCTTTTGTAAGTGAATAAGTCTAGAGGTTATGGAAGTCCTTCTTGTGTAAGTGAATGTGTGCGAGTATATCGGAATCTATTTTGTTGAGAGAAGTCGATATTTAGAGTGTGTGTGTCCTTTATTGTAAGTGAATAAGTCCTGAGTTATGAGCAATCCTTATTATGTAGCTGAATAATTCACTGGAGTATATGGAATATCATACATTACATTATTTAGAGATAGTAATAAGTGATTACATTGAATTCCTTTTTGTATAGTAGAATAAGTTCCTGAGTTATTGGAAATCTCTTTGTAAGATGAATAAGGTCCTAAGAAGTTTATGGATCCTTTGGTACAGTTGAATTAAGTGAGTCTTAGTATGCTATATAGAGATACACACTTTTGGTAGATAATTATGTACCTAGTAATATGAGATACGTGTGTAATTTGAATTACAGAAGGTCCTTACCTGTGAATAGTTAATGGAATCTTGGTAAGTGAAATAACTTAGTCGTGAGTTTGGAATCCTTTGGTAAGCTTGAATAAGTCTGAGTTATGGAATCCTTTGTAAGCTTAATAAGTCGCTGAGTTTGGAATCCTTTTGTAAGTGAATTAAGTCGTGAGTTATGGAATCCTTTTGTAAGTGAATAGTCTGTAGTTACTGAATCCTTTTGTAAGTGAAATAGTCGTGAGTTATGGAATCCTTTTGTAAGTGATAAGTCCTAGTTATGGATCCTTTGTAAGTGAAATAAGTCCTGAGTTATGGAATCTTTTGTAAGTGAATAAGTCTGAGTTAAGGAATCCTTTGGTAAAGTGAATCAGTCTGAGTTATGGAATCTTTGTAAAGTGAATAGTCTGAGTTTATGATCTTTTGTAAGTGATAGTCCTGAGTTATGGAATCTTTGGTAGTGAATAAGTCGCTGAGTTATGGAATCTTTTGTTAAGTGAATGAGTCCTGAAGTTATGGATATCCTTTGGTAAGTGAATAAGTCCTGAAGCTTAATGGAATCCTTTTGTAAGTGAATAGTCCTGAAGTTATGGAATCCTTTTGTAAGTGAATAAGTCTGGAGTTTGGCATCCTTTTGTAAGTGAATAAGTCCTGAGTTAATGGAATCCTTTTGTTAAGTGAATAAGTCCTGCGTTTATGGATCCTTTTGTAAGTGAATAAGTGCCTGAGTTATGGCAATCTTTTGTAAGTGAATAAGTCCTGAGTTTTATGGAATCCTTTTTTGTAAGTGAATAAGTCCTGAGTTATGGAATCCTTCTTGGTAAAGTGAACTAAGTCCTCGAGTATATGATCCTTTTGTAAGTGACATAAGTCCTGAGTTATTGGATTCCTTTTGTAAGTGAATAAGTCCCTGAGTTATGGAATCTTTTGTAAGTGAATAAGTCTGAGTTAATGGAATCCTTTGGTAAGTGAATAAGTCCTGAGTTATGGATCCTTTGGTAAGTGAATAAGTCGTGAGTTGGAATCCTTTTGTAGTGAATAAGTTCCTGAGTTATGGAATCCTTTTGTAGTGAATAAAGTGCCTGATGTTATGGAATCCTTTTGTAAGTGAACTAAGTCCTGAGTTATGGAATCCTTTTGTAAGTGAAATAAGTCCTGAGTTATGGAATCCTCTTGGTAAGTGAATAAGTCGTGAGTTCTGGAATCTTTGTAAGCTGAATAAGTCATATCTTGCGTAAGTGTTAAAGGTCCGTTAGTGAATCCTATGAGGCTCCGTCGTCCACAAAGGTTACAAAGTAATTTGACCAGTATGCTCAGTA
>CM042155.1:48563367-48610867 GCA_023376005.1 Doryteuthis pealeii
AATGTTGGTTTTGAAGACCACTCACAGTATTCCCTTATCTGCCTTTTATTACTCTCTAAATGTTTAACTACCTTTCATGTTTGTACAAAACTAGACATTTTGTCTACCTTACTTTAATGGTTCCTCTGACTTACACACACACACACACATATATATATATATATATATATATATATATATATATATATATATATATATATATATTTGGAGGATATGTGCTTAATTGAAGTCATACCTAATTTTGAAAATTAATTAGTTAATAATTAATGAATTTAGGCGGGCATATATGTTCAAATGTAAGGCTAAACGAATCGATAAAATGTCAATCCCTGAATGTACATTTCGATTTTCTCGATTCGTTTAGCCTTACATTTGAACATATATGCCCGCCTAAATTCATTAATTGTTAACTAATTAATTTTCAAAATTAGGTACGACTTCAATTAAGCACATATCCTCCAAAAATTGTCGGCTTAAAGCCAATTAAAAAAATAACACATTTGTTTGTTTACTTAATCTCATATATATATATATATATATATATATATATATATATATATTATATATATGTATATATACGCACACACATATGATCCACACTGTATACACATATAAGTACTTAATTGGGGCCTTGATGTCATATGCCCACTTATCTATATAACTAACTGCTACACCTTTATATAGACACACACACACTTGCAGTGCCCCCTTTTGCATCATGCACCCATGCATAGTGCCATATATGTTAACCCCGGGTCAAACCACCCACCATCGATAATTAAGAAAATCCTAGACTTACTAGAATACAGAATTAGTAAAACATTTCTCTAACCTGCAAGTAATCTAGAACAATTTATCAACGCTTTTAAATAGTAAATCAAATACATGTTTGGACGTTTTTGATTGGTCGATTCAGCCGACGCTGTTTTGGAACAGTTTATAAATAAAAGTTGTAATCTTCAGCACACCTTATACCAGAAAAAAATAGATTCACTATAGAAATGCATTGTAATTTATTTGAAATCTGCCTTGAACTCTTAAGTTTCCACTTCTAGGACAATATTAAAATAATTGACCATAATTAGAAATTCCGGTTATTATTTTGAATGTTCCTATTAGATCAGTTCTTATTCTTCATTCTAGTAAAGTAGTTAATCTCAATTTCTCTAATCCTTGTAACTGTAATTATTATTATCTTTTTATTAGTTTTCTCCCTCTTCTTTATATGCTCTCCAATCTCAATATTACCCTCCAATTTCCATGTCAAGATACTGGGGTCTGGGTACAATATTCTATATGAAGTCTTATTAGGGTTTGTATATTTTTCAAACAACATTTTGGGAGTAACTTTACTTCAGAAATGTATTGGAGAGGATTTTACTATAGAAATGCATTAGAAATTGATATATCTACAATAAACCGTTTAGACGTTTCAGAAGAGAGACAAACTCTTCTTAAATATTAATAGTACCAATAAAATTAATAATATCGCCAATTTAGATGTTATCGAATAAGCTTTGAGGTAAAGGTCTACAAAACGGAAATCTTTTTGATATATCCAAATATCTAATAATACGAGGGGTGGGGTGTCAATCGCAGATTATCCAATCAAAAGGTGTGGTCGTGTCCACTGTAAATTGTAGAAATGTATATTTGCTGAATTTTAGACTTGGTAATATTTCTTGTCGCTTTCTAATCAATACAATTTCTATTATCGTGATAATCGAATATCCGGTCGGTCTTAATTGTGTAGATTATTTCCTTTGGCGTGATGTCGATCCCAGCTTCCGGGAAAATTGCCAAGGATGATCACGAAGAGAGATACGAAGATCGTTGTAAAGTTGATTGGGAGACACTGGTGTCTTTTAAATGATCGAGTGGTGAAGATTAAATGGTAGTTTTGTATACCATGAATTTTCTTTCTCATCTTTGATAGAATCGAAAACAACGAAGATTATTGTTTATTTTAAAAGGTTATTTTACAAGAATTATTTAATCAGATTACGGTCAAGTCACGCTGAAACCACCGGTTTCCATCATAGCACTGAAGTGAGCCAGTTCAATACTTCATTGGGTGACCACTTAATCAACTGCGTGTTTCTGCAACCGAGTCATTTGTTTATAAAAATGATTTTATTTTGCATTAAATGACCCGAAATGAGTTGATATCCTGTAAAACCAAGCAACTGAGTGGGAAAGCTATATATATATATATATATATATATATATAATATATATATATATATATATAATATATCCTAACGTCCAAGTGGTGTAGATTACGGTCATATCACGCTGAAACGACCCTATTTTTATAATGGGAAATAATTTAAAAAATGCCCTAAGTATAATCCAGGGAATAAACTTTGCTTATTATGCATGGAGAGAAATTAGCAATAGTTACGTATAAAAATGCTAGAGAATTACTCAATCGAAAAACACAAGTTTTAAAAAAATGTAGACATAAATAAGCTTGGCTTTTTGGCCAATAGATTTTTTTTTAATATTTGTTATTATCATTATTTTTTTCTTTTTGTATGCTAAATTCATGTTTCTGTGTGACAGTTTTAACAACTAAATGTATTTTGCACCAACCCCTAGCATTATCCATTAGGAGAAACCTAGGTAGATTTTTTTCTGACTCGTTAGACTTACATTATTATATATATATATATATATATATATATATATATATATATATATATATATATATATATATATAGTATCCTATTGCCATTTTAACCTTTTCCTTGCGGTGGCATCAGTAAATAATCCAAAAAGTGCTTGATATATTAAAAGCATAGAGCAACAATAATAATTAATAATAATAGAGGAAAAGGTTAATGGTCTTTACCTTTACTAATATTATATATATATATAATTTAATTAAACGAAATACATTTTTAATTAAAAACGGAAATTCAATCTTATAGCTTTTCAGATCTAAGGAGACCAACCAAGACTAAAGAGAGAAAATGATTGACATTGTCTAAGAAGCCGTAAATTGGTAAGAAATGATTAATTTCGCATTATGTAATGCTTGTAAAGCTTTAATTACAGAAGATTTTTCAGTCTACAAGGTTGGGAGTACATCTATAAATGACACATAACATATCATAATGTATATCTACTTGCACTAAGAGACAAGAAAACATTATTGCAAAAGGCTAAGGTTAACAGATAAGACCCGTAAAGTCTCTTAAATAGAAAATTGTTATGATGAGATTTAAATATATCAATTTTAATCTATAATTTGCTTATTATGTTTCAGAAAAAAAGGCTATCATTTTGTAATTTTCAGTAAAAAGGCTATCTTTTTCTAATTTAATAACTTGACTAATTCTCGTTCAAATAATCTCAGATCCTATCTGTATGTATATAAACAATTCAAAATCTGGTGTTTAATGTTTTATTTTTTTTCATGTATAGAAATGTAATTCACTGGGAAAGAAAAGGCGTTTAAACTTTAAACATAGAATTTTGAATTATTTCTTGACATTCTGTTAAAAATTGAAATTATTTGACGAGAATTGGCCAAATTATAAGATTACGAAATGATATCAATTTTGCTGAAATACACTTTGCATCTCAAATGATATAAAATTAAAAATAAACTCGATTTATAACAGAAAGGATGCTATTCTCTAAAGAGACAAATGTATACAGGTTGTGTTCTGAACAATTGAAGTAAATTTTTTAATGTAATAACTTGATCAATTCTCGTTCAAATTATTTCAAATTTTAACAACATTTTAACACAACATTTGCAGAAACAACTCAAAATTAATGTTTAATATTTTGTTTAATGAGTTCTGCTTTTTTCCTTTTCCTGTATAGAAATGTCGTTCATTGAGAAGAAAAGATGTTTAAACATTAAAAATAGAATTTTGTAAAAAAAAAATGTGATTTCCTCTTTTTATTCATAGCTAATATTAAGTATATTAAGACATTTTTAGCTCCGTCGGTTGATCGTCCGATTAGGAATTACAAGGTTCCGAGTTCGATACTTTCTCTCGCCAACTAGGCGTATCAGTAAAACAGGAATCTGTGAGGTAAAGTGAGGAGCTGATGGTAGGTATAGCGCACCACCTCAGACGCCAAAACAATCTCCTAGGTTCCACAGAAGAGAAAATCTATTAATAATGTAGATTGGGTGACTTTCTGTCTGTAACCAAAATTATGTCACAGCTTACGCTACAATTTTCTAAATGGTTGCATAAATCTATTAATAAGTATTTGATCTATAGTCAAAATAGTTAATACATAGAATAAAGAACAACCCTGTGTTATATACAATCAAAATTTGAATAAGCAATTTTTAAAATTTTTTACTCTTGCTCTTTTTTTTTCGGTAACAAGCAGTTAACTAAAAAGTTTACAAATAAATAAATACCTACGATTTTGTGTAAAATTTATGTGTAAAATATTCAAAATAATTATTTAATTAATAATTAATAGATGCACGCAACATTTTAATTGAAGAGGACAGAACTAAGTTTCCATTTCAATCTTTTTTAAACTCCTTTAAGAAATTTGATGATTTTACTTACTTATGATAAAAACCCTCTGACATTGAATTTTTAACTCCCTGTTCAAGTAATATCGTTAAAAAATTAACTTTTATATTGCCCAGAAGGTGTTTATTTGTTTGTTTGTTTATTTGTTTGTTTGTTTTTTTTGGTGGGTGCTAGTATTTAATATTTGTTTTTTTTATTTTCAAGAAATGGTAATTGATTGAAAGAAATAGATCGTGGTAATTTAGAAATTCGACTGGATAGCACAGTTCAGAGGGAGGGTTTTTTTCTTTCTGTTTTATAATGATCGGTGTCGTTAAATAATGATCGAATTGTAAATCTTCGGAGTCTGCAACATTTGTATACGAGTATAAATAAAGGAGAAAGTTTTTAATCACCAACCGTATGTCTCGAGCATCGCGTATTTTTAGCTGCAGACAGAATAAACGAGTTATTTTCATTGAAACTAAATTAATGAAACACTTCACTCTTTCTCTGGAAGAAAAAAGGAATTGGATGACATCCAAAAGATCTGATGTTCTTGCGATTGGTCAATAGGGATTGATATTTATTGTTTGTTTGTTTATGTCTCCTAGGGCATCTCACTTTTCTTTTTATATTTTCACATCAACTTTCAGCAATGAATAAATAAATATCATTGCACGTAACATATCTTAACATATCTATATATTAATACTCTTGTTCCTTAATCTTCCGACCGTTATCGTCTTGCAACACCCTCTGGTTAAAAATGAGATGTAATGCAAAAATGTAAATCTTGATTATCTGGTGTCGCTTATCCACCGAATTCTTATTTCTTATGAGTGTCGTTACCTCATCTAAATAATGGACCATTCCGTTTTTATTATAAAGAAAGGAAAAGAAGAAAAAACATGCTACACAGAAAAATATAATGAGAAACAAAAAAGAGAGTACGGAAAATATATAGAGAGGGGGTGAGCGCGCGGAAGTGATAACGCTAATCTGTTTCAATCGAACATAATGAAAAGAAGGAAAGAAAGAAAAAAGAGTGAGAGAGAGTTAAATCAAGATTATTATACTTTTTGCATATTGAACTATTTATAAATAGCTCTTAAGTAAACATATCAAACGTTGTAATAAGTAAATTATCATACTGTGGTATATCCACAGGACATGCTAGTACAATATTAATATACTATTTATATATAGATAAAATGTTCTTAAGTAGTATTCTGCCGAGTGGCCTCTCGTCGGTGTCAGTCGAATACCGAGAGAGTCTATCCTCTTTTCATTAGCGCTAGACCAGGAAGATTATTTTGCTGAGGTGAACCGTCACATCTACCGCCAGTTACCAGATGCGTTAGCGCACAGATTAGATTTTATCCAATCTGTGATACTTTTTAGATGAGTTGGCGGTAACTGGTATCGAACCAGGAACTATGCGATTCCTAGGTGAATGTTCTATCGACTGAGTTAAACCTGCCTTTGAAGTAATTCATCCAAATAGTTTCTAAAAAATGTCCTCTGTAATCATCCAAATTAATCTCATTTTGTTTACGCTATTGCTGTTTTTCATCTGATGTTGAAATTTGTTTTACAAATATATAACTCATATAAGGAAATAATTTTTTTTTAAACTCATATAAGCAAATAAAATCCAATCGCCTTAGTTTTTGTTAATCTGCATTGACAGGAAATTTCCAGTCCGAGCAGAAATATTAAAATAAATGTCTACCATAATTAGAAATTCCATTTATTATTTGGAAAGTTTCAATTAGATCACCTCTTATTTCTCTTTCTACCTCATTCTGATTCTGATCTATATATTAATACGCTAAATCTTCCATCCGTTATCATCCTGCAACACCCTCTGTTTAAAAATTAGTTCGTCCAAATCGTCCAAGATGCAATGTAATTTACATTGCATCCAGATTATCGGGTGTCACTTAATCACAGATTTCTTCTTTGTCCCATTTTATCTCACCCAGTTTTAAAAATGAAACATTCCAAATGGTCTTGCGTCACTTAAATGCACAACGTAAAATTAAAATGAATTGAAAAAAAAGTTATTTTTGTTTTATATTGTAATATTGAAATTGTGAATTACGGAATTAATTTTGATCTTATATCGTCCCGGTCTCCTGCCTTAATTTAGGCTATGTTTTAGCGAGCCGGAATCGGACGTATTCAGGCTGATCTAAGATATTTTCCGAGTCATGTTTTTGTCACTTTTTTGTCGGCAAATTAATGTTGATATTTTAACCCGCATCCCCCACCCCGATCTTTTAATACAAATCAATGTAGATATTTTACAATATATAAAATGTTTTTTTTCGATTGAATTTCACAGTATTATATCGATTGTTATTGTATATTTTTGTATTATTTATTGCAAAGACAACAGTAGGATTTATGTATAATGAAATTGTAAATCATTTTTTCTGGTTTAAAAAGCCCTCCTTGATTTCTTTTTCGTTTCATGGAAATTCCACGGGTCCTGCTTGTTCTGATTATTATTGGAATTGTAATGACAAACAATAAACATTAGAAAGTTTAATTCTACTTAGAATAATTGGTACACTTAATAAGAGTTTATATAGTCTAGTATTCGCTAGAGAGTTCTGCAATGGGGGGGGGGAATCATAAAATAGGGAAGGTAACTCCTAATTACTTATTACAGGGATATTAGCAGAATACCCGTCAAAATGACAGAATTATCTAAGCATGGAACTTGCAATGTTATCAGTTGTATGAATTTAAAGTTGTAATATTGTTCATGTTTGTGTTCACATATAAAACAATTATAAAATAAAGAAGCAACAAACCTTTTGTTTTTATTACTACGTGTCATTTATTCGTTGGTTTACAAAGTTTAAGGAAAACATTTCCTATTATTTCTTTTGTATGTTCCGTTTTCTTTTTTCTGTTTAATCGCAGGATCAGAAATAAGTTTATGATAATAATAGAAATAGTCGTAATGGTGAAGTTCAAGTGAGACTCATGCTGAGTTGGGACAGAGCAAAGCAAACATTTTACTTACTTCATAGACCCATGATGGGAGCTGTTAAAAACATGTCTGCACGCAATGCACAAGTAAAAAGAGGCTTGATGATATCTCCTTACCGGAAGTGAGGTCATAAAATTGGGCAGATCACCAAAAACCATTTCCAGTTTTTTTTTTTGGGGGGGGGGATAATATCTTGGGAAAAATTCATTTTGTTTTCTTTTTACCTTCATTTTACTATTTTATTTACTTATAAAAAAAAATTTTTTAAACATCGGGTTGTAATTGGATATTGTGTGCCTGTTCATATATAAGTAGTAAGTAAAGTCGTCGGGGTGGCCTAAAGTTGGTATCAGCCAATCAGCGAGGGAGTCTATCCCCTTTTCATTAGCGCTAGACCAAGGAGATTGTTTGTGAATCTGAGGTGGAGCGCCACACCTACCATCAGCTCCTTACTTTGCCGCACAGATCCCTGTGCTACTCATACGCTGAGTTGGCGAGGGTCGGTATCGAACTAAGAACCTTGCGGTTTCTAGCCGAACGCTCTGACTGAGCTAACCCGGCCCTTAAACAAAGAAGCGACAACTACGAACAATTAATTCCTTTTTTATTATAAAGTTTCTGGTAAATTACAGTTCTTAATATCTCTTTTGTGTGTCCATTAAATTTTTCTGTTTCGGGGTCGAGCTGATTTGAATGACATTGTGGAGTCTTATATAGACTTTGTCATTTTGCAGTGGACTTTGTAGCACTCGAGTTTGTATTTAAGTTACAATCGCTTGCTAAGTTCCAATTACCGTCGAACTGGGAAGCTTGTCTTTGCCATTTCATTAGAACATTAGAAGACAAGCTTCCCAGTTCGACGGTAATTGGAACTTATTCTTCAAAAATAAAACCAACTAACAACCAAGCAATGCATAGAGAAAAAAATTCTAGGATATAGTTATCAGGTGTAAAACGAACGAACGAACCAGCCAGCCAGACAGCCAGCCCGACCGACCGACCACCTATAGATCTTTTCCGGGTTATATTCAGCAATTTCCTTTTGGAAGTTGTGAAAGAAATACAATTTTGACCCGAAGTCAGACGCAACCAGAAGAAGCATACAATTTTCGTCGATTGTCGATAAGAAACACAAATTCTCAAAGGGCATCGGTGGCTGATCTGCAGGTCATTTTTAATTCGTCAAAAGTCTTCCAGAATCCGATTACGTATGCACATGGTTTCCTCCGTTCGCAGAATGTAAGGTTACTCCATTCAAGAATGTCTAATGAAATGGCAAAGTCTTCATTGATGACTTGCAGGAATCGCTGGACGCGATAAAAATGGTAGACATGGAAAAAGGAATAGAACATTTCTTCGAATGATGATGATGGTAAGTAAATAATCGTGATATATAATATGTAAATAAAGTCTTTCTAAATCACGAGGCGAGGATTGTGTTATGGTTATCGTCACAAAATATGGACTCGGTGAACCGAGTTAAAATATTGGTTTGTTTTCTTTCTTTAAAGGTATATCAATCATTCATTTATTATTTAATGTCACCGCCATTCCGGTCTATCTAACTCATAGCTGAGTGGTGATTGAAGAGGTTCATACCTTTCCCAAGGGTATTAGTCCGAAAGGGAACTCTCCCTATCGGCTGGGGCAGTAGAATACGCCGACTGCCCCTCTGCAGAGATGAAAAATCCCCCCCCCCCAATTGGGCCACTTGTTAACCGTAGGTGGCAACCCGTGATGCTTAAGGACGGAATTATGGTGGCTGAGCAGTTAATGACTTGCAACGCTCCACTTTGGTCCTTACTTAGACTAGTGATCGGAGGAACTCCCATCGATCAATCAGCTGGTTACGTCAAGCCCTAGCACTTATATGATTGTCCCAAGCCTAATGCCTTTATAGCAAACCCCAATGTTTTAGTATATATGTACTAGAATGCGGTGGCTGAGGGTCTTAGGGAAGTTACCATTTTGAAACTCTGGAATATGAAGTTGTCACGAAGTGTCTGTCAATATTTTCAAGACACTCGCTAGTCGCGTGGATCCTGAGTGGCTAGGCTATTTACTCTCCAAGAAAAAAGAAATACTTCAGGGGAAAAAACACAGAATGTTTTCTTTCAACAAAAATATTAAAAAAACATATTAGTCATTAAGACAATTTGTGAGTGATTAATTATTATTTACTTTCTTTTTTTTTTAAAAACTGACGGGTGCAAACACATAAAAGTTCATGAACCGAAAAAAATACCTTCTTTTTTGTTAACACATAAGTTCCTCTTTTTGTTATTAATTCTTTCCTCTCCTTATTTTTCATTTCTCTTTCTTTTTCCTTTTAAATCCGATTTTCAAGACAATTACTTCTTCGTTTTCTTTCCTTTTTCAAATTAATTCAGTTTGTTTTTCTTCAAATATCTCTGATCTCTACAAACTTCCTTTTTCCCAAACTCAATCACTTTTCGTTTTTCTTTACTTTCCTTATTAATTCAGTTTTTATCAACAAATCTCTTTCTCCGGTTTCAACCGTTTGTTTCTCTATCGTTCGTCCGTCCGTTTCTCTGAAATCTCCTCTCCCTAAACTAAACTGCCGTCTCTAAACTAAAAAAAAAACCGTCTGTTTTTTCTATCGTCTGTCAATCTCTCTATTCTATCTCATCTGTCTCTCTTTTCGTGTCCGTCCGTTTCTCTGAAATCTCCCAATTTTTTCGCGCCTCTTTTTTAAAATCAAAACAACCTAAGGGAATTAACCCTTTTTTTCTGCCAAGGGCAGCAACTCTTAACTTTGTCTTCATTATTTAAATTTTTATACTTTCTTCCTTTTCTTTTCTAACAAATAGACACACACCCCCCCTTGCTATTATTAAATGATATTCTGAGAAATCTCAGGATATCATGACAGAAGTATTCCTTCATCGCTATTACTCCCAGGTCCACTCTCACCTC
This sequence comes from Doryteuthis pealeii, assembly GCA_023376005.1. NCBI lineage: Eukaryota > Metazoa > Mollusca > Cephalopoda > Myopsida > Loliginidae > Doryteuthis > Doryteuthis pealeii. The sequence continues at coordinate 48,573,808 of CM042155.1, forward strand.
GAGTGTTAGTACCAGTTAGGGTGACAACTATAGATTAAATAGATAAAAATAAGTTTGTTTTAAATGTGTTAAAAACAAAACTGAGTTATTTTTTAAATTGAATACCCAACAAAAAGGAATAAATAAAATGGACACATGGCTTAGTGGATAAAAGAGTTGGGTTAAGACAGTTCTAAGTGACAGTTATCTCTAGACTGCGGGTTCAATCCTGGTCAAGGGCAACAGTAACATAGAATAATAATTAACACAACTTAACGCCTCTACCCCAGCTATGGTTAGCGGAATGAGAACAAGATACCCTCGTGGACTGAATAAGGGGTTAGGTTCAAAGTTCCGTGATGGCTCCCGATTACGACCAAAAGGTTTCCGATTACGACAAGAAGGTTCCCGAGTTCGAAAGGAAGGTTCCCGAGTCCGACAAGAAATATCTAAAGAACGCCGGAGGGCACATCGGCCGAAACGTTGTACAGATAACAATGAAGATGAGGACAATAGTCCGAATAACGCAGATAATACAAATAAAATATCTTCAGCATGAAATAATCCACAGGTTGACATACCGCAAAATCCATCCAATCAACCAGCAAACCAAAACTGAACGTGATAGCACGACTGGAATTAGAACTCACTTACTACGATTTCGCAGTTTAGAACGTTCGCCACTACGTCACGGAGACCTTCCTCTCAAATAATGAACGAGGCTGTTTGCATTCAATGGATATTATTTATGGAAGGCATGAATCAATTGTTTCCTCTTTAGGATATGGTTGTCCCGTGAAACACGGCATCAGTCTATCTCGAGTTCAAATCCGCGGCGATTATATACGGTAGAGTAGATATTAAAGATAACGGTGAGTCTGGTTAAACATCACCGAAATTCACTAAAGGAGATTTCTATTATTTTTGACCGTCTGAAGATTGCATGATATGCATGAAACTGCAGTTACGGAATATTAACTCCATAATATTTTATCTCTGATTTTATACACACACACACACATACACAGACACACACATATATATATATACATATATATATACATATACATATATATATATATACATATATATATATATACATATATATATATACATATATATATATATATATATATATATATATATATATACATATATATATATATATATATATACATATACATATATATACATATATATATATATATATATATATATATATAATATATATATATATATATATATATATAATAAAGAAGGGTCAGATGGGCTCTCCAGTTCTAATACATTTCTCTACGCGGATTATAGTGGTTTGCCAAACACTTGTAGAAGACATTTTAAGATTGCATGATATGTATGAAACTGCAGTTAACATCATAATATTTCATCTCTGATTTTAAAACTATTCTACTATTTTAGCATTGAGCACCTTCATAGGCTAATACTTTTCATATATATATATATATATATGTATATATATATATATATATATATATATATATATATATATATATATAATATAAATAGACATTTTAAAAACCAGACATTTCGATTATCTGATGACTTTACAGTTGTGGGTTTTACTCAACTTTGTGAGAATGGAGGTTATTTATCAGGAATATATATATATATATATATATATATATATATATATATATATATATATATATATATATAATGATTCCGAATTGCTCTTTATTCAAAACACTTCTTCTTCTTTTTTTGCACAAGAATATTTAGTCCCAATTTAACCCTTTTCCTGATAAATTACCTCCATTCTCCAAATCTGAGTAAAACCCACAACTGTAGACATCAGATATTCGAAATGTCAGGTTTCACGTGGAAAGTACTTGTCATAAATTGACAGGAAAGCAGTATGTGGAAAAACCATCCTTCCAACAAATGTCGAAAATAGTGGACAATGCAAAATCAAGTCAAAGGACCCAGGTTGCTTACAGTACCTACTGTTTAAGTGGTCACCCAGTTAAGTATTGAACTGATTCATCGCTGCTTAACTTCGGCGATCTCCCGAAAACGGATACTTTCAGCGTAACTTGACCGTAATCTCTATGAGAAGAAAAACTCTAAAATTCAAACCTGTTAAACTTCGCTTTAAAATTGACCTTGTGTCACATCCTTCTCTTCAAAACATCAAAATGGCAAAGAGGATGAGATTGGAACCCCCAGACTCCATAACCGAGAAAATCCAGTGCTATGACAACCAATATACGAAAAGGTTGTTTGTTTTGTTTTACGGCATATAAAACCTTTTCGGGTCATTTAATGTTGAAACGGTTGGGTTAGCTCAGTCGGTAGAGTGTTCGGCTAGAAACCATAAGGTTCCTAGTTCGATACCGGCCCTCGCCAATTCAGCGTATGAGTAGCAAAGGGATGTGTGCGGTAAAGTAAGGAGCTGATGGTAGGTGTGGCACTATACCTCGGACGCAAAAGCAATCTCCTTGGTCTAGCGTTAATGAAAAGGGGATAGACTCCCTCGCTGATTGGCTGATACCGACTTTAGGCCACTCGACGACTTAATGTTGAATCAAGTCATTTTGATAAAAGACTCAGGTTGCTTACAGTACATGTTGTTGTTTAAGTAGTCACCCAATTAAGTATGGAACAGGCTCATTGTTGCTTAACCTCGGTGATTTCAGCCTGACTTTACCGTAATGTAGATAGATTGATAGAAAGAAACATTCAAGATTCTTTGACCTTAAGATATATTTTAGATTGTCGGGAGTATATGGAGTGAAGGTGGGCGTCGACGCAGAGGTGTCTGGAATATTTTGGCTTCAAATTGATCAGGAAGATGAAATTTGACATAAAAGGAAATAAAATTTGCCATTCTCCCGCGGGGAAGTTTCTTGAAATTTGTTTGAATAAAATTAATTAGAAAAGTCTCATATATATATATATATATATATATATATAATATATATATATATATATATATAATGAGTCAGACGAACCTACTAAAAGTTTCGCTTAATGCTCTTCAGGGATAAGATCTTAGACCTGAAGAGCATTAAGAGAAACTTTTAGTAGGTTCGTCTGACTCATTAGATTTATCTTTATTATTTGCTCTACTTAGGTATTGAGTACTTTTTACTTATTAGCTTTAGTCTCCTGGCGGGTTTGTATGAATATATATATCTTATATATATATGTGCATATAAATTGTTTTTTTCTTTTGGCCAAAATATTGTATCAATAGATTATTTTTTGTTGGTACGATTATCTTGGTCTTTTCTTTTTTACAAAATTTTTTTTCTTCCCGGTTGATGTTTGGTAGTATATTTTTACAATCAAACTATTTGCTGGGTTTTTTCTCACCGCGAGGATTTACCAACAAGTTTGATATATATATATATATATATATATATATATATATGTATGTATATTATGTACAGTATTATGTACATTGTACATGCTCTATCAATGATATTGAGCACTCTTTACTTATAAATATAGCAAACTATATTATCAATATATATATATATATATATATATATATATATTGTTGAAATGTACAGACAATTCTTGTCGGACCTTAAAACACATTCATGCCTCCCTCTACCTAACCGCAAAATTCTAACCGAAAATACACGCACACTCCATAAAGAAAAAAACAAACAAAAACTTCAAATAATCGAAGCTTTATATATCAAACAAAAAAAAACCTATCTTAAACAAAATAAACTTTGAAGTAAGTCAACATGTTCTCAAATGCTTATAATTTTCCGCCTATCCTCCTTCCACTATACCCCTACCCTTCTCACAACTTGTACCCCCCTCCCACAAAAAATCACTACTGCATCGTTCGCTCGAACCACTACCATTCCTACAACCACCCACTACCAATTGTTATTACCTCCCACTTCTAATGCATTGCTACTACTCGTTCTCCTTAAAAACGAGACACGAAACCATACCATCGTTTCCTACCTGATGATGGCAAACTGTATTGCCGAAAGCGCTCGTATCGAAACCTTTGGTGGACTGTTACACCAATTCCACCCCGACACCTAAAAGATGGCCCGAAAATTAGAAAGGATCAAACAAAAACTCGTCCGACAAGAATTGTCTGTACAATTCAACTTGTATAAAAGAGAAAATGCTGCCAAAATACACTTATATATATATATATATATATATATATATATATATATAAATTGTCGTCGGGACAGCCTAATGTCGGTATCAGCCAGAGAGTCTATCCCCTTTTCACTAGCGCTAGACCAAAGAGATTATGTTAGCGTCTGAGGTGGAGCTCCACACCTACCATCAGCTCCTTACTTTACCGCACAGATCCCTGTGCTACTCATGCGCTGAGTTGGAGAGGGCCGGTATCGAACGAGGAACCTTTTGATTCCTAGTCGAACGCTCTACCGTCTAAGTTTGTAGAAAAACAGTTTTCTCTCTACCCCAATTTCGGTGTTCAAGCTATACCTTCTTCAAGAGAAATAAAATAAAAATTATTAGGTGGCTACATTTTATATCTACTTATCAGCATTGGAACTAATCTGGTTTGGAATTATTTTTATTACTCTTTCTGTCTTTTAATTGTTTTGTATAAACTTTAGTTTCTAAGTCGAGTCACTTTTTCTTTGAAGTCAAAAATTTGGTGTCTGTGAATTTACATGTCTCCTTCTTTCAGGCAAAAGTAATTTGTAATTCTATCTGCCATCTTCTATTTCCAACACCCTCCTCTTTTTTTTTCTTTATTCATTTTGTTTATCTTATTTGTGTATACTACTGGAGTTAAAGTCTTTTGGTAAATCTATTTAGTTGTCGTCGGTACACATGCTCTACCAAGGATAGTGAGTACTCTTTACTTATAAATATAGTAAACTATATTATCAATATTTACATATATATGAGTAGGTGTGTGTGTTTGTAGAGGGAACGATAGGCTAAATTGTCGTCTAGATTACGAAAAATTGAAAATAACACTAACATCTCTTTTTATCAGATACATTTACCAAAATTATACGAAAATATCTTGAAATACAATAGATTAAATTTATTCAAAGAAATCGCCATTGGCTCCAACAATGAATTCTAGACAGCTTCGGGATTTCTTTAATTCGTTTGCATGTTTTAGTTTTCATGCATTTTTCATTTGACGATTCAGGACAGATTTTCGGCGGGAAGGAATGTTGCGTTTAAAAATCGTTTTAGCTATTTAAATTCTTTGAGGGCTTATCTCTATAAATATTCAGATTTTCACATATAGAAATATTTTTCTGAGGAAATTCTAAATATCAAATGTAGTGACTCACAATATATGTATATGTTTATACACACACACACACACACACACACACACACATATATATATATATATATATATATATATATATATATATATATATATATATATATATACTGTTGTAGTTACAAAGAAGGAAAAGTAAATATTTGATAATAAAGATGATCCGCAAAAATATTTTCAGTTTCGTTCATTTGTTTACAAAGGTATTTTTTTGAATTTTTTATTTAATTCGGCATCCAATTGAATAAACAACTTTGAAAATTCAAACCACTTTGCGAACCCTCTCTAATATATATATATATATATATATATATATATATATATATAATCCACAGACACTGTGTCTCAACGTATTAAGTCTCCTCAGTGTGGCTAGACATATAATAATAATGGCTGTCAACTGGTGTTCGAGTAAGACCATTTCCTGTTTTTTTTATCATAGTTGGGTGCCAGTAGCATTTGACACTTGTGTTTTCTCAGATGACTCACCAGGCCAGCCCTGGAGAGACATATTCTTTCACATAAACTACATGTCGGAACTTCTCCACTTTGAATGTTGCTGGGCTGAAAATTACCCTTTCTAATAGCCCGCATCAATTTTTGGTGTTTAATTCGGTTGAATTCAAATTCTTCCACAGACAGGTAGATGGTGGCTCTACAGCTAAGTCTCTTACAAGCTAGCTTCTCCCAGTCCTAGATACACACACACACATATATAATATATATATATATATATATATATATATATATGACATAAGCCATAAACTATCAGTTACCAATGCTTATTGTGAAAATCTCAGATCAAAATTAATCCAATAATTGTGCCAAGCTACAGATTTATTGATCCACGCTCAAACCAAAAGTAATGAACCATACTTAAGATATACATCTTGTTCAATATTACTGTTTTATAGTCAGTGTTTGTCAAAGTGGATGTGGGAGCAATGGCAATGAAGATTTGACTCCACGCTTATCAGAGAACCAGAACTGGAGCCTCACCACTCGATGCAGTTCAATTCAGTTACATAACCAAGACACCTCTATGTTTGTATTTATTATTAATATTCTAGTTTATAAACTAGAACATTAACTGTCTACAATGAAGAGATTATTTATGTACTGATCGGTATCATAGTGTAGTATATGTGTACTCTGCTCAGTTCAAAGTATTGATTTCTAAACCTCTACATATGATCAGTGTGTAGTATCTGTGTGCTTTATTTGTTCTAAGTTAGTCTTACCATGTTCTTCAAGCAGCGGAACACTGGTATTACGGAGGATATATAACTCGCTTATCTCTAGGTTAAATATTCAAAGTCATCATCAGTTGATTTAATTTTTTTTATCTTTAAGGAAAATAAAGCTTTTTCAAACGAAAAGAAATCGTACTATTGTTATATACCCAACCTATGAACATTAATGGGTATGTCCCAATGCTCATCTACCCAACCTATGAACATTAATGGGTATGTCCCAATGCTCATCTACCCAACCTATGAACATTAATGGGTATCTCCCAATGCTCATCTACCCAACCTATGAACATTAATGGGTATCCCAATGCTCATCTACCCAACCTATAAACATTAATGGGTATGTCCCAATCTCTCTCTCTCTCTCTCTCTCTCTCTCTCTCTCTCTCTCTCTCTCTCTCTCTCTCAACCCGTTTCTTATCGGTCATTGCTACTGGCAAGTCGTCCGCGCGGCATACAGTATCCGCACAAGTTTTTGCTAGTCAGCCAACACTGATGTGTCCATGTGTAGGTGTCCACAGGAGAACGTCATTTTGAGTTCGTCCTTACTTATCTAGCAGTGTCTTGCATGTTCTGTTCGTATTACTCGGATCGTTTGTGTGATAGGAGGTCAGTGGTCATACAGCTACTTTATCGAGGTATCTCCACACTGAATGGCATGCTTCTGGAATTATTAGACCAGTTTACATATCTAGGTAGCAATATCTCATCTACAGAAAGCGATCTCAATATATGCATAGTAAAAGCATGGACTGCTATTGACAGAATTGTACGATAGAACTAATTTGAAAGAATAATAAATTTTAAATACATGAAAAAATATTTAATGAAAAACTTTTTTCAAGCAAAAAATAATTTCATGATTGTAAGAAAATTTTAATAAAGCAATATATATGTGTGTGTGTGTGTGTGTGTGTGTAGATGGATGGTATCAAGTGTTTCCTTGATAGGATTCAACCAAAATTCAAACGTATTTATAAAGATTTGCGTATATATTTTTACATACATGGAGTATTATAAATAAATGAATAAATGGATACATTAGCTCAGATATAAATCTTTCGGCATTTTTTTTTTTTTTTGCCACTTTCGGTCTGATTTTTTTAATTTGAAGATTTCATCCGGTCTTACGGCTATGATTCTCTCTTCTCGCTGATTTTTGTGTTTTCAAATTTCTTTTACCACGTTTGTTAAATATGCCAGCTCACGGCGACACGCCGCACACTTGAAATTTTAAGAATTTTTTTATATTTTGCGTGCGTCGATTTCATTCGTGACGTTTTATTTCTTTTCTTTAATTGTGAATATTTATGTTCTAACTTCATGTAGTTTATGTATTTTATGTTCCGATTGTCGAAGTTTTGTATGCGTATATATGGGTACGAAAATGTTCTTATCTTTTTTTAAATGATTTATATATATATATATATATAAGTTTGACATTTGAATATAATTTCATTTCTTTTATTTAATAGCTTTTCCGGTTTGGGAATTTTATTATTATTTTTCCACCAGACAAAGATGGCATTTATTTTTGTGGGTGTTGTTGTCTTTTTATTATTTGCAATTTTATTTGTGAACTTTGTTTTTCTTTTCTTTTAATTTCCAGAAATGTTTAGAATGCTCGATTTTGTTTTTTAGTTTTTCATTTTTAAACGATTGTCTATGGTTATAGAATGGAGGTTTCCAGGGCGTGATGTTGCGCCGAAATAGATCTTTTTTCCTCTGCTTTATATGATGGATAGAACATTTATATCTAAGTTAAAGTAGCGTAGACTTAAGTTAACGGCGCTTGTTACTGATAGTTCCTTGATTAAGAATCGCAGAAGCGAGAAACTGTCAGTAAGCAAGCACCGTTGACTTCATATCCTAACTAATCCGTTGCGGCTTTCCCAAAATACCCCATTTTTTATTACGTTTTTTTTTCTAAATAAAAAAAATATCACTGTATTGTATAAAAACATAAAAAATGAATGTAATGAATTATGTGCTGTAATAAACTCCTGAGTAAGGGACCACTATATATATATATATATATATATTATATATATATATATGAGGTGTCAAAAAAGTATCGAGGTTTTTTGTACTTTTTGCACACCTTGTATTCTGAAAAAGAAATTACGTTCCATTTTTTTTTTTTTTAGAATGCCAAGTGTGTCTAAAAAGTTCCAAATTTAAAGCTGTATTTACCAAGATATAAATGAAGAATGAATGGAATTTTTTTTTTCAGAATAAAAAGTGTCAAAAAGTACAAAAATCTCGATACTTTTTTTACATACCTATATATATATATATATATATATATATATATATATATATATATATATATATATATATATATGTGTGTGTGTGTGTTAAGATTATTCGAAGAAAAAGATATATTTTGGTTTGAATGAAATTTATTACGGTTAATTATTCAACACATGTTTCGTTCAGGCATGATTACACATACGGAAATATTCGATTTAAAATAATTTTAAATGTAACAATATCGGGTATGCAAACGACGAACTTCTTCAGGAAACAAAGTGGTCGATTCGAAAGAAAAAAACGAGTAATAGAAGAAAAACATTTGAAACTGAGAATGCCATAAACGCAAATTTTTAAATCTCAAAGCGTTTCCTGATTTTAAATACATGGACTTTTTCAAATTAGCAAAACATAAACTGCAAAAAATTTATACAAATGTTCATAAACTGTAAAAAAGAATTATGATTTAACGTTGTGTCGCTTGTTGCTTGAGGCCAATCAGATGAATAAAGATAAGTGTGTATCACACACACACATGTACATATAAGTAAAAAAAGTAAGTAAAGTCGTCGGAGTGGACTAAAGTCGGTATCAGCCAATCAGCAAGGAAGTCTATCCCCTTTTCACTAGCACTAGACCAAGGAGATTGTTTTTTGTGTCTGAGGTGGAGCGCCACACCTACCATCAGCTCCTTACTTTACCGCACAGTTCCCTGTGCTACTCATAACGCTGAGTTGGCGAGGGCCGTTATCGAACTAGGAACCTTGTGGTTTCTAGCCGAACGCTCTACCGACTGAGCTAACCCGCCCTATATATATATATATATTCTTTGAAAAATCTGCAACATTCATCAAATTTATTTATAAAACAATTTAAAATTAATAGGCATAAAGTAATCATCATAGTGGCCTGGAGAGTAACGGCAATGACAGGGGTACCCCACACACCCCAGAGTCCGGAATTTGACCTTCACCACTTGATGCAGTTAAACGTCATATGCAAGACACTGACCCTCAGCCACCGACTTCTAGTACATATATGATAAAAGGGTTGGGGTTTGCCATAAAGGGAAAAGGGCTGGACAATCAAACGACGTGATCAGCCGATTGATCGATGGAAGCTCCTCTGATTGCCCGTCTAGTCTAAGTAAGAACCAAAGTGGGGTTGCAAGTCATGGAGTGTTCAGCCACCGTAATTCCGTCCTCAAGCATCACAGAATGCCACACAGGGTCAACAGTGGCCTTATTGGGGGATTTTATCTATCTTCTCTGCAGAGGGCAGTCCGCATATTATACTGCCTCAGCCGACAAAGCGAGTTCACTTTCGGACTAATACCCTTGGGAAAGGTATGAACCTCTTCAACCACCACTCAGCTATATGTTAGATAGTACTGCAACCGTCCTTCTACAAGAATGGCATTGGCATTAAATAGTCAATGAATGAGTGATATGAAACCAAACCAATATTTGAACTCGGCTCGCCCAGTCTGTTTTCTGTGTCGATAGCCATCGTACCATCCACGCCTCGCGATTTAGAAAGACTTTATTTACATATTATGTGTCACGATTATTTACTTACCTTCAGCGTCTTTATAGCACATATGTGTGATAAAAATGATTGGGAGTTTGACCTAAGAGCAATTGAGGAATACAGTTGGGACAATCTTATTAGGTGCTAGGGCTTGATGTGACCAGCCGATTGATCGGAGTGAGCCTCTCAAGCAACCTGTTTCGGGTCATTCAATATTGAACCAAGTAATTTTTTTATAAACAAAGGTCTTATGTTGCTTACAGTACCTGCTGTTGTTTAAATGCTCACCCAACTTATAGGTTAGGAAATTCCCTACATTGACATGCTGTTAAAATCAAACTTTTGTTCAATTTTAAAGCTGGACACTGTAAAGTTTTTAAGGGCCATCCTTGGCCAGTTGAAAAGGCTTAAAGAAAGTCCTATGTTATGGAATCCTTTGGTGATCGTATAAGTTCTATCCCGCGTATTGGTAACGGTCTAGTGATTTAATCCCATGTCCGTCGTCAATGAACGCTGCAGTAATTATGACCAGTAGGATGGGTTAAGTATTGTATCAACCTCAGAATACTGCCAGGGATTGGCCAAGGAATAGATCACATAATCTCGCCCAGTCTATAAGTAGGAGCGAGGATCTAGCACATACCTTATATATCAAAAAGTCAAGACACAAGACTTTTTGCCGTGTATCAATAACTTAGTCTCAATACTTATTAATATGACTATAGGGATCGCCCCTATATTTTTACGGCATTGGAATTGACCAAATTAGAATAATTAGTTTTCTTAAATAACTAGTTTTACAATGGTATGTCATGAGTAGAATTAAGTAAACAAAAGAGAATCGAATGAATATTAGTTTAGAAATATTTTAGAAACAATAGAAACAATGGTTTAAATTCATCCGATAATTTATGTCACCAGAATTCCACAGATACCAAAATCATTCGATATTGCATCATTGCAAATCACCTGATATTTGAGGAATATTTTAGCTTAATGATCACAATAGACAATGACAAAAAGAGAATTATAAAAAGACCCTTTTATCTGAAAGACCAGCGAGACACGGACAGTGAGGAGCTTTCGCTCTTCCTGACTCGACAGAGTTGGAGAGGATGCTCCTAACTCGACAGTGGGAACGTCAGAAAACATCAAATACGACTCAACAGGTCCGTCTATTTTTTCGTCTCCTATTTCTCTCTCTCTCCTCTCTCTCTCTCTCTCTCTCTCTTCTCTCTCTCTCTCTCTCTCTCTCTCCTCTCTCTCTCAACAACAAATTTCAACTTTCAATCAAAGTTCCAATCACAGACAAAACTACTATCATGTTGACACAAGCAATCACACTATATAAAACACCATGTCACAGTTGTCACACACAACTATGCACAGATACAATCAGACTGCAAACCACTGAAAGAACAATGAAACTATATTAATTGTATTTATGTATATAAAGTTGTTTCCTTTATCAATTTTGTCTTCTTCTTTTGTACCTATGGAAACTACATTTTCCGTAGTCTTATACATATAAATTGTAGGGACTCATAACTCGGTTCTCCAACTCCTCAACCACACACTCCCCAAACAAACCGGGTCCCTACACGACCAATAAATGTATTCTCAACTCCATTTACAACGTCTATGACGTCTTTTGTCTCGCGTCCTAGCGATTACTTGATTAAGAAGATATTTACCTACATACTCTTCGCTAAATCACGTCGAGGTCACCATTATGAGATTATGCTTTTAGGGTGAGTTATTGCCAGTTTCATCTCTAAGTCCAACATACATGCTCCTTCTTTCTTGTGTGTTGTCAAATTGAAATGGAATTAAGGATGGGAAAAAACAGACAAAAGACAAGAGATACTTTTAAGGTTCAACCTTTATTTTCAGGTTTAAAACTATTTCTTGGAGAGGAAATTTTTTCTCGAGCCAGTAATAGCGTGTGTCCCCAGTAACGGTCTTTATCGAAATGGCCGAGGTTTCTTTTTGGCACAAGGAAGCCATTTTTGTTTCTGCACATGCTCAGATGGTTCTTCCTGTCTGAGGCCTTCTGGGAAATTGTTTATTTTGTATTTATTTATTTTATTTTGTTTCATTTGGTTTGGTTTTATTTATTATTTATTATTTAGTTTTACTAATTTATATTTCATTTTGTTTTATTTATATTTTAATTCCCACACATAACCGCCCGAAAAAAAAGTGGCATTAAATAACCCACAAGGGTTGATATGCAATAAAACTAAACAACCAAATAAGTGTCCTGAATATGACGTTAAACTTCATCTAGTAGCCAGGTTCAAGTTCTGGAGCTCTGGAAAGTGTGATGTATCCCTTCATTGCCATTACTCCAGGTCCACTCTGACCCGGAGTGGTAGTGCCTGTTAGGGTCTAATTTATGGGTTAAATAGATTTTAAAAATCGAGTTAAAAATGAATACCCAACAAGAATGAATAAAACAAACATCTTCGGCATGAAATAACCCAACAAGGGTTGACATGCTGTACAATCCAACCAACCAGCCAATATCAGTTATAGAACAAATATATATCTAAGTTAGGATTGAAATTAATATAGTCGTGTAAATAACCACATAATATAAACTAGAACACCCTTCCCAGAATGCTCCACAAACTAAATGACTCTTCCCAGAATGCTCCACAAACTTAGCCACGCTCCCCCACCATGTCTTGCGCAACAGTATATAAAGGGTGCCCCCCTCTACGTGCGTCCACTTGGTCCAATGATCGCATAGGCAAAAAAATTACTGTTACCAAGGACCGTTGACTATATGTCTACGCTATCCTAACTTATATATGCAGGGTAGGATGAAGGCTATAAAAAGATTACTAACATTTTTCTACAATTTCTTCACGCGTTATTCTTCTCTGTTTTCACCACACACACACACACACACACATATATATATATAATATATATATATGTGTGTGTGTGTGTGTGTGTGTATATATATATATATATATATATATATATCCGCCTACATTACTTCCATTATCCCCCCCTTATCACAACCTGTGCTCCCCTCCAAAAAAATCACCACTGCTTTGTTCAAACTACTACCATTCCAAAAACTACCAATTGATATTACCTCCCACTAATTCCTTGCTACTACTCGTTCTCGTTAAAAACGAGACATGAAAACTAGTCCATCGTTTCCCACCTGAGGATGGCAAAAGTGTATTGCCGAAAGCGCTAGTGACGAAACATTCGGTGGACTGGTATACCCGTTTCACTCTGACATCAGAAGGATGACCCGAAGATTAGAACGGATCAATTGAAAGACTTGTCAGACAGGAATTGTCTGTTCAATTCAACAAAACCTGTATAAAGAAAAAATGCTGCCTAAATACACTTATTATATATATATATATATATATATATATATATATATATATATATATATATATGAGGGGTGTAAGTATATAAAAATTGAAAAACAACGTATTTAGATGGATAATGTTTTACGTTTCGGTTTGTTTAGCAAACGATCGTCAGGGCATTAATTTATAAAAAATACAATTTTTTTTAAAAAACTGGTTTGTATGTTTTTTGTTTTTTTTACATATTAATTAATACCCTGACGATGGTCTACTAAACAACCGAAACGTTATAACTTGAGCTCCTGCATTAAAATATCCATCTGAACACCGTGTTTTTTCAATTTCTTATATGCTTACATACCGTCGGATTCATTTCTATTTTTCCTAATATATATATATATTATATATGCGCGTGCGCCTGAGTATGGGTGATGAACTCTAAGTGATATAGATTTGCACGCTGGATTTTTATTTCTGATCAATCCTGAGGTGCCAGATGAACTTTTGCCCAAGAAAAATCTTATTTACAAAGAAAATATTATTTTTTCCTCTCACTGTTTACAAACCATTAAAAGAAAATGACATAAGTAATAAATTGTCACTCCCCCCCCCCCATTTCTGCTGGATCTTTTTTTTCAAAAAGGTCACATCTTTTTATAGATATTCACCTCTGGTGTTTTTTCTTCTTCTTCCCCATCCGTCTTATCCTCTTCTCTCTGTCAGTCTCTTTTTTTCTCTCTTTATTTCTTTTATTAATTCCTTTTCATTTCTCATTTTCTTTTTATTATTATTTTCTTTTCATTCTTTTTCCTCCCTTTGTCTTATTAAGTTCCACTGAAAGTTAAGCAGCGATAAGTCTATTCAGCCCTGAATTGGGTAATCACTTAAGTAACAGCAGGTACTGTAAAAAAACGAGTCATTTGTTTATCATAATTTGATTTGGCATTAAATAACCCGAAAAGAGTTGATATGCCGTAAAATAAAAACAACCAAACCATCTTCACCATTTCCATCCATTCTTTTTCTTTTTCCTCTTCGTTCCTTTTTTTTTTTTTTTTTTTTCAACTTAATCTTCTGTCATATTCTACATTTTTCTTCTTTCTTTATTTCTTCTATTTCACTCTTCTTCTATTTATCATATAAATCTTTTGTTTCGTTGTTGTTGTCGTCCTCTCACTCGTTTTCCTTCCTTCCTTCTTTCCTTCCTTCCTTCCTTCCTCCATTCCTTTCTTTCTCTTTCCTTTTTCCCTTTCCCACCTTCTTTCTTTCTTTCTTTCTTTCTTTCCTTATTTTCTTCCCCCTTTCCTTCTGTCCTCTCTTTCCCCTTTCCTTCTTTCCTCTCTTCCCCCTTTCCTTCTTTCTTCCCTTCCTTCTTTTCTCTTTCCTTCTTCCCTTTCCCACCTTCCTTAGTTCTTTCTTTCCCCTTCCCTTCCTTCCTCCTTCCCTTCTTTCTTCCCCCTCCCTTCTTCCCCCTTCCCTTCCTCCCTTCCTTCCCCTTCCCCCCTTCCCATCTGTTTACATGATTTACTGCCCAATGCAATTCACAGATAGAATATCATCAATAACCCCCCCCAAATAACGCAGCCAAACAACCCCACACCCCAAATCTCTCGGGGGATTTTCTTGGCCATTTTTAACATCGACATCCGAGATCCTCGCACATAAGAATAAATACCATTCCTTAGAATCAATTTATCGATATTTGACATTGTGATTTAAAACAAATCGTTTCGTTTGTCAGTAATGGTATTAGCGCTTCTATGGGAAATTATGGTTCCCAAGATCTTTTTTTTTGTGGGGAGGGTCACTCTTCTGGCTTAGTCGACGCTAGTTCACGAATTTGTTTTTGAAAAATGCATAACAGTCACTTTTTTCTATTATTTGGATTATTCGGACTATTTCCTCATCTTTATTGTTATCTAAACAATAAGGAGAAGCATTCAGAGTTTGACAAGAAACGCCTGAAGAAGGCCGGAGGGCACATCGTTCGAAACATTGTGTAGATAACAATAAAGATGAGGACAATAGTCTGAATAATCCAAATAATACTAATTAATTGTTCCTCGGAAAACAATCATATTTTAAAAAGAACAAATTATCACTTTCTAATTATAGTTTCGTTAATTTCAAGCTAACTAGAAAAAATATATAAATCTAAAAAATATGTTAACTTATTTAATACGTTTCAACCTTCTTTAGTAATTTTTTGTAGGACTCGGTAACCTTCTTGTCGAACTCGGGAACTTTCATGTCGTAATCGGGAGCATTCACGGAATTTCAAAACCAATCCTTTTATTCAATCCACCCGGGTAGACTGTTCTCATTCTGTTAACCATAATCGGGTACAAGTGTTAAGCTGTGTTAGTTATTCTATGTTACTGTCGCCCTTGGTCAGGATTGAAACTGCAGCCCAGAGATAACTGTCACTTAGAAATGTATTCACTCAACGCCTATATCCGTTGTGTCATGTGTCCAAATGATACAAATAATCAAGCCTCATTTCACAAATTCAGAGAAATAACAATTAATCAGTGTTAAATATTGGATTCTTTTTGTGTGTGGAGTGTGGGGGGGGTGTCTATTGATTTATCGACATACTTAATTATTTATCCAGTGATAGTAGGAATCTAAAATGTATTGATCGTTGAGACGCTGAAATTCTAGTTTGGAAATTCTTTTTCTTCTCTCAGTTAGCTTCATCTTGTATCTTGGCGTGAAGCAATTCTTCCAGAAAAAGCGTAGCGAACTGTTACTATTGCCGTAAATTTAATCGTTCTTTAATCATTGAGGACCGGCTTGCTCAGTCGGTAGAGCATTCGACAAGGAATCGCGAGGTTCCAGGTTCGACACCAGTCCTCGCATGTGTAGCACAGCTTGGGTAATCTTATCTATGTAGTAAAGCATCTAGGGAACTGACAGTAGATGTTGTGCTCCACCTCATCAAAAACAATCTCGTTGGCCAAGCGATAGCGAAAGGGATAGACTCCCTAACTGTTCGGCTGTTACCGACAATAGGTCACTATACCGACTTTTCTGCTTAATCATAGAATGAAGGCATTATTGACATTACAGTTTGGCCATGCTATCTATTGGTAATACCATTATAAGAAAATACAGCAAACTGGTATAAAAGGAATACAAGAGTATGTATGACTGGGTAGGAAAGGGGATCCACTTGAAATTGTGCAAGAAATTAAAATTAAATCATACTGACAAATGATAATCCTATAATAAGCCAATACTACAAACTGATACAAAGGGAATACAAAACTAAACATGACTGGGTAGGATAGAGGACCACTGAGAATTGTACAATACACAGTCGATTACCTATCTCACACAGTCACGCCTACTCTTGTATTCATTATATTATTATTATTATTATGAGGTTTTCACACCTGCCGTAGCCGGTGATTCACTAGAGGTTGAGTGACAGCAAGTCTCCTCAGGTCTCCAGAACTCTTCTGAGTATTCTAGCCGATCTTAACAGTGCTGTAGTTTGAATCGAGACCACCGAAACTACAGTAATGTTAACATCGTCTAGAATATACAGAAGAGACCTGAGTCGATATAAACAATGCTGTTGTCTGGATGGTTTCCTCCAATCTTTTTCCCAACCTGTGATAACCGTTCCAAACGCACAACTGCAATTGTTACCGCCGTCACCCTGATATTCTGCATTTTTTTTTCAATTCTCAGGCAAGATCCAAGTATTTGTCTATTTTTTCGCTTTCTTTAATCTTTACTCTGTGATCCACTGGCTCGACAAAAACCATGATGACAAGATCTCTTTCTAATTAACACGGGGTCTGGTCACAAATTCCGGTTTGTGCAGAAACCATTTAGTACTATGGTCAAATTTTAATTTCTTTGTACAATTCCCAGTGGATTATCTTTACTACCAAGTTGTGCCAAATCTAGCACTCCTTTTGTGCCAATTTGTTGCATTCGCTTATTATGTGATTAACTGTTTCGTATTTGTCTCCACACAAAACATTTGTTATTCTGTTCCCTCTTATCTCCGCCCTGTCGATGGGGCGTTTGAATGCAGCTCTGCAGAGGGTAAGACTCCCCCAATGAGGGCCACCTGTTGGCCGTTGGCGACGACCCGTGATGCTTAATGATAGAACCCAGGTGGTTGAGCAGTCCATGACTTGCAATGCTCCACTTTGACCCTTTCTTGGTCTAAACGGGCGGTCGGAGAGGCCCCCTCCAATCAATCGGCTGGTTACGTCAAGCCCTAACACGTATATGATTGCCCCAACTCTATTGCCCTTATGACAAGCCCAACCCTTTTTATCATATGGGTGCTAGAAGGCGTGTCTGAGGGTCTACATGTCCTGGGAATGACGCTAAACTATATCTGATGGTGAGCTTCCAGTTTTGGAGGTTTGGAGAATGTGGACTACCCCTTCATCACCATTGCTCCCTGGTCCACTCTGACCCGGAGTGGTAGTACCTGTTAGGGTCCCATATATGGGTTAAATAGAAACACATGAGTTTAATAAACAAAATTGATTATCCATTAAGAATGACTTTATTTCAAAACTTTGTCGGCATTAAATTACCCACTGAGGTTGATATGCCGTAAAACAAAACAAACCAACCCCCTTATCTATTTTTACTATTGATCCTAATGGCATTAGTCTGTGCTGCTATTCAGATTCAGTTTCTCTCTTTGAGTTTCTTTTTTTCTCGGCCAGGTTTTCTCATGTGAAATATCACGTTTGTCGCTTGAAATATCAATATAGTTGTTTTTCTTCTGTGTTGTAGGTTTTTTTTTGTTTCACTATTTACCATATAATTCAATTACTATTACCGGCCATTGTGATTAGTCTTTCTTTGCTCTTTAGTGTATTCATCGTGTCTCGAATTGTCGCATCTACGCAATCCTTGTCATTGCCTGCCGAAATTAGTCTTTCTTTGCTCTTTTTAGTGTATTCATCGCATCTACGCAATCCTTGTCATTGCCTGCTGAAATTAGTTTTTCTTTGCTCTTTTTAGTGTCGTGTCCTCGAATTGTCGCATCTACGCAATCCTTGTCATTGCCTGCTGAAATTAGTCTTCTTTGCTCTTTTTAGTGTATTCATCGTGTCCTCGAATTGTCGCATCTACGCAATCCTTGTCATTGCCTGCAGAAATTAGTCTTTCTTTGCTCTTTTTAGTGTATTCATCGTGTCCTCGAATTGTCGCATCTACGCAATCTTGTCATTGCCTGCTGAAATTATAGTGTAGTATGAAATTAGCTTTGCTCTTTTAGTGTATTCATCGTGTCTCGAATTGTCGCATCTACGCAATCCTTGTCATTGCCTGCTGAAATTAGTCTTTCTTTGCTCTTTTTAGTGTATTCATCGTGTCCTCGAATTGTCGCATCTACGCAATCCTCTATTATTATTGTAGCATTCCTTGTGAGTTTTTCACACCGGCGTAAGCTGATAGTCTTTCACCAGTGTCTGAGTGACTGCAAGTCTCCTCAGATCTCCTGGACTCTAGTAAGTATTCTAGCAGATCTTAACAATGCTGTTGTTTAAATGGTCTCGATTCTTCCTTTGTTTTCCAATTCATTCAAACCCTTGGGGCCCTTTCCAATGGCACCAATTACAATTTGTACAACCTTTATCTTCATGTTCCATAGATTTTAAGACCTCTGGCTAGGTCCAAGTATTTTAATAAATACGAAAGCATTTAATTTTTTGCCAAAATAAGAGACTGTTTTCGAAAATAAAATTTGACATGTTGCGAAATCAACCAACCAGCGACCGACCGATCGACAATGTGATTATTGTAAAATCCATTCTTTTCTTCAGCGAAAAATCTTAAGTATGAGTTTGAATATTTAGAGAGGAGTTTGAAGCGGACTAAAGTCAGTTTTAATTTTTTCATCAAATGAGTTGGTTAGATTTTACGGCATTTCAACCCTTGTTGGGTTATTCTATGCAAAAGATATTATGTTTTATTCATTCTTGACGGGTATTCGAATTCTTTTTAAGCACATTTTTAAATCATTTTTTTCTATTTAACCCATAGATGGCATCCTAACAGGTACTAACACTCCGGCTCTCAGTGAACCTGACAGTAATGGTGATGAAAGGCTACTCCTCACTCCCCAGAGCTCCAAAATTGGAACTTCACCATGAGATGCAGTTTAACGTCATACCCAAGATACTAAGACGCTCAGTAACCGGCTTCTAGGACATATATGATTAAAAGAAATATTGGTAATTTGCCATAAAGGCAATAAGTTTGGGATAATCATATAAGCGCTAGGACATAACCAGCCGATTAATTGGAGGGACCCCTCACCGACCGACCGTCTAGCCTAAGTAAGGTTTTGGTTTGGTTTGGTTTGTTTTACGGCATATCAACCTCAGTGGGTTATTTAATGCCGATAAAGTTTTGAAATAAATCAATTCTTAATGGATAATACAATTTTGTTTATTAACTCATGTTTTTCTATTTAACCCATAGATGGGACCCTAACAGGTACTACCACTCTGGGTCAGAGTGGACCAGCGAGCTATGGTGATGAAGGGGTGCTCCACATTTCCCAAACCTCCAGAACTGGAACCTCACCATCAGATAGAGTTTAACGTCATTCCCAGGACATGTAGAATCTCAGTCACCACCTTCTACCACCCATATGATAAAAAGGGTTGGGGCTTGCCATAAGGGCAATATGGTTGGGAAAATCATATAGGTGCTAGAGCTTGACGTGACCAGCCGATTGATCGGGCCTCTCCGACCGCTCGTCTAGCCCAAGATAAGGCCAAAGTGGAGTATTGCAAGTCATGAACTGCTTATCCACCTGGGTTCTATCCTTAAACATCACGGGTCGCCACCCACGGCCAACAGGTGGCCATATTGGGGAGTCTTACCCCTCTGCAGAGGTGCAGTCGATGCATTCTAACGCCTCAGCCGACAGGGCGGGCCTAAGTAAGGACCAAAGTAGAGTGTTGTATGTCGGTCTGCTCGGCCACTAGGTTTCCGTCCTTAAACTGGTTAAATATTATTCGTATTCGATATGAATACTTGATGTCTTATAAGTGTATATCATTTGTATTAAGAATAGTTTATTCGAACTGCGATCAGTTGCAAATTCATCTTAACACGAGAGAAAATAAAATATAAAAACCGAGCGAAGAAAGTGCCAATTAAAAATTAATCATAGGTTGACACATTTGCATCTAAAATTAATCCTCGGCATAACACACAATCCAGACCCCCCACCACCACCACCACCACACACACAAATGAGGTTTACTTTGAACTATGAGAAAATTAATTGACTCTGAGTGAAAAACAAATAAACTGACAACTTAATTATTTCTCCAGGGACAAAACGATTTTGTTAACTTGTTTTCCAAGAGAAATAGTTCGGCGCATGCGTAAACAAAATAAGACGAGAAACAAAACTTCGGCAAACATCAAAAAATAAAGAAAGTAGAGATTGGTGCAAAATTCTCAACATTTTTATATACAGAATCTTTCCTTCTTTCATGGAGACGCTCGTCGAAATAACGGGTGTTATCGTAGTGAAGTAGACTCGGGTTCAAATCCAGAACGAAGCTTTGTATTATTGCTTTTTTTTTTTTCTTTTTTTTTCTTTTTGTTTTTATTGGGGGGGGGGGGTATTTTGTTGTTTTTTCAGAATGTTGTCCTCATCTTTATTGTTATATACCCAAAGTTTCGATTCATGTACCCTCCGGCCCTCTTCAGGTGTTTCTTGCCGATTTCGGGAACCTTCTCGTCTAACTCGAACTTTCTTGTCGAACTCTAAACATAGCTTAACACTTGTACCCATTTATGGTTAGCGGAATGAGAACAGTCTACCCCGGTGGATTGAATAAAGGGTTAGATTCGAAGTTCTGTGAAGGCTCCTGAGTTTGACAAGTTTCCCGAAGACCAGTTCTTTAACCTTGGTGTGACAAACCGTTTAAGAGAATAAAAACTCTGAATTCAAACAAGTTGTTACCATACCAAAGTTAAAGTGTCCAGTCTGCCCTACTATTTACCTATATCTAACAGAGGAAGTTGGATGTATATCTTTCACAAGGGTATTAGCATTTTGAAATGCAAAAGCCTCGTCCAAGATTTGAATTCGAATCGACGTGTCCATTTCCTACGATTACACTACTATAAACATTTCACCTTGATCATTATATTAATGTAAGTAAAGTCAGCAGAGTTAGTATCAATGAAATAGTGTGATAGTCTCGCCCCTTTTCGCTATCGCTAGACTGGGGAGATTTTTTTGTTTTGTTTTAGGGGTTTTTTTGTCTTTTTGTTGTTGTTTGTTTTGTTTTTTGTTTGTGTCAGTACTCAGATGCTTTACCGCTCATATCAGATTACCCAAGCTCTGTTAATCATGCACTAAGGACCGGTGTCGAACCCGGAACCTTAGAATTTGAAAGCGGGTGTTCTACTGACAGAACTAACCTGGTACAACTGGTATACAAATAGACCACCATTCACGTGTAAGGTTACAGAAGAGATAATTATTGGGCTTGTACAAGATAAGTCACCTTTGATATGTTGATTTGGCGAGGACAGGTATCGAACCAAGAACCTTGCGATTCAAAGGTGGATGCTCTACCAGCTGAGCGAAACCGGTCAGAATGGACCACTATTGTACGTGTAAGGTTAGAGAAGCGATAATTATGGGTTTATACAGAATAGCTCAGGGCACCTCACGTGGTGTCATGGTTAACAACCTAGATTCGCAGACCATTATTAGTGAGTTCGATTCTCACTGGGCGCCCATGCATCTGGTCTTGTGCAACATCTAAGCTAAGCTTAGTAAATAACTATTTGGGCACCTTACGTGGTGCAATGGTTAACAAGTTACATTCGCAAACCATTGTTAATGAGTTCAATTCTCACTGGGCGCCCAATACTTCTAGCCTTGTGCCACACCTAAGCTAAGCTTAGTAAATAACTATTTGGTCGCCTTACGTGGTGTAATGGTTAGCAAGTTGGATTCGATGACCATTGTTAATGAGTTCGATTCTCACTGGGTGCCCCATGCATCTGGTCTTGTGCCACATCTAAGCTAAGCTTAGTAAGTAACTATTTGGGCACCTCACGTGGTGTAATGGTTTGCAAGTTAGATTCGCAAACCATTGTTAATGAGCTCGATTCTCACTGGGCGCCCCATACATCTGGCCTGTGCCACATCTAAGCTAAGCTTAGTAAGTAACTATTTGGGCACCTCACGTGGTGTAATGGTTTGCAAGTTAGATTCACAAACCATTGTTAATGAGTTCGATTCTCACTGGGCGCCCCATACTTCTGGCCTTGTGCCACACCTAAGCTTAGTAAATAACTATACAGAATAGTTCACCTTTTGATCTGTACGTGCACATAACAGATCACCGTTTAAGTGAACCTTTACGGAATAAGACATTATCTCCGATAGAATTATTTCCAACCTCCTATCAATCAATTAATTTGTTGATCTACCTATTTGATTAATCCCCCCCTCCCCCATCCTCTTTCAGGATCGTAATCTGTCACTCTAATATAGACATAGATTTATCTCTTGTAATCTGGGAAGTGACGTTTATTTTAGAGTCAATATGTCAAAGCTTCAAATCGATTCTATCAAATCGATCATTGTCGATAAGAAGTCAATAACATCACAGCTTTTCTCTTTTCTTCTGACTGTAAAATCTTACAGGAGAGACGATTGCACATTAGGGTAGGTCGATTTTGGAACTTAAATGCATCCCTTGTGGCGAAAGATGTAAGTTAACATAAAAAATTACCACGAAAAATATTTTTCTTCATAATTTTGCCTTCGTTTGAGGAAATAGATTTCAGTCTTTTAAAATGGTATCACTGTTAGAATTTAATTAATGAGATAAAAAGCATCATATCAGAGGTGTTGGTGGTGATGTAGGGCATATTTTCAATTTGAATTCTAGTTATAATATTTTATTAATTTTGTTTAAAATTGTTGTGATGTTAGTCCCAACAGTAAAAAGAAGTCAAGTCGAGATAGGGTAAAATAAGACAAGTGTATTTACAATCATGGTACATGTACGACTAGCTTGTCGTTAACGGAGCAGTAGTACCTTTACACTCGGTGTCTCACTATTTATAGTGAGAACCGGTGCATGTTCTCCACTGTAGGAACGGCCGGTACAACAAAAATGACAAGATTTTCTGTTTTAAATATTGAAATTGCTAAATTTTCTAACCAATTTCATGGCCAAATGTTACGAAAACGAGTATTTTTAGTGCATTTTAACTGACGATCTTTGATGCTATTTCCTCAAACAGTGGTGTAAGTACGAGATCTAGTTTTTGGTATCAGTATTATTATATACCAACAAACAACTTTCACTGTTTGAGAGAATTTGATTTTTCAAAAAAGTGAAAAATCAACCTACCCTATTGCCCTCTTAGGGGAATTCCCGTGGCGTAATGGCTAACGTGCTGGACTGCGACATCACAGTAAATGAGTTCGAAATCTATTAATTCCCCCAATATTCGTATTTATAGGAACGTATGCAAAAACAACAAAACCAACCAAACAAACAAATAAAAAAAACAAAAAAACTCGATTCCCTACTCTCTTGGTATACAATAACCTTAAAATAACATAATATTTACTCCAAAGACAAAGATTGACCTTGTGATACATCCTGCTCGTAGCGGACGGTTTAGGAAAATACTAGACGCAGCAGAAATACCTCACACAGTTTAAACTGTCACTTGTGGGGTGCAAGTGAACGTAGGCAAGTGGTAATGATAACTCCATCTAGCGAATGTCTTATCATTTTGTCTTTTAGATACCGACACTTACGATCATGGGTTGGACTGGTGCGCAGAGAGCATTTGCTGTGTCAAAAAGTATCGATTTTTTGTACTTTTAGGACACACCTTGTATTCTGGAAAAAAAATACATTCCATTCATTGTTCATTTCTATCTTGGTAAATACAGCTTCAAACGCGGCACTTTTAGGACATATCTTGTATTCTGAAAAAAATTAACGTTCCATTCATTGTTCATTTCTATCTTGGTAAATGCAGCTTCAATCTCGATACTTTTATCACACACACACACACACACACACATGTATATATATATATATATATATATATATATATATATATATATATATATCATCTGCGTTAGATCGTCTGCGTAGTCCGTATCTGTAAGAGTTTTTTTGTGGAATATAGCTGCTTCTTGTATTTTTTAGCGTGAAAACTTTTCTTTCATTAAATAATATTCATACGAATGGGAATGATTAATTTGATTAGATTAATTATACTGGCCAACAAAATTTCCTTTTTTTTCTTTTTTTATTGATGACATTGATTTTGAGAAATATCTTGTGGATGAATTTGTGGCCGCTGGTCACAAAAATGACAAACCCGTTTTTGTCACGTCAAGATGCTCTGATAAAATTTAATCAATTTTAATGTGAGATGTCTGAATTAATATGAATTAAATCATCATCATCAGGTCGCCCTAGCAACACAGATATCCATAACAATCCCTCAACAAACATCCCTATCGGTAATTACCCTCGGAAGGTCTTCTGTGCAGCATCCCTGAGCTGATCGATGGCGTGCTCATTAGGGAAGGTTGATTTTTCCCTTTTAAAAATATCAAATTGTCCATCTATGCGAAAGTTGTGTGTTAGTAATTTAGATCTTTTACTTGCACCATTGTTTGAGGAAATAGCATCAAAGATCGTCTACTAAAATGCACTAAAAATCCTCGTTTTCTAAAGGTAAATTTTGCGAAAACGAAGATTTTTAGTGCATTTTAGTAGACGGCCTTTGTTATTTTCTCAAACAGTGGTGCAAGTAAAAGATCTAATTTTTGGTATCAATATTCTGTATACTAACACACAACTTTCACATAGATGGACAATTTGATATTTATAAATAGGGAAAAATCGACCTACCCTAGTGACCATGTGCAGGCTTCCACAGGAGAATGTCACTTATGAGTTCGTCCTTGCCAATCCATCAGTGTCCAGCATGTCTTGTTTGTCTCACTCTGATGGTTTGGGTGATTAGGACAAGTGGATGTATGTGCTTTCTTGTGGGGAGGGTTCCATGATTTGTTTAAGACCGCATACAGCATTCTTGAGCAGTTAATTCCTGATGGTGACACAGATTTTTTTGACATTGTCACTGGTGTCCAGCACGGAGATACGCTAGCACCATATATATATCTATAATATGCCTGGAATACATACTTTGAACATCATTAGATCCCATAAAAGAAAAATCTTAACCCTAAAAAGGCAGGAAGCAGGCGATATGTCGCAGAGACTATCACGGATGCAGGCTAGGCAGATGATTTGTTGCTTCTTAAAAATTCTACAGCATTTGTTTTCAAGTCCCGTTGAAAGCACCGGTTCCCACTAGATCACCGAAGTTAAGCAGCGATTAGTCTGTACACTATTTACATGGGTGACCATTTTAAAAAAAACAGCATGTAGTGTAATGAAACTGATAAAACAAATAAATAATCTGCACAAGTGGCTGTGCAGGCCAATTCTTGAGTGACAGTCTTTGGTGCACTGTGCACACAAATTATGATGCTTTCTGAGGCTGCTGGTTTTTCCCTTTTTCTGTCTCTCTTTGCTGTCGAGGCTACTCTCCTCTCTATCTCACTCCTCTTCGTGCCTTGCTTAACGTTAAGACACACTAGGCCGCTCGATTTTCCGCATCTACCTCCAGGTGTTTGTGTAAATGTGGCATACCCTCATGTCTCTCCGAAGACATCTTTAAAATTTAAATTTTCGATTATCCTTGTATATAAAAGAATAAGAGAGCATATTTTACTTTTCAGATGAATGTTCTAAAACAGCAATAATTTTTTTGTGGCCGTGTCAGTACTACTGAATGGTTGCATCTGTGAGGTCCTAATTGAATGCATTGAGAAAAAAGCTATAACACAAGAAAGTCGCATGATAGAAACATTTGGAGAGCTTACATTTTGGATTATATATAACTAGCAAATATATGCACTCTCCGTAGGGTGCAAGTATTTAAGTTTTAATGTAATAAAATTAGAAAGGCTAATGACACTAAATAAGAATGCAGAAAAATGATTTGAAACAGGGGGGGTATAATCGAAAAATAGAACAACTGAAAGTTACTTTTCAATCACTTCCATCTTTCATTGTTTAATTTTCCTAATTTAACTATTTAGTTAAAATATGAAGTAAAGAATAAATTACAGTTATTTCTTCTTGAAATGGATTTCTTTTAAGATTTATTCCCGGAGATTTTTGCTCATTTTTTTAAAATAAAACGAAACAATCAGAAATCAATAATACCAAGTACATATTTTATTAAAATCAAATTTTTAATATCAATATGCAAATTAGCCTTCCCGTTTACACTGTAAAACGCTATTTTCTTGTGTATATAAATACAATTGCATGTTATCAGCATGTAGATATGTCCAACATATCTCACACCGGTTTCGACCGGCGGTCCAGTGAGCTTCGGCCGCTGGACCATACCAGTTAATAGCGTTGTTCCCAGTAGGCTATCCCCCCAGGCAACACCTACCCCATCGATTTAAAGGGGCAGGGTTGGGTTTATTGCCCAGTGCCTGAGGCGCCCCACTTGAGGGGAAATGCCGACGGGATCAACGCAATTTTTCCACCTGCCACCCATGAGCCTCACCTTGTGGGTGGTCCCACGTTAATAGGGCCTTGTGTCTAACCCGTACAAGTGGGGTACAAGGTAAATATCTCTAACTCCGGTTTCGACCAGGGGTCCGGTGGCCTCGTCCCTGGCCGTACAAGCTAACATCGTTGACCCCAGCGGGGTATCCCCCAGGCAATACCTGTCCCCTCGATTTAAAGAGGCAGCGCTGGGTTAATTGCCTGGTGCCTGAGGCGCCCCTTGAGGGGGAATGCCGACGGAATCAACGCATTTTTGCACCCGCCACCCATGAGCTTCGGTTTTTGGGTAGTCCCACATTAATAGCGCCTTGTGCTTACCCGTACACGTGGGGTACGTGTAAATATCTAGTATGTAGATATGATTAACAGTATTAATAATGTAAAACAATTTTATTGATAATTTAGGTTTAAATAAAAATGAAATCATGGAGAGTCTGGCGTAAATAACTAAGGGAATTGAGATTTGCGTATTAGTATAGTTTCGGTTACAGACAGAAAAACACACAATCTCCATAATAAATAAATAATATATATATATATATATATATATATATATATATATATATATTATATATAATATTGGATCGTATATGAAATAATGAGATAGCATATTTTACTTTCAGATTGATGTTCTCAAATAAATAGCAAAATGACCTCAATTAGAAGAAAATATCTGAATTGTCAGACACTTTTTATTATCTTTGTGGAATCTTTCTAAACAAAGCCAAAAGATAAACATTAGTGATTTCATGAAGAGAGAATACTTGGCTCCCTTTCAAGTTCGGTCTATGACATTGACATGAAAACTAGACGTGATTTTCCGAAATCATCCATTTGAAATTAGCTAAAAGCAACTCTCAGACCTTCGTTCCCCCAAACTGTTCTGGCCAGCATGATTATCTATAGACTGATGATTTCAATTACTTAGGAGACAGACTGAAAGTGCTACAGAGTTGAGAAACTGTCTCTATATATAAAGTTACAATTCCTGTCTGTCTGTTTGTTCACGAACGATAGACCCCTATGAACATATACATTCTGAAACTACGTTACTCAAGTCCGGTTAGCTCAGCCGGTAGAGCATCGACTTAAGAACCGCAACTTCTGTGTTCGATAGCCGTCCCCGCCAACTCATCATATGAGTAGCACGGGTTGTGTAATCTGATCTAAGTGGGGAGTTGAAGGTAGGTGTGCCGCTCTTATTTCAGCAAAAAAAAATCTCCTGATCTAGCACTTAGCGAAAAGGGATAGACTTTCCTCGCTGAATTTTAAAGTGACAGAAATGAGGTCTATTTAAAAGATATCAGCAAATTTTAATAATATCAAAACACCATGATGGTTATTATTGTACGAAATGGACTAGGTGACTCGAGTTCAAATCCTGAACGAGGCTGTTTAAATTTCACATTATTTTTCACATTAATACCATTGGGGAGTGTATGCATCCAATTATGCTCCGTTGAGCTATGGGTAAAATATAGCACAGACAAGGCTTTGTAACCTTGTTTAGGCCAACCAGTCTAGGAGAAGAAAAAACTCTTAATTGAAACCTGTTTAAAATCCGCTTAATAAATTGACCTTAGTGTCACATATCCTACTCTCACGTGCAGAGGGATTGGTAAATAACGCGTACTTTCTTATTTCTCAAATATTTGTTTTAAATGTTGTTGGTTTATCCTAGCCTACAGGTGAATTTTCCGAATTATTTCTTGGAGGAGACGTGAGTAGTTGCATTGGGACAAAAACAAGATGAAAACGCCCAGAGATATATTCCTTTGCTAAGCATGCCGTAGAAAGAAAGTGTAAATTTTCATCTGTCCATTTTAGGGGATCGGGTTGTTAGGATAAATATACACTGTCCCTTTGCGCCATCTGCAGAACGTTTTGATAGAAACTGGACACAGAAACACTACCAAAAATAAACAATAGCCCTGTCAACGAGGCTTAGAATACGCTGACTGTATTCCCTGAAGGGAGAGGGTAAGATCCCCCCAAAAAAAAAAAAGAGGTGCCCTGTGTATGAACACTAAACTCCATCTGATAGCGAGGCTACAGTTCCGAAGCTATGAGAAGTGCGGGCACACCTTTTTATTGCCAATTATCCCAGGTCCACTCTGGCCCGGAATGATAGTACCAGTTAGGGTGTCATATGTGGTTCAAATGGATTGTGTTTTAGAATTATTCATATTCCATAGCACTGTGTGTGAAAAAATAATGACAAAAAAAAACTATCAAAAACATAAAAAATTTGATATATGAACTTACAATGAACGCGATTCCCTAACCGGGTTGATATGCAGTTAATATCAATCAATGAAACGCCAGTTTTTTCAGTTTAGCTCAGTGTAGAGCATGCCCGCCTAGGAATCGTACAGTTCCGTGTTCGATACGCCAGTGATCGGCAACTCACCGCATGAGGAGGCACAGATTGGAAGTAATCTGCGTCTGTGTAGCTTAAAGCGTGGTTGATAGAATTATCGTAAGGTGTGGGCGCTGGGGCACTCGCAAGACGAACTCCGCATACTTCTCTTTTATCTTTTTATACTCGTGTTACGTCTTTTCAATGGTTTCTTTGCAGTCTCGCAGATTACCCGTATTGGTTACAGAAATAAATATGTAGAATTTCCTTGTTTACGATTTTCTACTCACGCAGTTTTGTCATAACTAATACACTTAAACATGTTGTTTTTCATTATATGTATATTATCTAACTAAATGAGCGCTCACGTGCGAGACTAAATTTTGCGTGTTTAATACAGGTTCGTTAGAGAAATTGAGACATGTGATTTAATTAGCGCAGGAATACGAGTTTTAAAGATAAATACGTTACACGATATGTATTAGCATTTGCAGGTAGCGCTTTATTATCACCTCCTATGAAGCGGGTAAAGGTAATAGTATCCCTGTGTTTGTACCATACCTATATTATTAATTACATAAACACTACCAAGCAATGAGTTATATATCGTAATTCAAAAATTACGTGATTTACAATACTCCGTTTAAGAAAATTGACCTTTGTGTCCATGCCTGGTTTGTGTGGAGGAGCGTGTGTAAGTATGTGTAATAAAAATAATCTTCGATATAGAAATATTTGATCGTCAATAGTATTGATATCTGGCATACTCAAGTTGCTTCGATTGGATCCAACTTGGTGAGACTATGCTTGATTTCTGGTATTACACACTCGTCACACTGGATACTACAGTGGCTTGGTGTCAATAGACTAAAAAGTTGACGAAGCAGTAAAAAAAATATACTAGAATTTATATCAGACTCACGTTTCTCTACCTTCATTGCACGCCCGCCACTCGCCCACCCCCTGGTTGGTGACTGACGTAACCATTGATGCCATCGTGTGCCTTAGATAACACCTACGATTCTTTGTTATGTGCGCAGTTGGGTTTGTGGTATATAGGTATATATAACTAGTAATATTTATATATATATTAGTATATATATCATATTAATGTGTGTGTTTGTTGGGGGGGAATTATAAAGAATCTAGATATATTATTGCGAATTACTGTCATGGTAACGTCAGTGATATTTACGCGGGAATGAATTGTTATTGTATATGTCGAATGAGAATTTAAATCGGAATTGTGATACGTGATGCATATGTTAAGTGACAGAAAAAGTGGGATTTATTTACTCACCGAGCCTAACTGGACCGCAAATGACCATCCTACTCGTGAATCATTGTAATGCGTCACTCGCGGAGGGAGCATAGCTAGTGGAGAAAGCGTTTTTATAGTTTTAAATTATCTACTGATTCTGTGTATGTGGTGCTACATCCGTGAGTGAATCATGCGATGTCCAAATACATTCGACTATAGGAAAGAAAACAATGATATAACAGAACAGAGACTCAATACCGCATATAGCCGAGCCTGCAAGATTACAAGACTTTCAGTACTGTGAGCACGCGCAGAGATAATAGAAGCAGGGTTAATTTAGTGCAGCGTAGTCTAAGGTGGTCGCGTGAGGGCTTCATAGAGTGATCCGCAGAACACATAGGTTCTTCTCCGTGTCTTATCGCGAGGTCACTCTCCATCGCCATTTTTGTGCGCCATGGTCTCTCCAGTGATCGGATTCAAGAAGATGGTAATCACGAGAGTGTCTGTTATACAGTGAAGTCACGCGTAGCTGTGATTGGTGTATAAGATAGGATTGTGTCGCAAACACAATGTGATCCTATATACATGAGATATCAGAAAACTCTCACAGAGAACAATATTACTCTCTCCCTAGCACTATGAAGTCAGCATAAGATCGACGAATACTATGCGCGGTGGAAAAATTATACGCCACAACAGTGTCGCACAATTCAGTCTTATGTCTGAGTGCTGGCTAGATATACTCGATCACTAAATTAGGACTGTATAGCTTGTTCCTCTAAGGTCACGCACTGACTACCCGACGACATAGTGCTGTGTTTATTAATAGCTTTCTGTATATAGTTCCATGAGTGTATGTCTTCATATACATAAAACACATAGACCTCGACTATTTGATCATAACACCAAGGTGTTCATACTATGAGGCGTATTGAGCACTTTTTTTAAATAATAAAGCGTAAAAAACTCCAACGGTGGTTTTTTTTTCTTTTCTTTGTCCACTATAATGGTTCTTTTCTTTTAAAAAAGAGTTTTATTCCCACCAAGTTATGTCAAGTTTGAATTTTTTTGTTTTTTAAACGTGAGTTTCTGGTTTTTCCACACGGTTAGTTTTAGAAGTTAAAAAATTGTATATACTATATAATACCTACTATTAATATAATATATATATATATATATATATGAGAAGTAACTACTCTATTACCCATCGACCGATGTGTTTTAGACTTATGGGTGTATGTTAGGCACGAGGTCAATTGTTTTGGTGGGGAGAATATGATGCTTTCTATTAATTAAAGTCGTACCTAATCTCTTGTGTAAACCAGAAGTTGAGTTAAATTTAAATTTGAGAATCTGAGTCTAATGTAGTAATGTGTGTAAGTGGGTTGCGAAAGTCATGGGAGGTGGCACCTACTCATGACCACCGTAAAGTTCAAATCCGCGAAATCACTGATAGTGATATATTATGCTATAATTTCACGTGCATTAGAGCGCTACTTAAACCGTCAATGAGGAAGGTAGGTAATTGTACATAATATATATTCCTAGGCTCTCCCTCCAGCTATGGGTAAATAGGTGAGGGCAGACTGTGACGCCTGGACCGTATATCTATTACTTGTGTGTTATACTGTATTGTTCAAGACTCGATAAGAAACGAGTAACTATGTGTGGAAGTGGATCTATACAATCATGTATAACTCTCCAGCATATCCTCTAGATATATTGAACTCGCAAGACATTAAGAAAGATAATAGAGTTATAATCGTAATGTGAATAAGTCGTGAGTATGGGAAATCCTTTTGTAAGATGATAAGTGATTTATGGAATCCCTTCCTTGTAAGTGAACTAAGCTCTGAGTGTGTCACTGACTACCTTTTGTAAAGATGAATAAGTCCTGAAAGTTATCGGAACCTCCCTCTCTTGTCATATATTGAGATCACTAGCGTCTGCGAGTATAGATGGAGTGCGTCTTTGGTATAATGATATAGTTCCTGAGTTTATAGAGGACATTCCTTTTGTAGTTGATATGATAATAGTCCTGAGATTATGGAATCTTTTGTAATAGGCTTCGTTCAGGATTCTGAGTAAGTCTCTTGAACGCTTATGTGAATGCTGTGTTTTCTCGTAACGGTGAATAGTCGTATTTGAGTTATTGCGCATATATATTCGTAGAGATAGAACTATATGATCCTGAGTTAATAGGACATATTCTATATGTAAGATGAATAAGTCCTGGTTATGGAATCTTCTCGGCTAAGTGAATAAGCTCGTGCGCACGTTATGGAATACGCCTTTGATAACGAATTGAATGAAAGTCCCTGAGTTATTGAATACACATTTGGTGTCAGTGATCAAGTCGTAGAGTTCAAGTGAGATTCCCTCTATGGTAACGCTGAAACATAAGTCGTCGGAGTGTGATGGAATTTCTTCTCTTGTAAGTGAAATAAGTTCCTGAGAGGTGTAATTTGGCATCGCTTTAGTAGTGAAATAGTTAGTAGGTGTGATGGGAATTCCAATTGTGTAAGAGTGATTAAGTTGCTCGCAGCTCTATGAGAAATTATCTTTTGTAGAAATTTGGTGTGATTATATGCTCTCTAGCGATTATGGTGAACTCGCCTTTTGTAAGTGAATAAGTCTAGAGGTTATGGAAGTCCTTCTTGTGTAAGTGAATGTGTGCGAGTATATCGGAATCTATTTTGTTGAGAGAAGTCGATATTTAGAGTGTGTGTGTCCTTTATTGTAAGTGAATAAGTCCTGAGTTATGAGCAATCCTTATTATGTAGCTGAATAATTCACTGGAGTATATGGAATATCATACATTACATTATTTAGAGATAGTAATAAGTGATTACATTGAATTCCTTTTTGTATAGTAGAATAAGTTCCTGAGTTATTGGAAATCTCTTTGTAAGATGAATAAGGTCCTAAGAAGTTTATGGATCCTTTGGTACAGTTGAATTAAGTGAGTCTTAGTATGCTATATAGAGATACACACTTTTGGTAGATAATTATGTACCTAGTAATATGAGATACGTGTGTAATTTGAATTACAGAAGGTCCTTACCTGTGAATAGTTAATGGAATCTTGGTAAGTGAAATAACTTAGTCGTGAGTTTGGAATCCTTTGGTAAGCTTGAATAAGTCTGAGTTATGGAATCCTTTGTAAGCTTAATAAGTCGCTGAGTTTGGAATCCTTTTGTAAGTGAATTAAGTCGTGAGTTATGGAATCCTTTTGTAAGTGAATAGTCTGTAGTTACTGAATCCTTTTGTAAGTGAAATAGTCGTGAGTTATGGAATCCTTTTGTAAGTGATAAGTCCTAGTTATGGATCCTTTGTAAGTGAAATAAGTCCTGAGTTATGGAATCTTTTGTAAGTGAATAAGTCTGAGTTAAGGAATCCTTTGGTAAAGTGAATCAGTCTGAGTTATGGAATCTTTGTAAAGTGAATAGTCTGAGTTTATGATCTTTTGTAAGTGATAGTCCTGAGTTATGGAATCTTTGGTAGTGAATAAGTCGCTGAGTTATGGAATCTTTTGTTAAGTGAATGAGTCCTGAAGTTATGGATATCCTTTGGTAAGTGAATAAGTCCTGAAGCTTAATGGAATCCTTTTGTAAGTGAATAGTCCTGAAGTTATGGAATCCTTTTGTAAGTGAATAAGTCTGGAGTTTGGCATCCTTTTGTAAGTGAATAAGTCCTGAGTTAATGGAATCCTTTTGTTAAGTGAATAAGTCCTGCGTTTATGGATCCTTTTGTAAGTGAATAAGTGCCTGAGTTATGGCAATCTTTTGTAAGTGAATAAGTCCTGAGTTTTATGGAATCCTTTTTTGTAAGTGAATAAGTCCTGAGTTATGGAATCCTTCTTGGTAAAGTGAACTAAGTCCTCGAGTATATGATCCTTTTGTAAGTGACATAAGTCCTGAGTTATTGGATTCCTTTTGTAAGTGAATAAGTCCCTGAGTTATGGAATCTTTTGTAAGTGAATAAGTCTGAGTTAATGGAATCCTTTGGTAAGTGAATAAGTCCTGAGTTATGGATCCTTTGGTAAGTGAATAAGTCGTGAGTTGGAATCCTTTTGTAGTGAATAAGTTCCTGAGTTATGGAATCCTTTTGTAGTGAATAAAGTGCCTGATGTTATGGAATCCTTTTGTAAGTGAACTAAGTCCTGAGTTATGGAATCCTTTTGTAAGTGAAATAAGTCCTGAGTTATGGAATCCTCTTGGTAAGTGAATAAGTCGTGAGTTCTGGAATCTTTGTAAGCTGAATAAGTCATATCTTGCGTAAGTGTTAAAGGTCCGTTAGTGAATCCTATGAGGCTCCGTCGTCCACAAAGGTTACAAAGTAATTTGACCAGTATGCTCAGTATGCTCCCATTAAGTAATTGTTTCAGCGGCAGAGTACTGCCGTGATTGGCCAAAGCAAGTATGGTGCACAATAGTTATCGCCGAGTCTATAAATAAGAGTGAGCTTTTAACACACGCTTATAATCCAGAAAACGCCATACACAAACAAACAAAAAGCACCTAAAATTTCTTCTGCTTTTTCCCCCCCTTTTTTTAAATAAGAAAAATAGCACTGTATTGTATGGAACAAAATAATGTATGAATTCTGTGCTGTAATACATTTTAATATTTTATTTTTTTATAAATAACATTTTTCTTTGGTGTAATAAATTTGGAACTTATTAACATAAGTGTTACTGAAGCTGAACCAAATAGTTTAACTCGTAAGACAAAGCAAAAGAGTTTACACACAGCTCGTAAATCGGAAAAACACGTAAGTTAAGGCACTCGTAAATCAAAGTACCACTGTATAACTATATAGATATGTACAGACTATTAAATAGGTAGATACTAAACCTTTATTAGGTAGGTGGTAGATAGATAGATAATGAACAAGATGAGATAGATAGATATGACAGATATATAGATAGATATGCACGAGCAAAGGGTGCGACACAGGTCAATTTCTTAAGCGGAATTAACAGGTTTGAATTTCAGCGTTTTCCTTCTCTAGACTGTTGCCTAGCCAAGGTTAAAGAGCCAGTCTTACTGCTATTACCCATAGCTTCAAGAGAGAATTGGATTCATACCTTCCCCAAGAGTTATTGGCGCTAAATGTGAAATTCAAAACAGTCTCGTCAGGAATTGAACTCTGGTCGACGAGTCCATTTCTATGACTCTAACGCAATTAGACACGCGCCTCATAATAAATATAATATATGTGTGTGTGTGTGTGTGTGTGTGTGTGTTGTGTGTGTGTGTGGTATGTATGCATTTGTGTATATGTGTATATAGATCCATGTGTGTGTATGGGAGTATATATTCATGCAATAGTGTGTATGTATATACAAAACTTAACTATTTCAATGCAATTTTTCAATCATACTTATTTGAGTGAGACACTCTTTATGCGTAGAAGGGAAAGTAAATTGTCTCGTGGCACGTCATTGCATAGAAATATGTCCCGTATTCGCCATTGCTATCAAACCTTCATTTACTTAAGTAAATTTACTGTTACCCTCTCGACGGTTTCAGCGAGGTCTGTTGTTAGAGGTTTCTAAACACTCATCACGTTCCAGTTTTCTTTCCTCGGCCGCAAACGAGAAAGCGTCAACGACTCTGGCTCAGCTCATTTGCGTCACGGCCATCATGTTTCTTTCAGTATTACAAAGGTTTCAAACCCACACACACACACACAACACACACCAATCTCTTCCTCTCTCCTCTCTCTATATATATATATATATATATATATATATATTATATAAGAGTTTCACAATTTGCTTGAAGCATTGTGCTCTGTATTGGTTAGGAGGTTGATTTAGAAGCTATCAATGCAGTTTTGAATAAATAAAAAAATAATAATACGGTAACAATGGTGTTGTGTGTTGACCTGTATTTTATTTATTATTTATTATATTATTATTATTATTATTATTATTATTATTATATAATAAAAATACAGGTCAACACACAACACCATTGTTACCGTATTATTATTTTTTATTTATTCTAAACTGCATTGTGATAGCCTTCTAAATTCAACCTCCTAACCAATATATATATTTATATATATATATATATAATATATATAAGAGAGTTTCAATAATTTGCTTGAGCTTGTGTATGTAATTGGTTAGGAG
>CM042155.1:48614718-48646472 GCA_023376005.1 Doryteuthis pealeii
CCATTGTTCGGCAAAAGCCTTTGGAACTGACAAATGGACTCCACATTTCAAAATATTGAAAGATCTTTTCTCACCTAAATATTTAAGCAGACTGTATTTCTCTATCTTTTCGCCCTCTTTCAACCGTGGATTCTAGCCAATCAACCAAGTTGACATAATCCGAGAGTATCAGGGAGAGACGGCATTCATAGTCCAGTATTCGACAAAAGCATTTGAAACCCACGTTGCCAAAAATAATTGCAAAACATTTGACTTCACCATAGAAAAAAAAGCAAACTTGAAAGGACAAGAAGAACTCAAAATAGAAACCATCGAAGAATTATTCTTTCATTTTCTTTTTCAAAGACTCCTTTGCAAAATCGCAACTGTATTGGATCTTGCACAAATTAAAAATGTCGAGACTGTCGCAAATCGTCTACTCGAGGGAAGATAAACAGTTATAATTTTACATTCGTTTACAAAAATATTGCGAAGCGTTTTTACCCAAGTATTGTATATAACCCTGTAGGGATTATCTTCCCACTGAGTTGTCGCTTGTTCTACCAGGGCTAGGAGTATTTTAAGCGGCCGGTTCAAACGCCTCCCTCATTTTCCGGTTGCTTCGACTCGAGCACATGGGTTAGTTATGGTCTACCCCTTCTCGTTTGGGGCTTCGTCCCCATTACTGTAGTGAATATACAGCATGGGACTATTCTTAGTCTCATGTCTGTACTTTTATGTTTATCTTTTTACCATTCATGAAATGTGTCTTATCTTTCTCATGTAACTTTGTTTTACCTATGTATTTATGACCCTTTTATCCATGTTGCTGTATACGTATTAAATGTTTGTTTATCAAACCTGCGGAAGTTTGTATCTTCAAGTGCATATCACTTTCCATCTTAAACCCTTACGTAAACGGATATATAATTGTGCAGAGTAAACGAGGAAGATGAGATGGCGCTCTTACTTTCTGCTTGTCTTCTTGTCGCATTGGCCATTTCTTCTTCTGCGGCTATTCCTTCTTTTGAGCTTGGGTCGTCTGTCTCATTTCTTGTTTGTAATAAATAAGCAAGACTCTATTGTTTTTAGACGTCTATTATTTCATTACAAAAAAAAACAAGCCCAAAAGGGTTTTTCAACCGCGGTGAGGAAGTCAGCATCTTTAGAGCAATATCCTAACGTCTGATCCCCCTCAGCTAACAGCCAGCGTTCTCCTTAACTAACTAATTTCTGTTCTCACACCTTCCAATTGGCAGACGATGAGGGAGGGGTTCAAGTAAAGGTTACCTCCAATAATAACTATAACGGCTAACGGTAACTTTCCACCTCCGATTTTGAATCTTCAACGAACTTCAATTCAAAATCTAATACACCTTACTACATTAATCGTAGGCTACCATGACATTATGTAACAGATGTTTTATTTTTTGGTTTAGTCTATATGGGTTAAAGTCATTGGAAATGGACCCGTCGCCCCGGGTCAAATCCTGGACGTGGTAACTGCATTTCACTAATACCCTTTGGGAAGGATGAATCCTACTTCTTCCTCCAGCTATGGGTAAATAGTAGGGCAGGACGGGCGTCTTTACCTTGGTTAGGCAACCGGCCTAGGAGAAGGAAACTAATTCAAAACCAGTGAACACGCTTAGAAATTGACCTTGTGTAACATCCTGCTCGCGCGGAGGGTTGGTATATATATATAATATATATAATATATATATATATATATTATAAAATTGCTACAAGCGATAACCTACTCGAGTTTCACCATCAGGATCTTCAGGGTTAAATCCACTGAATTAATCGAGAACACATGAACACACACGTGAAACTCGACTTGCTATTAATCCGTGTCTTCGATTAATTCAGTTGGATTTACCCTGAAGTCCTTATGGTGAAATTCGAGTAGGTTATCTCTTACTCATTTTATATAAAATTTGCTCTACTTAGTATTTGAGCACTTTGTATTTGTTAAATTTGGTAAATGAATATGTTTTATTTTTTCTCTCCGAGTGACACCGAATATCCCTGCTAGTCTATAGCTTAATATGTTGTCTTATTCATTCATTCAGTTGTTTAGTTATTTTGAGTGTGATTTATTTCAAAGCTAGAAATCTCCTGCTAAGAAATGTTTTATTTTTCACGAAAACTGACATGGATCAATGTGGTTTCTTTAAAAGGAATTGTTTACTATGTCTACTTGACGCTGAAAACCTTATGTCACGCGCATGCTGGCCAAACTTTGAATTCGGTGTCCGTTTTTTTTTTTAATCTTTATTTTGTTCTGAGAGTTTTGCAAGAGTAGTTTCTTTTTTTTTATTTTAACAAAGACAGAAATTATTTTGGATTTCAAATCATTTTGTCACTAAGGAAATGGAAAGAAAGACACGTTTTGAGATTGTGATAATTGTACGTATTCTTTTCAGCGCCAAATATATACCAGGATTTTGAATACGGAAAATAAAAAGGCAATGTACAAGAAACTTTCTTAACATATAATATATATATATATTATATATATATATATATATATATATTATATATAATGTTTTGGGTACCTTCAAATAAATAATGGCCATGTCGTTTTGCCAGGAAACAAGGGAAATAAAAAAATAAGAGAGAAGGGGGAAAGTGAGAGGGGTAGTAGATAAAGTGAAGAATATATGGATGGAAAGAGGAAGCGATAGAGGAAGTGTAGAAAGGAAAGAAGGAAGATGGGAGGTTGAAGAGATGGGAGAGGGGCAAAGATAAAGAAAGAAAGAGTTACATAAAAGATTATACTAATATACATTTTGAACTACTTTGCAATTTGCTCTTAAGTATCAACGTTGTATTCGTTAAATGATCACATTGGGATATCCTACGTCCCACAGTTGTTATTATTACTACTATTATTGTTATTGTTTAAACTCCTGAGAGGTTTTCGCATCGAATTAGCTGGTGGGTCTTTTAATGGAGGCTGAGTACAACAAGTCTCCTTTATGTTTCAGGGACATTCTGAGTATTATTTGCTGGTCTTAAACAGCCTCTGTGTTTCGATGGTCTCGATTCTTCCTCTGATTTCCAATTTATTTAGATTGTTTCCAAACACTTTGGACGGCCATTCAAGAGTACCAATTTTACAATTGGTCGACATTTACCTGCATGTTCCACTTTATTGATCTTACTGCGTTTTGCTATACCGCAACTTGACCCTCCTCTATTTCTTGCTAAGTTGTCTGTTATTGTTTTGTAACTTATTATTTCCGTGTTTTGTATGTTCCGTTTTCCAGATACTATGCTAAATTAAATATATCAAGTACTAATTTCTTATGTGTATCATTTCACCTCACGATACAACATTCCATATTGATATTTTCTATGCAAGTCCAGTTATTTTTCCTATTAATTCAAGTTTTCTCTCAATGGTCTGCAGGAACCGCCAAGTTCCACGAGTTGCCGATTTTTTTTCCATGTAACTATAAACAATGGTCCGGTCTTTCTGTCCGGAATCGGATGATCCATTTTTATCTTCGAATCTTAGAGAATGTTGGCGTTTTTTCTAGGCAGGGATTCTTGTCTCTTCATAAATCATTTTTGTCTGTTCAATATTCAGTTAATTACACAATTCTAAGTGGGCACTTCTCCTCACCTAATCGTATTTGCTCTTTTACCCCTGGACCATTTCATCAACATCAACTTGTTATTCTTTGAGGATTATCTATTTCTAATTTATACCTAATTGCGTTTTATCGTGTTGTTCCGGAGATACTATCAAGTTGATTCAGTTTCTTCTTAAATAGCCGTGGTCTATTATTATTACTAGCAAATATTATGCAAAGTTATAGTATTTTAAGTTTAATATAATAAAATAATTATTAAATTAAAAGGCTGCATGAAACTGAATTAAGGTGCAGATAAAAAAGATTGAACAGAGGGGGTATTTGATGAAAAATAGAACAACTTTGAAACTAACTCTATCCATCATTTTACATTACTTCCGTCTGTCTTTGTTAAATTTTTCTAATTAACTATTAGTTAAATAGAAACGTGAAAAATAATATTACAGGTGCTATATTCTTCTTGTTAATGATTTCTTTTTAAGATTTATTCCTGAGATTTTGCTCATATTCAATAAGATAAAACTAAAAATTAGAAATCATAATACTAAGGATATATTTTTAAAATCAAATTTAATATCAAAATGCAATTAGCCTTACCATTCACACTGTAATCCGTACTGTTGTATATATAAAATACAATTGCATGTTATTAGTAGTAGATTTGGTCACAGTCTTAATGATGTAAAACAATTTTATTAATAATTGGGTTTTAATAAAAAAAAATAAAATCATTGGAGAATGTGATTGTAAATAACTAAAGGAATTTGTGATTTGTATAGTAATATAGTTTCCGGTACAGACAGAAAAACTCACAATCTCATTATATTAAGATTATATCCTTTTGAGTTTTCAACATCAGCATTTACTGATGGTCTTTCACTAGAGTCTGGGAGTGACAGACAAGTTCTGCTCAGCGTCTCCAGGACTTTCTAGATTCTGGAAGATGCAGCGGGCAGTGTTCGAAGGTTTACAATCCTTCCTCTGATTTCAGATTTTTCCAACCCTTTTCCAATCCTTTTGGAGACCGTTCTAAGTGCACCAACCACAATTGGTATAACTTTGACTTTCATATTCCATAACTTTTTTTCAGTTCTCTGGCAAGGTCCAGGTTTTATCATTTTTTTCCATTTTCTTCGGCTTCACCCTGTGATCTGCTGAAACTGCAAAATCCAACCAGTTGACAGTGTTAATTTCTATATACTTTTTATGGCTAGCATTAATTGCAATATATTTTCAGTAGTAATATACTTAAAGATGGAATTCTAAAAACATATTTTACAATGTATTCTATATACTATTTATTTGCAATATATTTTCTATAGTAACAATATTCATCAGGTATTCTATAGTAAGGTATCTACCAAATGTATTTTCTATAGTAAGGTTATCAACAATGTATTTCTAATTAACCGTATTTGCAATTAGGAACATAGTCAATACGTAGGAGGGTGACCCACTTAATAATAGTAGGTAATGTTACGCAACTAAAGCACTGTGCCAGACTTAACAAAGTTTAGTAAATAGCAAGTTAAGCAAGGATATTGACTGGTCAATACTTAGATGGATGACAATTAATAGCAGGGTGTAATAACCTGGATCCTATTGTGCAGACTAAACAAAGCTTTGTAAATAACAAGTTAAGCAAATATTAAACTGGTAATGCTATAGATGGGTGACTACTTTAATAATAGCAGGTAGTGTATATAACCTGAATCATATGTGCCAGACTAAACAAGGTTTAGCTAATAACGAAGAGTTTCTTGATTTTATGGGAAAAATGTCCCCAGAGGATTTCTCGCGCGAAATAGTTTTTTCTGAGAAGAACGGAAGTGCGTTAGCTATGAACATTGATCGAGAACATTCAATATCTGAAATTATGTGAAAATAAAAACATTCCTTAAATAATATTCGTGATATTAAATGTGATCTTTATTGATTTTTGCTAAAAGATCTGGAAATTTAAAATAAATAAGTATCTCACTAACAAGCTAAAGCGACAGTTCTTTCATTCGTAGTTGTATCAATGTGTCTACATAATAATTGATCCCTTAATACATTTAAGGTATTGTAGATCATTTAGGCGATCAGTAACAGCTGATGCCTTGAGAGTGAGTGACAGCGTTTGACCTCACTCTGACCTTGCTTTCTGGGGATAGACCGTGAGAAACGGAACCCGATAGAAAGCCCCCTCCGGTTTAAGGATACTAAGTAAGTTACTTAGTCCAGTTAGAAGTTAGAAGGCCAGCTAGAAAGATGTGAGTCTCACTGCGCAGATTGTCTGCGTCTGGGACTACGAACTAAAGTAACATCATCGTAAATCGGAAGTTCTTGTGTTATTACTAAAAACTAACAATGACAAGGGCTTCTGTAACAAGAAATTCCCTAGCAAAGAAACCAGACCCGGAATCCTCAAGGAAGACCCAGACGAAGACCTTAGAAAGATATACCAGACCAAGATAGATGATAGACGATAGAAGCAAAGCGGCCAGGAGAATAGACGACCAGGAGTAAGAATTTAAAGAAATGTATATAACGTTATATGTGAATTTGGCTTAGTTGAAAAGACCGATATAAACATATATCTATTTAGTGCGTAAAGAAGGCGTATGCCAACAAATGCTACTGTATGGCTGCAAACCAAACCTGGACCGTAACAAAACGCATAGGGAATTAAACAAGATGGAGGATGCACACGAATGCTACATGTTCATCTTAAACAAATTGTGAACACATCTACAGAAAGCACTGTATGGCACACTGTCCCCTTATTACACCACCATCTTGTGACATGTTGGACACTCTGGAGAACCAAGTAAGAAGTCAAAAACGGACGTTTCCGTAGAAACCAGCACATGGAAACGCAGCGCGGCGTCGTCCAGCAAACTTACATAAACCAAGTCTGCACAGATATAGACGGTTGGACGCAGAGATTATCATGGGATATTCGTTGCTGCTAACACGACATGATAATGTATCTTGCGTGGTGTGTTCCAAGAGACAAAGCAAATGCTAAAACCGCGATTACTACCGAACCTTTTTTTTGCCCACGGTCCTATTCAAAAACCGACATATTCTTACAGATCTATATTGACCTACAGATGCGGACCCTAATAGGTACTACCATCTGTGCAGAGTGGACCTTGAAGTAACGGCAAGAAGGTGACTTCATTCTGCCCAGAGCTTCAAAACTTCAAACCATAGATGCATTTTTAACGTATTACACGCTCAGTCACCGTCTTCTAGCAGAGCTCCAAAATTTGGAACCTCACCAACTAATGCAGTTTAACCATACCAGGACTCCCCTTTGGGGAAATGGGAGGTCTTAGCCTCCTTTACAGATGATGTGTTCAACAAGAAACCACGAACTGCCAAACCTTTCGCTTCGTTGTTTTACATATCATATTTATAATATCTGCATATTATTTTCTAATAGTTTGTTTTGCTGGGGTGTTTTGTGTGTTTTGTTTGTTTTGTTTTTGTTTTGTTTTTTTCTTTTATTGTTTTTTTTTTTGCACGCGGTCTTACCAAAATACGAATAATTTTAAACAGATCTATTTGATATATTAGATGGGACCCTAACAGTACTACACTCTGGGGTCAGAATGAATGGCAATGAAGGGATTCTGTACATTACCCAGAGCTTCAAAATTGGAACCTCGCACTAGATGTAGTTTAGCGTCATACCCAGGAACCT
The DNA here is from genome assembly GCA_023376005.1 of Doryteuthis pealeii. Classification (NCBI taxonomy): domain Eukaryota; kingdom Metazoa; phylum Mollusca; class Cephalopoda; order Myopsida; family Loliginidae; genus Doryteuthis; species Doryteuthis pealeii. The sequence continues at coordinate 48,621,997 of CM042155.1, forward strand.
CTTTCTTGGGATGGGCGGTTTAGCTCCTCAACAGTGTATATAATTATAAGCTGTTGCCGACAATGCGGAATATTTTAGATTCTAATAATATTAAACTTTCAGCTTTTGCCAAAGATTATGATACAACAAAGATGACTGCCTTGATTTTATGGAATTATGGCGACTGGGATTTGTCCGGTGCCAAAATTCCACTGTAAGACACAACAACCATTAAGACAACAACAATAAATAAAGATCAAGCAAACTTGAAATATCTATATTTATTGTTGAAAAAAGGAAGACATTCCTTATATGGTTGAAGACACTGGATAATATTTATCATGTTATAATACTTTTGGGTCAAAACGATTTTATTATTTTCTCAAAAGGATATTCGGAAGAAAATTAATTTTAAAAAATATTTCATCTACCTATCAACGACGTACAGGAATTCGTAATTGCATCTGTTGGAAGAACACAAGTATCCCAAGGATATATATATATATATTATTATATATATATATAATATATATATATATTATATATATATATAATAAATTTTCGAAGGCAATACAATGCACGTAAAAAATAAAACAAAAAGTGTTTATATGTTAATGATTCCAAAGCAAAGCTTTATCATCAGAGTGTATTTCAGAAATGGACGTGCTTATGTTTTTATTTGTGTGTATAATTTCTCTTTTTATTTCCTTTTTCCTCTCCTTTTTTTCCTCCTTTCTCTTCTCCTCTTATGATGGGCGATAACGTAATTTCTTAGTTCTCTCTTTTTTTTTCTTTTTTTAAAAAGATTTGTTGAGAACCAGGCTGACCGGATTCAGCCTGTAAGATGTGCAATATGTTGCGACCTGTGATGTCAAAATTTTTTGAAAACAAAAATGAACAAAAAAAACCGTTAATAGAAAAATTGTTTTACATACTTAGCTTTTGTTTCTTTTTTCTTTTTTTTTTAAAGAAAAAGGACGAGAAATAAGAAAATACAGTTATTCGCCCATTCATAAAAGGAGGAGAAGAAGAAAGATAGGAAAAAAGCGAGAGGAAAAGGAAATAAGAAGAGAAATTATACCACACAAAAAAAAAACATAAGCACGTCATTTCTGAAAATACACTCTGATGATAAAGCTTTGCTTTGAAATCGATAGACATATAAAACATCTTTTTTGTCTTATTTTTTACGCATTGTATTGCCTTCGAATTTTATTATTTTATAATATATTAACAATTGCTCAAGCAAATTACCAATACTTTATATATTATATTTCTATAGTTGGGGTACAAGGTTACTTCTGGCTACAAGGTGATAGAATCACCTGGCTGGCCTATTCTCTAACAGTAGTTTTGTTGTAGAGTTCAGGTCCGCTATAAGAGCTCATGCTTAATTTTTATAAACGGAACAAATTTATTGTGAATACAAAAGCCTTAACTAAACATGGGTATCCAGTGATTATGGACATTTCCAACTCGTGATATCTGAGGCCCCACCGAGCTTCGTTCAGACCACGTTTTTATTTTTATCAGACCCTTGAAGTTTTACGATTCTTTATAGCTACTTATTCTATCTAAATGGCTTGTTAATTCTATCATATTTGCTGTTCATTTGTTGTTAAAATTATCAAAAAAACTCTAACAAACATAAATTAAATTTCCTTCGTTAATGAGATTTCTTCTATAAAACACAGAACTAGCTAATAATGAACTCAGTCTATTAGAATAATCTCTTCATTCTGGTTAGAAAACGAGATTATTCTAGATCATGGTAGGAGACAAATAAATAGATTAGAGACAAGGACTGCATATATATATATACACTAGTATATATATTATATATATATATATATATTATATATTATATAAAGAAGTAATAAGTCAGACTCTAACTTGGTTCTCCTAATTTCTCCATTAGGATAAACAGTTAGAAGTATCTTGCTCTTAGAAGACCTTACTTTATCTATTGGCTCTACTTAGTGTGAATTGAGCACTATAGTATAATTGCCTTAGGCGACTCTTCGTTATTTTTCTTTTTGGTTCATTATAATAATACCGACTGATTATTTCTTCCAAGAGGGGGGCATATGATTTGGTCTTTTCTTGTTTTTTATGTATTTTTTTCTCCATGCAAAAAATTGTTATGTGGAATTACAAATTATAAGTGCCGGGAATGTTTTTCATACTGTCAAAGTTTAGAACAAAAAAAGATATTATATATATAGTATGTTTTTGTTTTGGTTAAGGAAAACTATGACGTGTATTCCGAGAGTCCCATTTTTAGAAAAAAAAATGGAATTAACTTCCAAATCGACCTATAATTTTCACATTTCAATAGAATCAGTGTAATCTTTTTTTGGAATAATCACGTAATACAAATTAGAAGCCAAGGGCCTGATTAGTGTCATTTTTTCGTGACTCGTTAACGGAAAATTGACCGGAAATTAACGATACCAAATTTTAATCCAAACGAGATAAAGCCAATCTAAAACAAAGAAATGCAACAACCCCCACCACCCCCCTCGAAAAAGCAAAAGATTGACATTAGTAAGAACTTTACCTTTTTTTCTCGTTTCATTTAAATACACACATGGAAAACAGGCGTTAAATTAGGGGAGACAAACATAGAATTGAATTTTTAACCTTTTCTCCAATTACATTTTAGAAGCACGGGATTCTAAATACAATATTTCTTTTTCTCGTCCCCCCCTTTCTCTCTCTTCTCTCTCTCTCTCTCTCTCTCTCTCTCTCTCTCTCCTCTCTCTTCTCTCTCTGTTTTTATACCTTTACTCGGTTTTCTTGCCTCATTCCCTTCCTCACCTACTCTCTTTTTTTTCACCTGAGTTCATTTTTTTTCCCGCATTAGACCGTTTCTCGCTAACGCGATTCTTCTTTTTCTCGCCTTACACTCTTTCTCGCCTCTCCTATTTCTTTTTACCCTTACCTTCTTTTTACACTTTACTTTATTTTTGCTTACCCTCCTCACTTTTTCTGCCTTGCTCACTTCTTTCCTTTTTTCCTTTATTCTTTTTCCGCCTACTTATTTCTTCGATGTAATCTTACCTTTTCGCCTTATTCTCTTCTTTTTTCGCCTTATTCTATTCTTTTTTCGCCTTACTCTCTTCTTTTTCTCGCCTTACTCTCTTTTTTTTCGCCTATTCTCTTCTTTTTTCGCCTTCTCTCTTCTTTTTTACGCCTTACCTCTTCTTTTTTCGCTTTATTCTCTTCTTTTTTTCGTTTATTCTCTTCTTTTCTCGCCTTATTTTCTATTTTTTTCGCCTTATCCTTCTTTTCTCGCCTTTACTATTCTTCTTTTCCTCGCCTTACTCTCTTTCTTTTCTCGGCCTTATTTTCTTCTTTTTTCGTTTATACCTTTTCTCGCCTTATTCTCTTCTTTTTCTCGCCTACTCTATTTCTCGCCGTACTCTCTTTTTCTCGGTTTCTTTCTTCTTTCCCTTTTCCTTCTATTCATTCTACTCTCTTTTTTGTACTCTTTTCTTTTTTCTTCTTTCTTTTTTTCATTCTCGCTACATACTTTTCTCACCTTATTTTTTTCTCTTTTTCTTACCCGCTTCTTTTTTTCTTTCTTTCATTCTCTTTCTTTCTTTTTGTTTTTACTCGTTTTCACTCTCCTCTCCCTTTCCCCTCCCTCTCTTCATCACGAGGGTAATATTTATTATGGTAATTCAACCCGACTATGGTGCGGACTATTTATTTTGGGAGAAAGGAATTATTACACCGAGATATTTTCTTTTACACATGTTTATCTTTCTTCCGGAAAATCCATACAAGAAAAATCTAAGATAAAGAAAAAAATAAAAATAAATAATACCAGCCGAAAAATCCACAGCGACAAAATGGTTCCAATTTAACCTATTTTCTCGACTTATTATAAATTTACGACTACGCAATTTTATTTAAAATTCTTCCATCATGCGCACAGACTCGGGATATCTATAATCATCACCATTTCTGACTTCTGTTCAATTGTTATTACGGCTTTGAGTAATGAACCCAAGAGATAAGAAATTCCTGAGAAGTGTCATAGTTCCTCGCAGGGAAGTAAAACAATTAGAGCGCACGAAATAACAGATTTTATAATATTTACATAATAGAAAAAGATGGAAATATATTACTGAATAGAAATTGACATGAACCAAGAATGTTGATATCTAAAGATAGATAAATTAAAAATACCACACACACATACACACACACACCCAACAGTTGCGAGGAAAGAATCAAGTTTAGAATCATTCCTAATACCAAAGGAATTGGTCCCCTCCAAAGAATATATAATATATATATATATATATATATATATATGTATGTGTGTGTTGTTTCTGTGTATGTTGTGTGTGTATTTCTAATTTATTTATCTTAGATAATCACATCTCTTGGCAATGTCATTTCTATCAGCTATATTATTTCCATCTTGTTTTTCTATTATGTAAAATATTATAAAATCTGTTATTTCGATTCGCTCAATAATGTTTTTACTTCCCTGCGAGGAACTTATGACACATTTCCTCAGGAAATTTCTTGATCTGGGGTTTCATTACTCAAGCCTAATAACAATGAACAGAAGTCAGAAATGGTGATGATTATAGATATCCCGAGTCCTGTGCCATGATGGAAGAATTTATAAAAACATTTCGTAGCTCGTATTTAATAGTCGAAGAAAATAGGTAAATTGGAACCCAATTTTGTCGTCTGTGATTTTTCGCTGTATTATTTTTTTTATTTTTTTCTTTATCTTAGATTTTTCTTTATGGATTTCCGGAAGAAGATAAACATGTCGTAAAAGAAAATATCTCGGTGTAATAAATTCTTTCTCCCAAAATAATAGTCGCACCATAGTCGGGTGATTACCATAATTAAATATTACCCGTGATTGAAGAGAGGGAGCAGGGAAAGGGAGAGGGAGAGTGAAACGAGGTAAAACAAAAAGAAGAAAAGAATGAAAGATAAGAAAAAAGAAAGCGGGTAAGAAAAAGATGAAAAAAGGTGAGAAAAAAAGTATGTAGCGAGAATTGAAAAAGAAGAAAGAAAAAAGAAAAAGAGTACAAAAAAGAGAGTAGAATGAAAAGAAAGGAAAAAAAAGTGGAAAGAAAGAAACAGTAAACCGAGAAAAAGAGAGTACGGCGAAAAGAGTAAGGCGAAGAAAAAGAAGAGAATCCAAGGCAGAAAAAGAGAAAGAGTATAAAACGAAAAAAAAGAAAAAATAAGGCGAGAAAAAGAAGAAGTAAGGCGAGAAAAAGAAAGATAGTAAGGCGAGAAAAGAGGGAATAAGCGAAAAAAATAAGAAAATAAGGCGAGGAAAAGAAGAGATTAAAGCGAAAAATAAAGAAGGAGACATAAAGCGAAAAAGAAGAGAGTAAGGCGTAAAAAGAAGAGAGTAAGGGCGAAAAAAGAAGAGAATAAGGCGAAAAAAAGAGAGTAAGGCGAGAAAAAAGAAATGAGGTAAGGCGGAAAAAAAAGAATAGAATTAAGGCGAAAAAAGAAGAGAATAAGGCGAGAAAAAGGAAAGATTGACATTCGAAGAAATAAAGTAATGCGGGGGAAAACAAAAAGAATAAAACAGGAAAAAAGAAAAGAGAACGTGAGCAAGGCAAGAAAAAGGAGGAGGGTATAGCAAGAAATAAAGTAAAGATGTAAAAAAGAAGTAAAGGTGAAAAAAGGATAGGAAGGCGAAGAAAGAGTGTAAGGCGAAGAAAAAGAAAGAATCGCGTTATAGCGAGAAAAGAAACGTCTAATGCGGAAAAAATACTCAGGATTGAAAAAAAGAGAGTACGGTGAGGAAGTGAATAGGCAAGAAACCGAGTAAGTATTAAAAACAGAGAGAGAGAAGAGAGAAGATGAGACGAGAGAAAGAGAGAGAGAGAAGAGAGAGAGGAGAGAGAGGGGGGACGAGAAAAAGAATATTGATTTAGATCCCGTCTCTAAGTAATGTAAACAAATTGAAAAAAAGGTAAAAATTAATTCTCTCTTTGTCTCCCCTAAATTTTACAGACTGTTTCATGTTGTATTAAAATTGTGTGAACGAGAAAAAAAAAAAGGTAAAAGTTCTCTAATGTCAAATTCTTTGGCTTTTTCGAGGGGGTGGGTGGGGTTGTTGCATTTCTTTGTTTTAGATGCTTTATCTTCGTTTGGATTTAAAATTTTTGGTATCGTTAATTCTCATTGTTCCTTTAACAGTCACGAATAAACACCCAATCAGGCCTTGGCTTCTATTTTTATTACCGTGATATTCCGAAAAAGATTACACTGATTCTATTGAAATGTGAAAATATAGGTCGTATTTGAAGGTTAAATTCCATTTTTTTCTAAAAAAATGGAACTACTCGGAATACACGTCATAGTTTTCTTAACAAAAAAACAAAACATACATATATATATATATAATCTATTTTTGTGTTTCAAAAACTTTGAACAGTATGGAAAAACATTCCCGGCACTATAATTTGTAATTTCCACAATACAATTTTTTGCATGGAGAAAAAAAAATACATAAAAAAACAAGAAAAGACCCAAAATCATATGCCCCCCCCCTCTTGAGATAATCAGTCGTATTATTATAATGACCCAAAAGAAAAATACGAAAGAGTCGCCTAAGGCAATATAACTTAGTGCTCAATCACTAAGTAGAACCAATAGATAAAAAAAGTAAGTCTAATGAGCAAGATACTATCTCTAATCTTGTTCCTAATGGAGAAATTAGGAGAAACACAATGTTAGATAGTCTGATTATTAAGCTTACTTTATATATATATATATATATATATATTATATATATATAATATATGTATATATATATATGCAGCCTTTTCTAATCTATTTATTTGTCTCCTACCATGATTTAGATAATCTCGTTTCTAAACCAGAAATGAAAGAGATTATTAATAGATGAGTTCATTATTAGCTAGTTCTGCTGTTTTTTTTATAGAAAGTTAAATCTCATTAACAGAGGAAATTTAATTTATGTTGTTAGAGTTGATAAATTTACAAAAGAATGAACAGCAAATATGATAGAATTAACAAGCCATAGACTATGAATCAGTAGTAGCTATGAAAGAACGTAAACTTCAAGGGTCTAATAAAATAAAAACGTTGGCTGACGAAGCTCGGGCGGCCTTCAGATATCCACGAGTGGGAATGTCCATAATCACGATACCCATGTTTAAGTTAAGGCTTTTGTATTCACAAATAAATTTGTTTCCGTTTTATAAAAATTAAGCATTTGAGCTTTATACGGAACCTGAACTCTACAACAAACTACTGTTAGAGAATAGGACCAGCCTAGTGATTCTATCACCTTTACAAGTAATTGGTACCCCAACAAAGAAAATATAAATAAAAGTTAATTGGTAATTTGCTTGAAGCATTTTAAGTATTATTATAAAATAATAAAATTCGAAGCAATACAATGCGTTAAAAAATAAAGACAAAAAGATGTTTTATATGTCTAATCGATTCAAAGGCAAAGCTTTATCATCAGATTATTTTCAGAAATGACGTGCTTATGTTTTTTTTTGTGTGGTTTATATTTCTCTTCTTATTTCCTTTTCCTCTTCCTTTTCCTATCTTTCTTCTCTCTCCTTTATGAATGCGAATAACTGTAATTCTTATCTCTCTTTTTTTTCTTTAAAAAAAAGAAAAAAGAAACAAAAGCTAAGTATGTAAAACAATTTTTCTAATAAACGGTTTTTATTTATTTGTTCATTTTTGTTTTCAAAAAAATTTGAATTCACACGGTGCAACAGATTGCAACATCTTACAAGGCTGACATCCGGTCAGCCTTGTTCTCAACCAAACTTTTTAAAAAAAAGAAAAAAAAAAAGAGAGAAATAAGAAATTACAGTTATTCGCCCATTCATAAAGGAGGAGAAGAAAAAGAGAGAAAAAAAGGAGAGGAAAAGGAAATAAAAAAGAGAAATTTATAACCCACACAAATAAAAAACATAAGCACGTCATTTCTGAAAAAATACACTCTGATGTAAACTTTGCTTTGAAATCGATTTGACATATAAAAACATCTTTTTCTTATTTTACGCATTGTATTGCCCTTCGAATTTTATTATATAATATATATATATATATATAATAATAATATATATAATATATAATTATATATATCCTTTGGGTTACAATTGTGTTCTTCAACAAAGATGCAAATTACGATATCCTGTACCTCGTTTGATAGGTTAGATGAAATATTTTTTTTAAAAATTATTTTCTTCCGAATATCCTTTTGAGAAAATCAATAAAAATCGTTTTTGACCCAAAAGTATTTATAACATGATAAATAATATCCAGTGTCTTCAACCATATAAGGAATGTCTTCTTTCAACAATAAATATTAGATTATTTCAAGTTTGCTGATCTTATTATGTTGGTTGTTCTTTAAATGGTTGTGTGTCTTATCGCAGTGGAATTTTGGACCGGACAAATCCCAGTCGCCATAATTCATAAAATCACGGCAGTCATCTTTGTTGTATCATAACCTTTGGCAAACTGAGATTTATATTATTAGAATCTAAAATTATTCACCGCCTTGTTCGGCACAGCTTATATTATATATACACTTGTGAGGAGCATAAGACCGCCCATCCCAAGAAGAGGTGTCCTGGGTATACGCTAAACTACATCTGGCAGGTTTCCAATTTTGAAGCTCTGGGTAATGTACAGAATCCCTTCATCATTCATCTGACCCAGAGTGGTAGTACCTGTTAGGGTCCCCATCTATATATCAAATAGATCTGTTTAAATTATTCCTATTTGTAAAGACCGCGTGCAAAAAAAAAAAACAATAAAAAAAGAAAAAACAAAACAAAAACAAAAAACAAACAAAAAACACACAAAAACACCCCCCCCAGCAAAAACAACTATTAGAAATAACTATGCAATATTATAAATATGAAATGACAACGAAGGCGAAAGGTTTGGCAGTAATCGTGGTTCTGTTGGAAACACATCACTCTTGTAAAGGAGGCTAAGACCTCCCATTCCCCCCAAAAAGGGGAGTCCTGGGTTTATGGACGTTAAACTGCATCTAGTGGTAGTTCCAATTTTGGAGCTCTGTAGAAGACGGTGACTGATCGTGTATGACGTTAAATGCATCTAATGGTGAAGTTTTGAACTCTGGGCAGAATGAAGCTACACCTTCATTGCGTTACTTCAAGGTCCACCTCTGCCACAGAGTGATTAGTACCTATTAGGGTCCCATCTGTAGGTCAAAATAGATCTGTTAAGAATTATTCGTATGATAGACCGTGGGCAAAAAAAAGGTTTCGGTAGTAAATCGCGGGTTTCAGACATTTGCTTTGGTCTCTTGGAACACAACCCACGCAGATACATTATCATGTCGTGTTGAGCAGCACGAATATCCATGATAACTCTCGCCAACCGTCCTATATCGTGCAGACTTGGTTTATGTAAGTCTTTGCTGGACGACCCGCGCTGGCTTCCCATGTGCTTGGTTTCTACAGGAGAACGTCGCTTTGACTTCTCCTTGGTTCTCCAGGAGTGTCCAACATATGTCACAGATGGTTTGTGTAATAAGGGAAAGTTGCCATACAGCTGCTTTCTTGTGAGATGTTGTTTCTACAATTTGTTTAAGATGACATGTAGCATTCGTGTGCATCTCCCATCTTGTTTATTCCCTATGCGTTTTGTTACGGTCCAGGTGTGCAGCCATACAGTAGCATTTGTTGCATAGCGCCTTCTTTACCGGCACTAAATAGTATATTGTTATATACTGGTCTTTTCAACTAAGCCAAATCAGCAATATAACGTTATATACATTTCTTTAATTCTTACTCTGGTCGTCTATTCTCCTGGCCGGCTTTGCTTCTGATCGTCTATCATCTATCTTGGTCTGGTATATCTTCTAAGGTCTCGTCTGGTCTTCTAGTGAGGATTCCGGGTCTGGTTTCTGTTGTAGGGATTTCTTGTTATCAGAAGCCCTGTGTCATTGTTAGTTTTTGTAATAAAACACAAGACTTCGATTTACGATTGATGTTACTTTATTCGTAGATCCCCAGACCAGACAATCTGCGCAGTGAGACTCACATCTTTCTAGCTTGGTTCTAACTTCTAACTGACTAAGTTACTTACTTAGTATCTTAAACCGGAAGGGGCTTTCTATCGGGGTTCCGTTTCTCACGGTCTATCCCCAGAAAGCAAGGTCAGAGTGAGGTCAAACGCTGTCACTCACTCTCAAGGCCATTCAGCTGTACTGATCGCCATTAATGATTTCCTACAATACCTTAAAAATGTATTAGGGATCCAATTATTATGTAACACATTGATCACAAACTACCGACATGAACGAACTGTCGCTTTAGCTTGTTTAGTGAGATACTTATTTATTTTATTTTCCAAGAATCTTTTAGCAAAAAAATCAATAAAGATCACATTTAATATCACGAATATTATTTAAGGAATGTTTTATTTTCAACAATAAATTCAGATATTTGAAAAATGTTCTCGATCAATGTTCATAGCTAGACGCACTTCGTTTTCTCAGAAAAAACTATTCGCGCGAGTAAATTCTCTGGGACATTTTTTCATAAATCAAGAAATCTCTTCGTTATTAGCTAAACCTTGTTTTAGCTCTGGACAATGATTCAGGTTATATACACTACCTGCTATTATTAAGTAGTCACCCATCTAAGCATTAACCAGTTTTAATATTTGCTTAACTTGTTATTTACAAAGCTTTGTTTGTCTGCACATAGGATCCAGGTTATATACACTACTGCATTAATTGGTCATCCATCTAAGTATTGGACCAGGTCAATCCTGCTTAACTTGCTATTTACTAACTTTGTTAAGTCTGGCACAGTGGCTTTAAGTTGCGTACATTACCTACTATTATTAAGGGTCACCCTCCTAAGTATGACTATGTTCCTATTGCAAATACGGTTAATATAGAAATACATTGTTGATAACCTTACTATAGAAATACATTGTAGATAACCTTACTATAGAAATACACTGATGAATATTGTTACTATAGAAATATATTGCAAATAATAGTATTATAGAAATACATTGTAAATAATGTTTCTATAGAAATCCATCTTTAAGTAATATTACTACTGAAATATATTGCAATTAATGCTACCATAAAAGTATATAGAAAATTAACAACTTGTCAACTGGTGGATTTTGCAGTTTCAGCAGATCACAGGGTGAAGCCGAAGAAAAATGGAAAAAAAATGGATAAATACCTGGACCTTGCCAGAGAACTGAAAAAGTTATGGAATATGAAAGTCAAAGTTATACCAATTGTGGTTGGTGCACTTAGAACGGTCCCAAAAGGATTGGAAAAGGGTTTGGAAAATCTAGAAATCAGAGGAAGGATTGAAACCATTCAGAACACTGCCCTGCTGCAATCTGCCAGAATACTCAGAAGAGTCCTGGAGACCTGAGCAGACTTGCTGTCACTCAGACTCTAGTGAAAGACCATCAGCTAATGCTGATGTGAAAACTCAAAAGGAGTAAATAATCTTAATATAATGGAGATTGTGAGTTTTTCTGTCTGTAACCGAAACTATATTACTATACAAATCACAATTCCTTTAGTTATTTACATCACATTCTCCATGATTTTATTTTTTTTATTTAAAACCCAATTATTAATAAAATTGTTTTACATCATAAGACTGTTGACCATATCTTACATACTAATAACATGCAATTGTTATATATATACACAAAAGTTAGCGGATACAGTTGTGAATGGTAAGGCTAATTTGCATTTTGATATTTAAAATTTGATTTAATAAATATATCCTTAGTATTATTGATCTAATTGTTTAGTTTTATCTTATTGAAATGAGCAAAAATCTCAGGAATAAACTTAAAAGAAATCCATTAACAAGAAGAAATAACTGTAATATTATATTTTTCACTTATCTATCTTAACTAAATAGTTAAATTAGAAAAATTTAACAAAGACAGACGGAAAGTAATGTAAAATGATGGAAGAGTTAGTTTCAAAGTTGTTCTATTTTTCAATCATACCCCCTCTGTTCAAAATCTTTTTATCTGCATTCTTATTCAGTTTCATCAGCCTTTCTAATTTAATATATTTTATTATATTAAAACTTAAATACTATACTTGCATATATTTGCTAGTAATAATAATAGACACGGCTATTTAGAAGAAACTGAATCAATCTTGATAGTATTCCGGAACAACACGATAAAAACCAATTAGGTATAAATTAGAATAGATAATCCTCAAAAGAAATAAACAAGTTGATGTTGATGAAATGGTCCAGGGGTAAAAGAGCAAATACGATTAGTGAGGAGAAGTGACCCACTTAGAATTGTGTAATTAACTGAATATTGAACAGACAAACAAATGATTTAGAAGAGACAAGAATCTGTCCTAGAAAATAAGACCAACCATTCTCTAAGATTCGGAGATAAAAATGGATCATCCGATTCCGGACAGAAGACCGGACCTTGTTATAGTTACCATGGAAAAAAAATCGCAACTCGTGGAACTTGCGGTTCCTGCAGACCATTGAGAGAAACTGAATTAATAGGAAAAATAACTGGACTTTGCCATAGAAATATCAAAATATGGAATGTTGTATCGTCGAGGTGAAATGATACACATAAGAAATTAGTACTTGATATATTTATTTAGCATCAGTATCTGGACAAACGGATACATACAAAACACGGAAATAATAAGTTACAAAACAATTAACAAGACAACTTACAAGAAATAGAGGAGGGTCAAGTGCGGTATAGCCAAACGCAGTAAGATCAATAAAGTGGAACATGAAGGTAAATGTCGTACCAATTGTAATTGGTACTCTTGGAATGGCCGTCAAGTGTTTGGAAAACAATCTAAATAAATTGGAAATCAGAGGAAGAATCGAGACCATCGAAACAACAGAGCTGTTAAGACCAGCAATAATACTCAGAATAGTCCTGAAACATAAAGGAGACTTGTTGTCACTCAGCCTCCATTAAAAGACCACCAGCTAATTCGATTGCGAAAACTCTCAAGGAGTTAAACAATAACAATAATAGTAGTAATAATAACAACTAGTGGAACTTATGGATATACCACAATGTGATCATTTAACGAATACAACGTTTGATACTTAAGAGCAATTGCAAAGTAGTTCAAAATGTATATTAAGTATAATCTTTTATGTAACTCTTTCTTTCTTTATCTTTGCCCTCTCCCACATCTCTCACCTCCCATCTTCCTTCTTTCCTTTCTACACTTCCTCTATCTTCCCTCTTTCCACTCCATATATTCTTCACTTTTATCTACTACCCCTCTCACTTTCCCCCCTTCTCTCTTATTTTTATTTCCTTGTTTCCTGGCAAAACGACATGGCCATTATTTATTTGAGGTACCACACAACATATATATATATATATATATATATATATATATATATATATATATATATATGTAAGAAAGTTCTTGTACATTGTCCTTTTTATTTTCCGTATTCAAAATCCTGGTATATATTTGGCGCTTGAAAAGAATACGTACATTATCACAATCCTCAAACGTGTCTTTCTTTCATTTTTCTTAGTCGACAAAATGATGAAATCCAAAATAATTTCTGTCCTTGTTAAAATATAAAAAAAAGAAACTACTCTTGCAATAACTCTCAGAAACAAAATAAAGATTAAAAAAAAACGGACACCGAATTCAAAGTTTGGCGCATGCGCGTGACATAAGGTTTTCATGCGTCAAGTAGACATAGTAACAATCTCCTTTTAAAGAAACACATCTGATACCATGTCAGTTTTCGTGAAATAAATACATTTCTTAAGCAAGGAGATTTCTAGGCTGGAAATAAATCCACATCAAATAACTAAACAACTGGAATGAATGAATAAAGACACATATTAGCTATTGACTAGCAGGGATATTCGGTGTCACTCGGAGAGAAAAAAATTAAAACATATTCATTTACCAATTTAACAAATACAAAGTGCTCAATACTAAGTAGAGCAAATTTATTATAAATGAGTACAAGAGATAACCTACTCGAATTTCACCATAAGGATCTTCAGGGTTAAATTCCACTGAATTAATCGAGACACGGATTAAATAGCAGTCGATTTCACGTGTGTTTCATTGTGTCTCGATTAATTCAGTGATTTAACCCTGAAGATCCTGATGGTGAAACTCGAGTAGTTATCCCTTGTAGCCATTTTATAATATATATATATATATATATATATATATATATATATATATACCAACCCCTCCGCGGAGCAGGATGTTACACAAGGTCAATTTCTTAAGCGGTGTTCAACTGGTTTGAATTTAAAGTTTTCCTTCTCTAGGCCGGTTGCCTAACCAAGGTAAAGAGCCAGTCTGCCCTACTATTTACCCATAGCTGGAGGAAGAGTTAGGATTCATACCTTTCCAAGGTATTAGTGAAATGCAGTTACCACGTCCAGGATTTGAACCCGGGCGACGGTCCATTTCCCATGACTTTAACCATTAGACCACCAAAAAATTAAAACATACTTTTACATAATTCATGGGTAGCCTACGAATTATGTTAGTAAGTGTAGTTAGATTTTGAATTGAAGTTCGTTGAAGATTCAAAATCGGAGGTGGAAATACCGTTAGCCGTTATAGTTATTATTGGCAGGTAACCTTTACTTGACCCCTCCTCCAAACGTCTGCCAATTGAAGGTGTGAGAACAGAAAATTAAGTTAGTTAAGGAGACGCGCTGGTTAGTGAGGGACAGACGTTAGGATATTCGCTCTAAAGATGCTGACTTCTCACCGCGGTTGAAAACCCTTTTGGCTTGTTTTTTTTTGTAATAAATAATAGACGTCTAAAAACAATAGAGTCTTGCTTATTTATTACAAACAAGAAATGAGCACAGACGACCCAGCTCAAAAGAAGGAATCAGCCCAGAAGAAGAAAATGGCCAGCGACAAGAAGAACAAGCAGAAAAGTAAGAGCCCATCTCATCTTCTCGTTTACTCTCACAATTATATATCCGTTACGTAAGGGTTGTAAGATGGAAAGTGATATGCACTTGAAGATACAAACTCCGACAAGGTTTGATAAACAAAACATTTAATACGTATACAGCACATGGATATAAAGGGTACATTAATACATAGGTAAAAAAAGTTACATGTAGAAAGATAAAGACACATTCATGAATGGTAAAAAGATAAACATAAAAGTCAGACATGAGACTAAGAATAGTCCATGCTGTATAATTCACTTACAGTAATGGGGGACGAAGCCCCAACGAGAAGGGTAGACCATAACTAACCCATGTGTCTCGTAGTCGAGCAACCGGAAAAAGAGGGGAAGAGACGTTTGAACCAGGCGCTTAAATACTCTAGCCCCTGGTGAGAACAAGCGACAACTCAGTGGGAAGATAATCCCTACAGGGTTATATAACAATACTTGGGTAAAAACCTTCGCAATATTTTGGTAACGATGTAGAAATTTAATAACTGTTATCTTCCCTCGAGTAGACGATTTGCGACAGTCTCGACATTTTTATGTGATGTCAAAGATCAAATACCAGTTGCGCATTTTGGCAAAGGAGTCTTTGAAAAAAAGAAAAATGAAAGGAATAATTCTTCGATTGGTTTCTATTTTTGAGTTCTTCATTGTCCTCTTCAAGTTTGCTTTTATCTTTCTATGGTGAGTCAAATGTTTTGCAATATTTTGGCAACGTGGAGTTTCAAATGCTTTTGTCGAATACTGGACTATGAGATGCCGATCTCTCCTGATACTCTCCGGATTTATGTCTAACTTGGTTGATTGGCTTAGAATCCACGGATTGAAAGAGGGCGAAAAGATAGAGAAATACAGTCTGCTTATATATTCTAGGGTGAGTAAAAGATCTTTTCAATATTTTGAGAATGTGGAGTACAATTTGTCAGTTCCAAAAGGCTTTTGCCGAACAATGGATCACTCCAAGCCAAGCCCAGAAACGAGAGAGAGAGAAGAGAAGAGAGAGAGAGAGAGAGAGAGAGAGAGAGAGAGAGAGAGAGAGAGAGAGAGAGAGCACAGCCGGGATAGCAGAGAGAGACCCAAGTAAGAATATAATAATTAAGAAGGGCTATTTAACACATGCTCCTTAATATATTTATTCTAAAATAATACAGCGGGAAAAAAGAAAAAGAAAGATGATTATTTTGTCTTCAAATTGTGTACATATTCAAAAGAAGCGATTCATGGCCAAAGTTGACCTGGGAGTAATGACAATGAACAGCCATTTCACACTACTCACAGATCGAGAACTGGAGATTCACCACCAGAAAGAGTTTAGTGTCATATCGGAGGGTCTTACCCATCTGCAGGGGATACAATCAATTATTTGGCAAGGAAAACGATTTATTAAAGAATATTACTCAGACGGTAAAGTAAATCTAGTATGATTGCATTATTCATACAAGTAAGTAAGGATATTGATATAAATATTCAAATCACATTCTTTCTTACCACCCAATAAAAATCACCGAAGTCTTTACTCTTGTTATTGCAATGTCTGAAGCCACCTTCTTGCCACTACTCCACGCTGATACAAGTTTTTATCTCCAAATAATATCTACGCTGAAACTTCCACTGCCTCTTGTTGTTGAAGCATCCCGAGCGCAGGAAATAAACCAGCGATCAGAACAAGTAATAAATCCGAGAAAGCCAGGTCCAAACTGTTGGTGAGCATTGACCATACAAGACGTACACACTTTTTATGCTCAGCAGGAGGGTCAACCACGCTGTGGGAAATGCCAAACACCCTACACTATCAAATATGCCTCATGGTGTGTGCAGTTTTCGCTCCAATCAGAAAGAAATATTTCAACGCAAATAATATGAGGGATCTGTTTGAGAATATTAACATGGATGATACTTTATCTTTCTTGAGAGAAATAAAAATATATCGAAAATTATGAATCGGATATAAAATACATCGAAAAAATTACACCTATAATGGAAACTTGAGTATCCAATTTTATCTCACTCTAAAAGTTTTTTGGTATTAAATGACCGGAAAGGGTTGATATACAAGTAAAAAAACCAAACCGAATGAAATTAATGAAAATCTTTTATACCAATTTGAAGATATTAAAAACTTGAAACATCTTTATCAAAACAACTTGTTTTCGGTATTAAATGACCCGAAAAGGGTTGAAATGCCGTAAAACAAACAAACCAACACAAAGAATGAGTTAATTGTCCCCAAATATCTTGGTATTTAATGGCTTTTTAAAGTTACAGACAATAACAATGCAGTGTCTAATTTAACAGTTAACATTAATAAATTAGACATTACTCTTATAGTAGAAATAGAAATAATTCTTCTTTCTGAGTTTGGTTCTATATAAATAAATTCTTCTTTCTGAGTTTGGTTCTATATAAATAGATCAGCTGAGTTGAGTCTAAGCTCTCAATTCTCTATGTCTTTATTACGTGCTTTTATAATGCATATTAGATCAATTTTATAATGAAAACCTTCCACATGGTTAAGTTTGGTTTATTTCTTTAATAGCATATTTACTCCTTATGGATCATTTAATGCCAAACTTGAATCCATTTGTTTTAGTTTAGTTTATTTGTTTAATGGCATATTATCCCCTTGTGGGTTATCTAATGCCAAAATTGGATTCATTTGTAAATGTTTAACCAATCATGACTATATTTTCCCATCAACCTTAAAAAATGGAATCGTTACACAGAAAATATACAATATTAATACAATATCTACATACAGATCAAATTTGGTTAATTCATCCAATAGTTCCCAAAAATGCCCGCTTAAATTATTTTTCTAATTATTTCTGAATTCATCCAATTGGACACATGGCATAGTGGATATAGGCGTTGAGGTAGCTTGTACCTAGTCATGGTTAACGGAATGAAAACAGCCTATCGCCATGGATTGAATAAAGGGTTGGTTTTAAATGTCCATGAACGCTCCCGATAACAAGAAGGTTCCCAAGTTCGAAGAGAAGGTTGCCAAGTTCAAGGAGGGGGTTCCCGAGTCCAACAAGAAATATCTGAAGAAAGCCCGAGGGCACATCAGCCGAAACGTTGTGTACATAACAATAAAGAGGAGGACAATAGTCCGAATAATTCAAATGATATGAATAGACCCAATTCAATTAAAAAATTTCTACTCTATTGCTGTTTTTAATCCAAATATATATTAATCTATTAGCAAATAAAGTCCAATAGACTTAGTTTTTGAAATCTGACTTGACAGTAAATTTCAATATCGAAGAGAAATATTAAAAGAATGTCTGACATAATTAGAAATTCCATTAATTATTTTGACAGATTCAATAAGATCTCTTCTCATTCTTATTGCTATTAAAGTAGTTAAGCCTAATTTTTCCAATCATTGGACCTGGTATGCAATGTCAGAACTCCATTATAGGAAAACCTTGTTGTGCCCATTGGACCTGGTACGTAAAAGTAAATATTCATTATCAAATTATTAGCAAGATTATGTGAAAATCAAAATCTCTTGGGATTCATCTCTGAATATCCCACAATTAAACTTCCGGTTTCTTCGATTTAGATCTATTTCAAATGTATCCGATGACCTTGATCATAAATGTCTGTTTTTCATTTCACTCATTACAGATAATTCAATCAATTTCTTTTTGCTTCAACAGTTCGGCCGACCTTTTTTTTTCTCTTTCTTTTCGCTCCAAGAATAATTAACCTTACCCGATTAAATTGATATCGACGTCCGTTAAGCTTGACCTCCAATCACATCATATTTACTCGACGATCCGTAAATCAAGAGGGTTCCCCCGTTTCTGGGATTATATCGATGCTTATAATTGGGAAGGACTGAAAGATTCGAAAGAGCATTTCATAAGTAATCTTCGTTACATCGATAATTTAATTTTTAGTGTTTTTCCCAAATAGGAATCTCACTATGAAGTGTCATTTCTTGTTCTACACACACACACACACACACACACACACACACACACACACACACACACACGTATGTATGAATGTATATATATATATGTGCGTGTGTGTTGAGAGAGAGAGAGAGAGAGAGAGAGAGAGAGAGAGAGAGAGAGAGAGAGAGAGAGAGACAAAATAAGTGAATAAGAGATAGATAGATAGATAGATAGATAGAGAGAGAGAGAGAGAGAGAGAGACAGACAGACAGACAGACAGACAGACAGACAGACAGACAAATCAGAGAAAATCATATGAAAAGGAAGTAAATGATAGAGAGAGAAATAGAGTGAACGAAGGAAAAAGGAAAGACAAAGAAAGTGAACATGAAAAGGAAAGAGATAGAGAGATATAGAGAGATATACAGATAGAGAGATAGAGATAGATAGATAGATAGAGATAGAGAAATAGATATAGATAGATAGATATAGATAGATAGATGGAGATGGAGATAGAGATAGATATAGATAGAGATAGATAGAGATAGATAAATATATATATATATATATATATATATATATATATATATAGATTGAGATATAGATCTATCTCTATCATATATTAGATAGATAGGGATAGATAGAGATAGAAAGAGGAAAGGAAGGAAGAAAAGAGGAAGAAATGATTTGCTGTTATAAGTGTTTTCATAGCTCTACCATAATAAATATATAGACCATTTTTCTTTCTTTTCTTTCTCCCCCCCCCCCGCTTCATTCCTAGTTTGGTGTTTGCATGAAACCATTTCCAACAACATTTACCAATGTGTTCAGTTTGGATTTGGAAGTTAAAAATATCAACGGCATTTATTGGACGAAAACGATTTCGCATAGAATCGGAAAATTCAATGAGAGCAAAAATAATTCAATATTTCTTTCGGGTTTTCAGTTGAATTTCAATCAAGAAAAAAAAAAACAAACAAAACAAAAACAAAGAAAACCCCGCGAAAACTGTCAATACAAATTCAGTTTTCTTTTCTCTCTTGAGAGATTTTATTAATCAAAAATTGGGAAAAAAAAAGTCTTTGGTTTGAATAGATGTGCATATCTTTGTGGGGGGGGGGATTTTATCTTGATTCGAAATAATAACATTTTGCTGTTTCTTTTCTTTAAGACTTTAGATTTGTGATGTGTTTAAAGACCGTTCATTCAATTGCTTCAACTGGGAAGAGAGAGAGAGAGAGAGAGAGAGAGAGAGAGAGAGAGAGAGAGAGAGAGTGAGAGTGAGAGTGAGAGAGAGAGAGAGAGAGAGAGAGAGAGAGAGAGAGAGAGAGTGTATGTGTTATTGTTTTTTTATTCAAATTTCCTTCATTTCTCCCACACTTTCTTATTATAAATTCTCTATCTTTCATTCTTTCAACATTTTGTTCTTATTTTCTTTCTTCATGATTTTCCTTCCTTTTTATTCTTATTTATAATATTTCTTTCTTTGTTTCTTTCAAAAATCATTCTTCTTTATTTTCTTTTTTCGTTTCTTTCTTTATTTACTTTCTTTTATTAGTTTATTATTTTTCTTTAGATATTTCTTTTTTGCTTTTCTTTTCCTTTCATTTTTCTCTTTCTTTTCCTCTTGGTTTTTATTTAATTATTTCTTCACTATTCCTCTTCTTCTTTTTTCTACCCTTGTTCATCATTTTTCTTTCATTACTTCATTTCTTTCTTTCTTTAAAAATCACTTATTTTTTCGTTCGTTTTCTTTTTTTCACATTCGGATTTCTTTATGTCCTGCCAATTATCTTACCCTTTCTTTCTTTCTCTTTTACCTTATGTTCATATTTTCTTTTATCTTTGTTCTTTATTCCATCTTCGTTCATTTTTTCTTTAAAAAAATAACTCGTTATCATTTTTTCTTTTCTTTCTTTTCGTTATTTATTTTTTATCTTGTTTATTATTATTTCTTCGTTATTTCATTCTTTCTTTCTCTCCTTTCATTCTTTCTTTCACTTCATTCTTTCTTTCACTGTTGTCAATTTTTTCTTTTATCATTTCCTCGTTATTTCTTCTTTTATTTTCTCTTATAATTTTTTAAATTTCATTTTCTTCATTTAAAAAATCTTTTTCTTTTTTTCCCTCGTCATTTTTTGTCTCGTTCTTTTCTATATCCTTTGTTCATTATCATTTTATTTCAATTTTCCGTGTTTTTCACCCCCAGTGTAAGCTGATGATCTTTTTCCAAAGTCTCAATAATAACAAGTCTCTCCAGTCCTCCAGGACTCTCCAGAGTATTCTAGCCGATCTTAGCAATACTGTTATCTGGACGATCTGTATTATTCCTCTAATTTCCAGTTTCTCTAGTCTGTTTTTTTAAAAACTTTTGGGGACCGTTCCAATAGCAGCAATTACAGTTGGTATCAGTTTCAACCTTATTTTCCCGGTTTTCTGTCAATCTTTTTGTTTTCTTTCATCTTCACCCCTGTGATCTGCTGGGACTGCAAAATCTACCTGCTGGCAAAATTTTCTTGAATTGTTGATCGTCTCATTTGTCTCCACACATTCTACATTTACTGTTTTGTTGTGTCTTATCTATTTTGCTTTGATGTAATTAGTTCTTATGGCATTGTTTTTTGTGGAAATTATGAGTTGCTGTCATTGTTGTATTTCTTCTTCTTATAATAATAATAATAATAATAATAATAATAACTTCAAGCTATAATTGTTTATAAAGAATTATTATTATATTATCATCATCTGTGATTTGAAACATGTACTTCCATGCAAATTATTCGTGTTGAATTGGAATATTTGAAACCATATTATGTGCAAATTGTATATAAATTGTTCGAATTAGGTAGGAATACTCTAAACCATATAAATTTGTACAAAAAAATGTTTTTTTTTATTATTAAATAGAAATAAAATTGAATCCATATAATTCTAACAATCTATCCTTATACCTTGAAATCACATGACTGTATATAAATTATCTTATTCTTGAAACCGTATAATTGCTAGTCAACTTCTGTCCCCACCACAAAAAGCAACAAAAAACAAACAAAAAAAAAACAACAACAAACAAATAAAAAACCCAACGAACAATAAACGAAGAAACAAAATACAACAAAAATAAATATAACAGAAAACAAAAAATAACAATCAAACTGACTTCGGCTTCAAATAATCCATCAAGTGTCGACTTCCTTTTCGCTCCAAGAATAATTAACCTCACCCGATTAAACTGATATCGACGCCCGTTAAGCTTGAGTTTGGAGAGGATAGATGGAGAGAGAGAGAGAGAGAGAGAGATAGAGATAGAGATAAGATAGAGAGAGAGAGAGAGAGAGAGAGAGAGAGAGAAACCAACCAACCAACCAACCAACCAACCAACCAATATCTAATAGATATTTAAATAGAGTCGTCGGGGTTCGTTGAACATCTTGCCTAATTCGATTCTCATTCGGTACCAAATATATCTGGCCTTGTGCCAAACTAGGTTAAATTCATTAGATGATGATAGGGATTTGATGGCGCTTAAAGCACTGTAGTCGAAACATTGATTCATTTGCAGTCACGTAAAAATTAGATTGTTGATATGTGGACCTCTTTGTTATTGGACTCTCTTTGCACAGCGTTTATTACCAGACAGACATTATCGATCCAACCAATGACGGATAAAGATCACATTTATTTCCTGGTTCATTATATTTCAACGAGTTATTTTTCTTTCGACACTATTTAAGGACGCTAAAACAGTGTAAAAGTATATATATATATATATATATATATATATATATAATATATATATATATGCGTGTGTGTGTGTGTGTGTTGTGTATGTATGTATACATATTTCTGTATATATGTGTATATAAGTTTGCATATATATATTGCGTGTGTGCGTGTGTGTATGTATGTATACATATTTCTGTATATATTATATTAAGTTTTGCATATATATATATATATGCGTGTGTGTGTGCGTGCGTGTGTGTATGTATACATATTTCTTATATATGTGTATATAAGTTTGCATATATATATATATGCGTGTGTGTGTGCGTGCGTGTGTGTATGTGATACATATTTCTGTATATATGTGTATTAAGTTTGCATAGTATACAACAAAATAGCGGTTTACAATCTGAACGGGAAGATTAATTGCATATCTTATTTAATGAGATTGCGTGTTTTTCTGTCTGTAACCGAAACTATATTCCTACTCAAGTCACAATTCTCTTTAGTTATTGACATCACATTCTCCATGATTTTATTTTTATCTAAACCTCAATTATTATAAAAATTGTATTACATTATTAACACTGTTAACTTATGTTCACATACTGACAACATGCATGTATTTATATATACAACAAAATAGCGTTACATCTGAACGGGAAGATTAATTTGCATATTGATATTAAAAATTAATTTTAATAATATATGCTTAGTATTATTGCGTTTCTAACTGTTTGGCTTTATTTAATGAATATAAGTAAAAATCTCTTCAATTGAATCTTAAATGAAATCCATTAACAGAAAAGATAACTGTCATTTTATTCTTACTTCCTCTTTTAACTAAATTACTTAAATTAGAAAAATAAAATGAAAGACGAGAGTGATGGAAGAGTAAAATTCAGTTTGTTCTATTTTCTATTATTCCCCTCTTTTTCAAATCTTTTTTTATCTGCTTCTTATTTAGTTTCATTGGCGTTTCTAATTTAATACGATATTTCATTACATTAAAACTTAAATACTTGCACCGGAGGTGCATATATTTGCTAGTATATATAAAAGGGCTAAATCGGCCCTATACCAATATATGTATGGTGTATATTTTACAAACAAAAATTTGAATATATATATATATATATATATAATATATATTATATATATATATATACTAATAGAATATTATTGTTAGATGGAAAATAAAGGGTCTACCATGGTTTCAATCAAATTAAAAGGATTTCCTCAGACCCTACCTACGTTAACTAAGTCCGATGTAATTCCTTAGTTAAATTCTAATTTAACTAAGGAATTACATTGACTTAGTTAACGTAGGGTAGGGTCCTGAGGAAATCAGTTCAATTTGATTGAAACCATGATAGACCCTTATTTTTCCTCTAATAATATTAGTAGTTATTATTACTGCTCTATGTTTTTAATATATTGAGCACTTTTGGATTATTACTTGATGTCACTTCAACGGAAAAGTTAAAGCGGCAATTGGTACTATATATATATATATATATATATATATATATATATATATATATATGTGTGTGTGTGTGTGTGTGTGTGTGGTGTGTTGTGTGGTGTGAACCAGTAAATTTGCACAGCTGTGTCCCGTCTTATCTTACTGTAATTCTTGACAAAAGAAAATAAATAACCATAACCGAGCACATGGTGTTAAAAATGAAAAAAGACATGAGTCGGACTTAAGGGAAATATTTAGAGATCTGAGGAGTCGGCTGAGAAAGGAGGAGTAGTGTCGTAAAACATGTTAATCTCAATACGTTGCTCGCCTTCCAAATCCTCTGTTCGATTTGTCGGTGGCCTTTTTCTTCTTTTTTTTTAAAGATTTTAGATTTTATTTTATCTT
>CM042155.1:48646572-48696572 GCA_023376005.1 Doryteuthis pealeii
CAAACCTGTCAACTCCGCTAAGAAATTACTTGTGTCACACCTGTCGTGCATATATATATATATATATATATATAATATATATATATATATATTATATATATATGATGTGGTTCAGTCGATTCGCTGAATTCTGTAGTTTATCTTGGGTATATCGAGAGGTATGGTGTCATGCATTGTTTTGCGTCAGAAGAGCTGGCCGTTTTCCCCCTACATAATGACGTACATTGCCGTTTAACTGTTCGGAGTACAGCTGGGCCTAATGGTTCGACCATCCGGAACGGAACTCGTAGGAATATTCTCTGATAATTCTAACAAATGAAGAGTATTTTCCTTGTGTTTGAAACGCCCATGTTGGCAGGAGATTCTGGAATCTGATTCTTACATTTTTAATCCGAGTTGAAGATATTTTTGAAGATTTGAAAATGACAGTTTTGAAATAAAACAAACTTAATTTTCACAACAGTGGACAATTTTTAAAGAAATGTAAATTTTTCTATTTAGTTTATTTCGATATATTTATTTATTTTATACTTTTTGTTTATTGCGTTGGTTGGTGTATTTTACGGCATGTCATCCCTTGTTGGGTTTTTTATGCCGAAGATGTTTTTGTTTTGGGTTAGTTGGCTGTATTTTACGGCATGTCAACCCTTGTTTATAAGATTGCACTTTATAATACACCACGTGTGAAACAGTAAATTTCTCATCCAAACCAATCCTGCTATTATCCTGGTCAGTGAGAAATAAAATAAATATTGTATTATTACATTTGGACTGCTGTTCCTCATCTTTATTGTGAAATATACATACGCAATGTTTCGGCTGATGTACCCTCCGCCTTCTTCAGGTGTTCCGTGTAATCCATTAGGACAGACTTCTCTCCTCCGCCTACAAAGTATCAAGACATTGTCTATCCTGCATAGCAATTATTCAACATGGAATATTGTTATGCTCGGATATACACTGGTAGTCGAGCCGAGAGCAATGTCTCCCATGGATAAAGGACAACTGAAAAAAGCCGAAGGGTATATCGGCCGAAATGTGAGTATGTTTATTTCACAATAAAGATGAGACAACAGTGTGAAATATCAAAAAAGACATCGAAAAAATTCACACAAATATTGTTGTATTTAAAAATAATTGAACTGTTTTCTGTTATATTTTATTGTTCCTAATATTTTGAGTTATAACACATAATAAACATCATAGTGTTTAAATCGACACTTAAATACGTCGTTGACAAGCCAATAAAAATCACCTAGGTTTAATTTATTGTTTATTTCTCTTGGCAAATACAGATTCCATCTAGAAAAAAAACTATCACAGTTAGTTAATATATATATATATATATATATATATATATATATATATATATATATATATATATATATATATATATATATATTCAACGAATTGAGAAACTATTAATTCAATGGACTAATATTCAAGAAATGCAATTGAATTACCAGTTTCGTCTAGATTAATAGTATACTAGTTTAAAGAAATGTATATACCAATTTTTCAGTCACCGGCTTTCGGTTCAGAAAGTATTTGAGCCGATATTCACATGATGTAAACAAAATTTTAACAAAATGTATTTAAATTAATGGTATAATATATATATATATTATATATATATATATATATATATATTATATATATATATATAATTATATACGGAGTAATCGTCGGGGAAGCGAAAGATTTTTTGAAAATGAAAAAAAAATATGGTCGAATCTACTGTGCGTTGTGTTAACTGTATCCACATGTCAATATATATATATATTATTAATATATATATATATTATATATATATATATAATATCTGTTGTCTGTAAGGGTTTGTTTGTGTGGAAATGTAAGTACATATTATATATATATATATATATATATAATATATATATATACACATATACATATACATATATATATATATATACACACATATACATATACATATATATACATATATACATATATATACATACATATATATACATACATATACATACATATATATATATATATACATATATATACATATATATATATATACATATATATACATATATATACATACATACGTAAAATGATTTTGAAGTTAACGGATTTTGATTAGAGAGCAATTTATAAAATGATAAATCTTTGGATATATATATATATAGTAAATGAAGAAAAAACTCTAAACTTGCTTCATTACAATAATTTATTTCAACCGTATTAATACGGTATCTTCAGGTAATCACAAGAACATGACTCTTACTGAGAATTTCCCAAAGTAACATCGCTTTTAAATCTATCAATTTGGGGGAGGGAGGGTTGGTGTCTTAGTTTGAAATGGTTAAAATTAGGTTGAAACTAATCCTGCCCATTTCAAACTAAGACACCAACCCTCCCTCCCCCAAATTGATAGATTTAAAAGAGATGTTACTTTGGGAAATTCTCAGTAAGAGTCATGTTCTTGTGATTACCTGAAGATGCCGTATTAATACGGTTGAAATAAATTATTGTAATGAAGCAAGTTTAGAGTTTTTTCTTCATTTACTAAATATCTTGCTCTGTCCTTCTACTCACTGGTATTAGGTACATTGAGCTCTCCTTATGGTCTACCTGCAGCAGCTTGGTTAAACCACACGTGGAAAGATCCTAACTATGGAAAAACTATATATATATATATATATATATATATATATGTATGTGTGTGTATGTGTTATCCACAGACACCGTGTTTCGACGTTTCACGTCTCATTAGTGTGGCTAGACACAGCAACTACTTTTGACTAGGAGCGAAACCCGACTGATATTGTGTATGTGTGTGTGTGTGTGTGTGTGTGTGTGTGTGTGTGTGTGTGTGTGTGTCGGAAACCTTTGAAATCCCTTAGATTTGATTAATTGTCTATTTAACTTAGCAAATACAGATTCCATTCGATATTTCTTTGTTATTATTTAATATACCTCGTATAACAATCACAGTTTTAATATATATATATATAACGTCACAACCAACACGCATTTTCAATGTCACGCGCATTACAACATACGCACACGTACAAAAAAAAAAAATAAACGCATTCACGCTCACACGGGAATACAGTTATTTAAAAAATAACGTCATTTTCAAAAAAAAAAAAAAAATTCATTTAGAAGAAATGCCATAGCTGTACTGCTTCAGTTCAATTCTTTTGATAAAGAGGTATTACTCGAAAATCAAGAAAATAATAAAAAAAATACAGATCAACACACAACACCATTGTTACCGTATTATTATTTTTTTATTTATTCCAAACTGCATTGTGATAGCCTTCTAAATCAACCTCCTAACCAATACATACACAATGCTTCAAGCAAATTATGAAACTCTCTGTTATATATATATATAATATATAATATATATATATATTGGTTAGAGGTGATTTAGAAGGCTATCACAATGCAGTTTAGAATAAATAAAAAATAATAATACGGTAACAATGGTGGTGTGTTGACCTGTATTTTATATATAATAATAATAATAATAATAATAATAATAAATAATAATAAATAATAAATAAAATACAGGTCAACACACAACACCATGTTACCGTATTATTATTTTTTTTATTTATTCCAAACTGCATTGTGATAGCCTTCTAAATCAACCTCCTAACCAATACAGACACAATGCTTCAAGCAAATTGTGAAACTCTTATATATATATATATATATATATATATATATATATAGAGAGAGAGAGAGAGAGAGAGATGTGTGTGTGTGTGTGTGTGTGTGTTGTGTTTGAAACCTTTGTATACTGAAAGAAACATGATGGCCGCGTGACGCAAATGAGCTGAGCCAGAGTCGTTGACGCTTCTCGTTTGCGCCGAGGAAAGAACTGGAACGTGATGAGTGTTTTAGGGAAACCCTCTAAACAACAGACTCGCTGAAACCGTCGAGAGGGCGTACAGAAATTACTTAAGTAAATGAAGGTTGATAGCAATGGAAATACGGGACATATTTTCTATGCAATGACGTGCACGAGACAATTTACTTTCCCTTCTACGAATAAAGAGTGTCTCACCTCAAATAAGTATGCATTGAAAAAATTGCATTGAAATAGTTAAGTTTGTACTATACATACACACTATTGCATGAATATATACTTCCATACACACACATGGATCTATATACACATATACACAAATGCATACATACACACACACACACACACACACACACACACACACACACACACATATATATATATTATGGAGGCGCGTGGTCTAATGGTTAGAGTCATAGGAAATGGACTCGTCGACCAGAGTTCAATTCCTGGACGAGACTGTTTGAATTTCACATAGCGCCAATACTCTTGGGGAAGGTATGAATCCAATTCTCTCTGAAGCTATGGGTAAATAGCAGGGTAGACTGGGCTCTTTAACCTTGGCTAGGCAACCAGTCTAGGAGAAGGAAAACTCTGAATTCAAACCTGTTAATTTCCGCTTAAGAAATTGACCTTGTGTCGCACCCTGCTCGTGCATATCTATCTATATATCTGTTCATATCTATCTATCTCATTCTGTTCATATCTATCTATCTACCTACCTACCTAATAAAGGTGTTAGTATCTACCTATTTAATAGTCTGTACATATCTATATAGTTATACAGTGGTACTTTGATTTACGAGTGCCTTAACTTACGTGTTTTTCCGATTTACGAGCTGTGTGTAAACTCTTTTGCTTTGTCTTACGAGTTAAACTATTTGGTTCAGCTTCAGTAACACTTATGTTAATAAGTTCCAAATTTATTACACCAAAGAAAAATGTTATTTATAAAAAAATAAATATTAAAATGTATTACAGCACATAATTCATTACATTATTTTTGTTTCCATACAATACAGTGCTATTTTTCTTATTTAAAAAAAGGGGGGAAAAAAGAGAAGAAATTTTGGTGCTTTTTTGTTTGTTTGTGTTGGCGTTTTCTGGATATAAAGCGTGTGTTAAAAGCTCACTCTTATTTATAGACTCGGCGATAACTATGTGACCATACTCTTGGCCAATCACTGGCAGTACTCTGCTGCTGAAACAATACTTAATGTGAGCATACTGAGCATACTGGTCATAATTACTTTGAACCTTTGTGGACGACGGACCTCATAGGATTCACTAACTGGACCTTTAACACTACGCAAGATATGACTTATTCACTTACCAAAGGATTCCATAACTCACGACTTATTCACTTACCAGAGGATTCCATAACTCAGGACTTATTCACTTACAAAAGGATTCCATAACTCAGGACTTATTCACTTACAAAAGGATTCATAACTCACGACTTATTCACTACCAAAGGTTCCATAACTCAGGACTTATTCACTTACCAAAGGATTCCATAACTCAGGACTTATTCACTTTACAAAAGGATTCCATAACTCAGGACTTATTCACTTACAAAAGATTCCATAACTCAGGACTTATTCACTTACAAAAGGATTCCATAAACTCAGGACTTATTCACTTACAAAAGGATTCCATAACTCAGGACTTATTCACTTACAAAAGGATTCCATAACTCAGGACTTATTCATTACAAAAGGATTCCATAACTCAGGAAGGACTTATTCACTTACAAAAGGATTCCATAACTCAGGACTTATTCACTTACAAAAGGATTCCATAACTCAGGACTTATTCACTTACAAAAGGATTCCATAGCTCAGGACTTATTCACTTACCAAAGGACATAACTCAGGACTCATTCACTTACAAAGGATTCCAAACTCAGGACTTATTCACTTACAAAGGATTCCATAACTCAGGATAACTTTATTCACTTAAAAGGATTCATAACTCAGGACTATTCACTTACCAAGGATTCCATAACTCAGGACTTATTCACTTTACAAAAGGATTCCATAACTCAGGACTTATTCACTTACAAAAGGATTCCATAACTCAGACTTATTCACTTACAAAAGGATTCCATAACCACGACTTATTCACTTACAAAAGGATTCATAACCAGGACTTATTCACTTACAAAAGGATTCCATAACTCACGACTTATTCACTTACAAAAGGATTCCATAACTCAGGACTTATTCACTACAAAAGGATTCCATAACTCAGGACTTATTCACTTACCAAGGATTCCATAACTCACGACTTACACTTACCAAAGGATTCCATAACTCAGGACTTATTCACTTACCAAAGGATTCCATATCAGACTTATTCTTACCAAAGATTCCATAACTCAGACCTCACTTACCAAAGGATTCCATAACTCAGGACTTATTCACTTACAAAAGGATTCCATAACTCAGGACTTATTCACTTACAAAAGGATTCCATAACTCAGACTTATTCACTTACAAAAGACAAAAGGATTCCATACTCAGGATTATTCACTTACAAAAGGATTCCATAACTCAGGACTTATTCACTTACAAAAGGATTCCATAACTCAGGACTTATTCACTTACAAAAGGATTCCATAACTCAGGATTATTCACTTACAAAAGGATTCCATAAACCGCAGACTTATTCACCTTACAAAAGGATTCCATAACCAGGACTTATTCACTTACAAAAGGATTCCATAACTCACGACTTATTCACTTACAAAAGGATTCCATAACTCAGGGATCTTATTCACCACTATTCACTACAAAGGATTCCATAACTCACGACTTACTCACTTACCAAAGGATCCATAACTCAGGACTTATTCACTTACCAAAGGATTCCAACTCAGGACTTATTCACTTACCAAAGATCCATAACTCAGGACTTATTCACTTACCAAAGGATTCCATAACTCAGGACTTATTCACTTACAAAAGGATTCCTACTCAGGACTATCACTTACAGGACTTATTCACTTACAAAAGATTCCATAACTCAGGACTTATTCACTTACAAAAGGATTCCATAACTCAGGGACTTATTCACTTACAAAAGGATTCCATAACTCAGGACTTATTCACTTACAAAAGGATTCCATAACTCAGGACTTATTCACTTACAAAAGGATTCCAATAACTCCAGGACTTATTCACTTACAAAAGGATTCCATAACTCAGGACTTATTCACTACAAAGGATTCCATACTCAGGACTTATTCACTTACAAAAGTTTTTCTTCCTTGACAATTTCTACAAGCGGGAAAATGAATACAGTTCAAAGTTTTTCTAACATCTTGAACAATAAGTAAAAAGTAAAGTCGTCCGGGTAGCCTAATATATATAGTAAATCCTAGTATAGTATCCTATTAGTATAGTGATACTATATTGAATAGGTGTGCCCGCCTAATTAATAATTAATTAATTATTAATTAACTTTCAAAATTAGGTACGACTTCAATTAAGCACATATTCTCCCACAAAATTGTTCGGCTAAAAAAAAACATATCAAAACACATCGTTTCGTGTATTTACTTCTCATAATATATATATTATATAATATATATATATATATATATATATATACAATTTTTTTAACTTTAAACTTAACCGGTTGTGGAAAACCCAGATAACTCACTTAAAAAACAAAAAAATCAAAACTGACATCTGGGGAAAAAAATCTTTTTTAAAAGAACAAAGACCATATAGTGGACAAAAGAAAAGAAAAAAAAAACACCGTTGGAGTTTTTTACGTTATATTATAAAAAAATGCTCAATACGCTAAGTTGAACCTTGCATATCTGTGTTTTTTTTTTCTAACATCTTGAACAATAAGTAAAAAGTAAAGTCGTCGGGGTGGCCTAAGGCTCCAGTATCAGCCAGACAGCGAGGAGTCTATCCCTTTTCACTAGCGCTAGGCCAAAGAATATTGTGTTTTTAGCGTCTGAGGTGGTGCGCCAATCTACAATCAGCTCCTCACTTACTGTACAGATCCCTGTTGCCACT
This sequence comes from Doryteuthis pealeii, assembly GCA_023376005.1. NCBI lineage: Eukaryota > Metazoa > Mollusca > Cephalopoda > Myopsida > Loliginidae > Doryteuthis > Doryteuthis pealeii. Next base: position 48,654,463 of record CM042155.1, read on the forward strand.
CATACGCAGAGGTGGCAAAGGCCGGTATCGAAAACAAAACCTGTGGTTCCCAGGCGGACGCTCTACTGACTGGGTTAAACCTGCTCTATTCTTGGCTTCGAAATTTCGCATCGGCTTAGTATTTGTCCTTTTGTTCCATACAATGTTTGATCAATCCCAGAGCGCCACAGACAAAACTATATATTAAAAAAAAGCTTTTCAAAATACTGTTTCTGCCATCCATTAATGAACGAGATGTCATGGCGGTCGAGTATAAATCCCCTTTTTGTATTAATCAATGAAGCATAAATTCGATTAATCTCAATTCGACAATAACAAATATTCCGCTGTAAATATCACTGCGTTACATGACAGTAATTCGAATAATATATAGATTTTTTAAATCCCCCCCAACCAAACAAAATTTATATATATATATATATATATATATATATATATATATATATATATATATATACACAAACCCAACTGCATAACAAGATCGTAGTTGTTATCTAATGCACCACGACTGGATCAATGTACGCATTCACCAACCAGGGGGGGCGAGTGGGGGGTGCAAATGAAGGAGATGAAACTGTCGTATAATCTGATTTTTTTTCTCTTCGCCACTTTTTGTCTATAACCAGCCCGGTATCACGTGACATTGAAATCCAGAAAATCAGCATAGTCTCTACCAATGATCCATCCAGCAACTGGATCAATTCATCTATTGATCAAATTATTTTCTTATCGAAGTTATTTTTATTACACATATTTACACAGCTCCTCCGCACAAACCAGGATGGACACAAGGTCAATTTCTTAAACGAGTTTAACACGTTGAATACTATTTACTCATTGCTGGAGGAGAATAATTGGGTCCATACCTTTCCCCATGGTATTAGCGCTACGTGAAATGCAAACAGCCTCGTGATAGTATTTGAACTCGTCTTGTAATGTCTCAGTCCGTTTCTACGACGATAACCATTACCACACGGACCTCCATTATTCTTATTCATTTAAAACCTATACAATTAAACTCTGAGAAAGTCAACAGGAAATTCTTAATATTATTTTTTGTAACCAAACGGAACGTAGATGCAAAAATGAAAGATGTACGAGTAAAAAGTAAAAGGAAGTCTGCGGAGTTTCGCTTGCTGAGTTGAAGCGCCACACCTACCGTCATCTATCAGATGCTTTACTACACAGACCAGATTACTCATCTGTGCTCTCATGCGGTGAGTGCCGATCACTGGTATCGAAACGGAACTGTACGATTCCTAGGCGGATGCTCTTACCTTCCCTTGAGCAAACTGAAAAAACTGGCGTTTCATTGATTGATATTAACTGCTATCAAACCCGGTTAGGGAAGCGCGTTCATTGTAAGTTCATATCAAATTTATGTTTCTTGATAGTTTTTTTTTTGTCATTATTTTTTCACACAGTGCTATGGAATATGAATAATTCTTAAACCAAAATCCATTTGAACCACATATGACACCCTAACTGGTACTATCATTCCGCCAGAGTGCACTGGAGGTTAATGCAAAACAAAGGTTGTGCCCGCACTCTCATAGCTTCGGAACTGTAGCCTCGCTATCAGATGGAGCTTTTAGTGTCATACACCAGGCACCTCTTTTTTTTTTTGGGGGGATCTTACCCTCTCCCTTCAGGAATACAGTCAGCGTATTCTAAGCCTCGTTGACAGGGCTATTGTTTATTTTTGGTAGTGTTTCTGTGTCCAGTTTTCTATCAAAACGTTCTGCAGATGGCGCAAAGGGACAGTGTATATTTATCCTAACAAACCCATCCCCTAAAATGGACAGATGAAAATTTAACACTTTCTTCTACGGCATGCTTAGCAAAGGAATATATCTCTGGCCGTTTTCATCTTGTTTTGTCCCAATGGCAACTACTCACGTCCTCCAAGAAATTAATTCGGAAAATTCACCTGTAGGCTAGGATAAACCAACAACATTTTAAAACAAATATGAGAAATAAGAAATACGCGTTATTTACCAATCCCTCTGCACGAGTAGGATGTGACACAAGTCAATTTATTAAGCGGATTTTAACAGGTTTCAATTAAGAGTTTTTTCTTCTCCTAGACTGTTGCCTTAAACAAGGTTACAAAGCCTTGTCTGTGCTATTATTTACCCATAGCTCAACGAGCATAATTGGAGCATACACTCCATGGTATTTAATGTGAAATATATGTGAAAGTAAACAGCCTCGCTTCAGGATTTGCGAAACTCGAGTCACCTAGTCCAGTTTCGTACAAATACCATCATGGTGTTTTGATATTTATTAAAATTTGCTGATATTTTAAATAGACCTCATTTCTTGTCACTTTAAAATTCAGCGAGGAAGTCTATCCCCTTTTCGCATGCTAGATCAGGAGATTTTTTTTTTTGCTGAAATAGAGCGGCAACACCTACCTTCAACTCCCACTTAGATCAGATTACACAACCCGTGCTACTCATATGATGAGTTGGCGGGACGGCTATCGAACACAGAAGTTGCGGTTCTTAGTCGAGTGCTCTACCGGCTGAGCTAACCCGGACTTGAGTAACGTAAGTTCAGAATGTATATGTTCATAGGGTCTATCGTTCGTGAACAAACAGACAGACAGGAATTGTAACTTTATATATAGAGACAGTTTCTCAACTCTGTAGCACTTTCAGTCTGTCTCCTAAGTAATTGAAATCATCAGTCTATAGATAATTCATGCTGGCCAGAACAGTTTTTGGGGGAACGAAGGTCTGAGAGTTGCTTTTAGCTAATTTCAAATGGATGATTCGGAAAATCACGTTCTAGTTTCATGTCAATGTCATAGACCGAACTGAAAGGGAGCCAAGTATTCTCTCTTCATGAAATCACTAATGTTTATCTTTTGGCTTTGTTTTAGAAAGATTCCACAAAGATAATAAAAAGTGTCTGGACAATTCAGATATTTTCTTCTAATTGAGGTCATTTTGCTGATTTATTTGAGAACATCAATCTGGAAAGTAAAATATGCTATTCTCATTATTTCATAACGATCCAATATATATATATATATATATATATATATATATATATATATATATATAATATATATTATTTATTTATTATGGAGATTGTGTGTTTTTCTGTCTGTAACCGAAACTATACTAATACGCAAATCTCAATTCCCTTAGTTATTTACGCCAGACTCTCCATGATTTCATTTTATTTAAACCTAATATCAATAAAATTGTTACATTATTAATACTGTTTAATCATATCTAATACTAGATTTTACCACGTACCCAGTGTACGGGTAACGCACAAGGCGCTATAATGTACTACCCACAAACCGAAGCTCATGGTGGCGGGTGCAAAAAATGCGTTGATTTCGTCGGCATTCCCCCTTCCAAGGGGGCGCACTCAGGCACCAGGCAATTAACCCAGCGCTGCCTCTTTAAAAATCGAGGGACAGGTATTGCCTGTGGGATACCCCGCTGGGTCAAACGATGTTAGCTTGTACGGTCCAGGGACGAGGCCACCGGACCCCCTGGTCGAAACCGGAGTTAGAGATATTTACCTCTGTACCCCACGTTTGTACGGGTTAGACGAACAGGCCTATTAACGTGGGACCACCCACAAGGTGAGGCTCATGGGTGGCAGTGGAAAAATTGCGTTGATCCCGTCGGCATTTCCCTCAAGTGGGGCGCCTCAGGCACTGGCAATAAACCCAACCCTGCCCCTTTAAATCGATGGGTAGGTGTTGCCTGGGGATTAGCCTACTGGGAACAACGCTATTAACTGGTTATGCGTCCAGCGGCGAAGCTCACTGGACCGCGGTCGAAACCGGTGTGAGATATGTTGACATATCTACATGCTGATAACATGCAATTGTATTTATATACACAAGAAAATAGCGTTTTACAGTGTAAACGGGAAGGCTAATTTGCATATTGATATTAAAAATTTGATTTTAATAAATATGTACTTGGTATTATTGATTTCTGATTGTTTCGTTTTATTTTAATAAAAATGAGCCAAAAATCTCCGAATAAATCTAAAAGAATCCATTTCAAGAAGAAATAACTGTAATTTTATTCTTTACTTCATATTAACTAAATAGTTAAATTAGGAAATTTAACAATGAAAGATGGAATGATTGAAAAGTAACTTCAGTTGTTCTATTTTTCGATTTATACCCCCCCTTTCAAATCATTTTTCTGCATTCTTATTAGTGTCATTTAGCCTTTCTAATTTTATTACATTAAAACTAAATACTTGCACCCTACGGAAGTGCATATATTTGCTAGTTATATATAATCCAAAATGTAAGCTCTCCAAATGTTTCTATCATGCGACTCTTGTGTTATAGCTTTTTTCTTCATGCATTCAATTAGGACCTCACAGATGCAACCATCAGTAGTACTGACACGGCCACAAAAAAAATTATTTGCTGTTTTAGAACATTCATCTGAAAAGTAAAATATGCTCTCTATTTCTTTTATATACAAGGATAATCGAAATTTAGTAATTTTAAAGATGTCTTCGGGAGAGACATGAGGGTAGGCCACATTTACACAAACACCTGGGATAGATGCGGAAAATCGAGCGGCCTAGTGTCTTAACGTTAAGCAAGGCACGAAGAGGAGTGAGATAGAGAGGAGAGTAGCCTCGACAGCAAAGAGAGACAGAAAAAGGGAAAAAACCAGCAGCCTCAGAAAGCATCATAAATTTGTGTGCACAGTGCACCAAAGACTGTCACTCAACAATTTGGCCTGCACAGCCACTTGTGCAGATTATTTATTTGTTTATCAGTTTTCATTACACTACATGCTGTTTTTTAAAATGGTCACCATGAAATATGTACAGACTAATCGCCTGCTTAACTTCGGTGATCTAGTGGGAACCGGTGCTTTCAACGGACTGAAAACAAATGCTGTAGATTTTTAAGAAGCAACAAATCATCTGCCTAGCCTGCATCCGTGATAGTCTCTTCGACATATGCCTGACCTTCCTGCCTTTTTTTAGGGTTAAGATTTTTCTTTTATGGTGATCTAATGATGGTTCAAAGTATGTATTCCAGGCATATTATAGAATACATATATGGTGCTAGCGTATCTCCGTGCTTGGACACCAGTACAATGTCAAAAAAATCTGTGTCACCATCAGGAATTAACTGCTCAAAGAATGCTAGCGTGCTTAAACAAATCATGGAACCCTCCCCACAAGAAAGCAAATACATCCACTGTCCCTAATCACCCAAACCATCAGAGTGAGACAAACAAGACATGCTGGACACTGATGGATTGGCAAGGACGAACTCATAAGTGACATTCTCCTGTTGGAAGCCTGCACATGGTCACTAGGGTAGGTCGATTTTTCCCTATTTATAAATATCAAATTGTCCATTCTATGTGAAAGTGTGTGTTAGTATACAGAATATTGATACCAAAAATTAGATCTTTTACTTGCACCCACTGTTTGAAGAAAATAACAAAAGGCCGTCTACTAAAATGCAATAAAAATCTTCGTTTCGCAAAATTTACCTTTAGAAAACGAGGATTTTTAGTGCATTTTAGTAGACGATCTTTGATGCTATTTCCTCAAACAATGGTGCAAGTAAAAGATCTAAATTACTAACACACAACTTTCGCATAGATGGACAATTTGATATTTTTAAAAAGGGAAAAATCAACCTTCCCTAATGAGCAACGCCATCGATTCAGCTCAGGGTGCTGCACAGAAACCTTCGAGGAATTACCGATAGGGATGTTTGTTGTGAGGGATTGTTATGGATATTCTGTTGTTGCTAGGGCGACCTTGATGATGATGATTTAATTCATATTAATTTCAGCACATCTCACATTAAAATTGATTAAATTTTTATCAGAGCATCTTTGACGTGACAAAAACGGTTGTCATTTTTGTGGACCAGCGGCCACAAATGCATCACAAGATATTTCTCAAAATCAATGTCATCAATTAAAAAAAGAAAAAAAAAAGGAAATTTTTGTTGGCCAGTATTAAATTAATCTAATCAAATTAATCATTCCCATGTTCGTATGAATATTATTTTAATGAAGAAAAGCGTTTTCACGCAAAAATACAAGAAGCAGCTATATCCACAAAAAAAACTCTTACAGATACGGACTACGCAGACGATCTAACGCAGATGATTATATATATATATATATATATAATAATATATATAAATTATATAATACATGTGTGTGTGGTGTGTGTGTGTGATAAAAGTATCCGAGATATGGGAAGCTGGCAATTTACCAAGATAGAAGATTGAACAATGAATGGAACGTTAATTTTTTTCAGAATAACAAGATAGTCCTTAAAAGTGCCGCGTTTGAAGCTGTATTTACCAAGATAGTGAAATGAACAATGAATGGAATTATTTTTTTCTCCAGAATACAAGGTTGTCTAAAAGTACAAAAATCGATACTTTTGACCACAGCAAATGCCTCTCTGCCGCACCAGTCCAACCATGATCGTAGTGTCGGTATCTAAAAAGACAAAATGATAAGACATTCGCTAATGGAGTATCATACCACTTGCCTACGTTCCACTTGCACCACAAGTACAGTTTAACTGTGTAAGAGTCATTCTGCTGCGTCTAGTCAATTTCCTAAACCGTCCGCTACGAGCAGGATGTATCACAAGTCAATCCTTGTCTTTGGATAAGATATTATGTTAGTTAAGATTATTGTAATACCAAGAGAGTAGGGATCGAGTTTTTTGCTTTTTTTTATTGTTGTTTGGTTTGTTTTGTTTGTTTGACATACTCTATAAATACGAAATTGGGGGAATTAATAGATTCGAACTCATTTACTGTGATGTTCGCAGTCCGCACGTTAGCCATTTACGCCACGGGAATTCCCCTAAGAGGGGCAATAGGTAGGTTGATTTTTCACTTTTTGAAAAATATCAAATTCTCCAAACAGTGGTGTAAGTACGAGATCTTGTTTTTGGTATCAGTATTAGCATACCAACAAACAACTTTCATCTGTTTCGAAGAAGAATTGATATTTTTCAAAAAGTGAAAAATCAACCTACCCTATTGCCCTCTTAGGGAATTCCCGATGGCGTAATGGCTAACGTGTGGACTGCGACATCACAGTAAATGAGTGCGAAATTTCTATTAATTCCCCCCATTTCCTATTTTATAGGAGTATGCCAAAAACAACAAAACCAACCAAACAAAAAATTAAAAAAAAACAAAAAACTCGATTCCCTACTTCTTGGTATACAATACCTTTAAAATAACATAATATGTTACTCAAAAGACAAAGATTGACCTTGTGATACATCCTGCTCGTAGCGGACGGTTTTAGGAAAATACTAACGCAGCAGAAGAAATACCTCACACAGTTTTAAACTGTCAACTTGTGGGTGGCAAGTGAACGAAAGCAAGTTAATGATAAACTCCACTACGAATGTCTATCAATTGTCTTTTAGATACGACACTACGATCATGGTTGGGACTGGTGCGCCAGAAGCATTTTGCTGTGTCAAAAATATCGATTTTTTTTACTTTTAGGACACACCTTGTATTCTTGGAAAAAAATACATTCCATTCCATTGTTCATTTCATCTTGGTTAAATACAGCTTTCAAACGCGGCACTTTTTTAGACATATCTTGTATTCTGAAAAAAATTAACGTTCCATTCATTGTATTTCTATCTGGTAAAATGCAGCTTCAATCTCGATAACTTTTATCACACACACACACACACACACACATGAATATATATATTATATATATATATATATATATAATATATATATATTAATATCTGCGTTTAGATCGTCTGCGTAGTCCGTATCTGTAAGAGTTTTGTGGAATATTAGCCTGCTTCTTGTATTTTTTAGCGTTGAAAACTTTTCCTTTCATTTAAATTAATATTCATACGAATGGGAATGATTCAATTGATTAGATTAATTATACTTGGCCAACCAAATTCCTTTTGTTTTCTTTTTTTATGGATGACATTGATTTTGAGAAAAAATATCTGTGGATGAATTTTGCCGCTGGTCACAAAAATGACAACCGTTTTGTCACTCAAGTATGCTCTGATAAAAATTTAATCAATTTTAATGTGAGATGTCCATGAAATAATATTGAATTAAATGCATCATCATCAGGTCGCCCTGAAGCAACACAGACTCCATAACAATCCCTCAACAAACATTCCCTATCCCGGTGAATTACCCTCGGCGAAAGGTTCTTCTGTGCAGCATCCCTGAGCTGAGTCGATTGCCGTGCTCATTAGGGAAGGTTGATTTTTCCCTTTTTAAAATATATCAAATTGTCCATCTATGCGCGAAAGTTGTTGTTAGTTAATTTAGATGCTTTTACTTGCACCATTGTTTGAGGAAATAGCATCAAAGATCGTCTACTAAAATGCACTAAAAATCCTCGTTTTCTAAAGGCTAAATTTTGTAAAAACGAAGATTTTTAGTACATTTTAGTAGACGGTCTTTGATGCTATTTCCTCAAACAGTGGTGCAAGTAAAAGATCTAATTTTTGGTATCAATATTCTGTATACTAACACACAACTTTCACATAGATGGACAATTTGATATTTATAAATAGGGAAAAATCGACCTACCCTAGTGACCATGTGCAGGCTTCCACAGGAGAATGTCACTTATGAGTTCGTCCTTGCCAATCCATCAGTGTCCAGCATGTCTTGTTTGTCTCACTCTGATGGTTTGTGTGATTAGGGACAAGTGGCTGTATTAGTGCTTTCTTGTGGGGAGGGGTCCATGATTTGTTTAAGACCGCATACAGCATTCTTGAGCAGTTAATTCCTGGTGGTGACACAGATTTTTTTGACATTGTCACTGGTGTCCAGCACGGAGATACGCTAGCACCATATATATATCTATAATATGCCTGGAATACATACTTTGAACATCATTAGATCCCATAAAAGAAAAATCTTAACCCTAAAAAGGCAGGAAGCAGGCGATATGTCGCAGAGACTATCACGGATGCAGGCTACGCAGATGATTTGTTGCTTCTTAAAAATTCTACAGCATTTGTTTTCAAGTCCCGTTGAAAGCACCGGTTCCCGCTAGATCACCGAAGTTAAGCAGCGATTAGCCTGTACACTATTTACATGGGTGACCATTTTTTTAAAACAGCACATACTGTAATGAAACTGATAAAACAAATGAATAATCTGCATTTGCACAAGTGGCTGTGCAGGCCAATTCTTGAGTGACAGTCTTTGGTGCACTGTGCACACAAATTATGATGCTTTCTGAGGCTGCTGGTTTTTCCCTTTTTCTGTCTCTCTTTGCTGTCGAGGCTACTCTCCTCTCTACCTCACTCCTCTTCGTGCCTTGCTTAACGTTAAGACGCTAGGCCGCTCGATTTTCCGCATCTACCTCCCAGGTGTTTGTGTAAATGTGGCATACCCTCATGTCTCTCCCGCAGACATCTTTAAAATTTAAATTTTCGATTATCCTTGTATATAAAAGAATAAGAGAGCATATTTTACTTTTCAGATGAATGTTCTAAAACAGCAAATATTTTTTTTTGTAGCCGTGTCAGTACTACTGAATGGTTGCATCTGTGAGGTCCTAATTGAATGCATTGAGAAAAAAGCTATAACACAAGAAAGTCGCATGATAGAAACATTTGGAGAGCTTACATTTTGGATTATATATAACTAGCAAATATATGCACTCTCCGTAGGGTGCAAGTATTTAAGTTTTAATGTAATAAAATTAGAAAGGCTAATGACAGTAAATAAGAATGCAGATAAAATGATTTGAAACTGGGGGGGTATAATCGAAAAATAGAACAACTGAAAGTTACTTTTCAATCACTTCCATCTTTCATTGTTAAATTTTCCTAATCTAACTATTTAGTTAAAATATGAAGTAAAGAATAAAATTACAGTTATTTCTTCTTGAAATGGATTTCTTTTAAGATTTATTCCCGGAGATTTTTGCTCATTTTTATTAAAATAAAACGAAACAATCAGAAATCAATAATACCAAGTACATATTTATTAAAATCAAATTTTTAATATCAATATGCAAATTAGCCTTCCCGTTTACACTGTAAAACGCTATTTTCTTGTGTATATAAATACAATTGCATGTTATCAGCATGTAGATATGTCCAACATATCTCACACCGGTTTCGACCGGCGGTCCAGTGAGCTTCGGCCGCTGGACCATACCAGTTAATAGCGTTGTTCCCAGTAGGCTATCCCCCAGGCAACACCTACCCCATCGATTTAAAGGGGCAGGGTTGGGTTTATTGCCCAGTGCCTGAGGCGCCCCACTTGAGGGGAAATGCCGACGGGATCAACGCAATTTTTCCACCTGCCACCCATGAGCCTCACCTTGTGGGTGGTCCCACGTTAATAGGGCCTTGTGTCTAACCCGTACAAGTGGGGTACAAGGTAAATATCTCTAACTCCGGTTTCGACCAGGGGGTCCGGTGGCCTCGTCCCTGGACCGTACAAGCTAACATCGTTGACCCCAGCGGGGTATCCCCCAGGCAATACCTGTCCCCTCGATTTAAAGAGGCAGCGCTAGGTTAATTGCCTGGTGCCTGAGGCGCCCCCCTTGAGGGGGAATGCCGACGGAATCAACGCATTTTTGCACCCGCCACCCATGAGCTTCGGTTTGTGGGTAGTCCCACATTAATAGCGCCTTGTGCCTTACCCGTACACGTGGGGTACGTGGTAAATATCTAGTATGTAGATATGATTAACAGTATTAATAATGTAAAACAATTTTATTGATAATTTAGGTTTAAATAAAAATGAAATCATGGAGAGTCTGGCGTAAATAACTAAGGGAATTGAGATTTGCGTATTAGTATAGTTTCGGTTACAGACAGAAAAACACACAATCTCCATAATAAATAAATAATATAATATATATATATATATATATATATATATATATATATATATATATATTGGATCGTATATGAAATAATGAGATAGCATATTTTACTTTTCAGATTGATGTTCTCAAATAAATCAGCAAAATGACCTCAATTAGAAGAAAATATCTGAATTGTCCAGACACTTTTTATTATCTTTGTGGAATCTTTCTAAAATAAAGCCAAAAGATAAACATTAGTGATTTCATGAAGAGAGAATACTTGGCTCCCTTTCAAGTTCGGTCTATGACATTGACATGAAAACTAGACGTGATTTTCCGAAATCATCCATTTGAAATTAGCTAAAAGCAACTCTCAGACCTTCGTTCCCCCAAAAATTGTTCTGGCCAGCATGATTATCTATAGACTGATGATTTCAATTACTTAGGAGACAGACTGAAAGTGCTACAGAGTTGAGAAACTGTCTCTATATATAAAGTTACAATTCCTGTCTGTCTGTTTGTTCACGAACGATAGACCCCTATGAACATATACATTCTGAAACTACGTTACTCAAGTCCGGGTTAGCTCAGCCGGTAGAGCACTCGACTAAGAACCGCAACTTCTGTGTTCGATAGCCGTCCCCGCCAACTCATCATATGAGTAGCACGGGTTGTGTAATCTGATCTAAGTGGGGAGTTGAAGGTAGGTGTGCCGCTCTATTTCAGCAAAAAAAAAATCTCCTGATCTAGCACTAGCGAAAAGGGGATAGACTTCCTCGCTGAATTTTAAAGTGACAAGAAATGAGGTCTATTTAAAAGATATCAGCAAATTTTAATAATATCAAAACACCATGATGGTTATTATTGTACGAAATGGACTAGGTGACTCGAGTTCAAATCCTGAACGAGGCTGTTTAAATTTCACATTATATTTCACATTAATACCATTGGGAAGTGTATGCATCCAATTATGCTCCGTTGAGCTATGGGTAAATAATAGCACAGACAAGGCTTTGTAACCTTGTTTAGGCAACCAGTCTAGGAGAAGAAAAAACTCTTAATTGAAACCTGTTAAAATCCGCTTAATAAATTGACCTTGTGTCACATCCTACTCGTGCAGAGGGATTGGTAAATAACGCGTACTTTCTTATTTCTCAAATATTTGTTTTAAATGTTGTTGGTTTATCCTAGCCTACAGGTGAATTTTCCGAATTATTTCTTGGAGGAGACGTGAGTAGTTGCCATTGGGACAAAAACAAGATGAAAACGCCCAGAGATATATTCCTTTGCTAAGCATGCCGTAGAAAGAAAGTGTAAATTTTCATCTGTCCATTTTAGGGGATCGGGTTGTTAGGATAAATATACACTGTCCCTTTGCGCCATCTGCAGAACGTTTGATAGAAACTGGACACAGAACACTACCAAAAATAAACAATAGCCCTGTCAACGAGGCTTAGAATACGCTGACTGTATTCCCTGAAGGGAGAGGGTAAGATCCCCCCCCAAAAAAAAAAAGAGGTGCCCTGTGTATGACACTAAACTCCATCTGATAGCGAGGCTACAGTTCCGAAGCTATGAGAAGTGCGGGCACACCTTTTTATTGCCATTACTCCCAGGTCCACTCTGGCCCGGAATGATAGTACCAGTTAGGGTGTCATATGTGGTTCAAATGGATTTGTTTAAGAATTATTCATATTCCATAGCACTGTGTGAAAAAATAATGACAAAAAAAAAACTATCAAGAAACATAAAAATTTGATATGAACTTACAATGAACGCGATTCCCTAACCGGGTTGATATGCAGTTAATATCAATCAATGAAACGCCAGTTTTTTCAGTTTAGCTCAGTCGGTAGAGCATCCGCCTAGGAATCGTACAGTTCCGTGTTCGATACCAGTGATCGGCAACTCACCGCATGAGGAGCACAGATTGAGTAATCTGGTCTGTGTAGTAAAGCATCTGATAGATGACGGTAGGTGTGGCGCTTCAACTCAGCAAGCGAAACTCCGCAGACTTCCTTTTACTTTTTACTCATACATCTTTCATTTTTGCATCTACGTTCCCGTTTGGTTACAAAAATAATATTAAGAATTTCCTGTTGACTTTCTTCCCGAGCAGAGTTTATTGTATAGGTTTTTTATGAATAAGAATAATGGAGGTCCGTGGTGTAATGGTTATCGTCGTAGAAAATGGACATTACAAGACGAGTTCAAATACTTCACGAGGCTGTTTGCATTTCACGTAGCGCTAATACCATGGGGAAAGGTATGGACCCAATTATTCTCCCTCCAGCAATGGGTAAATAGTATTCAAACGTGTTAAACTCCGTTTAAGAAATTGACCTTGTGTCACATCCTGGTTTGTGCGGAGGACTGTGTAAATATGTGTAAATAAAAATAACTTCGATAAGAAATATTTGATCCAATAGATGAATTGATCCAGTTGCTGGATGGATCCAATTGGTAGAGACTATGCTGATTTCTGGATTCAATGTCACGTGATCACCGGGCTGGTGTCATAGACAAAAAGTGGCGAAGCAGAAAAAAAATCAGATTATACGACCACGTTTCTCTCCCTTCATTGCCCCCCCCCACTCCCCCACCCCCTGGTTGGTGAATGCGTACATTGATCCAGTCGTGTGCATTAGATAACAACCTACGATCTTTGTTATGCAGTTGGGTTTGTGTATATATATATATATATATATATATATATATATATATATAATGTGTGTGTTTGTTGGGGGGAAATTTAAAAAAATCTATATATTATTCGAATTACTGTCATGTAACGCAGTGATATTTACAGCGGGAATATTTGTTATTGTCGAATGAGATTAATCGAATTTATGCTTCATTGATTAATACAAAAAGGGGATTTATATTCGACCGCCATGACATCTCGTTCATTAATGGATGGCAGAAACAGTATTTGAAAAGCTTTTTTTTAATATATAGTTTGGTCTGTGGCGCTTCTGGGATTGATCAAACATGGTATGGCAAGACAAAGGACAAATACTAAGCCGATGCGAAATTTTCCGAAGCCAAGAATAGAGCAAGTTTAACTCAGTCAGTAGAGCGTCCGCCTGGGAACCACACGGTTTCTGGTTCGATACCGGCCTTTGCCACCTCTGCGTATGAGTGGCACAGGGAACTGTACGGTAAAGTGAGGAGCTGATTGTAGATGTGGCGCACCACCTCAGACGCTAAAAACACAATATCCTTGGCCTAGTGCTAGTGAAAAGGGGATAGACTCCCTCGCTGTCTGGCTGATACTGACCTTAGGCCACCCCGACGACTTTACTTTTTACTTATTGTTCAAGATGTTAGAAAAAAAAACCCACAGATATGCAAGGTCAACTTAGCGTATTGAGCATTTTTTATAAATATAACGTAAAAAACTCCAACGGTGTTTTTTCTTTTCTTTTGTCCACTCTATGGTCTTTTCTTTTAAAAAAGATTTTTTCCCCCAGATGTCAGTTTGATTTTTTGTTTTTTAAGTGAGTTATCTGGATTTTTCCACACCGGTATAGTTTAGAAGTTAAAAAAATTATATATATATATATATATATATATATATATATATATATAAATGAGAAGTAAATACACGAACGATGTGTTTTGATATAGTTTTTTTAGCCGACAATTTTTGGGAGAATATGTGCTTAATTGAAGTCGTACCTAATTTTGAAAGTTAATTAATAATTAATTAATTAATTTATTAAGCGGGCACACCTATTCAATATATATACTATACTATAGGAATACTATACTATAGGAATTTACTATATATATTAGGCTACCCGGACGACTTTACTTTTTACTTATTGTTCAAGATGTTAGAAAAAACTTTGAACTGTATTCAAATCTTTCCCCGCTTGTAGAAATTGTCAAGGAAAGAAAAACTGTAGACACGACAAAAGCTTGTGATCCTTTGATTGTCTACAGTTTTACATTTGTATGATTAATGATTAATAGCACTATTGATGCTTTAAATAAAACCGAAACGCTATAGTGTCGGCTTCAAAAAATCTCAATTTTCGACTTGATTCCTATTTTTTTACAATTTTTTTATACATTTATACTGTCGGATTTATATCCTTTTCTTTCTTTCTTTATATATATTTTTTTCTATTATTATTATTTCATTTCTTTTGATTATTTAAATATAATAATAGTTTGAATAATGTACACATGGATAAACTCCTGGCCGAAACACGTGTAAGTAATATTGATTGAAATATCTTATTCTATCCATTCTATACTTTCTTTCCTTTATTAATTCTTTCAACATACCGTCGGATTCACTTCCAGTTTCATTTTACATATATATATATATATATATAAATTGTTGTTATGGGTCCAACGGGAGAAAATTAAACATTTTATAAAAAAGAAGGTCCGCAAAATGGATTGTTTTTTTGTTTTTTTAGTATTTTACATTTGCGACACGTGTTTAAGACCAATATATATATATATATATATATATATATATATAGACACACACACGGAGTGAAAACATTAATTCTGGTTATCAAGATATTAAATGTAAAATCAGAACACAGTATGAATCATTTCTATAAATGAAATCGAATATTATTTACTTATTCTCCCGATCGATTTTTAGAGATGAAAAAAAAAAGAAGAAAGGAAATAAATTATTGATGAACATTTTTGATCTGAAAATCAATTCATTTGTCACTAAAAATGAAAAGAAAAACATAATAATTGATACGTCTGAAAGTTTTTTTGTTTTTTTTTTATATTAAATGTATAAAAGAAAAACAAATAGATTTACTTTAAAAAAATGTTGGACTTTTGTGTAAACATTTCATTATGAACAGAAATTGATAGAATGATACAACTAAAAAGTAAAATACACTGATATCTTGACTTATAAATTTAATTCGTTCCGCTGATAACTCAATTGACTCGTATATTAAATCAATTTTTTCACTTGAAATAAACAGAAATGCTAGTAATCCGTTCTAGCCTCCAAATAAAAAAAACTGTTAAGTGTTTGAACGCCATCCTTGGCCAGTTGAAAAGGACTTAAATTAAGTAAGTCCTGAGTTATGGAATCCTTTGGTAAGTGAATAAGTCCTGAGTTATGGAATCCTTTGGTAAGTGAATAAGTCCTGAGTTATGGAATCCTTTGGTAAGTGAATAAGTCCTGAGTTATGGAATCCTTTGGTAAGTGAATAAGTCCTGAGTTATGGAATCCTTTGGTAAGTGAATAAGTCCTGAGTTATGGAATCCTTTGTAAGTGAATAAGTCCTGAGTTATGGAATCCTTTTGTAAGTGAATAAGTCCTGAGTTATGGAATCCTTTTGTAAGTGAATAAGTCCTGAGTTATGGAATCCTTTTGTAAGTGAATAAGTCCTGAAGAATCCTGAGTTATGGAATCCTTTTGTAAGTGAATAAGTCCTGAGTTATGGAATCCTTTGGTAAGTGAATAAGTCCTGGGTTATGGATCCTTTGGTAAGTGAATAAGTCCTGGGTTATGGAATCCTTTGGTAAGTGAATAAGTCCTGAGTTATGGAATCCTTTGGTAAGTGAATAAGTCCTGGTTATGGTAAGTGAATAAGTCCTGAGTTATGGAATCCTTTGGTAAGTGAATAAGTCCTGGGTTATGGAATCCTTTGGTAAGTGAATAAGTCCTGGGTTATGGAATCCTTTGGTAAGTGTGAATAAGTCCTGAGTTATGGAATCCGTAAGTGAATAAGTCCTAAGTTATGGAATCCTTTGGTAAGTGAATAAGTCCTATCCTGCGTAGTGTTAAAGGTCCAGTTAGTGAATCCTATTAGGTCCGTCGTCCACGAAACTTCAAAGTAATTATGGCCAGTATGCTCAGTATGCTCACATTAAGTATTGTTTCAGCAGCAGAGTACTGCCAGTGATTGGCCAAGAGTATGGTCACATGGTTATTGCCGAGTCTATAAATAAGAGTGGGCTTTTATTACACGCCTTATATCAAGAAAACGCCAACACAAAAAAGCACCAAAATTTCTTCTCTTTTTTTTTAAATAAGAAAAATAGCACTGTATTGTATGGAAACAAAAATAATGTAATGAATTATGTGCTGTAATACATTTTAATATTTATTTTTTTATAAATAACATTTTTCTTTGGTGTAATAAATTTGGAACTTATTAACATAAGTATTACTGAAGCTGAACCTCATAGTTTAACTCGTAAGACAAAGCAAAAAAGTTTACACACAGCTCGTAAATCGGAAAAACACGTAAGTTAAGGCACTCGTAAATCAAAGTACCACTGTATAACTATATAGATATGTACAGACTATTAAATAGGTAGATACTAACACCTTTATTAGGTAGGTAGGTAGATAGATAGATATGAACAGAATGAGATAGATAGATATGAACAGATAGATAGATATGCACGAGCAGGGTGTGACACAAGGTCAATTTCTTAAGCGGAAATTAACAGGTTTGAATTCAGTTTTCCTTCTCCTAGACTGGTTACCTAGCCAAGGTTAAAGAGCCCAGTCTACCCTGCTATTTACCCATAGCTTCAGAGAGAATTGGATTCATACCTTCCCCAAGGGTATTGGCGCTATGTGAAATTCAAACAGTCTCGTCCAGGAATTGAACTCTGGTCGACGAGTCCATTTCCTATGACTCTAACCATTAGACCACGCGCCTCCATAATATATATATATATATATATATGTGTGTGTGTGTGTGTATGTATGCATTTGTGTATATGTGTATATAGATCCATGTGTGTGTATGGGAGTATATATTCATGTAATAGTGTGTATGTATATACAAACTTAACTATTTCAATGCAATTTTTCAATGCATACTTATTTGAGGTGAGACACTCTTTATGCGTAGAAGGGAAAGTAAAATTGTCTCGTGCACGTCATTGCATAGAAAATATTCCCCGTATTTCCCATTGCTATCAAACCTTCATTTACTTAAGTAATTTACTGTACGCCCTCTCGACGGTTCCAGCGAGTCTGTTGTTAGAGGGTTTCCCTAAACACTCATCACGTTCCAGTTTCTTTCCTCGACGCAAACGAGAAGCGTCAACGACTCTGGCTCAGCTCATTTGCGTCATGGCCATCATGTTTCTTTCAGTATTACAAAGGTTTCAAACATACACACACACACACACACACACATCTCTCTCTCTCTCTCTCTCTCTCTCTCTATAATATATATATATATATATATATATATATATATATATATATATATAAGAGAGTTTCATAATTTGCTTGAAGCATTGTGTATGTATTGGTTAAGAGGTTGATTTAGAAGGCTATCACAATGCAGTTTGGAATAAATAAAAAAAATAATAATACGGTAACAATGGTGTTGTGTGTTAACCTGTATTTTTATTTATTATTATTATTATTATTATTATTATTATTATATAATAAAAATACAGGTCAACACACAACACCATTGTTACTGTATTATTATTTTTGTGGAATCTGTATTTGCTAAGATAAATAGAATCTGTATTTGCTAAGATAAATAGACAATGAATCAAATCTAAGGGATTTCAAAGGTTTCCGACACACACACACACACACGCACACACACACAATATCAGTCGGGTTTCGCTCCTGGTCAAAAGTAGTTGCTGTGTCTAGCCACACTAATGAGACGTGAAATGTCGAAACACGGTGTCTGTGGATACACACACACACACACACACACACACACATATATATATATATATATATATATATATATATATATATATAGTTTTTCCATAGTTAGGATCTTTCCACGTGTGGTTTAACCAAGCTGCTGCAGGTAGACCATAAGGAGAGCTCAATGTGCCTAATACCAGTTAGTAGAAGGACAGAGCAAGATATTTAGTAAATGAAGAAAAAACTCTAAACTTGCTTCATTACAATAATTTATTTCAACCGTATTAATACGGCATCTTCAGGTAATCACAAGAACATGACTCTTACTGAGAATTTCCCAAAGTAACATCGCTTTTAAATCTATCAATTTGGGGGAGGGAGGGTTGGTGTCTTAGTTTAAAATGGGTAAAATTAGGTTGAAACTAATCCTGCCCATTTCAAACTAAGACACCAACCCTCCCTCCCCCAAATTGATAGATTTAAAAGCGATGTTACTTTGGGAAATTCTCAGTAAGAGTCATGTTCTTGTGATTACCTGAAGATGCCGTATTAATACGGTTGAAATAAATTATTGTAATGAAGCAAGTTTAGAGTTTGTTCTTCATTTACTATATATATATATATATATATATCCAAAGAGTAATTATTTTATAAATTGCTCTCTAATCAAAATCCGTTAACTTCAAAATCATTTTACATCATGTGAATATCGGCTCAAATACTTTCTGAACCGAAAGCCGGTGACTGAAAAATTGGTATATACATTTCTTTAAACTAGTATACTATTAATCTAGACGAAACTGGTAATTCAATTGCATTTCTTGAATATTAGTCCATTGAATTAATAGTTTCTCAATTCGTTGATAGTTCGAACCCTACCCAAGGATAGTTGTGTCTAGCCACACCGAAGAGGCATGATATGCCGAAACACGTGTCTGTGGATGACTTATTAATATATATATATATATATATATATATTATATATATATATATATATAACTGTGATAGTTTTTCTAGATGGAATCTGTATTTGCCAAGAGAAATAAACAATAAATTAAACCTAGGTGATTTTTATTGGCTTGTCAACGACGTATTTAAGTGTCGATTTAAACACTATGATGTTTATTATGTGTTATAACTCAAAATATTAGGAACAATGAAATATAACAGAAAACAGTTCAATGTATTTTTAAATACAACAATATTTGTGTGAATTTTTTCGATGTCTTCTTTTGATATTTCACACTGTTGTTCTCATCTTTATTGTGAAATAAACATACTCAACATTTCGGCCGATATACCCTTCGGCTTTTTTCAGTTGTTCCTTTTAACCCATGGGAGACACTGCTCTCGCTCGACTGCCAGTGTATATCCGAGCATAACAATATTCCAATGTTGAATAATTGCTATGCACGGATAGACAATGTCTTGATACTGGTAGCGGAGGGAGAGAAGTCTGTCCTAATGGATTACACGGAACACCTGAAGAAGGCCGGAGGGTACATCAGCCGAAACATTGCGTATGTATATTTCACAATAAAGATGAGGACAGCAGTCCAAAATATGTAAATAATACAATATTTATTTTTATTTCTCACTGACCAGGATATAGCAGGATTGGTTTGGATGAGAAATTTACTGTCAACACGTGGTGTATTATAAAGTAGCAATCTTATAAACAAGGGTTGACATGCCGTAAAATACAGCCAACTAACCCAAAACAAAAACATCTTCGGCATAAAATAACCCAACAAGGGATGACATGCCGTAAAATACAACCAACCAACCAACCAATAAACAAAAAGTATAAAATAAATAAATAATCGAAATAAACTAAAATAGAAAAATGTACATTTCTTTAAAAAATTGTCGCACTGTTGTGAAAAATTAAGTTTTGTTTTATTTCAAAACTGTCATTTTGAAATCTTCAAAAAATATCTTCAACTCGGATTAAAAATGTAAGAATCAGATTCCAGAATCTCCTGCCAAACATGGGCGTTTCAAACACAAGGAAAATACTCTTCATTTGTTAGAATTATCAGAGAATAATTCACTACGAGTTCGTTCCGGATGGTCGAACCATTAAGGCCCAGCTGTACTCCGAACAGTTAAAGCGGATGTACGTCATTATGTAGGGGGAAAACGGCCAGCTCTTCTGACGCAAAACAATGCATGACACCATACCTCTCGAATAACCAAGAATAAACTACAGAAACTTCAGCAATCGACCTGAAGCCACATCATATATATATATATATATATATATATATATATATATATATGCACGAGCAGGATGTGACACAAGGTCAATTTCTTAAGCGGAGTTTGACAGGTTTGAATTCAGAGTTTTCCTTCTCCTAGACTGGTTACCTAGCTAAGGATAAAGAGCCCAGTCTGCCCTTTCCCAAGAGTATAAGCGCTATATGAAACGCATACGGTCTCGTTCATGATTTGAACTCGGGTCGGCGAGTCTATTTCCTACGACTCAAACCATTATACCACAACCACATTCTACATATATTCCGGACCTTGCTCCCTCGGATTATTACTTATTCTGATCTATGGCTTAATTCCTGTGTTTGTGACGCTTCACCAACCAAGACGAGGTGGAAGCTTCAGTGAAGAAGTTCTTCTCCACGAAGAACAAGAACTGGTAACATAAAGTGACCTCAGACGGCGCAGCACGATGACCTCTACTTTGAAGGCGAGGATGCTTTTGTTGTAATTTAACGAACAAAGCAAATAAGTTAGCGAAATATTATAAAACCATGGATGCACCCTAGACTAGGCTCTTTAGATTTGGTAAGGCAACCGGTCTAGAATAAGGAAAAACTATGAATTCAAGACCTGGGGAGTGCTATTTGTCATTATATTGATAAGTTATAATTTTAATATATACGAATAACGTAGTAAATTATTAAACATTACGTATGAAACCATCCCAAACTACTGAAATTTAATAAGTAAGTTTTGTCCGCAAGAGTCCATAGAAATATTGTTTATATAGATGATTCGGGAAATGTCATTTCACTTCTAATATTTACAAATGAAATAAGACTTATTCCTGTATTTAGTAATTTGGTGCCAGAGAAAACTTATGTCATTGCAATCTCAATGTGTTTGTCTATCTCAAACACACATACTTATATATGTATCCAGCCTTTTCATATCCATCAATCTAGCGCATTCTTTTCATTATCTATCCACACACAGACACACACACACACACACATATATTATATATATATATATATTTATATATATATATATATATATATATATATCCAACCTTTTAAATATATATATCTATCTATACATTCACACACACACACATATCAATCTATCAATACACACACACACACACACACACATATTGGTGAGAAAGGTGTTATAGGCATTTTAAAATGTATATATATATATATATATATATATATATATATATATATATATGTATATATGTATATTTATATATATATATATATATATACATATACATTTTAAAATGCCTATAACACCTTTCTCACCAATTCTTCTCCTTCCAGCCTTCACATTAATATTTTTTTTTTAAACTGGAACACATCACCCCTGATGATGGCACTTTGTAGTGCCGAAAGTACTCGGGACCTGAACTTTGGTGGACTTATCCACGAATTCCACCCAAACATTAAAAAGTTGGCCAGAAAACTCGAAAAGATCAAAATTAAAATTCTTAAACAGGAGATGTGGCTTTTGTTTAATTCTACATGTATAAATGAAAGAATGCTGCCCAAATACACACACACACACACACACACACACACATATATATATATATATATATATATATATATCCAGCCAGCCAGCCTTTTCATTTCTATCTATCTTTTTTTTATGAAATATTGTCCTACACATATGAATAGATAGTGATTCACATATTTATTCATTCCCATGCTTAAATTACTATCATCGGACTTCAATATACATTTGCGCAATTCAAACATAAGCTCAGTACATTTTTTTAATGCTTTACCACGCATTCACCATGACAACTGGATCGTCATGAAATATCAGTGGTGAATCTAAAAGGATTGGTATTTCAGCAAAAGACACTTTAACAGATTTGACATTTAGACGAATCGCCACGTGATTCGGATGGCATAACGGTTGTGGCACGGAGAATAGATTCGGTAAGACGTGTTCAAACCTCTTTACTAACGCACTTAAGAAGAAAACATGGACCCGTTTCTCTCCGTTACTTATACCCACCACACCTGATTGGATACGGGTGGTGTAATGGTTATCGTCGTAGAAAATGGATACGGCAACCCGATTTCAAGTCGTGGACGAGGCTATTTGCATTTTCACATATCGCTAATACCATTGAGAAAGATATGAATCCAACTATTCTCCCCAAAGCTATGGGTAAATAGTAGGGCAGACTTGGCTCTTTATATTGCAGCCAGTCTAGGAGAAGGAAACTCTGAATTCAGACCTGTTAAAACTCGGCTTAAAAATTAACCATCATCCAACTTATACAGAGGGGTTGATGAATATACATATGCCACCATGATTTGACATTAAATAACCCACGAGGGTTGATATGGCATTAAAACAACCAACCAACTGCACCCTCTAGCAAATAAAGTTTCACATAACACTAATACCGTTGAGATAGGTATGCATCCAACTACTCTTCCTCCAGCTATGGGTAAATAGTAGGGAAGACCAGGCCCTTTAACCTTGGCTAAGTAGCCAGTCAATGAAAAATAAAACTCTGAATTCAAACTTGTTAAACTCCGCTTAAGAAATTAACCTTGCGTGCAGAGGGGTTCGTAAATATATATATAGATATAGATATAGATATAGCAGATACATTGTTTTGCAAACAGAGGTCTGTCATAAAATATTTGGTGGCTGAGAAGTCCAAACCATGTGAAATTTACGGAAGAATGTGTGATGTGTTCGGAGATGCATGTTTTATTTTTAAAATGTTTACAAATGGGGTAAACATTGATTTACCACTATTAACGTGATTCGAAAAGATACTCCCTGCAGTGAAAACACACTGACTCTCCGGTAAATAAAAGTTCCGGGTGCAACAGTCAGTAAAGAAGGTGATGCTGACAGTAATCTGGAACATGAAAGAACTCATCACTATTGATTTCATAGAGAAAGGTTCAACTCCATGCCTACTCCGTAGGCATAATTTACCGTACTTATTGAATGTGCTGCCTATCGAACATAATCTCCTAGATAACACAGCTTTATTGAATGACCCTCGTGTGTGTATATATATATATATATATATATATATGTGTGTGTGTGTGTGTGTGTGTGTGTGTGTGTGTGTATGCCTGTAATATCTTTTTCGCCAGATCGATACAAACCGGTTAGAAGCCTACTTAACTACTTCCATCTTCCTAGATGATTTCGATTATCGACTTTTACAATCAATCGAATATATTAATGAGCTCCGAGTTGAAGAAAATCGATAATATAAAACGTATGGAAGCGGCAGGAAAATTGGTAAATACTTGCTGCCTATCGTTAGCGTTTGTCTTGGAGATTCTAAGGATTCTGGATTGGAATTTGTGCTCTAAGATGTGGAATTATCATTATCTGGCACTGATATAGTTATTTACTAATCTTAAGCTTAGATGTAGTACAAGGCTAGAAGTATGAGGCGCTCAGTGAGAATCAATCTCACTAACAATTGTCTGCTAATCTAGCTTACTAACCATTACACTATATTAGGTGCCTATCAGGCACCTCTCATATTCGAACTGTTGTTTCCATTTCTCTGACTTTTTGAGATGAGGCTTGATAATTAGTATTATTTGGATTATTCGGACTATTGTCCTCATCTTTATTGTTATCTGTACAACGTTTCGGTCGATGTGCCCTCCGACCTTCTTCTTATTATTTGTTGTTACAATCATGGTGTAGATCTATGATTATTACCAATCCATTAATTATCAATCTCTCTCTCTCTCTCTCTCTCTCTCTCTCTCTCTCTCTCTCTCTCTCTCTCTCTCTCTCTCTCTCTCTGCCATCGCTCATGGGAACTCTTTCAAGCAGCATCCAGAATCCCCACAGAGATGATTGATGTAGGTTTTAGCTGGTCGGCCTACACTGCTATGTTCATGTACAGGTGTCCACGAAAGAACGTCAATTATGAGTTCGTTCTTGCTGGCCTGGCCCCTTTTTAATGGCATATCAACCTTTGTGGATCATTTAATGCTAAATCAGTCATTTTAGAATAAAATCAGTGGTACTATTTAATCCACAGCTCGGGGGTGATAAAGGAGTCTGAAATCGAATATAATACCGAGACTGGAGTTCGAACTCGCTTACTAAGATGTCGCAGTCCAGCACGATACCTACGACGCCACAGGGACTCCCAAAGAACACATATACACACAGATGTACAAACACAAACACACATCCTTCACATACACACACAAACATACACATAGAATACCTCTTACACGCACACTCGCGTCAAGCCCTAGCACCTACACAATTGTTCCGACCATATTACACTTGGCAAACCCCAATCTTTATACCATATATATGCTAGAAGGCGGTGGTTAAGGGTCTTAGTGTCCTGAGTATGATGTTAAATTTCATTTAGTGGTGAGGTTCCAATTCTGGGGCTCTGAGGAGTGTGGACGACTCCATCGCCATTACTCCGAGGTGCCCTCTGACTCGGCTGGTAGTATCTGTTAGGGTTCGACCTATGGGTTAAATAGATAAAAAATATTTTTGAAAAAAATGTGTTTTAAAAAAATTGAATCCCCAACAAGAATGAAAATAATGTCTCCGTATAAAATAAACCAAGCCGTAAAACCAACCAACCAACCAACCAACCAGCTAACCGATATTCATGAAATCGAAAATACTTTTGATAAATAGATAAAAAATATGTTTTGAATTTCCTTCAACACCAACACATGGGAGGCTTGTGCAGAAGACCGTGTGACCTGGCGCCTCCTCGTCAAACAAGGATCGAAAAGGAGTGAGAAAGAGAGGAAAGAAACCACCACTGAAAAGAGAGCCAGAAGGAAGGAGAGACAACAGCAACTCCAGTAAGCGTCACTGTTTGCAGTCACTGCACCAGAGATTGCCATCCAAAAATTGGTCTGTTCAACCACTCACGCAGTTGCAGATAAAAAAAAAGTGGACATTACGCCATCGTCTTTAGTAGAGGGAAGGATTGCAACAATGTTTTGAAAAAATGTGTTTTGAAAAAAATTGAATCCCCAACAAAAATGATGATTTTCCCAACCCTATTGCACTTATGGCAAGTCCCAACCCTTTTATATCATATGGGTGCTAGAAGACTGTGACTGAGGGTCTACATGTCCTCGGAATGACGTTAAACTCTAACTTATGGTGAGCTTCCAGTTCTGGATGTTTGGGGAATGTGGAGCACCCTTCATCACCATTGCTCCCTGGTCCACTCTGAACCGGAGTGGTAGTACTTGTTAGGATCCCATCTATGGGTTAAATAGAAAAACATGATTTGATAAACAAAATTGTATTATGCATTAAGAATGAATTTATTTCACAACTTTGTCGGCATTAAATGACCCACCGAGATTGATATGCCGTAAAACAAACCAAACCAACAAAAATGAATATAGCAAAACGTCTTCCGAATAAAATAACCCAAGCCGTAAAATCCAACTAACTAACCAATGTTTATGAAATCGAAAACACTTTTGATAGCCGTTCGCAGTAATAAAAGATTTTCACGAGTTATGATTGGTTTAGATGGGTCAAAAACTTAATCAAAATATTACATTCACTTGTTTCCCCCCGAGAGAAATGCTTATTTATTTGTCGTTTCTTATCTCTAAAAGATTTTTCTGCTCGAATCACCTAAAATGATGAGAAGTGAAATGAGCGAAATGATGAAATCATTTTTTGAAGCTTTTGCTTAAAAGAAAAACACGCATGCGCAGCTCGATTCATTTCCCGAATTAGGGATGGTATATTAAAAGATAATCAGGTTTTCCCAACTGAATAACTGGTGTGATCACATAGAAAACAAACAGGAAGTCTACAGCGATAGATTATTTTATCCTCAAAATAAAAAACGGCCTTGTCGGTGGGGCTTAGAATACGATACAATGTATCACCTTTAAAATGGTAAGACACCCCCAAAATGGTATCCTGGATATATATATATTCTGCGTTCGAAAAACTCTATTTAAAGCCAGTTTATCTGCTAGCGTTGAACAAGACGGGTGACAAGGGGGCTATTATGTTCAAAGACCCGAAATCCCCCCAAGGAACCAGTCAATAATAATATAACTGACGACGGCACTCAGCGCTGTTTAACAGTACAGGCGTATCTTAAACATTAACACACACAATATATATATATATATTGCTCCGTATGTAAATATGAAATATTCACGCATTGAGCTCTCCAGAGGCTTGAAAGATTCTTCTTCTATGTTTACATGAAAGAAAAGAATCTTCTCTTTTTTTTAAACAAATTCTTTTTTTTTAATTTCTTAATTTATAAAAAGAATTCTTAATTTTCAATTCATTAAAAATTTTTTTAACATGTAAACAAAATAATAAATAATAATAAAATTGATAAATAAGAGGAAGTATTTATAGTGCCATTATTAGCAACACTATTGATCTTAAACTAGACTGATTGTAACTTAAAGAGGACTTAAAATTTTAGAGTTAATTGTATAAAAGTGAAAATATTCTTATGTAATATTTCGAATTGCGTCCACCTTGAAGTTTGGAAAATTCGGAAATAAGAATATAATACAGTGGCAAGGGTTAAAGGATCTAAAATTTAGGAATTAATTGGGAAAGTCATACAAGTTACAAAGAGTGTTACATTACGGTAGAATAGAAATTGAAACAACGGTAATTTTGAATCATTTTAAAAAACCGTAAAAGTAAATTTACAGCGCTTGGATTTTTACTGACCATGTGGCAGTTCTTTGGTTGGTGAGATTGAAGTAGACTTGGAGGTAAACAAAATTTATTGGGCATAAAATAACCCAACAAGGGTTGACATGCCGTAAATCCAACCGACCAACCAACCAATTCAGTCCAGGTAGGACCTGTAGAGGAAATGACTGGGTGTGGGTCATGAGAAATCCAAGCATGTATTGCTGGAATGACCGGGCCTCAAGGGTTTTGTACTCAGGATTTAGGCAGGTGATCTACTGGGTGTGGATATTTAAATTGAAAAGTTAATGTTCAATTTTGGAGAAGAGTCATGGAAAATAACCAGACAGGAAAATTGAAAGGCAGATTTTTACAAGCGGAGATCGTGATTATTAAACTGACTTGTTAATGAAATAACCCAACAAGAGTTGATATGCCTTTAAACCAACCAACCACACAGGTTCACTTTGATTCTAAGTGACAGTACCTGTTAGGTTACTATCTATAGGTTCAATAGACAAAATGAGTTTGAAAAAAATACGTGTTAAAAATTGAGTTTGAAAACATGTTGAATACCCATCAAGAATAAATGAAAAAATTTACAAGCGGTGACCATGATTATTAAACTTACTTGTTCATAAAATAACCCAACAAGAGTTGACATACCTTAAAACCAACCAACCAACCGATTTGTTTAGTCAATATAATTTGTAATTAAATTAGAGTGAAAATCTTTATTCGACCATATGTACTGATGTTCTATGCATGAGCAGACAATAAGGAAAATGATGTTTCTTGTATTGATTTGTTGAGGAAAAAAACATTGGTCGATCCGATTTAAATCCATAAATAGAATTACTTTCTCGTTTTTTTTTGTTTTTTACAAATTGCGACAGTTCTTTGCAGACGCAATCAAATATTTTGTTTTTACCATTTCTCAAGACTTTTGAAACGTTAAAGGAGTTAGGACAACACTTGTCAAGTCAGCAGGATTTTTTAAAATCTTAAGCGACAAATTAAAAGTACAATAGGATGTTTCGAGTGATATATATATATATATATATATATATATATGGAGAGAGGGAGAGAGAATATAGAGAGAGAGAGAAATATAGAGGGTGTGTATATATGGAGAGAGGGTGAGAGAAATATAGAGGGTGTGTATATGGAGAGAGGGTGAGAGAGAGAGAGAGAAATATAGAGGGTGTGTATGTGTAGAGAGAGGGAGAGAGAAATATAGAGTGTGTGTGTGTGTGTCAGTCAGAGAGAGAGAGAACGTGAAAAGGAAAGGTAATGAAGAATGTCCACACACGTATGTCCGCAAATAAATTAGAAGTAGAGGTGAAGTAGGAGTGATTCTAGTCTGAATAATTGTCCACACACACACACACACATATATATATATATCTTATTATAATGGAGATTGTGTGTTTTTCTGTCTGTAACCGAAACTATATTACTACTCAAGTAACAATTCCCTTTGTTATTTACGTCACATTCTCCATGATTTTATTTTCGTTTAAACCTCAATTATTAATAAAATTGTTTTTAGATTATTAATACTGTTGACCATATCTACATACTAACAATATGCAATTGTATTTATATATACAACAAAATAGCGGTTTGTAGTGTGAATGGGAAAGTTAATTTGCATATTGATATTAAAAATTTGATTTTAATAAATATGTGCTTAGTATTATTGATTTCTAATTATTTGGTTTTATCTTAATGAATATGAGCAAACATCTCTTCAATAAATCTTAAAAGAAATCCCTTAACAAGAAGAAATAACTAATATTATTCTTTACTTCCTATTTAACTAAACAGTTAAATTAGGAAAATTTAACAATGAAAGACGGGAGTAAGGGAAAATGATGGAATAGTTTCAAAGTTGTTCTATTTTCAATCTTACTCCCTCTGTTCCAAATCTTTTATCTACATTCTTATTCAGTTTCATTAGCCTTTCTAATTTAATATGATATTTTATTATATTAAAACTTAAATACTTGCACCCGGAGGGTGCATATATTTGCTAGTATATATAAGAGAGAGAAAAAGAGATGTTTTTTCTCTTATTGGCAATGCATTTCTATAATATATATTCATTTATTTTTCATATGATAGCTCTATTCTTTCATGAGCAACTATTAATTGCCGACATCTAACAATCCCTTTCTTCCACTATTGTATTGCGTGCCTTGTTGGTTTGGCATAGAATACGCCACTTGCAGAATGTTAAGAAACCCCACAAAAAAAGGAGTGTCCTTGTTATGACATTAAACTGCATCCGGTAGTGAGGCTCCAGTTCTGGAACTCTGGAGAGTAGGAACGTCCGTTTTGTTGCTATTAATCTAAAGTCTGGAGTACCACTTCCTTGGCATTACTCCCAGGTCCACTCTGACATGAAGTGGTAGTACCTGTTCGGTTTCCATTTAGATGTGTTTAGATTAGATAAGAATAATTTTAACCATATATCTATGTGCCAATTATTTGCATTAACAATACTTACTTTAAAAAAAATAGTTACTTAAAGCCATAAGTGTTAATGATTAATATTATTAATCTGTTTGGTTTCTTTATTTAATGACATGTCAGTTTTCGTGTGTTATTAAATGTCAAGGCCATCCTTGTAGTTTTACGGCATATCAACCCTTTTCGGGTCATTTAATGCCGAATCAAGCAATGTTGATATTAGGTTGCTTACAGTACCTGCCGTTGTTTAAGGGGTCACCCATCTAAGTATTGACAATGCTCATCTCTGCTTAACTTCGGGAACATGTGCTTTCAACGTGACTTAACGCTAATCAGTAACACTTGTATTCATTCCTAACCACTGACAATCCCGTTATTTTTCATTTGCAATGTATCTTTCTTTACATGGAATCGTTATAAAACTGGTTATGATTTTGTTTATTATTTATTTTCTTCTTTTTGGTGGTGGGTAATGCTTAAGGACAGAATCCTAGTGGCTGAGCAGTCCATGACATGCAATACTCTACTTTGGCAATTACATGGGCTAGGTGGGTTGATCGGAGAGGTCTCCTCCGATCGATCGGCTGGTTACATCAAGCCTTAGCATCTATATGATTGTCCCAACCATATTGCTCTTATGGCAACACCCCAACCCTTTTAATGTGCTAGAAGGCGGAGAGTGAGGGTCTTAGTGTCCTGAGTGGGCTAAATCTAACTTAACAGACCTAAATTCCACCATCGTATGTCACCCCGCCGAAAGAAAAAAAATACCAAAAATCAGGGAATTAACCGAATTTAATGAAATTTTCAGTGTTGAAATATTAATTAATAAGAGATATAATGCACCAGTTATCTCTGAACCATGTATCTTTGAGAATCTGTGTTACGCCTCAAATTTAACTGACCTGAAAAAATACAAAAGTTTTAAAATAAAATAACTGGTGCTTATATATTTTATTCATTAATATATCAACACTGAAAATTTCATTAAATTCGGTTTAATTCCCTGATTTTTCTTCTTTCGGCGAGGTAACATACGATGGTAGAATTTAGGTCCGTTAAGTTCGATTTAACCCCTGAGTGTGATGTTAAACTGCATCTAGTGGTGAGATTCCAATTCTGTGGCCCTCGGGAGTGTGGAATACACCTTTATTGCCATATCCTAGCTCAACTTTGACCCAGAGTGATAATCACTGTTAGGGTCCCATCTATGGGTAAAACAGATAAAAGAATGAGTTAAAAATTGTTTTAAAATGAGTTAAAAAATTGAATACCCAACAAGAATAAATAAAATAACGTCTTCGGCATAAAATAACCCAACAAGGATTGACATGCCAGAAAATCCAAGCAACCATTTCTCTTCTTTTATATAGCTTTCTTTCTTTTTCTTTCTTTCTTTCTTTCTTTTCTTCTTTCTTTCTTTCTTTTTTCTTACATCGATAACTTCTTTTTCTTTTTCTTTTGCTTTTTTCTTCTTTTTCTTTCTTTCTCTTTTTCTTTTCTTTCTTTTTCTTTCTTTCTTTCTTTCTCTGCTTAATTCTTTCTTTCCTTCTTTCTCTACTTAATTCTTTCTTTCTTTCTTTCTCTACTTAATCTTTTTCTTTCTTTCTCTTTAATTCTTTATTTATTTATTTATCTGCTTTTCTTTCTTTCTTTCTTTCTTTCTTTTTTCTTCTTCTTTCTCTGCTTAATTCTTTCTTTCTTTCTTTCTTTCTGCTTAATTCTTTATTTATTTTTTCTTTCTTTCTTTCTTTCTTTCTTTCTTTCTCTTTCTTTTTTTCTTTCTTTCTTTCTCTGCTCATTTCTTTCTTTCTTTCTTTCTTTCTCTGCTCATTTCTTTCTTTCTTTCTTTCTTTCTCTGTTCATTTCTTTCTTTCTTTCTTTCTTTCTCTGCTCATTTCTTTCTTTCTTTGGGGCAACTGTTTTGCTGAAACAGCATATATGCTTCTTCTTCCTGCACATATTTCCGATTTCAATTCCAACGAGGGCGAAGAAAATAGAATGTCTGTTGTTTTTGACCCTGAAGCAATGGTAACCCCGAGTTGATTGGTTTCTGTAACCAGTGGCAGAAATACGATTCAAAATGTGTGCAAGATTGTCTTTAATTGCCAATGGAATTCCCCTTTTCCTCATCCCCCACCACCATCCGCCAGGCCATTACGAGATCAAAATGTTCGCTTGTAGGCGAATAAGGTGTTTTGGGGAGATCGTTTAGAAGATAATTATTCCGAGGGAATATTGCATACAGAAGCATATGAAAGTTGAAGACCACAACTAAATTATACAGATCAAAGAAAAGAAAATTGGTTTATTGACAATTGGAAACAGTTTGTCTACCAATCATTGACCGAAAAACGGTTTCATGTAGGCGGACCATATTTCCAATGTATTCTTTTTGTAGTCATTTCCAATGATTTTTATAGTAAAATAATTCTAATGAATTTTTATAGTAAAATAATTTCTAATTGAATTTTTATAGTAATAATAAAATAATTTACAGGATTTTATAGTGAAATAAAAACTTAATGTATTTAATAATAAAAACATTCCCGGTGCATTTTTATAGTAAAATAATTTCTAATGAATTTTTATAGTAAAATAATTTCTAATGGTTTTTTATAGTAAAATAATTTACAGTGGATTTTATAGTGAAATAAAAACTTAATTATTTAATAATAAAACATTTCCCGGTGCATTTTTATAGTAAAATAATTTCTAATGAATTTTTATAGTAAAATAATTTCTAATGGTTTTTATAGTAAATAATTTACAGTGGATTTATAGTAAAATAAAAACTTAATGTATTTAATAATAAAATCATTCCCGGTGCATTTTTATAGTAAAATAATTTCTAATGGTTTTTATAGTAAAATAATTTACAGTGGATTTTATAGTAAATAAAACTTAATGTATTTAATAATAAAATCATTCCCGGTGCATTTTTATAGTAAAATAAAAGGCTAATGTATTTAATAATAAAATCTATTTTTTTTTATACAGAATATGCATTTTCATTTTTTATAGTAAATCATTTCTGAATTTTTATAGTAAAATAGATTTTATGCATTTTTATAATAAAATTATTTTCGATGCATTTTTGTAGTAAAGTTATTTACACTTCATTTTTATAGTAAAGTCATCCACAGTGCCTTTCATAGTAAAATAAGTTTAATGCATTTTTATAATAAAGTCATTTCCGATGCTTTTTTATAGTAAAATTATATCCAATGCATTTTACTATTAAAACTCATTTTTAATGAATTTTTATTGCAAATGTATTTTCCAATGCATTTTCATAGTAAAATCGTTTCTAATATTTTTTATAGTAAAATCATTCACAGTGCATTTTTATTGTAAAATAGATTTAATGTACTTTTATAGTAAAATTATTTTTGTTGTTAAATAATTTCTAATGCATTTTTATCGTAAAGTCATTCCTAATACATTTTATAGTAAAATCATTCCCAATGGATTTTTATTGTAAAATGAGTTTTAATGTATCTTTATTGTAAAATCATTTATAATTTATTTTCTTGGGAAGATTATTTTCAATACATTTTCATTAGAAATAATCCTTTTCAATGCATTTTCACTGTAAAATCATTTCCAATGGATTTTTAAAGTAAAATAACTTTTAATGCATGTTTTTTCGTAAAAATCCTTTGCAAAGTATTTTCATACGGAAATCATTTTCAGTGTTCTTTATAGTAAGATCAATTCCAATGAATTTTCATAGTAAAATCATTGCAATGCATTTATGGTAATTAGTAGCTATTTGCAGAGCTTCCACATTTGGTAAATCGACGTCTCGTTCATAGTTTATCATTTATCTCAGTATATCATTGGCTTTTCTGGTCTCACTTTACGTCTCAAAGTCTATCTCTGTCTCAATCTGTTCGTATTGTATCGGCTTGTAAGCATCTATCTGTCCATATATACATATATATATTATATATATATATATATATATATATATATATATATAATATATAAAGGTTTTACATATCTATTTATTAGGTGACAAACGAACATTCACGACCATATTGGTTTCATGTGAGGCAATCATCAGGTGAAGATGTTTCAAATGCAAGGAAAATCGAAAAAATTTCAAAAAGAATTCTGAAAATTCAATAGACATGGGATGTGTATGATTGGATAAAGTGATGTGCGTATGTATGTGGTGGTAATTTGAATGTATGTGAGTGTTTATGGACAGCATAAAGGTTGTGTATGCGGGTAACTGGTCACACACATAAGACATTGTTTTATGAATGTGTAACATTTGATCAGTGCGGACGTGTGAGCGTTTTTGTTTGTGACATATGTGTGGTGGATGTGGTGTTTTTTGGCATGTTTGGATGTGTGAGCGGCGTGTATTGTGTGTATATATATATATATATATGTGTGTGTTGTGTGTGTGTGTGTGTGTGTGTGTGTGTGAGGTTTCTTTCTTTTTTTTCTCAGTTGTTTATTCATTGCACAATTATTTTTTTGTGTGTGTTTTTTGGCATGTTTTTGGCATTTGGGTGTGAGCGGCGTGTATTGTATATATATATATATATAATATATATATATGTGTGTGTGTGTGTGGTGTGTGTGTGTGTGAGTTTTTTTCTTTTTTTCTCAGTTGTTTATTCATTGAACAATATTTCTTTCTTTCTGTTTTGTATTTTTATTTGTCTTAATTTTCTAATTTCATTTTGTTGCTTAGTTTTGTCTTTCGTCGTTTATTCTTTTTTTCCTTTGCCCAGTTCTTTCGTTCATCTTTCTTTCCTTCTAAATAGATTACTTCTTTCTTTCTGTCTTTCTTTCTTTGCTAAGTTTTTTTTTTGTGTGTGTGTGTATCGATAACTTCTTTCTTTCTTCTTTCCCTTTGCTTAATTCTTTCTTTCTTTGAAATATACGACTTTTCTTTCTTTCTTTCTTCATTCATTTCTTCATTTCTTCATTCATTCACTCGTGCTTACTTATTTCTTTATTTAGTTGCTCAATTCTTTCACTGCTTAAATCTTTATTTATTTATTTCACCCCTTTCTTTCTTTCTTTCTTTCGTTCTTTCTTTCTTCCCTTTTGGTGGTTTCTTTCTTTCCTTCTATTTTTCTTTATTTCGTTCATCCCTTTTTTCTTCCCTTTCTTTGTTTCTTTCTTTCATCCCTTTTCTTTCTTTCTTTCTTTCTTTCTTCTACATCATTTATCTTTATTTGTAAATCCAATTGATCTTGACTTCTTTACTTCTTTCTTTCTTTCTTCTTTATGTTTGTTTGTTTCCTTCTTTCTTTCTTCTTTTTTCTTTCCTTTTCATCCCTTTTTTCACCCTTTCTTTCTTTTCTTTTCATTCTCCCTCATTTATCTCTGTCTCTAATTCCAATCACTCTTTACTCATGTAAGTAATGTTACATTTGAAAACAAATCCCCCAATTATTCCCGCCTTCTATTCCTCCATCATCTGCCCCCCCCCCCACCCCAAACATTTGCTTCCCACAGCGGATCTCTCTCCCCCCCCCCACCCACATCCAAACGAGTGCGCCGCTTTTCGTTCACATTAATATTGACGAAACCGACATGTCTTCCGACCAATTGATCTCAACTGTCTCAGAAATTCCGTAATAATTTATCACAGGAAATTGGAAAATTGAAAAAGTCATTGATATTAAGGGATAATATACATTTAAACTTTTTTCTCTACTGACGTTTTCTCGGGAAGTACTGAAAAGTTCTCGGCCAAACTAAGAAGGGGATACATTTTTTTTTTTTATTATTTCTTCTTGGATGGGTTATAGAAAACATTCAAGGGTGTTGAATTGTGGGATGGATAGAGCATAGTGCCATTGTTTGGGACAAGAACTTTTCAGCAGACGTGTATATATATATATATATATATAATGAAAGTTTGGTATATATGTGTCGACTTATAACTCAGAAACGAGATGTTATTCAGATTCGAAATCTTGCATACACATTGATAATCTTATAACTAAGAAACACACCAAGTTTGGTTATTGATTTTTACTGATTAAGGTTAATAATTAATTGATTATACAAAAATCAAACGATTTGGGATAAACGTGGCATAGCTGCTGCTGCTGCTATATAAAAAATAAACCGCTGACTGCTGCCTATATTCAGCAGTGATTTAAAATGGTGCCGCTGCTGGTAATTTGAAGTTGACAAATTTGTGCCCTAATCGTTTCAGCTCGAATTTCTCGCTTATCACCGGTCTAATTTAGAAATATTTATTTGGTTAGAAAGAAAAGAAAATGATCCTTCTAAATATGTAATTTGTATGTGGTTTTATCGATTGAGTTTTTTTACAGCGAAATAAATAACAATAATAAACGAAAACATTTAATTTAACGATTAATAATAACTCAACGTTGTTTTCATTATTAATACTTTCATTTTAGAATAAAACATATCTACTTTTAATCAGTATTTAATTTTTTTGTATGTACAAAAGAGTTTTAGTACGGTAAAAAAAAGGAATTAAACGGATACATTTCATTTCTCGCTTAAGAAAATAAAATTGCTTCAAAAATTCTTTTTCTTTATTCTAAGGTTTTAAAGTTGTTTTGTTTTTTTTAGAACCTTTTCATAAATAACAAAACGGTCCTATCAACATTCTTCTCGTTCACCAACAAAGTCTTATTTTGTGCGAAATTTTACATTAGTTTACATTTTTACATTAAATAAATAGAATGCTTATTTATCAAACAAAACCTATTGTAAACAAAAAGAGACTATTCTTAAATAAACGAATATTGAAATACACTAATTCTTAGCTGTGTTTATCGTCAAATCTTTTATAAAGTTTAGGAATGCATTCTTAAAAATAATACCTTCAATGTAAAAAAAGAAAAAAAATGTCCTAATCCTCGGCGCTTTTTTTTTTAAATTTGATAATTTTTTTCTTACACCTGTTTTCTCCTCACTCACTCTTTGGTGTTCCTAATTTTTTTAGTCCGGTCATAGACCGGGTATTTTGCAAGTATTATATATATATATATATATATATATATATATATATATATATATATGTGTGTGTGTGTGTGTGTGTCTGTGTGTGTGTGTGTGTGTGAATTAAACTTTTTTTTAACAAATGATGTTATTAGTTCGCTGACAGAATCTGTTTCGACCTTTTAATAAAGCGGTCTTCTTCAAGAGCGAAATATTTATGATGGAGAGACGGAATAAGTAAACCGTTACAAACAGGAGGGGTATAAACGAACGTTCATTTTTAAATTTTGAAAATGCATATTCTGTGTTAAAAATAAAATAAATTTTATTTTTAAAAATCAGAAGCATTATAATCCACAAGAAAACAAAAGTGTTTGTTGTAAAAAATATATAAAAAATGTATAAATTTCGCATTCACTTCCATTTACTTCATATTTTCTATTGAAAAAACAAAATATCTGGATTTTTACATCTCCGGAGGTTAATATGATCTACAACACCACGGATTTCTCAACATTACAAATCTTTTGAAATTTTCCAACTTTCTTCAATTGTGCAGTGGACTTTTAACTTACTTTTTTGTGGCTGGAATCATGGACATTTTTGATATTTTTTTTATACCTTTTTCAGCGAACTAATAACATCATTTGTTTTTTCAAAAAATGTTTAATTCATACTGTCGGATTCACTTCCATTTACTTCATATATATATATATATATATATATATATATATATATATATATATATATATATATATAAGGTAGGTTCCTGAAGAGACTGAAACCGTGGTAGACCCACAACTCTGTTCTACTACTACTATTATTAGAGCTCTGTTGATGATATATTGAGCACTTTTGGATAAATTACTAATACCACTGCAATGAAAAGGTTAAAGCGACAATTGGACACTATATATATATATATATATATATATATATATATATTATATATATATATATATATATATATATAATGTCTGTGTGAGTGTGTACATATATGTAATATCATAGATAGAGCTGTTATACCTAAGTTGAAGTAGCATGGACATGGAGTGAACGGCGCCTGTTTACTGACAGTATCTCGCCTATGTGATCTTCAGACCAAGTAGATAAATGATTCAGCGGATGAGCTATATATGCTGTGGTTAAAGGAACAAACCACAGCATATATAGCTCAATCACTGAATCATTTTTCCACTTGGTCTGAAGATCGCATAGGCGAGAAACAGTCAGTAACCAAATGCCTTTGACACCATGTCCACTCTACTCTACACACACACACACACACACACACACACATATATATATATATATATTATATATATATACAAAGTATGTAAAAAGACATTTTTTTTTTTAAATTTTGACACACATTGTACTCTGAAAAGAATTAACGTTCTATTCATTGTTCATTTCTATCTTGGAAAATACGACTCAATCTCGATATACAGTGGTGGAAATAAGTATATATATTTACCAACTCCTCCACGAGCAGGATACGACACAAGGTCAATTTCTTAAGCGGAGTTTAGCAGGTTTGAATTCAGAGTTTTCCTTCTCCTAGACTGGTTACCTACCCATGGTTAAAGAGCCCAGTCTGCCCTGCTATTTACCCATAGCTGGAGGGAGAGTAGGATTCATACCTTTCCCAAGGGTATTTAGCTAAGTGAAATGCAGTTACCACGTCCAGGATTTGAACTCCGGACGACGAGTCCATTTCTTATGACTTTAACCATTACACCACGCGCTTCCTTCGTGGAAATAAGTATAAGACATCCCATTAAATTGTTAATAATTTTCTTATCACTGCACAAATTCCTCTGAAGATTTGTGCGTGGCACCTAGATCTGATGGTATTAATTTACATATTCGATTTTATAACAATTTTCCACCAAAAACGAATTATTAACAAAACTTCATTTTCGAGGGTGGAAATAATTATAAGACAGTTTTGAAAATGTGCATATCTGTTTTACTTCAGAATTCCAAAGGAAGAATAAGTGCATGCGTAGATTATAAAAAAAAGACTCTCATTATGATTTTAAGCCACATGAGTCCTATTTAAACATTTCAAAATTGAATACAGTTACTGCAAAATGCCTAGGAACTCCCCACTTAATGAAAATGAAAAAGGGCAAATTTCTGCCTATAAACTGGAAGGAAAATCTATAAGTTGTATTGCAAGAGAACTGTCGACGTCCCGAACAGTTGTGAGAAATTATTTAAAGGATGCTGAATCGTATGGCACCAGAAAACATCCAGGTCGTCCATCTAAAATTACAAATGCAGCCAGACGTCGATTTTTTTGAGGAGCTTCTAAAGGACAATCAAGCTCAAGAAATCTGCAAAAATCTCAGAATTTACTCATCACTCCAAGAAGAGTTCGTCAACTCTTGTATTTCGAAAAGGAAGACAGTCCCCCTGCTTTAACTGCTAAACACAAGAAGAAAATTATTAACAATTTAATGGGGTGTCTTATACTTATTTCAACCACTATATATATATATATATATATATATATATATATATATATATATATTAGACGACCTTGTCATGCCGCTTAACACTTCATTTATCTATCAGATCAATTTCACAGCACTCGAAATCACATTCATACCCCCTCCTCTAATGGGGTGTCTTATAATTATTTAATATATATATATATATATATATATATATATATATATATATATATTATATATATATATATTGGTTTT
Source organism: Doryteuthis pealeii (assembly GCA_023376005.1). Taxonomy (NCBI): domain Eukaryota; kingdom Metazoa; phylum Mollusca; class Cephalopoda; order Myopsida; family Loliginidae; genus Doryteuthis; species Doryteuthis pealeii. The sequence goes on from CM042155.1 coordinate 48,693,981, forward strand.
ATTGGACAAGCGTTTTTACATTAGTCAAAGAAGAAGTGCGTTTTCAAATTACACTCTGCTATGTTTTAATTAAATGCAGAAAAGAAAAACTATTGTTGTATATTGTCCTACTTTGGCATTATTTTTAGACCCAATTTTTTAAATGGGTGATTTTCTGTTCGGCTGACTCTCAATACATTTCACCCCTCTAAGGCTTTTTAAGGTTTTCTCTTGACTGCGTAAATTATCTTTCTTCTTTGTTGTTCACTGTAAATTGTTGTTTTTTCTGTTGTAGATAATCAGAATGAATTATGAGAACGTATGTCGGTTAAAAGTTTTTTTTAGCTATTGTAGGTATCACTGAAAAAAATGATAAATAAAAAGAAATGATAAAGTGGTGTCTGACCGCAAGCAGTATTAGGAAAAAAGTTCTTTATGTTGCCAAAAGGCAATTTGGAATCATCCACGTGACACACCAAAATTCCTTATCTAAAGAAGAATACCTTGAGGCAACAAAAGAAATTACTGGTGACAAACACACTCGGAAACTCCTGACTGCCGCAGGTAAATTTGGGTACAGAAATATAGGAATTTTTTTTTCACATTTTTAAGCACTTGATTTATCAGTCAGCAAGATTTCAAAGAATATTTGGTGCATATCGCATTCGTGCGTCCTGGCCACCTCCCCTAAAACACGCTAAGCGGTGCCTGCTGGAAAAGTGAACCGTGCTAGTTGTTTTTATTTTCGAAACTCGGTCGTATTTTTTTTTTTTTTAAAATACGTAACAGTTGTTTTGAATTAAAATGAAATATTAACACCGAGAAAAAAAGATATTTTAAAAGATGGTAACATATTTACATTTACTTGTCGATTTTTTAAAAAACTTGGGGTAGCTGTAAAATATCGCTTTCATATCGCATTAACTTGTTGATTTTAACGCATTCAAACCACTAAAAAAGATATGTGTCAATATAAACACCTTCAAACCGCTAAAAATATATCTTATAGAGGTGGGGGTAAAATATTTACAATTACTTGTCAATAAAAAAGACTTGGGGGTGGAGGTAAACTATTGCTTTCATATCGCATTAATATGTCAGTAAAAACGCCTACAAACAGCTAAGTGGTTCCTAACTAGCACAGTTCCCGTTTTCATCAGACACCGCTTACCGTTCAAATTTTCGTGCAACAAATTTCTTTTTTTTTGGGGGGGGGTCCCACGGCGTTTTGATCCAGTTCGAACTCGTAAAGCATAAATTCTTGTGGCTTTCAAATCCCACGCAGAATTAAATAATGCACAGCGTGTCAACGCACTAGCTAGCACGCTACTACAAACCACTTCTGGTACCTACTACGGCTTAAACTGGTTCGGTCACGGAATATGCATGCCGCTCATTAGCGGCCTTTATGACCCAGTTTGGGTTTGTGAAGCATAAATTAGGGTCCCCGATTTTCCGATTCAAATTTTACTTAATTCCGTTTTCACTTTTGGTAGATTTCAATTTTTCCATTTTTATAGTATTTTATGAGAAAGCTGCAATAAAATATGCTATTATTCAGTTTTGATAAACAGAAGAAGAAAAAAAACATAATTTAAAGTTTTATTGCAATCTCATTTAAAATTCTCTTTCGTCGGTTAACATCTGTTAAAAGATCGATTAGCAAATTTTTGAAAGATATTGAAGATAAGGGAAGTGGGAAAATTAAATAAATAAAATAAAACATTTAATATTTAAGAAAAAATTACTTACTTACTTACTTACATAAAAAGCATCATTTTCACTCCACTCCACTGCGATATTTGTTTTGTTTTACGACAGTTGAAAGGTAAACAATTTTGGCAGATGGAATAGCTTCATGATTGACACTTTGAATAACACCAGCTTCTTTACAGTGTTTTTATAGGAATGGCCTCATTTTGTCAACGTTGTATTAGGGAAATATCTGACAAAGTGCACATCTTTCAAAAAATCAAGAACAAAATCATCGTGCACTTCAACGAATTGTTTTTTTTGTTTTTTGTTTTTTGTTTGCTGTCAAATGAGTTTTTGATTTGATGTGATCTTTGATTGAGTCAACCCAAAATTTGAAAAATGACATATTCTATTCTGCCTAAAAGTCTTCAGGAAACTGTTCTATTTTGGTATTAGCACAGATTTTAGATACTGGAATAATTTTTTAGAGAAGATACAACTTTTGTAGCTGAAGAGGATTCACTATATTAATTTGATTCAACTGTTACATAATTATTAGATACCTAATATTTATGTGCAATAGTGTAGAAATCAAAATGGCCGTTATAAGCTGCAGCCCATGGCCTTGAAGGATTTGAATGACAAGGCTTGACCTGTCCTGATCCTTCCTTCCGGTGGATACCGTGAGAACCGGTAGAGAGGACCCTCCCTTTCCGGTATAGATAGTAAGTAAGTTTCAGTCAGTTAGAAGGTAGGAGCCGAGCTCGTAGGTTGTAAGTCGCGTATTACGCACCGCCGTTCTCATCTGCGCAGATTGTCTGGTTGGGGATTTAAAAATAAAATAAGATCAAGTAAATCGAAGTCTTGTGTTTATTATCTAAAAACTAACAATGACACAGGGCTTCTGATAAAGAGAAA